>CM045997.1:62184130-63384130 GCA_025175895.1 Wurfbainia villosa
TCCTTTCTCTTTTTCCCTACCTTCCTCTCCTTTAGGGACTTCTCTAGCAAGAAGTAAAGGAGAGCTCTTCTAGTTTCTTTTGTGAGACAAGAGTTTACTCGTGTGGATACATATAGAGGCACGGACATTTGAACGTGCTAAAAGATTCAACAAACCCAAGGAGAAGAGGGATTAAAAAGGGCACGCAACAAAGGTAATATTCTCCTATAAGATAGGTTTTGAGAAATTTATTTTTTGTACGAGGTTTTCTTTCGCAAGGATCACTTGGAAGGGATCTTATTTTTTCATTGCGCATATGCTATTTTGCATAAAAATCCCTACAATAATAACCTTGGTACTGAGTAATGGTGAACACTTAGATACAAATATAAGTATCCTCCCCATCGGAGTCACTGCTTGTATTTGTAGGGCAAAAGAGGAACTAACTATAAATCTTACTTGTCAAAAAGTTAGGTTGACTAGATAGTAAAATTAATGGGTAAAACCTCCTCTTACAAATGGAGAATTCGTATACGTCCACACTATCATGACATATGATATTCTCGGTGTTTTGAGGTGTTAGTTGATTTTAAAATTTTATTGTTTGAGGAATCAATAATTTTTTTAAATCTAATGTTTTGATCTATGTGATTCTTAGGTTTTTTAAAAATGACTTTCAACCCGCTTGCTGTGATACTAAAAAAGAATAAACTTACTGGACCCAATTATGTTGATTGGAAAAGGAATCTTAATATTGTCTTGACTACTGAGGAGTACAAGTATGTACTCTTCGAAGAGTGTCCTCCTAAGCCTGTGGATGATTCTGGGGAAAAGGAGAGAGAGAGTTATAAGAAGTGGATAAAGGGCGATGAGATGGTGTGGTATTACATTTTGCTCAATCTCAAAGAGCTTTTCGGACACCAACATCAAGCCATGTCCACTGCTTATGACATGATGCTCAATCTCAAAGAGCTTTTCGGACACCAGAATCGGGCTGCTAGGCAAGAAACCATGAGAATCTTGATGACGACCACCATGATCGAGAGAACACCCGTAAGGGATCATGTTCTCAAGATGATGGCTCATTTGAATGAGCTGGAGGTCCTTGGAGATGAGATCGATGGGGAAACCCAAGTGGATATCATACTCCAGTCTCTACCTAGGAGTTTTGAGCAGTTTCACCTGAACTACAACATGAACAAGAGGTTGTATTTGTTGGCGGAACTTCTGACAGAACTCCAGGCGACAGAGGGGCTATTTCGTCAGAGTGCTCAGGCACATGCCATGGTAACCCAAAAGGTTTCTACTTCTAAGACGAAAGGAAAGAAGAAGAAGAAACAAACTGGGGCAAAGGCGGTGGGAGGTACTCAGGGAGGAGTGAAGAAGCCGAAAGGCAAGTGCTTCACTTGTAAGCAGATTGGATACTGGAAGAAGGACTGCCCCAACCGCAAGAACAAAGGTATATCTTTTAGTCTAGTTGTTGAAATATGTTTAGCGGTGTTATCTACCGGCACCTGGTGTGTAGATAGGGAGCCACTGATCATGTCTGCAATACTTTGCAGGGGTTCCAGGAAACCAGATGACTGGCTGAGGGGGAGATTATCGTGTACTTAGGCGATGCCACGAAGGTGGCGGGTGTTGCAGTGGGAGACGTTCATTTATCTTTTGAGAAAAATAAACTTTTGGTTGTTAAGAATTGCCTTTATATACCTTTAATTAGAAAGAATTTAATTTCGGTTTCTAAATTGTTTATGGATCGATATTTTATTTCTTTCAATGACAAAGTTGTTATAAAAAGGAATAGGGACATTATCTGTTCTAGTACATTGATAGGAAATTTGAACACAATTGAACCAAAAGCTCCCACGATGCAAATTGAAATTAATAACTCATCTTCTAATTCCAATAAGAGAAAAGAACCTTCGAAGATGAACCAAACATATCTTTGGCATCTTAGGCTTGGTCATATTTACCTAAGCAGAATTCAAAGGTTGATAGCTGATGGACCTTTGGGTTCATTAGTGGTGGAGGATTTCCCAACCTGTGAATCTTGCTTGGAAGGTAAAATGACCAAGAGGCCTTTTAAGGCCAAGGGGTATAGAGCCAAAGATGTGTTAGAATTGGTTCATTCTGATTTGTGTGGTCCTATGACTATCCAGGCTAGAGGTGGTTTCGAGTATTTCGTCTCTTTTATAGATGATTACTCGAGATATGGATACATTTACCTGATGCACCGCAAGTCTGAATGCTTTGACAAGTTCAAAGAATTCAAGGCTGATGTGGAGAAACATCAAGGTAAAAGTATCAAGACACTATGATCTGATCGTGGTGGCAAGTACCTCTTGGGAGAGTTTAGGAATTACCTATCAGAGGCTGGGATTCAATCCCAATTGACTGCACCTGGCACACCCTAGCAGAATGGTGTAGCAGAGCGAAGGAATAGGACTCTTATGGAGATGGTTAGATCGATGATGAGTTATTCTTAGTTGCTAGATTTGTTCTGGGGATATGCTCTAGATACGGCGGTGTACATTCTGATCTTGGTTCCATCTAAATCAATGCCTTCTACTCCCACAGAATTGTGGACTGGGCGAAAGCCTAGTCTAAGACATATTCGGATATGGGTGAGTCCAGCACATGTGCTGAAGGCAGCTGCTAGTAAGTTGGAACCTCGTATAGAAGTACGCATGTTCATTGGCTATCCTAGAGGAACGAAGGGTGGTCTATTTTATAGTCCTAGAGATCAGAGGGTTATCGTTAGCACGAATGCCAGATTTATAGAGGAAACTCTGTCATGAGCCACAAGCCCAAGAGTAAAATTATTCTGGAGAAATTAAAAGGGGAAGTCACTTCTTCAGTACCACCGGTACAAGAGGATATACCACAAGTCACTCCACCTCGTGTCACAGAGGATACACAGGAGACACCTTGTCGTAGTGGGAGGGTTGTGAGACATCCTGATAGACTCATGTTCTTGGGAGAATCTTCTGATTTGATCCATGATGAACATGAACTTGATCCCTGGACATATGACGAGGCGATCCAAGATAAAGATGTAGTATCTTGGTAAAGTGCAATGAATGCTGAGATTGAATCTATGGATTCAAATCAGGTCTGGGAGCTAGTAGAACCACTCGATGGTGTAAAAAATATAGGATGCAAGTGGATCTACAAAAGAAAGAATGGAATAGATGGGAAGGTTGAGACCTTCAAAACGAGGCTTGTTACGAAGGGGTATACTCAGAAAGAGGGTATCCATTATGAGGAGACCTTTTCGTCGGTAGCCATGCTTAAGTCTATCCGGATTCTCTTAAGCATAGCAGCTCATATGGATTATGAGGTGTGGCAGATGGATGTCAAGACAGCTTTCCTTAATGGAAGTCTTGAGGAAAACATCTATATGAAGCAACCAGAGGGATTCATTGCTAAAGGCAAAGAGCATCTTGTATGTAAGCTTAATCGATCCATTTATGGATTGAAGCAAGCTTCGAGGTCATGGAACATCCGCTTTGATGAGGTAATCTAGTCTTATGGATTTATTCAAAGTCCGGATGAGTCTTGTGTATAAAAAAGTTTTGACAGAAACGTAGTGGTATTTGTTGTATTATACGTAGATGACATTTTGTTGATTGGCAACAATATCAAGGTGTTATCGGACGTAAGGGTATGGTTGTCCAAACAGTTTGATATGAAGGACTTGGGAGAGGTGGGACACATCCTTGGGATCAAGGTTATAAGGGATCGCAGAAAAAGGATGTTGTGCTTATCCCAAGCTTCATACATAGACACGATTATGGATCATTTTAGCATGCAGAACTCCAAGAAGGGTTTTCTACCTTTCAGGCATAGAGTTCCTTTATCTAAGGAGATGTGTCCTAGAACATCTGAGGAGATAGAGGAGATGAAGGTGGTTCCTTATGCTTCGATAGTAGGAAGCCTCATGTATGCGATGCTATGTACGAGACCAGATATCTGCTTTGCCTTGGGCATGATCAGCAGATATCAGAGTAATCCAGGACAGGGATATTGGACTGCGGTAAAGCATATATTGAAGTACCTGAGAAGGACTAGGGATTATATGCTAGTTTACCAGGCAGACCAATTACTCCCTGTGGGTTACAAGGATTCCGACTTTCAATCAGACAGGGATAACAATAAGTCTACCTCAGTTTTTGTGTTTACTTTGGGAGGTGAAGCCATTGTATGGAAGAGTGTCAAGCAAAAATATGTGGCGGACTCCACCATGGAAGCTGAGTATGTGGCAGCCTCTGAGGCTGCCAAAGAAGCTGTGTGGCTCAGGAACTTCCTGATGGATTTGGATGTGATTCCTGGTTTGCCTAGAACTATCACAATTTATTGTGATAATAATGGTGCAGTTGCAAACTCGAAGGAACCACGAGCCCATAAGGAAAGTAAGCACATCGAGCACAAGTACCACCTGATACGAGAAATCGTAAAGAGAGGAGAAGTTGTTGTGGCCAAGATTGCATCGGAGGATAACCTGGAAGATCCTTTCACTAAGGCCCTTCCGGCGAGAGCTTTTGATAGGCATGTGGAAAGAATGGGAATCAGATGTATGTCAGTTTGAGGACAGCATAGTCTTTTAGTATAAGTGGGAGATCGTTGGGATGTATAATGAAAAGTCTATCTTTTGTATGAACATCTTTATTTTGAAATAAGAATCACATGATCATTGTTTGCATATTTTTATGGTTATGCATATTGTCTAATACATTACGTTTTATATAACAAGGTGTGTGGTGTCACACGGGAGATCATGTTATCGGCTCGTTGTAAAGTATAAGTAAAGGCTCACAATCGAGATGGCTTTGGACAAACCATCGAAATGGTTGTAGTGTGATTTGGTATTGGTTTGTCTTGACCATAGAATCACACTAGTGCACTTTGTGTGTATTGAGTAGGACCGACTTAGATGTGATTCAATTTATTGTTGACTACATAATCGAATCGGACCTCAGATATTATATTGTACATACTCTTAATCCCGATATAATAACGGGCACATATACTTAGTATTCATTTCTTTGATTTACCAATGGGCGAGATTTATAGATTAAATCGATAGGCTCGGTAAGTTGGGAAATGATATTATTTATATGGTGTGCCGTTGATTATAGGAGGAAACCGTGTCCTATATATTAGGATGATGATGTCCCCTTGAGGAGATCATAAGGTTCCTCATGTAAACCCTGCAGGTGGACTTGGTCCGGCATGATGAAAAGGTTGAGTGGTACTACTCATGGAGTTAGATGTTGATTAATTAATGGTCAGTAAATTAATTAATCGACGGGCATTCGAGATCTTAAACACGGGGAGAAAATGTACATATAATATATGGAGCCCATATTAACTTATGGGGGTTGGTGAGGTAGATCAATGATAATCCTTTAGTGGATTGGATTATCATTAATGGATCGGACTTTATGTGGGCTTGATCCATGGGTGGCCAAGATCCAACTCCTCCTCATGGTCCCTATTGTAGCCTATTAAAACCTCATGAAGCTTATATCTAATGAATAGAAACAAAACTCTAGATCCAAAGGTAGAGATTAAATCTCTAAGATCCTATGGTTGAGATTAAATCTCTAGATCCGACGGTTGGGATTAAATCCCTAGAACCAATGGTGCAGATTAATACAAGGCTTATCCCTAAACTCTATAAAAGGAGGCTTAGGGTTGGCGTGGAGGACAATTAGAGAAGCTAGGGTTTTTGGAGGTTGGCGGCAAGAAGCAAGGGCTAGGGTTTGGAGCATTGGCGGCACCAAATAAGGAAACAACTTTCTTATTTTTCTTCTTCCTCAAGCTTGTCGGCGCCCATTGAAGCCCTTCCAGCCCTTGGCCGGCATCCAAACTCCCTCTTCTTCTTCTCCTTGGCTGGTGGAAACAAGATTTAGGGCTTTCCCTTGGTGTCTTGGCCGGTTTCCACCCTAATCTCCTCTTCCTTCTTGGCCGGTGACAAGCTCCAACATTGGATGTTGGTGGTTGGTTGAAAGAAGAAAAGGAGCTTTGTTTCTATTCTTCCTCTTGCTCGGAACGAGCAAGGAAGGAAGATTGGTGATCTAGAAGCTTCAACTTTTGGTAGATCGTCGCCCACATGACGTCCGAAAGGAGGAAGGTCATACATTAGAAGATCGAGAGGTATATCGATTTTCTATTCTCTTTTGTAACATGTTCGTTTTTGTTTTTCAATTATGAGCATGATATATTCTGTTTGTGGCTAAATAATACTTGGATCCTGAACATAAACATGAAAGCCGACGATCCGGACATCGTCTATTCCGCGGCTACTCGTAGAATAGAGGTTGGTCTCTTGAACAACAAGTTTGTTCAAGTGACCTCTCTAAACGAATAGTACGATGATGACTTGGTTGTTTGGGCAATCCTTTTTGTCTAGGATTAATTTTTTTTTAATCCGGGGACATCGATGGGATCGCCATGAACAAGTGACCGAGGTGAAGTGGGAAGCAAAGTTTCCCCTCATGGACTCGAAAAGCTAAATCCTACATGCTCTTTATGGGAGTTGACTACCCACAATGGCAGTCAACTGCCAAAGCTTCACCCGAGAAGTTGAAGCTCAGTTGACTATTGTATCAGTCGACTGGGTGACTGGGCTCCGAGAGCTTACTCACTCGACAAGTCTACTGACCAAAGTCAACAGTCGACTGGTAAACCTCAACGATGAGGTTTAACCCAAGTATGATCCCCTCATACTCGATAGACCACGCTTAGCCTAGACCTAAGCCTTCTAGCCACCTTTATCAGCCTCACACATATCAGATCCCTCCAAGTCATCCAAGACTTGTTCATTCATACACTAGGCTTCAGGTGCTTCCATCGGTTATTGTCATGTTAATTGGGTCTACACCACAAAGGTACATTTGGGCTTACACTGCCAAGACACACGCTTGGACTTTACGCTGCCAAACATTTGACTTATGCTGCCAAGACTACCACTTGGACATTACACCGCCAATATCACACCCTTGGACTTCCCATTGCCAAAATCCATTTGGACTTGTTGCCAAGACTCCATGCTTGGACTTTACACTGCCAAACATTGGACTTATGTTACCAAGATCCATGCTTGGACTTTACGCCACCAATATCACACTCTTGGACTTCCCTTGTCAGCTCCATGTTGGACTTTCCAATTGCCAAGACCCATGCTTGGACTTTAAAATTTCCAAGTACCCATGACTTGGACTTTACCATTGCCAAGACCCATGCTTGGACTTTCCATGCCAAGTACCCAATGTTGGTGCAAGGGCACTAGATAATCGAACCTAGGTTTTGATTATGGCAAAGATCCAAGGTTAAGGTCATATTGTTATCTCATGAGATGAATTAAGTGTGCAGGAAATGGTTAAGCTAAGCCGAAGGTCAACGACACCTGGAGAATCCCGAGTCGGGAAACCGTGGTGGTTGAGCGACACCGAGAGAACTTCGTGGGAGTCGAAGAACTCAAGTGAAGACCGAAAGAAAAGTGACAGGTCATAAAGGACCAGAGGTAAGCACGAGTGCGAAGAGAGATTGTAAGGTCGTGTCCTTTGTATGGGGGTGACCCTAGGTGGTGATCCGACTAAGACTTCCAGTGGAAGGTCTAGGTCAAGATCGGACAGTAAGAAACAATTGCATTTACCATTTTCCATGCTAACTCTTTACTGTAGGGAAGTGACCAGGCTAGCAGTCGACTGTTGGATATTTGCAGTTGATTGATGTCAATCGACTGATAAAGTTCATCAGTCGACTGATGGCGACAAATCATCCTTGTGCGCTAGGTCAAAAAGGATAATGTTTGATGTTGTCACTTCACGATAAGATAAGGTGCCACCTCGTGATAAGTTTAACAAATTGAGGATTTGGATCCGGACTAATTCCAAGGCACGAGTTTATAAAAGGAGGGGAGGACTTGAACCCTAGATTATCAATTTGCTCCTAAGTGCTCCCACAACGCCAAGGTTCCTCATCAATGCTACAACGATGTAACACCAACGCCGCACCAAGTTTCAACTCCTTAAGCGTCGGTAGCTCAGTTAGTTATTTCATTACTTTATACTCGGAGCTTTTTTCATAAACGAGGTGAGGTAGGCTTGTTTCCTCATCCTCGAGTTTTGGTTTTGTTGTAATCGTTGTCTCCTACCTCCAACGAGGAGGAGACTCTATAATGAATTTCCCCTTCTTACGCAGTCAAGGATCGTGGGGCCTTGGAGTAGCAACCGCTGGGTTGTGAACCAAGTAAAAATAAATTTGTCATATTTATTTTTCTGTTGCATTTCTTTATTTTTAATCGAACGAACAAAAAGATTTACATGCGCTATTCACCCCCCTCTAGCGCTCTTTTTACGATCCAACATTTGGTATCAGAGCGGGGGCGCTATGATTTGGTGCAACCACCAATCTAGCATTTTTTGGTTTTTTTTTCATATTTATTATTTTAAGTTGTTCTCCCGCACTACTAATCCAAGACAAAGTCTTGGTACCCTTTTTTGGTTGTGTGTTTGCAAGGATCAATCGAACTATCCTCTTTTGGAGTAGCCGACGGTAAAATAGGCATAAATTTTCATACAAGTGGACCCACAAAACGTGGTATCCACCAAATCGAAGCACTCTCATACTCTTGTAACAAGCTATTTTCATCCCCAAAAAATGACATTTAGTACCCTTTTGGGGACATCAAAGGTCCTAAGTTTCTAGTTTTTGTTTAGCTTTTATTTTTCATTTATTTCTTTTTATTTCTTATTATTTCCTGCATTACTAATCAAAGACCAAGTCTTGGAATTCCTTTTGGTTTTTATTCGTGTTTTGCAAGATAATTAATGGCTCATATTGAGGGGTATAGCACCACCCGACCTCCGTTCTTTGACGAAAATGATTTCCATTATTGGAAAGGTTGGATGGAGTGTTTCTTGAAAACACAAGTCGAGACTTGGATAATAATCCAAACCGTCTTTGCTCTACCCACCAATGATCAAGGGGAGCCTTTGGACTTCGACAAAAGGACCAACTCAACCAAGAGGCAAATCGAAGTCGATGCAAAAGCAACCCAAATATTGCAATGCGACTTGTCCAAGGAGGAGCTCAACCGAATTGGACCGTTCATTAGCGCCAAAGACCTCTGGACTAAGTTAATCGAGCTACACGAAGGGACATCCGATGCTAAGGTATGCAAAAGAGACTTACTATTGAATAAATTATATAATCTAAAGATGCAGGATCACAAGACTGCTTCACAACTCCATGCGCGGATCCAAGACATCTTGAATGGTCTACATGTCATCGAACAAAAGGTAGACAATCGAGACATAATAAGGTATGCACTAAATGCCTTACCTAGGACCACCTTGTGGGCATCCATGGTTGATGCCTATAAGGTTTCTAAAGACCTTTCTAAAATTAGGTTATATGAGCTCTTTTCGGAATTTGAACTTCACGAATAAACTAAAGTGGTCCGGGCCGAAAGAGGTATTGCTTTGCTTGTAGGTCAAAGAAGAAAGTAAAAGAGCAAGCCACCTCCCGAGCAAGAAGAAGGATCCGAACCCGAGGGCAAACTCGAGTACGAATTTGAAGAGGAGGCCGCAATAGTAAACATGGTCCGGAGAATAATTTGAAAAGAAAGGGAGCAATTGAAGAACAAGAAGAGGGGGCATTGCAAATCAAAAATGAAGCCAAAGAAAAAGGGATCTAAGAAGGCCTTTCATGCAACTTGGGACGATGAAGAAGAAGGCGTTGGCATAGCATTCATGGCAAAACTGGCAGAGTCCGAGTCCGAGTTCGAAGCCGAATATGAATCCAACTCCGACTCTGACTTTGAGGACGATTTCGAGAAGAGACTCAAAGTCGGATAAAAAAAAAGATTAAGGTAAACTGTTCATTAATTGCAAACTTATATCATGCAATTAGGTTGCTAAATAGGAAATTGACTAAGTCTGAGTCTAGAGTTGAGTCGTTACTTAAGGAGGTTGAAACCCTCAAGCAAGAGGCTAATCTAACCTCTTCAACTAGTCAAATTCAAGAGGGAAACTCAACTCAAGTTGAAAAACTTGAGGAGGAGAATTCTCTCTTGAAAGGACGAGTTCAAGTGGTCGAGGCTAGGTTGGAAAAGTTCACATTGGGATCCAAGAATCTAAACCGACTACTTGGAACTCAAAGAGTCGTGTACAACAAAACCGGACTTGGATTTAGGTCAACGACTACGAATAGAACTTACATGTCTATTGTAAATCATAGTCATCAAAGAGTCCAAGCATGGGTCCCAAAGGTTTTATTAAACTCACCTATAAAGACAAATAAGTATTGGATTCCCCAGGATAAACTCCACTTTGTGGATAGACCATATTGGTTCAATGGTCCAGGGAGAGCTAACACTAAAATAGTATACTCGCTTCCTTAGCAAAATCATTGCATGATTAGTTATTAGAACGGCTAGATAGGACAAATAGTTAGTCAACTTTGACAATATAGTATCAGGACACAGCGAGATAATAGTACGTTAGGGAAACAACGTCTCGTGTATTCAAGCTAGATAAGACGTATCTAGCTTGGTGCACTTGGCTGAGTTGAACTAGATGAAGCTACCTTGTCGTATCCTAAACTAGTTAGACCAAGAAGTAATCTTAAGTGACTCAAGTAATCAATTTCTTGAATTTGGCTTTGTCTAAGGAAGTGGTTGTTATTCCGATCAAAGATGGCCCCTGTGCCTCGCCATGACCTGGAAGTCAATTTCTTGAAAAGTTTATTTGACGAACTAAGGGTTAAATCCGAATCTAACCCAAGGTTGACTAACTTTAATCAAGTTAAAATCAACTCACAAAACATATAAGGCAAACACATTTTTGAGACATAGAGAATGGGTGAGATGTTAACGATAATTGAAATACACTTAACTTTTTCAAAATGCTACTTATTTTCTTGCACTTAATGAATAATTATAACTTCGATTGGCCAATACTAAGTATACAACTCTCTAGGCCAAAGTTTAGTGCCCCATAAATCTCTTATACTTCATATATTTGACTAAGGGGGAGAGCAAACTAACCCTAAGGGTTATATTACAAACCTTTGAAGTTCTTTTTGAAAATAAACTTATAAGTATTTTGAAAAGTATGTTTCAAAAATTTATTAAATTGTTAGTGCAGAGGGACACACCTCGAACCAATCTATCTAACTAATGCTAGATGCATGCTTGGACTAATAGTTGATTTATCCTTAATAATTTTAGACGCATGTTGTTTTTAAACCTCTATTTTATATAAACACACCCACATTTTTTTTTATTTATGGTAAAAGGGAGAGAAGAACGAAAGTTAAGGGAGAGTAACACAATAAAATTTATTTTAAAAATGAAAGTATCTCCTTCAAAACTCACCTAGGGTTAAGGGGAAGTTTTTGAAAGAGCATTTATCATTTACTCTACTTGTTTTATGCTTTAAATTTCCCTAAACTTTGTGTCAGTTTGCCATAGATCAAAAAGGAGGAGATTGTTGGTGTAGGGGCACTTGATAATCAAACCTAGGTTTTAATTAAGGCAAAGATCCAAAGTTAAGGTCATATTGTTATCTCATGAGATGAATTAAGTGTGCAGAAAATGGTTAAGCTAAGCCGAATGTCAGTGACACCCAGAGAATCCTGAGTCAGCAAATTGCGGTGGTCAGGCGACACTGGGAGAACTTCATGGGAGTCGAAGAACCCAGGTGAAGACCGAAAGCAAAGTGATAGGTCATAAAGGACAAGAGGTAAGCACAAGTGCGAAGAGAGATGGTAAGGTCATGTCCTCTGTACTGGGGCGACCGTAGGCGTCGATCCGACTAAGACTTCCATTAGAAGGTCTAGGTCGAGATCGGATGGTAAGAAACCTTCGCATTTACCATATTCCGTGCTAACTCTTTGTTGTAGGGAAGTGACCAGGCTGGCAGTCGACTGATGTCAGTTGACAGATGAAGTTCATCAATCGACTGATGGCGATGAATCAACCTTATGCGCTAGGTCAAAAAGGATAATGTTTGACGTCATCACTTCGCGATAAGATAAGGTGTCACCTCGTGATAAGTTTCACAAATTAAGGATCTGGATCCAGACTAATTCCAAGGCACGAGTCTATAAAAGGAGCGGAGGACTCGAACCCTAGATGATCAATTTGCTTTTGAGTGCTCCCACAACACCATGATTCTGTATCAATGCTACAATGTCGTAATGCCGACGCTGCACCAAGTTTCAACTCCTTAAGCATCAGTAGCTCAGTTAGTTATTTCATTACTTTGTACTCGAAGCTTTTTTCGTAAATGAGGTGGGGTAGGCTTGTTGCCTCATCCTCGAGTTTTGGTTCTGTTGTGATCATTGTCTTCTACCTCCAACGAGGAGGAGACTCTATAGTGAATTACCCCTTCTTACGTGGTCAAGGATCGCGGGGCTTTGGAGTAGAAACCGCTGGATTGAGAACCATCTAAAAATAAATTTGTCATATTTATTTTTCCTCTGCATCTCTTTATTTTTAATCAAACGAATGAAAAGATTTACGTGCGCTATTCACCCCCCCCTCTAACGCTCTTTTTATGATCCAACACCCAAGACTTGGACTTTGCAAATGCCAAGACCATTCTTGGACTTTCCAAGACAATCACATTGTCAATCATTTTGTCAAACATCAAAATAGTACTCGAGTATGATCAAACGTGACCTGGGTCGATTGCACCAACAATCTCCCCCTTTTTGATATTTGACAAAACCTTTGAATTAGGCTACCTAACTCAAGCCATCAATTCTCCCCCTTTTTGAGTCCCTACATTCTCCCTCTTGATCCTAAATCATCTAGGATGTCTTCGGTCTTCATAGTGATAAGTCTCATACCACTATATGAAAGTCAATCCTTCTCTAATTTTCCAACTCTCCCCCTATGAGAAAAGACTCATCAATCATCCCATGATGAATAACCTCCCCCTAAATGCTTACTCCCCCTTGATCATTGCACCAATAATGTCCTTAGAGAGTTCCTAAGCCAATAGGAACACTATATCATCAAAATTAAAGGGAAAAGTTCAAACTTGAACTTTCACACACCTTAAAATTTGATTTCCACCCAAAACAACTCTCCTAATCCATTTCCAATGGATTTTCACCCCTCAAATACTTTCCAAATCATATCCTAGGGTTATGAGCAATTAGGGTAGCCTAAACTTGTTGATAAATGGTGGAACAATTCTTGTTCAGCTGAAATCAACTTCAGCAGTCGACTCGATCAGAGACCAGTCGACTGCCATCAACACCAGTTGACTGCCCGATGTAGCAGTCAACTGATTTCTGCAAACACAGGAATCAGATTATAGAAATGGTTTTTTAAAAATCATAAGTAATTATACGTAATTTGAAAAATCATGAAATTTGTATGTATAATACTTATATCAAATACAATGGGTGAAAAATAATTTTGAGCTAAAATACCCATTAAATAGTGAGATTAATAGAAAGTTCAAGAACAAGGATAACTTCAATGTTTTGGGCCTACTTTGTATCAACTTCATCAATGGTGATTGATATCAAAAGATAGATTCACCAAGGGTTTTCAAAATAATTTTGAAATGATTTTAAAAACCTATTTTGAACCATGGTCTATGGGATAGATATACATGACTTGTACGTTAGCTTTCCTCATGATTCATCATTATCATTTAATGAGTTCTAAGTTCATTATGTTGTACTAAATAGGCACATTAACTTAACTCATTTCCTAGCATCTCACATGTGTCGAGGGTATATCAATACACACACATGTCAATTTAATGTGAGATATGGATTTTGGTTATTTTCTAGTCTAAGGTCTCATGCATATTTCTAGGTAACTCTATTTGATTCCCTTATTCTTGGGACTTCAAATAATGTCATAGTCCTTAAATCAATTTTATTAACCAAAATGCATGAAATATGATCATGACATAAGAATTATAGCATAATTAAAGAATGTACCACTAATCATGATGTCATGGCATAAAAATGACCTAAGCATAAGCATGACATTTAACTAAGTATTAATCATGACATTTTATATGATTAAATGAAATATGATGTCATGACATGGCAAGGCAAACAAAGCATGACAAGTATAAAATACAAAGGTATATAATACCTAAGTGTTAAGCCTAAATTGTCATTTTCTAAAATTAAAATAATTTTGCCTTAAACACAATTCTCCCAAGTGTGCCAAAAACCCAAAATGGCACACCATAACTTCTAAACCTAATTGTGCCAATTTTATCAATTTTTCAAACTTCTCAAATTTAATTGACACATCCTAAAATCTTTAGGATCAAAATTTTAACCTCATTTCCAAAGTATCACATTACTTTGAAAATGCCCTGAAGTGTCAATTTTGCTATGGTTAGGTTAACTATCCATCCATTAAAGGTTGACACAACCTACCCCATCTAGCGTGAAGGGATCACGCTTCTAGAAACCCAAAACCTATTTCAGCTCCTTGGGTTAACTAGGTACTCACTAGGGATATCCTTCCTTAGTACCTTCCTAATGACCCTCCTAGACTTTGAAGCCTTGGTTATTTGAGTCTTGTCAAGGTCAACACTAGGGGTAACCCCCCCCCCCCCCCTTGTAAACTTGCTAGTGACTTTTCTAGACTTCTTCGAAGCCTTAGTCACTTGACACTTACCATGGTTAGCCTTAGGGATGACTTCTCTAGTACCTTGGTTTTCCTAGACCAATGGGTGGTTTCATAGTCTAATGGAATGCTATGGTAGGTTGACATAACCTCCTTGGACTTAGGCTTGTGACCCAAGCCTTTCCTATCCTTGGAAGGCTCCTCCTAAACCCTAATTTTTTATCATTAGACCCATTAATTGATTTCTCCATCTTTCTTAGGGTCTTTTTTAATTTCTCAAGCTTTGACCTCAATGTTGGTGCAGGGGCACCAGATAATTGAACCTATGTTTTGATTATAACAAAGACACAAAGTTAAGTTTACATCGTTATCTCACGAGCTAAATCGAGTGTGCAGAAAAGTGCTAAAGTTTGAGCTGAAGGCTAGCGACACCCGGAGGAAGCCACGGTGGTCGGGCGACACTCGAGTGACTTCGGAGGGAGCCGAAGGAATCGAGTGGAAGGCCGGATGCGAGAGCTACAAGATAAGTATCGAGGTAAGCTCGTGTGAGTGACAGATGGTAAGGTCGTTTCCTCTTTACGGGGATGAACGTAGGTGGTGATCCAACTAAGACTTCCTGTGGAAGGTCTAGGTCGAGATCGGACGATTAGAAACCGTCGCATTTACCATTTTCCGTACTAACTTCTTACTGCAAGGAAGTGGCTAGGCTGGCAGTCGACTGTTGGACATTGGGTAGTTGACTGATGCTCATTAGTCGACTGATGGGAGGCATCAGTCAACTGATGGCGACGAATCAGCCTTTGCGCTAGGTCAAAACGGATAAGGTTTGACGTGGCCACTTCGTGATAAAATTTGGTACAACTTCGTGATATGTTCCGAAAGATGAGGAGACATATTTAGAGGCCAAACTCTATAAAAGGAGGGGAGGATTCCAACTCATTCATTCATCAAGATTATTCTCAAGTGCTCCTACAATGCCAAAGCTCCAACACCATCATAACGTCGACGCGATGACAAGTTCTAATCCTCTTCGTCGGCAGCAGCAACAAGTAACATATTTTGTTATTGTATTCTTTTCTTTTATTCGTAACGAGGTGAGGTAGTATTGTTGCCTCATCCTCGTACTTTCGGTTTTGTGATCGTTGTCTCCTACCTCCAACGAGGAGGAGACGTTATAGTGCTTTGCCCTCCGTACGCGATATAGGACCGTTAGAGCCTTGGAGTAGCAACCGCTGGGTTGTGAACCAAGTAAAAATAAAAGTGTCTTTTTATTTTTCCCTTTCACTTACTCGTGTATCGAACGAACGAATGAAAAGATTTACACTCGCTATTCACCCCCCCTCCCTCTAGCGACGCTTCTCGATCCAACAATTGGTATCAGAGAGGGGGCACTAAGATTTGGTGAAACCACCAATCTAGCACTTTTTGGTTTTCTTTTCATATTTTTCGAGTCGCATTTTTTTTAGGTTTTTTTTCCTCCCGCACTACTAATCAAAGACGAAGTCTTGGTACGCTTCTTTTGGTTGTGTGTTTGCAAGTATTCTATTTTGGAGTAGTCGACGGTAAAACGTCCATAACTTTTCGCACAAGTGGACTTACAAAATGATCTACCTACCAAATTGAAGCTCTTTGGGAGATCTACATTTCTTACAAGGGATACCCTCGTAACAAGCTGTTTCCAGCCCCAAAACCCAATGTTTAGTACCCTTTTGGGACATCGAAGGTCGTAATTTTCTAGTTTTTGTTAGTTTCTTATTCTTCTTATTTATTTCCTATTATTTCCCGCACTACTAATCCAAGACCAAGTCTTGGAATTCTCTTTGGTTTTTATTCGTGTTTTGCAAGATACTTAATGGCTCAAATTGAGGGGTATAACACTACCCGACCTCCGTTCTTTAACGGAAATGATTTTTGTTATTGCAAAGGTCGGATGGAGTGTTTCTTGAAAACACAAGTCGAGACTTGGATAATAATCCAAACCGGCTTTGATCTACCCACCAATGATCAAGGAGAACCCTTGGATTTCAACAAGTGGACCAATGCAACCAAGAGGCAAATCGAAGCCGATGCAAGAGCAACCCAAATATTGCAATGCGGCTTGTCCAAGGAAGAACTCAACCGCATCAGACCATTCATTAGCGCCAAAGACCTCTGGAACAAATTAATTGATCTACACGGAGGGACATCCGATGCTAAGGTATGTAAAAGAGATTTACTCTTAAATAAACTGTACAATCTAAAGATGTAGGATCGCGAGACCGTCATGCAACTACATGCGCGGATCCAAGACATCGTCAACGGTCTTCACTCGATCGGGCAAGCCGTAGAGAACCGGGATCTTATAAGGTATGCTTTAAATGCTTTCCCTAGGACTACCTTGTGGGAATCCATGGTCGATGCCTACAAGGTCTCTAAGGACCTTTCAAAGCTTAGGTTAGACGAATTATTTTTCGAGTTTGAACTTCACGAGCAAACTAATGTGGTCCGGCTTGTTGGGATTTAAATGCCCGCTAGAGGGGGGGTGAATAGCGTAGATCGTACGAAGATGGAAATCGATCGCGTTCGTGTCTACAATTACGTTAGTGCGCAGCGGAATATATATAATAAAAGCAATAACGAAAAGCAATCACACGAACACAAACATATAACGTGGTTCGGAACCGAATGGTTCCTACTCCACGGGTCGAGCTCTAAAGAGCCCTAGTGATGCACACGCACTCACTAATCACAAATACTCCTTCTCGACACAAGTCGGAGGTGGAGAAACCTCGTACAAAAGATTACAACAATAATCTACAAGATGCAAGCAAATACAAGTAAGAAATACAATGCAAGTAAAGGAAAAACAACTTTACAAGAACTTTGGATTGCTTGATCTTTGATTGCCTTGAACTAGCTTTGAAGGACTGGAAAGCACCAACTTCCTTCAATTTCGCCAAGAAAATCGCTAAATCCCTCCTTCCGAAGCCGCTTTTATAACTGCGTCGGCCGATTTTCGCCATCACGATCGCCATAAGTCCTGGGCCGATCGATGCCCGCTGTTGTCATGAGACAACGGGTCGATCCACGCTGGAAAAACTCCAACGGATCTCTTGGCGATCGATCGCCAACATTGGCGCGATCGCTAACGCCGTAGTCGACGCGATCGGCCACGGAGCGCTGCTCGACAACCGGGCAGCGATCGGCCATCCATGGCGCGATCGCGCCATCACCAATCGCTTCAGAGTAGCCGATCGCGCGAGCATCCAGCTCTAACTCGCAACTCAAGTCGACTACGGCAATGAACCGCCATAATGCCGGCCGACTGCCAACCTCAAACATGAGGTTTTAACCCAAGTATGGTGCCCCCATACTTGCTAGACCACCCTTAGCTAGACCTAAGCCTTCTAGCCACCTCCATCAGCCTCACGCCTCTCGGATCCCTCCAAGTCATCCATGACTTGTTCATCCATCGCGCTAGCTTCCCTGCTTCCATCGGCTCTGTCATGCTAACGGTGTGTTCACCGTCAAGGCACATTGGACTTACGACGCCAAGACTCCGCTTGGACTTTACGCCGCCAATATCAATCCCCTTGGACTTCAAATGCCAAGACTCAAGCTTGGACTTTCCCTTGCCAACCCATGTTGGACTTTCCATGCCAAGACCATGCTTGGACTTTCCTTGCCAACCCATGTTGGACTTTTCCAAATGCCAAGTGTCCCACTTGGACTTTCAATGCCAAGTACCCATGACTAGACTTTCCATTGCCAAGTACCCATGACTTGACTTTCAATGCCAAGTACCTACCCATGACTTGGACTTTCCATTGCCAAGTACCCATGCTTGGACTTTCCCATAATCACATGGTCAACCCCGTCAACCATCAAGTCAATTATAACCTGGGTCGATTGTATAAACAATCTCCCCAACATATTAACCGACATTAATGTCAAACATCAATGTCAAACCTATGTCTAACATACTTTGTCAAACATACTTTGTCAAACATCAAAACATCACTCGAGTCAAACTCGAGTCCTGGTCATCGGACTGGGCCGATTGCACCAACAATCTCCCTTTTTGATGTTTGACAAAAACCAATAAAACCATGAGTTAGAACACTAACTCAAATCCCTTACCAATTATCCCAAATTGGTAAACACTCACCAAATGTTCTCCCCAAACATTTAAGTGAAAAGCAAATCAAATGTTCTCCCCAAACATTCTCCCCTTTTGACTAACATCAAAAAGATTTTCTCTCCAAGGAGGTCAATGTCTCATGTCCCAATGAGATCTTACAATCTCCCCCTTGATCAAAAATACCTAGGATGCCTACCATCTTCCTAGTGATAAGTCCCATATCACTCAAGAGAGGCACTCCTATCTCACTCTCCCAATTTCCAAATTGGGTATCAAACACCCATCAATTTTCAATTGATAAGATTCTCCCCATATAAAAAAAACATCCATCATCCCACGATGGATACCTCCCTTTAAAGGCTTGCTCCCCCTTGACCATTGCACCAACAATGTCCTTGGAAAGCCCCTAAGCCAATAGGAACTCTAAACCATCAAAATTAAGGTTCTAAGTTCAACATAGAACTCTTACTCACCCTAAATTTGATACTTTGACCTAACACAACTCCTAATCCATATCCAATGGATTTTCACCCTTCATAATGCTTCCCAAAGCATATCCTAGGGTTAGGAGTGGTTAGGAACCTTTGTCATAGTGAACACGGGCTAAACAAACCTTGTTAACCCGAA
Source organism: Wurfbainia villosa (assembly GCA_025175895.1). Taxonomy (NCBI): domain Eukaryota; kingdom Viridiplantae; phylum Streptophyta; class Magnoliopsida; order Zingiberales; family Zingiberaceae; genus Wurfbainia; species Wurfbainia villosa. The sequence goes on from CM045997.1 coordinate 62,203,480, forward strand.
TCAGACATGGCAATGACTGACATGTCATCGATTGCCACTCTCATCATCGCCACCGCAAGTGGCAATCGTAGCTGAAAAATTCCGAATTTCAAATTATCGATCAATTTTGAAAATGCATAAGTAATTCTACGTATTTTGAAAATTCATGAAACTTAATACGATACATTACTTATAAGAAATACAATGGTGAAAATATTTTAAAATTATTTTACCCATAAAATAGTGAGTTTGATACAAAACACAAAACCAATGAAATTTTCAAAGTTTTGGCACTATTTGGTATCAACTTCATCAATAGTGATTGCTATCAAAAGATAGACTTCACCAAGGTTTTTCAAAATGAATTTAAAATGTTTTTGAAAACCTATTTTGGATCACATTCCTTGGGCTCTATGTACATGACTTGTACACAAGCTTTCCCAATGATCCACGCTGGAAAATTAGATGAGTTTTAGTTCATCTAGATGCAAAAACTATGCACCTTGAACTCAACTCATATCCTAGCATCTCACATGTATCTAGGGTGTATAAATACACATACATGTCAATTGGATGTGAGATGTGGGTTTTGTTCTCCTAAACTAGGGTTTCATGCATTTTCTAAGGCAACTTTACTTGATTCCCTTATAAATGGGACTCCAAGTCATGCCATAGTCCTTAAATCAATTTTAATCAATTTAGATGCATGAAGATGATCATGGCATAATGATAGCAAAGTAAATCATGGCCAATGATCATGATGTCATGGCATATGATAAAATTTAAAAACACATGACATTTTAAAACTTAATCCTAAGCATGATCATGACATTTAGATGATAAAAGTAAACATGATGTCATGTCATGGCATATGGCAAACAAATCATGGCATATAAAATATATAGGTATAATAACACCTAAATTTTAATATTAATTGTCATTTGTTGGGATTAAACATATTTTGCCATATTAACTAATCTCCTAGTGTGCCAAAAATCCAAAATGGCACACCAACCTCTAAACCTAAATTGTGCCAAAATGATCATTTTATCAAACTTCATAATTAATATTGGCACATCCTAAAATCTTTAGGATTAAAGATTCAAATGTATTTTCAAGGTAACCATAACCTTGAAAATGACCCAAAATGCCACCTTTGCCATGGTTGAGTTAACTACCCATCCAATCAAGGTTGGCACACCCTAAACCCATCTAGCGTGAATCAATCACGCTCTTAGGAACCCAAAACCGATTTGAGCTCCTAGGGTTAATTAGGTATTCCTTAGGGATAATCTCCCTAGATACCTTCCTAATGACCCTCCTAGGCTTGTTAGCCTTGGTCATTTGGGTCTTGCCTAGGTTAACCTTAGGGATTGCCTCCCTAACAACCTTCTTAGTAGCCACCTTAGGTTTCCTAGAAACCCTAGCCACTAGGCATACCCTTTGGTCAACCCTAGGGATGACTTCCCTAGTAACCTTGGTCTTCCTAGACCTAGTTAGTGTTCCATAATCTAATGGAACACTATGGTAAGCCACCTTAGGCTTAGGTTTGTGACCCAAACCTTGTTTGCCCTTGGTTGACTTTTGACTCTTAGGTCCTTGGTGTTGACTTTGACTTTTGGACCTTGACTTTAGATCATTTGACCCTTTAAATTGATTTTGTATAATTTTAAGGGTCTTCTCAAGTTTTTCAAGCCTTGACCTCAAGACTTGATTTTCCTTTTCTAATTTCCCAATTTTAGAATTTTGATTTAAATCATGGGCATTTGACTTTCTAGGCATATGTCTAGTCCATTTTGGATTAAAACCTAGATGTTCCCTATTTTCTTAATTGATTCCTAGGTAGAATATTTTTAGGATATATGACCTAGAGGTGTTCTTAGGTAAATTATTTTAGGACATTAGTCCCAAATTTCTCCCTATTTCCTAATTGGACACTCTTAGCTCCTAAGCAAAAATACTTGTTCCTATTAGCATGCTTTTCATAAATTGCAAGTGAATTGAAATCTAGCATGCTTTTGCTTATAAATTGAAGAAGGAGCAAAATTAGAAGTTACCCTAGGGTTTGCCTTAGCTCCCCCTACATATGATGCTCCATTTTGAGTCTTCTTGTCCCCCTTCTTTTTCCCCTTTGGGCATTGACTCCGGTAATGTCCCGGTTGTCGACTTGAAGCACACTACGTGCTCTTGCTCTTTTGACTTGGGGAACCGCATCCTTGATCTTTGGTGCCGGTGGAGCTTTCTAATCCTTTTAGGACACTTACTCTTGTAGTGTCCTTGCTCCCTACACTCAAAGCATATAATATGATTTTTATTTAAACCAAATGGCTTGAGTTACCTAGTTCGGTGGTGGAGACCGGAATTGGACTTTGGGCTTCTTCATCTTGACCGGATGTCGAAGCTTCTTGGTATTGCTCCGGTGTTGAGGATGGTCTCTCCTCCTCAATTCTAGAAGTGGATACTTCTTCCACTTCTTCCACCTCTTCTACCGATCCGGGAGTTGATTCCCTATCAACCTCCAATTCTTTACACTCTCCTCTTGACCCGGATGTTGACTCTTCTTCAACTTCCAATCCTCACTGCTTGTGAGGAGGAGCTTGCTTCTTCGGCCTCTTCCGATTGGACCGATGAGCATTCTACATCTTCTTCTTCTTCTTGGACCGATGATGAGTTTTCATGGAGCTTTGCCACTTGGCTCCATAGCTCTTTAGCATCTACATAATTACCTAACATACACAAGATGTTGTTAGGTATTAAATCAATTAAAAATTTTATCACCTTATCATTTTTCTCGGATGCTTGAACTTGCTCTTCGGTCCACCTCTTCTTTTTGAGAAATCCACCTCTTGGTCCTCTTGGATATTCAAATCCATCCATCAAAATAGACCATTCCTCAAAGTCTCTCATCATAATAAAATCCTCAATTCTTCCCTTCCAAGAATTGAATCCTTCTCGTCCGTATAGGGTGTAGGGCACCGGTGTGTTGATGTCCCAACCTAATTGATCTTGGACTTCCATCTTTTACCCTCTAGCCTCTTTCCTTAGCTCCCGGCGATTATTCCGTAGAAGAGCCCCGGGCTCTGATACCACTTGTTGGGATTTAAATGCCCGCTAGAGGGGGGGTGAATAGCGTAGATCGTACGAAGATGGAAATCGATCGCGTTCGTGTCTACAATTACGTTAGTGCGCAGCGGAATATATATAATAAAAGCAATAACGAAAAGCAATCACACGAACACAAACATATAACGTGGTTCGGAACCGAATGGTTCCTACTCCACGGGTCGAGCTCTAAAGAGCCCTAGTGATGCACACGCACTCACTAATCACAAATACTCCTTCTCGACACAAGTCGGAGGTGGAGAAACCTCGTACAAAAGATTACAACAATAATCTACAAGATGCAAGCAAATACAAGTAAGAAATACAATGCAAGTAAAGGAAAAACAACTTTACAAGAACTTTGGATTGCTTGATCTTTGATTGCCTTGAACTAGCTTTGAAGGACTGGAAAGCACCAACTTCCCCCTTCAATTTCGCCCAAGAAAATCGCTGCTAAATCCCTCCTTCCGAGCTGCTTTTATAACCTGCGTCGGATTTTCCCATCGATCGCCATAAGTCGATTCCGATCGATGCCAGTGTTGTCATGAGACAACGGGTCGATCACCGCTGGAAAAACTCCACCGGATCTCTGGGCAGTCGACTGCCAACTTTGGCGGCCGATCGCTAACGCCGTAGTCGGCGCCCGATCGGCTACGGAGCGCTCGCGGCACTGCGCGATCGGCCCGCCATCCATGGCACGATCGGCCATCACCAATCAGCTTCTCGGTGAGCGATCGCCGCGAGCATCCCAGCTCTAACCTGGCAGTCGAACTCAAGTCGACTCACGGCAGTCGAACCGGCCATAATGCCAGTCGACTGCCAACCTCAAGAATGAGGTTTTAACCCAAATATGGTGTCCCCATACTTGCTAGACCACCCTTAGCCTAGACCTAAGCCTTCTAGCAACCTCCATCAGCCTCACGCCTCTCGGATCCCTCCAAGTCATCCATGACTTGTTCATCCATCGCGCTTAGCTTCGGTGCTTCCATCGGCTCTGTCATGCTAACGGTGTGTTCACCGCCAAGGCACATTGGACTTACGCTGCCAAGACTCCGCTTGGACTTTACGCCGCCAATATCAATCCCCTTGGACTTCAAGTGCCAAGACTCAAGCTTGGACTTTCCCTTGCCAACACATGTTGGACTTCTCAATTGCCAAGACCCATGCTTGGACTTTCCCTTGCCAACTCATGTTGGACTTTTCCAAATGCCAAGTGTCCCACTTGGACTTTCAATGCCAAGTACCCATGACTAGACTTTCCATTGCCAAGTACCCATGACTTGGACTTTCAATGCCAAGTACCCATGACTTGGACTTTCCATTGCCAAGTACCCATGCTTGGACTTTCCCATAATCACATGGTCAACCCTGGTCAACCATCAAGTCAATTATAACCTGGGTCGATTGTATAAACAATCTCCCCAACATATTAACCGACATTAATGTCAAACATCAATGTCAAACCTATGTCTAACATACTTTGTCAATCGCATCCATTGCACCAACACGGGCTGAGAGAGGTATAGCTCTACTTGCAGGATAAAGAAGCAAGCCACCTACCAGGCAAGAAGATGGACTTGAACCCGAAGATGAATCAAATTCCGAATCTGAAGAGGTGGAAGCAATAGTGAACATAGTGCGGAAGATCGTTCGGAGGGAAAGGAGGCTACTAAAGAACCAAACGATGGCACAATTCAAATCAAATCAAAAGAAAGCTTTTCATGCAACATGAGACAACGAAGAAGGCATCGGCATAGCATGCATGGCAAGACCTGAAGAGTTCGAGTCAGAGTCCGAATCCGAATCCAATTACAACACCGACTCCGAACTCAAGGACTACTTCGAGAAGCAACTCAAAGTCGGACCAAAAGAGAAAATTAAGGTTAGCCGCTCACTAATTCATACGCTTTACAATACAATTAAAATGCTTACTAGGAAATTAACTAAGTCCGAGTCTAGGGTTGAGTCGTTACTTGAGGAGGTTGAAACCCTCAAGCAAGAGGCTACTCAAATCTCTTCAACTAGTCAAGTTCAAGAGGGAAACTCAACCCAAGTTGAAAAACTTAAGGAGGAGAATTCTCTCTTGAAAGACCGAGTTCAAGAGGTTGAGGCTAGGTTGGAAAGGTTCACGTTGGGATCTAAGAACCTTAACTGACTACTTGGAACCCAAAGAGTCTTGTACAACAAAACCGAACTCGGATTTAGGTCAACGACTACGAATAAGTCTTATATGTCTATCGTAAATCGTAGTCATCAAAGAGTCCAAGTATGGGGTCCCAAAGGTTTTATTGAACTCACATATAAGGACTAATAAGTTTTGGATTCCCCAGGATCAAGTTCATTATTTGAATAGACCATATTGGTTCAATGGTCCAGGGGGAGCTAACACTAAAATAGTATATCCACTTACTTTCCAAAACTATTACATTTTAATTTTTAATGGCTAGATAGGAAAAATAGTTAGTCAACTCTTGATAACATAGTATCAGGACGCGACGAGATGATAGTACGTTAGGGAAACAAAGTCTTGTGTATTCGAGCTAGATAAGGCATATCTAGCTTGGTGCACTTGACCGAGTGGAACTAGCTGAAGCTACCTCGCCGTATCCTAAATTAGTTAGACCAGGAAGTAACCCTAAGTGACTTAAGTGATATTTTCTTGAATTTGGCTTTGTCTAAGGAAGTGGTCGTTGTTCCAATCAAAGAAGGCCCCTATGCCTCGCCACGACCTGGAAGACAGTTTCTCAAAAAGTTACTTAACGATCTAAGAGTTAAATTTGAATCTAACCCAAGGTTGACTATATCTAATTAACCTATAATCATCTCACAAAACATATAAGGTGAACAAATTCTGAGACACATAAAATGGGTGAGATGTTAAGGACAATTTAAATATACTTAAAATACAACCTCTTCAAAATGCTACTTATTTTCTCAACTATTGTACTTAATGACTATTTACAACTCTTTAGGCCAAAGTTTAGTACCCCCTATATCTCTTATACTTCATATATTTGACTAAGGAGGAGAGAAAACTAACCCTAAGGGTTATATTATAAACCTTTAGATTATTGGTGCAGAGGGACACACCTCGAACCAATCTATCTAACTACTGCAAGACGCATGCTTGGACTCATATTTGATTTATCTAGATGCATGCATATACGATGTTTTTTTAAACCCCTATTTTATATAAAACCCCCCAATTTTTTTTTATTTATGGAAAAAGGGGGAGAAGAGCGAAAGTTAAGGGGGAGTAACACAAAATTTATTTAATTTTGAAAACTAAAGTATCTCTTTCAAAACTCACCTAGGGTTAAGGGGGAGTTTTTGGAAATGACATTCATCATTTACTATACTTGTTTTATGCTTTAATTTCCCTTAACTTTGTGTTGGTTTTCCATAGATCAAAAAGGGGGAGATTGTTGGTGTAGGGGTACCAGATAATCGAACCTGTGTTTTGATTATGGCAAAGACACAAAGTTAAGTTTACATCGTTATCTCATGAGCTAAATCGAGTGTGCAGAAAAGTGCTAAAGCTGGAGCTGAAGGCTAGCGACACCCGGAGGAAGTCGCGGTGGTCGGGCAACACTCGAGTGACTTCGGAGGGAGCCGAAGGAATTGAGTGGAAGGTCGGATGCGAGAGCTACAAGATAAGTATCGAGGTAAGCTCGTGTGAGTGAGAGATGGTAAGGTCGTGTCCTCTTTACGGGGATGACCGTAGGCGGCGATCCAACTAAGACTTTCTGTGGAAGGTCTAGGTCGAGATCGGACAGTTAGAAACCATCGCATTTACCATTTTCTGTAGTAACCTCTTACTGCAGGGAAGTGGCCAAGCTAGGAGTCGACTGCTAGACATTGTGTCATGCTCTGAGAGCATGTCGTGCTGAAAAGCAAACGGACGACATCTCCCCTGTACATGGAAACATTTCGGGTTAATACAAGGCCCGTAGGCCACAATAACAACAACATGTAAATATGTAAACAACCACAACAACATAACAAACTAACTACAACAACTACACAACGGAAATATAAAACACAACAACATCACAACTACACAGTGCATACCAGTATGACTAACACATCACAACATAACGGAATAGCAACAAAATCCGAATCTACAAGTCCACAACACAGTACATCAGGAAAACTCCAAATACATATCACAATGTACGAAAAGCCCAAAACAAACATGGAAGCCTCGGAGGTGAGATGAGATGTCAGCCAGCGGTGCTCCAAGCCGTCACGAAGACTTCTACCTATTACCTGGGCGACAGAAAAACTCAGGGTCCGTGGTGGTGGTGAGTAAAACTCAGCAGGTAATAGAAAAACATGTATATATGTAATATCACATTAATTCAACAACATAATCTAGAGGTACAACAGGTATATCAACATAGTATATAAATACAAGCATATACCGTCTAACCAAATGAACAACGTAAAATGCAAACATACTTGAAGTCTGCTACGCTACTCTGATCCAACCTGAACATATATACAACATATATATATCAGGAAGAGTAAGATCAACTCACAATATACTCATGCTACAGGTCAAGGTATCTAATGGTCTGTCCAACACATATACCAGTACTCGACACAACCGTATAACATATGCAAGAAGCATGCATGAATATGATGTATAACCAAATGCAGCAAGCATAGTACAATCAAATGCAACATCACAATAAGCATATATATATATATATATATATATATATACATGCATATATGTATATATATATAGTAATGGTCATGTACTGCGCACCCCTACTACTAACTTCGTTCAGTTGCATGTTGCTGATTGCAGTATGCGATGGCACAGCTATAACTCCAGCACCAACCTTTGCTCGTGGTGGTGGGAAGTATGATCAAATGGCATATGGCGTAAAGGCTCGCTACACAGCGGGGTCCTGCTGCTGGCCACTCCACACTTACCAAGTGGTGAGTGTATGCACCCCGGGACAGCTGCGCGCTCCAACTACCACCGTCTATAGTGGTAGAGTGCGACAGCAGATACTGCCCTCACACGATTACTCCTCGGGAGTAACAGGAGGCAAGATATTGTGACTCTCTACCCAGCAGGAGATTATGTCGTTAGAATGCATGGAAATGACATGAGTATGTTGTCACACGTACAAGCATCTACCACAGACTCTCTGTTCAACAAAGAGTCATACTCATCTGATCAATACACTCTCTATTCTGTAGAGAGTCGTACTCAACTGATCGACGAACTCTCTAACCTGTAGAGAGTCGTACTCAACTGATCATAACTCTCTATCCAATAGAGAGTCGTACTCAACTGATCGACGCACTCTCTATCCTGTAGAGAGTCGTACTCGACAGATCAGAACTCTCTATCCAATAGAGAGTTGTACTCAACTGATCGACGCACTCTCTATCCTATAGAGAGTCGTACTCGACTAATCATATCAAGTTGGGACCACCGATTCGTAGTGACACACTAATCACCCTTCACTTAACCATTACACAACACATGGTTGGTAACAAGTATACAACATACGGGTATTGGAAATAAATCCTACATTTAGGGCATTACCTACCCACGGATGACCTTTTTGCCAATTTATAAATTAGGTCATCACCCGTACTAACATTTACACCCTACTAAACTTCTAGGCCAATTTACATCACATCTATAACTCCTAAATCATGATAGGGAATATGTGATATCAACAATTGAGCATAAATACATCCAACGATAAGTTCAAGCATAAGATAATAAGAGCAGGGTCAAGGTAACATGATCATATAAGATGATCATGCATCTAAATCTATATGCATTAAAACTACCTGACCAGGGTAGGAATTACCCACCTGCTGTAAATGCTCTTAGTACTAGAGTCCTCACGTCCACGGACCTGTCTTGTATCCACGTTCTGCAAATATCAAATATTATGATTAAGTGCAAGCATACAATGAATGATCGAATCGAACCCTACATCGACTTCATATCCCGATCAACTAGATTGATCTAGTTAACCAATTAACTCAATCAATCTTCCACATTAATCCTTATCAACTATTAGGTCACTTAACAACCTATTATGCCTTTATAACCACCCATATCGGAACTTACCATCCACAGCTCCCTTCATCGGAACTGAGCTTCCCCAGCTCATTCCCAACTCGCACACAGAACACGCACAACTCTCACAGAGCATAAACAACATACTCCAGTTAACCTGCCACAACAATTCTGCACCGAGAGAAAATAGGGATCCAATTGAACCCCGAATGAGTACACACTCAACTCACTGATCAACACCAGATCCACACTAAACATTGTTGTGAACCACCGTAACCCAAATAACCTACCTATAATGCCAAAAATACAGATTCGTAAAGAAAACTTACTTCAATGTGACTTCACTGCTTTGTTCCACTCTTCTGTTTCACACTGCTACCGACCTATCCACACAGAACACAACCCATTCACAACCAAGAATAGAGCATCTCGTTCCACAACCCACAATTTACACGAATTCAAGGGCCTACCCAACCCTATTTGAACTCCTCAACTCAACCCAGCTCCATCCACTCCCTCACAGCCGGCCAATTCTCCCAAACAGCACCATCCCACAGGCTCCATTGAAAGAAACCCAAGGTCAAGTTCAAATCACGTTGATACACAACAACTACAACCATGTACACACAGTAATTGACAGATGGATGCAAGGGTTAGATCAAGCTTACCAACCCCAAATCTCCACCGGTAGTAAATCTCCTCCTTCCATCCCCAATTCACCAGCCAAAGACCCTGCCCAATATCCACAGTCCATTAGAAACTAACATAACCATCGCTGTCGTAGTCCCAAACACAAAGCTCTGGGTTACAATCAGAAAAAACTACGATCTAAGATGGATCTCACACGAGATCAAGGAAAAAGGATCAAGCCTCACCTTGTGCCGGCAGAACTCAATGCTCCCGAGCTAAGTGCGCATATCGCCGATATAAGTTCCCACCGCAATCGCTCGCTTCCGTAGAGGATCTCACAATCAAAGACACTGCCGACTTGGCCGACCTACTCCCTGGCCACTCACATGCTCACCGTCGGTGCATCCATAGGCACCGTCGAGGTCAGTCTGCCACCATTTGCAGAGGAGAGGGAGAGACCGGCGAGAGGCAGAGAGAGGGCAGAGGGGTGCCATCCGCGAGAGGGAAAGGAGGGACCTTCAACCGCGAGTTACTTCAAGAAGAGGAGAGGGCAATCGAGAGAGAATGGCAGGCAAAGAGGAGGAAAGAAGAAGCTCTGTCACCGAGCATTTCGAAAGGGGAAATGTCGCATAGGGAAAAAAAACATCCGGCGCGTTAACTTTATAATGGGTCGGGTTGGGTTTAAAACCCAATTGGACTTAAACCTCGATCCGATTAAAATCATAGCATTAAGCCTAGGTTAGGTTTAACTAAATCCTTAAAGATGCTTTACTATTATTATTTTTTTCAGTATTTTACACATTGGGCAGTCGACTGATGCTCATCAGTCGACTGATAGGAGGCATCAGTCGACTGATGGCGACGAATCAGCCTTTGCGCTAGGTCAAAATGGATAAGGTTTGACGTGGCCACTTCGTGATAAAATTTGGTACAACTTCATGATCTGTTCTGAAAGATAAGGAGACATATTCAGAGGCCAAACTCTATAAAAGGAGGGGAGAATTTCAACCCATTCATTCATCAAGATTATTCTCAAGTGCTCCTACAACGCCAAAGCTCCAACACCATCATAACGCCGACGCAACGACAAGTTCTAATCTTCTTCGTCGATAGTAGCAACAAGTAACATATTTTGTTATTGTATTCTTTTCTTTTATTCGTAACGAGGTGAGGTAGGCTTGTTGCCTGATCCTCGTACTTTCGATTTTGTGATCGTTGTCTCCTACCTCAAATGAGGAGGAGACATTATAGTGCTTTGCCCTTCGTACGCAGTCTAGGACCGTTAGAGCCTTGGAGTAGCAACCGCTGGGTTGTGAACCAAGTAAAAATAAACGTGTCTTTTTATTTTTCCACTGCGCTTACTCGTGTATCGAACGAACGAATGAAAAGATTTACGCTCGCTATTCACCCCCCCCCTCTAGCGACGCTTCTCGATCCAACACTCAAAGCTTGGTTCTCTACCACTAATGCCTTAAATTTTGAATTTTCATTTGTTCTTTGGCCATTGTTCCTCCTTTTAGGCATATTCCTACCATTCTTAGGATTAATGCCTAAATGGTTCTCTATCTTCCTAATAGTTTCCTTAGGTAGGATTGTTCTTGAGTTATTTATTCTAGATTTGTCCTTAACCCTAATATCGCAAGATTTAGCACCTAAGTAATAAAATTTATTGTTACTAGCATGCTTTTTATGATCATGAGCAATTGCAATAAATTCCTAGCATCCTTTTGATTATTAATTAAAGAAGGAGAATAATTAAAAGTTACCTTAGGGTTTGCCTTAGCTCCCCCTACATGTAGCTCCTCCCTTGCCTTTGGTTTGCTTCCTCCCCTTAGGGCATTGAGTCCTATAGTGGACCTTTTGATTTCACTTGAAGCACACAATGTGCTCTTTGTTCTTAATTGTTGGGGCCCCAGCATCCTTAGGCTTTTCATTGACTTTTCGTGTCGGTTGAGTCTTCTTGACTCACTTTGGATACTTGCTCTTGTAGTGTCCTATTTCCCTACACTCAAAACACGTTATGTGATCTTTATTATTAACACATGTATTTAAGTTACCTAAGTCAATAGGAATCTCTTGGTTGGATTCTTCTTCTCTTCCGGAAGTAGAGGGTTCCTCTTGATTTTGCTCCGGAGTGGATGATCTCTCCTCCCCCTCAATCCTAGAGGTGGAGACTTCCACAATTTCCTCTTCCTCGGATGTTGATGGCCTTTCAACCTCCGATTCCTCAAGCTCTTAGGATGATGATGATGTTCTTTCTTCTTGAGCTTGAGAGGATGAGAAACTTGGTTCTTTTTCGACTTTCTCCTCTACTTCTTGGGTCGGTGAAGGATTCTCATGGTACTTTGCAAATTCGCTCCAAACCTCCTTGGCATCCTTATATTCACATAATTTGGACAAGATATCATTAGGTATTAAATCACCTAGCACTTTGATTACTTTAAGGCTTGTCTTGAACCCCTAGAGTTGTTCCTTGGTCCATTTCTCAACCTTGAGGATTCCACCCTTCTTGGTCCTTAGGAATTCGCAACCTTCTATCAAAGCAGACCATAGCTTGATATCCACCATCATCAGGAAGTTATCAATCCCTATTTTCCATTGATTGAAACCCTCAAACCATAATCTTCGTATGGTGGTGGTGTGTTAATGTCACGATCTAGTCTAAAACTTGGCTCCTCCATCTTCTTCTTCCCTCTAGTGCTTTGCTCCCTCGGTTTTTAATCCTTGAAGAGTGACCCGCTCTGATACCACTTGTTGGAATCAGAGTGACTTGTTCTTCTGAGAGCCTTGGGCTCTGAAACTACTGATGTAAATCGAATGGCGTCGCTAGAGGGGGTGAATAGCGATTTCACTTGTCACTTGGAATTCATTCATGTTCGTTTGTCTACAAGACTTGTTAGCACAGCCGAAACAAATAACGATAATAAAATGCAACAAACACAAATGCACAAGCGAATACAAAGATATAATGTGGTTCGGAACCTAAGGTTTTTACTCCATGGGGCGAGCTCAAGTGAGCTCTAGTGATGCACACCACCACTAATAAACCTCCCCTTCTCAGAAAACACTCTGGAGGTAGAGAAACCTCTTACAATAAGATTACAAAAGTAATATACCAAGCAAATACAAGTATACAAATAAAATGCAAAGAAAACTTTATAAGAGTGTTTTTGATTGCTTGCTTGTTGCTTGGTTTGGATTGTTCTTGAAGGTCTAGAATGCAGCATCAATTCTCCTTCAAAATCTCCCCAAAAACTAGTGCAAAATCTTCCATATCGAGCTCCTTTTATAACCTACATCGAGCTAATTTTGCACCTAGCAATCGACTTCCAAAAGGCCCCAGTTGACTGCTCTCCTATTTGTTGTCTCACAACTGCTCCTGCTCCATCCAAGCTGGAACTTGCCCAATAGATACCCTAGTAGTCGACTGCTCTTACCATCAGTCGATTGATGCCTGGTAGTCGACTGGTCAGTCGAATACCAAAGCTTCTGTACTCGTGTCCACATAAATCAGTCGACTACCCTTCATGGTAGTCGATTGCTCAAGATAAATCGACTGTCATAGCTACACCCAAGCAGTTAATGTTAGTAATATATGAGAGATGTCCTAAGGCAATCGCCTTATGTATGAACCATTTATATGATAAATGAAGATTCACTATTTGAGTATACATGTTTTATGTATTTGATTGGATCTTAAACTCATTTACTGAATGTCCATGATACGATTCACAGCATGAGAGAATTTGTGATTGGATCACAACTAGTGAGTATCTCTACATGTGTAATTGTGATGTATCGGAATTATTCCTAGTCGATGAATTGATGGATTTGGACACCATCAATTCTGTCGAGACTAGCACGAGGTATACTCCTTGGTGTATCCAAGCAGCTGATTCTCACTGGCTGGAGACATAGTGATGTCCGGAGTTAATCGTGGATGCTAGTTATGGTAACTAGTTCATTGAGTGACCAGGTAGTAAGACTTCATATGGTTCTCTGCATATATAGATATGTCAATGAAGTTCTTACTGTGGCTTAAGTGCGATGTTCCTTTGACTTGCGGTATTCAAGTCATCTTGATCATGGAGACTTATGCTTTGACATCTTAAGCAAACATCTCTAAGGAGATGTGGACCCGGGATGATTGGGTATAAGTCGAAGTGATCAAGGTGTTTGAATAGCCTATAAAGGATTCACCACTCCTTGCGAGGAGATGTATACCCATGGCCTCTCGTCGGATTGTTACTAAAGTCTTTGGCCAAAGCATTACATGTTTAGAGTAAGGTACTCTTCGATACATGTGGAGTAACTAGAATCCGTAGGGACGAGGAAATAATACTTAGTGTGGGATCGACACTATAGACTATGTCTGAACCAAGTGGGTATAAGATGAGTGAAGGGAATGGGGCACGATTCATTCGAGCTATCAAGGGTTTCGTAAATAGTTCCGGATCAACCGTTGATCTTTTCTGATTAATTGGGGATCTGATGTACTACTGGTGCCACTCATGATCGTTCTATAATTAATGGTTAATTATAGGCGGCCAACATAAACCGAGAACCTATTTGGTCACACGCTGGCGAGTGTAATCCAAAGGATTTAAAGCGAGCTTGAGAATGGGATTCTCGGGGCCAGAAGAAACTATGTTTGGTTGGACCAAACATAAAGCGAGCATGAAATTGTTTGATCATAATGGAGCGTGGATGGGCTGTCTTATGAAGGCGTAATGGATGGACCAAAATGGTTTGGTTCTAATCCAATGGATGAGAATAAACCAAAGGGTTTGGTTTATATTAAACGAATGAACCAAAGGTTGGTTCGGTTCGTTTTAACTTAAAATAAACCATCATGGTTTGGTTTATTTTAACTTATCTTAATGGAGCGTGTTAACGGGCTTTATGGATATGATCCATTAACCATTAAGAGAATTAGTTCTCTATAAAATAGGGCTTAAACCCTAACCCTAACACCTAATCAAGAGTTGCCGCCCAACATAGAGTTGCCGCCCACCCTTGTTGGTGAATTCGGCGCCCAACCCTAAGTGGCCGCCGCCCATCCTTTGTGCCGCAGTCCAAGTCATTGCCGGTGACCAAGCTTCAGTCGGTGAACCTCCAGCGACCCTCCGGTGATCCCCTATAGGTTTGGCATCAAGGTGAGGTTTTTTCTTTCCTTGGTTGGCCGGCGCCTACTCCTCCACCAAGCTGTCCAGTTTTCTGGACAGCTTCTCCTCCTCTCGTCGGAGCGTCGTTTGGACGACGGTTAGTGCTCCGACAGCGGCTAACTTACCGGGGATTTGATCTCCGGTAATCCTCTGAGGTGGAGGACGAAGGATTCGTCAAACGGTTGACGAACACCTCTCCGGAGAAGAGAGTTTTGAGAACTCGTTTTGGATCCGAATTTGGATTCGGATCGTGATCATCTCTCGATCACGTCGTCTTCAACACGAGGCTAGTAACCCGTACGAAGACGAAGCTCGTGACTTAGCGAAGTAATCCCGAGGAGCTCGGCGTGGATACGGATAGAGACGATTCTTACGAGGATCGTTCCGGTTGATGCCGTTCCCGCTACACGTCATACGGAAGGTATAACGTAGTTTAATTTCCTTTTATTGCAAAATTTTAATTTACGGTTATGTCTACACTTGTTGTAATAGCATGCGTGTGTTGTGTGTGTTGTAATAAATAGGAGTATTTATTATTTTTAATTGCTTCCGCTGTGCTCATGTTTACGAAACATGATCGAACACACACTACCTTGTGATCTTAGAAACCCAATGGTATCGAGCCCAGGTTGTGTTTGACATAATCGTAAAATGGTTTTCGATAGTCATAATGTATTTCTGGAAATTTTCTGATTTTGGAAATTTAGAAGTATTTATGGAAATTTTCAATTTTGGAAAGTCTAGAAGTATTTATGGAAATCTTCCACTTTTGGAAAGTTGGAAGTATTTATGGAAATTGATATTTTCCATAAATAAAATATTTGATTAGATTCTGGAAATTTGTTTCCTAATTTAATCATGATTTGATTTGGGAAATCAAATCTTAAAATATTTTCTTTCCATAAGTAGTTTTAATGATTTAGGAAATTGGTTTCCTAAATAGATTTTCCTTAATCAAATAATTCCATGAATAAAATATGTGATTAGATTTGGAAATTTGTTTCCTAATTTAATTATGATTTGATTTGGAGAATCAAATCTTAAACATATTTTATTTCCATAAATAGTTATGACATATAAGGAAATATATACATGACATAATTGTATGCCATGTAATTGCATTAGATGCATAACATTATGCCATGCGTGTCGTGACATTTAGATGTATGCCATGTATGCCATGCCATGTAGATAATAGTTATTTGCATGCAAAGAGGATGAGACATAAAAACCCTAACTCAATATTAAAGCCTACACCTTCCATTAATATGGTTAGAACCAGAGTTCTGTTTCTTGTTTGGGTTGTTGGACTCTCTCCAAGCCCGGCTCGAACCTGAATATGTTCAAACCATGGAATAGTTTAATACTAATATGGTAAGAGTCAGAGGTCAATCGTTAGCTTTGGTTGTTGGACTCTCTCCAAGCTGGGCTAATTGGTTGAATGCGCTCTAACCATATTAAAACTATGTCCTGATTAATGGGTTGGCTTTAACCTGGAGCATCAGTTTGTTGGACTCTCTCCAAGGTCGATGTAAAGGGAGGTGAAGTTGGGTGCTATGCATATGATGCATACTTGTTAATGTGTTAACAACCCGATGTATGTGTGAACATTCAATTAGTTGATAGCACATTGTGATAGTTGCATATACGTGATATGCAATCGGTATAGATGATACCTACCGTCGTAGTTATGAATGGCTTGTTGGACTCTCTCCAAGGTTGTTCATAACTATGATGGATATCAGCCCATTCGGAGATGGACCTACAATCTCCCGAAGTGATTTTGGGGTTTTTGAAATTCGAAAAATGAATGGGATTTATAAATGTATATTGATGCATTTTAAAATCATCTTTCTCATATATGCTCGTTTGTATTTCTAAGTTAATATATTGATCATGATGTGTTTGAATTTGCGTTCCATTTTGGATTCAAATAAATTGAGGGCGAACTTCTTGGACTAGCTTAGAAACTTGAGAATTGTTCTCAAGGTGGAAAAGCTTTATGTCCTCAGCGCCTCTTCCGCCCATCCTAGTGACAATGCAACTCTGGACCAATTGTTGGCCTATCGAGAAACATGTGAGTGATTACGAACAAATGAGTTGCATCATGCTAGCCATGATGGAACCCAAGCTCTACCGGCATGAGCATATGGATGCTCATATCGTGAGTCCTTCATCTTTATGAGTTGGTTGATGAGCAAGTGAGATTGAAGGTTGAAGTCTTCAAGCTCCTCTTCACCTCTGAGATGTAAGAAGGTTCATCTATGATGCTTGCTCAATATCTTTGAAGACTATGGAGCCTTGAGAAGCATGAGCGAGGGATGGTGTTGTTAGTTGATTCCTCGAAGAAAGGTTCTAAGAGAGTCAAAGGAACAAAAGAAGAGAAGAAGAAAAAGGCTAAAAAGCGAACTAGCACAAAGGACACTTGCCATCATTATGGCAAGTAGGGCCATTCTTGAAGAAAGTGCAAGATTTATCTTGAGTCCGTGAAGAAGGATAAGGCATCGGATGCCCCATCTTCTTCGAAATCTTCTTTATTGATTGTCATTCTATTTCCTCGGACACTTGGGTATTTGATCTTTGGGTGTGGCTCACATATATGTAATGACATACATGGGCTAAGGAATAGAAGAAGACTCGTCGAGGAGAGTCAAATTTGCGTGTTGGGAATGGAGCAAAGGTTCTTTGCCAGCCATTGAACGCATTTGTTGAAACTCCCTAGGACTTGTCTTAGAAGCTGGACAATTGCTTTTATGTTCCTTCGTTGATAAAGAACATCATTTCTATTTCTTGTTTAAATAGAAATGGGTACCATTTGACTTTTAGTAACAATTGTTGTTACATAACTTTGAATGGAGTTCTTTATGGGACTGGAACTTTAAGCAATGGTGTTTATACGTTAGACGTATCCAGTGACATCTTCGATATCGAAGCGAGCAACACGTGTGCTCGAAAGGATAATCAAATAGACTCCTATATGTGGCATTGTCGTCTTGGCCATGTAAGCAAGAAACGCATGTCCGAATTACACGGATGTGGAATTCTGGAATCGTTTGAATTGGATTCATACGATACATGCGTATCATGCTTAAAAGGCAAGATGACTAAGTTACCTTTTACTGGAAAAGGTGAACGAGTGGGAGAGTTACTAGGTCTAATACATACTGATGTATGTGGACCTATGTCAACTCAAGCTTTAGGAGGCTATAACTACTTCATTACCTTCACCGATGATCACTCACGGTTTGGGTATGTGTTCTTGATGAAACACAAGTCCAAGCCTTTGAAAGGTTCAAAGAATTCAGAAATGAAGTAGAGAAACAACATGACAAGAGTATTAAAATACTTCGATCGGATCGAGGTGGTGAATACTTAAGTCAAGAGTTTCTTGATTATCTAAGAGACAATGACATATTGTCTCAATAGACTCCGCCCTATACACCACAGCATAATGGTGTATCTAAGAGGCGTAACCGGACCTTGTTGGACATGGTCAGGTCAATGATGAATCATGCAACTCTTTCCAAGTCCTTTTGGGGCTATGCACTTTAGACAGCTGTTTACTTGTTAAACAGAATGCCTACCAAGGTAGTCTCAACTACTCCATATGAGATATGGAATAGTAAGAAACCTCATGCATCTTACTTGAAGATATGGGGTTGTCCTGCTTATGTGAAGCGGACTGTATCAGACAAATTGGATGCTAAGTCTGATAAATGTCTATTTATTGGATACCCTAAGGAAACAAGGGGTTACCAATTCTATCATCTGTGGAACAAAGGTGTTTGTTTGAGGCATCGTGTTTCTAGAAAGAGTTTCTCTTGCAAGAAAATAGTGGGAGTGTCGTCGAGCTTGAGGAGGCTCGAGAGACTCAAATAGACATTGATGAGATACCTGGTGAAGCACAACAGCCGACAACTCATAGTGATGAGCAATCAGATGGACCTATTGTAACACCACATCTTCGTAGATCTGGTAGAACACGCAATATTCCTGAGAGATATGGATTTCTCGTAAGTGAATCGAACGACGTGTTACTCATTGATGATGAGGAGCCTACCAGTTATGAAGAAGTGCTGACAAGTTCAGAAAGGGATAAGTGGCTTGGTGCCATGAAGTCGAAAATGGATTCCATGTACGAAAACCAAGTTTGGAACTTGGTTGACCCACCTGAAGGCATAAAGCCTATAGGGTGCAAGTGGGTTTTCAAGAAGAAAACCGACATGGATGGTAATGTGATTACCTATAAGGCTAGATTGGTGGCGAAGGATATCGTCAAAAACAAGGTGTTGATTATGATGAAACCTATTACTTTGTAGCTATGCTTAAATCCATTCGGATGCTCTGGCCATAGCGGCTCATTATGATTATGAGATATGGATGGATGTGAAAACAACTTTCCTTAATGGAAACTGCTTGAGGCGTGTATATGATACAGACTGAGGGTTTCACATCGGTTGATAAAACCAAGGTATGCAAATTGCGGACGATCCATTTATGGATTGAAGCAAGCATCCGAGCTGGAATATCCGTTTGATGAGACAATCAAAGGTTTGATTTCTCACAAAATCGACGAACCTTGTGTGTACAAGAAGGTTGGAGTGCGATCGTGTTCCTAGTATTGTATGTCGATGACATATTACTTATAGGAAGCGATGTGTCAATCTTACTGATCGATTAAGGTTTGGTTATCCAAGACATTCTCCATGAAAGACAGGAGAAGCAACCTACATCCTTGGGATTAAGATCTATAGAGATAGATCGAAGCAGTTGCTTAGTCTTCGCATCTACATATATAGACGAAGTGCTAAAGAGGTTTAGCATGTCGGAATCCAAGAAAGGTTTCCTACCCATCGGGCATGGGGTACACCTTTCGAAGTCTATGTGTCCGCGCACAGAAGACGAGAGGATTTGCATGAGTAAGATTCCCTATGCATCCGCAATAGGATCTATCATGTATGCTATGTTATGTACGAGGCCCGATGTATCGTGCGCTTTGAGTGTCACGGCGGATACCAATCCGATCCGAGGAATGGATCATTGGGTAGTATTAAGACAATCCTTAAGTACTTGAGAAGAACTAAGGATGTGTTCCTAATATATGGAGAAGGGTACATGGTGATACGTGGGTATACGGATGCCAGATCTAGACAGACAAGGATGATTCCATGTCTTAGTCTGGGTATGTATTCACCTAGAATGGAGGCGCAATAAGTTGGAAAGGTTCCAAACTTGACACTATAGCGGACTCTGCCACTAAGGCAGAATATGTTGCGACTTTGGAAGGCGTGAAAGGCGGTTTGGATCAAAGTTCATCTCGAACTTGATATGGTCTCATCGGCGATCCAAACATGTGCTTCGCCGCTATCATCTTATCAGAGAGATCATAAGTAGGAACGAAATACAAATCGAGAAAATTCCCACTGAAAAAAACTTAGCGGATCCTTTGACTAAAGCATTACCTCAAAGTAAGTTTGAGGGTCATGTTAGAGCTTATGGTATTGGATACCGTAGCGATTGGCATTAGGCCAAGTGGGAGTCTGTTAGTAATATATGAGAGATGTCCTAAGGCAATCGCCTTATGTATGAACCATTTATATGATAAATGAAGATTCACTATTTGAGTATACATGTTTTATGTATTTGATTGGATCTTAAACTCATTTCTTGAATGTCCACGATACGATTCACGGCATGAGAGAATTTGTGATTGGATCACAACTAGTGAGTATCTCTACATGTGTAATTGTGATGTATCGGAATTATCCTAGTCGATGAATTGATGGATTTGGACACCATCGATTACATCGAGAACTTACAGTATACTCCTTGGTGTATCAGCGGTGATTCTCCTTGGTGGAGACATAGTGATGTCGGAGTTAATCGTGGATGCTAGTTATGGTAACTAGTTCATTGGAGTGACCGGTAGTAAGACTTCATATGGTTCTCTGCATATATAGATATGTCAATGAAGTTCTTCTGTGGCTTAAGTGCGATGTTCCTTTGACTTGCGGTATTCAAGTCATCTTGATCATGGAGACTTATGCTTTGACATCTTAAGCAAACATCTCTAAGGAGATGTGGACCCGGGATGATTGGGTATAAGTCGAAGTGATCGAAGGTGTTTGAATAGCCTATAAAGGATTCACCACTCCTTGCGAGGAGATGTATACCCATGGCCTCTCGTCGGATTGTTACTAAAGTCTTTGGAAGCATTACATGTTTAGAGTAAGGTACTCTTGATACATGTGGAGTAACTAGAATCCGTAGGGCGAGGAAATAATACTTGGGCTAGGTGTGGCGTAGTCGACCTAGTGGGGGACACTATAGACCATGTCACGAACCAAGTGGGTATAAGATGAGTGAAGGGAATGGGGCACGATTCATTCGAGCTACTGAAGGGTTTCAGAAATAGTTCTGGATCAACCGTTGATCTTTTCGATTAATTGGGGATCATGATGTACTACTAGGTGCCACTCATGATCGTTCTATAATTAATGGTTAATTATAGACGGCCAACATAAACCGAGAACCTATTTGGTCACACGCACAACGAGTGTAATCCAAAGGATTTAAAACGAGCTTGAGAATGGGTTCTCAGACCGAGAGAAACTATGTTTGGTTGGACCAAACATAAAGCGAGCATGAAATTGTTTCAGTCGCAATAGAAGCGTGGATGGGCTGCGTCTTATGAAGACGTAATGGATGGACCAAAATGGTTTGGTTCTAATCCAATGGATGAGAATAAACCAAATGGTTTGGTTTATATTAAACGAATGAACCAAAGGTTGGTTCGGTTCGTTTTAACTTAAAATAAACCATCATGGTTTGGTTTATTTTAACTTATCTTAATGGAGCGGGTTAACGGGCTTTATGGATATGATCCATTAACCATTAAGAGAATTAGTTCTCTATAAAATAGGGCTTAAACCCTAACCCTAACACCTAATCAAGAGTTGCCGCCCAACATAGAGTTGCCGCCCACCCTTGTTGGTGAATTCGGCGCCCAACCCTAAGTGGCCGCCGCCCATCCTTTGTGCCGCCGTCCAAGTCATTGCCGGCAACCAAGCTTCAGCCGGTGAACCTCCAGCGACCCTCCGGTGATCCCCTATAGGTTTGGCATCAAGGTGAGGTTTTTTCTTTCCTTGGTTGGCCGGCGCCTACTCCTCCACCAAGCTGTCCAGTTTTCTGGACAGCTTCTCCTCCTCTCGTCGGAGCGTCGTTTGGACGACGGTTAGTGCTCCGACAGCGGCTAACTTACCGGGGATTTGATCTCCGGTAATCGTTTGAGGTGGAGGACGAAGGATTCGTCAAACGGTTGACGAACACCTCTCCGGAGAAGCGAGTTTTGAGAACTCGTTTTGGATCCGAATTTGGATTCGGATCGTGATCATCTCTCGATCACGTCGTCTTCAACACGAGGCTAGTAACCCGTACGAAGACGAAGCTCGTGACTTAGCGAAGTCATCCCGAGGAGCTCGGCGTGGATATGGATAGAGACGATTCTTACGAGGATCGTTCCGGTTGATGCCGTTCCCGCTACACGTCATACGGAAGGTATAACGTAGTTTAATTTCCTTTTATTGCAAAATTTTAATTTACGGTTATGTCTACACTTGTTGTAATAGCATGCGTGTGTTGTGTGTGTTGTAATAAATAGGAGTATTTATTATTTTTAATTGCTTCCACTGTGCTCATGTTTACGAAACATGATCGAACACACACACGCCGCGGTACCGGAAACCCAACAGTTAAAGCTTAGTCGACTCTCGTATTAGTTGACTGGGTAATAACCTCAGTCGACTGCTCCAGCTAACTGAGCTCTGCGTGCTTACTCACTCGACCAGTCGACTGACCAAAGTCAACAGTCAATTGGTAAACCTCAACAATGAGGTTTAACCCAAGTATGATCCCCTCATACTCAATAGATCACCCATAGCCTAGATCTAAGCCTTCTAGCCACCTCTGTGCTTCGTTCAGTTACGTATTGCTGCTTCAAGAGCATTTACTCCCTTCCCCGAACTTTTGGAACTTCTTCTTGATAATAGAGAAATCACAGGTAATCGAGTCTACTTTACCAAGGTACATTTGGACTTATGCCGCCAAGACACACGCTTGGACTTTACACCGTCAAACATTGGACTTATGCTATCAAGACACATGCTTGGACTTTATGCCACTAATATCAGCCCCTTGGACTTCCCATTGCCAAGATCCATTTGGACTTATGCGACTAAGACTCCATGCTTGGACTTTACACTGCCAAACATTGGACTTATGCTACCAAGACCCATGCTTGGACTTTACACTGTCAATATCACACTCTTGAACTTCCCTTGCTAACTCCATGTTAGACTTTCCAATTGCCAAGATCCATGCTTGGACTTTCCAATTGCTAAGTACCCATGACTTGGACTTTACCATTGCCAAGACCCATGCTTGGACTTTCCATGCCAAGTACCCAAGACCTTGACTTTACAAATGCCAAGACCATTCTTGGACTTTCCAAGACAATCACGTTGTCAATCATTTTGTCAAACATCAAAATACTACTTGAGTCTCACTCGAGTCTGATCAATCGTGACCTAGGCCAATTGCACCAATAGGAGCCACGTATTTCATTATTTTTATAAACGATTACATACGCTTTGGTTATGTCTACCTGATCTAGCACAAGTCTGAGGTACTAGAGTGCTTCAACAGATTTATTAGTGAGGTTGAAAATTAGCTAGACTTGAGGGTGAAAACTCTCAGAATCGATCGAGGGTGCGAGTATTTCTCTGAGCAATTCAAAGAGCCCTGCTTCAAAAAAAAACATTACAAGGCAGCTGACTATTCCTACTACTCCTCAGCAAAATTAAGTCGCCGAGAGAAGGAATAGGACTATGTTAGAGAAGGTGAGGTATATGATGGTGCAAGACAATTTACATATCTCCCATTGGGGAATGCAATATTGACTGCAGGCTATGTCCTTAATTGTATTCCAATAAAATCCGTAGTCAGCACCCCATATAAGCTTTGGATAATAAGCAATCTATCCTTAGTCATTTTAGACCATGGGTTGTATTGTGTATGTTAATGATTCCTCGCATAAGTACAACAAGTTAGGCCCGCGAGGAAAGAAGTGTATCTTCATTAGATACTTTGAACACTCCAAGAGATATGTATTCCTAGGAGAACATACGGATGGGACTATAACTAAGATTGAGTCTTGTGACACCATATTTTTCGAGAATGATTTTCCTAAGAGAGGAGAAATCGATCGAGATTTCACCTTCTATGAGATGGATGAGCCCAATGGCGCGATCGTACCCAATGGTGGGATTCAAGACCTTGTTATAGATCTTGGTTCTAGCGGGAGTGGTCCATCTGAAGGTGTGGAAGCTCTCTCTTCTCATAGGAGTACTAGTTGGGCATGTGTTGGTGCAATCAACCTCTAGGGTTTTGATGTTTGACAATATATAGTTGTTTGGTTTGATATGGTGTGTTAAGTTTACATGACTTAATAGGTAAGAAGTCCTAGTAGAATTAGGCAAGGAAGTCTTAGCAGGATCGAAGACATGGGTGAAGGATTTATGGTGGGTCAGCGGGGTCTGGACATCAGAAAGAAGTTGTTGTTGGAGCAAACGGCCCAGGTCACGACTGACGAGACTCGAGTTTGACTCGAGTAGTATTTTGATGTTTGACAATGTGATTGTCATAGAAAGCCCAAGTCATGGGTACTTGGAAATTGGAAAGTCCAAGAATGGTCTTACTAAAGGAAAAGTCCAAGCATGGGTCTTGGCAATGGTAAAGTCAAAGTTGTTGGACTTTCCGAGCCGCAAAAACCGCTTTTTGTGTTACGGAAACCCCGGAAGTCCGGCCACGGATCCGTGCGAAGATATATTAAAATAAAAACATGTATGTGCTAAGTAAACCTAGATCTACCTTAGATCTAGAAGTTGAGAGTATTACCCTCGTAGCGACGCCCTTCGCTTATCCCGCTCGTCCAAACGTATCGGCGGAACTCAAGAGTGTCAAGTGAACACTCCTCTATTGGTATCCACACGGACAAATTGGTGGAGAAAATACCTTAGAGTGTGCTAGCACTCTTTAGGAATTTCAGCCAAGGAGGAGAGGGGAGCTTGAGAGGATGATCCAAGGAGGAAGATGAAGTTGGAGTAACTCACAAAATCAATTCCATCTAATGGAATAAGTGGTTGGCCACTTCATGGAAGGGGGGGTTACATGCATGCATGTAACTCCAAGAGCCAATGTCTCTTGGTCTCCCTTATGAGGTGGCACCACTTGATAAGTCAATGATGATGTGGAGCATCATCATTGGCCGGCCATGCCAAGTCATCATCATGACATGGCATTTGGTCAAGTCAAACTTGACCTTTCATCTTCCCTCTCAAGTCAAGTCAAACTTGACCTCTTATCTCCCATGGTTGATCAAATCTAACCACTTGACTCAAGTCAATTTGATTTAATGAATCTCTATTCATTAATTTAAATTGACTAAATGAATCAAATCTAAATTAGACTCATTCAACACTTGAATCAAATTGAGTCCAACTCAATTAGTCTAATTAGGATTACTCTTAATCCAATTTGGTTCATTCCATGAACCTAATCCTCATGGTTCATCATATGAACCTAATCTCCATCTAATTGCCCTTTGTGTGTGACCCTATAGGTTCTTGTAACGTTGGCAATGTCCCAAAACCGATTTACGAACATAAGCAATGAGCGGTATCTAGCAACACATCATTGCTACCCAAGTTACAAGAATGTTGAGCTCCAACATCACCTTTGTGACTACTAATTGTGACTCTCACAATATGTGACAATGTCCCTCTATCCTTGACATCTAGATTGACTAATTGAGGTATAGACCGTGTCATCCTTGGTACAATCTATATCTTGAACTCCAAGTAGACTCACTCTAATCAAATGAGCTCAATATCTCATATTGACTCATTTGGGCATGGCCATGCACTTCGTGGTCTCACACTATCAAGAATATCGATGTCACCCCCGTCATATAGGAGGGATAGATCCCATCTACATCACTCACATCCCTCCACATAATTTGTTACATACCCAGTAATCGCCTTTATAGTCCACCCATTTACGGGTGACGTTTGACGAAGCCAAAGTATGCAACTCCTTATGTAGGGAACCATGGTGACTTCAGGTCTAAGGACTAATAGTCATACTAATAGCCACATGAGAAAGTATATGACACTCATATAACGATCCATGATACTTTCTCATGGCGGGTCATTCAATATGCATTCTCCAATGCATACCCATGTGTCAACTTATGAGATCAAGTCATCGTGTTGACCTACATGCTAGTCTCTACGCAATAACATTGTCCCTGAATGTTAATACTCGACTAGGAATGATTAAGAGTAGTGTTCTCTATATCATCTCATTATTGATTCAACCAATCGATTGATATAGATAAGAACCTACTACTCAAGGACATTATTATATTTAGTTATTTGGCACCAATACAAGTAAATATAATAACCATGCCTTTATAAATAGGAATATGATACAATAAAGTCCATACAACAATCATCACATGATTGGCTCTAGGGATTTCACTAACAAAAGTTACGGGTACTTGGCATGGGAAGTCCAAAGGCATAGTCTTGGTAGCATAAGTCCAAGTGTGTAGTCTTAGCGGCATAAAGTCCAAGTGAACTTTGGCGGTGAAAGTCCAAGTGAACTTTGGCGGTGAAAGTCTAAGTATGGATCCTTGGCAATTGGGAAGTCCAAGGATATGATATGGGCGATGTAAAGTCCAAGCATATAGTCTTGGTAGCATAAGTCCAATGTTTGGTGGTGTAAAGTCTAAGTGTTTGTCTTGGAGGCATAAGTCTAAATGTACCTTGGCAAGGTAGACCCGGTTAGCTTGACAATAGTTGATGGAAGCACATGAAGGCTAGCAGATGGATGAATGAGTCATGAAGGATTCAGAGGGATCCGATAAGCATGAGGCTGATGGAGGTGGCTAGAAGGCTTAGGTCTAGGATAAGGGTGGTCTATCAAGTATAAGGGGATCATACTTGAGTTAAACCTCATGTTTAAGTTTTATCAGCCGACTAGGGTTATGAACTAGTCGACTGGCTGAGTGTTTGACACTTTGCAGCCTAGTCAACTTGGATCAGTCGACTAGTCATGTAGTCGACTAAGGTTCGACTGCTTGAGCTGTGCTTTGGCAATCGACTGCCAATTGTAGGCAATCGACTGGTCTTAAGCAGCCGACTGCCATGTGGACACGAGCACAGAATGTTGATAATCAACTGGTCAGTCGACTACTGGACAACAGTCGACTGTTGTTAAGGGCAATCGACTATTAGAGTATATATTGGGCAGGTTCCAACGTGGATGGAGTCGTTGTGAGAAAACATATAAGAAAGCAGTCAATTGGTGCCTTTTGGCAGTCAACTGCTAGGCACGAAATCAGCCCGATATAGGTTATAAAAGTAGCTTGAGATGGGGGATTTCACACCTATTTTTGGGGCGATTTTGGAGAGGAATTGCTATTGCATTCCAGATCTTCAAGAGACTTTCAAAGTAACCATCAAGCAAGCAAAGCATTTAAGTTCTTGTAAAGTGTTCTTTACATTGTTGTTGTATTTCCTTTGTATTTGCTTGTATTTAATTGTTATTGTTGTAAGATATTTGTACGAGGTTTCTCCACCTCCGGTTTCATACAGAGAAGGAGAGGTTTATTAATGATGGTGTACATCACTAGAGCTCTCTATTGAGCTCACCCCGTGGAGTAGGAACCCTAGATCTAAACCACATTAAATCTTTGTGTATTATTTGTGTGCTTGTTTTGTATTTCTCTTTATTGTATTTATATATTCCGCTGCGCTAACAACAATTGTAGACAAGTACATGATCGAAAACAACAAAATCGAAAATGCTATTCACCCCCCTCTAGTGCGACCACATCGGTCCCTACAATTGGTATAAGATCTTGGACGCTCTTCAAGGAGTAACAACTGAGGGAGCAAAAGTGCTAGAAGAGTAGAAGAGAAGATGGATTTGCCCAATATCAAACTAGGTCATGACATCAACACTCCCATCCCTTACGAGGTCTATGGATTTAAGGGTTTTGACCAATGGAAGAAGAGTATAGAAACCTTCCTCATGATGAACATCGAAGATTGGTTCATTTTGATGGAAGGATTTGAATATCCAAGAGGGTCGAAGGGAGGATTCCTCAAGATAAAGAAATGGACCGAGGAACAACTCTAAAAATTCAAGAAAAACAAGAAGGTAATAAAATTCTTGCTTGATTTAATTCCTAATAACCTATTATGTAGGGTAGGTCAATATCAAGATGCCAAGGATTTATGGAGTAAGCTAGCCAAACTCCATGAGAACCCTTCACCGGCCCAAGTAGAGAAGGAGCCTGAAGAAGAAGAAATCTCATCATCATCCCAAGAGCGTGAGGATTCAGATGTTGAGAGATGCTCAGCATCCGAGTCGGTAGAGGAGGTTGGAGAAGCCTCCACCTCAAGGATTGAGGGGGAGGAGATTATACCTTCAATGACAGAGCAAGAGCAAGATGAACAATCTACATCCAAGAGAATTGAAGAAGAAATCCAAAATTCTCTTACTATTCAAGAAGGTAACTCAAATATGTCTATTAAAGATAAAAATCATATAACGTGTTTTAAGTGTAGGGAAAATGGGCATTACAAGAGTGAGTGTCCAAAGAGGGTCAAGAAGACAGCACAAGTGATGCTAAAGACCAAGGAAATCGGAGTTCCCACTAGGAAGAGCAAGGAGTATGTGGTGTGCTTAAAATGCCAACAATGAGGACACAATTGGATCCAATGTCCTAGGGGGAGTCACTCCAAGAAGGACAAGGGAGGAGAAAAAAATGTAAGGGGAGCTTCTAAAGCAAACTCTAAGGTACCATTTATTAATGTACCTTCAAATTTTAATGTCAAGAAGTATGCTAGCAAGGTATCACATGTTAATAATTTTCTTTCTATTCATCATGATAAAAAAATATGCTAAAAACAAATATTTTTGTATAAGTGCTAAGAGTTATGAGATTAGATCCAAGGACAAATCTAGAACCAAATATCCTAGAACTATTATACCAAAGGAAACAATTACGAAATAGAGAACATCCTAGGTATCATGTCACGCCCCGAGAGTATGCCAAGCCGAAAAGAAAACGGACAACATCTCCCCTGTATGTGGCAACATATCCTGTTGATACAAGGCCTTTCAGTCACAGTCACAACAACATAAATAAATATATCTATATCAAAACACAGCGGAAACATCACAACATAATAACAAACTCACAACAACGCAAACCGACATAAAAAACCGAAACAAATATAGGTGTACACCCACAGAATAAGTCCACAACACAAAACATCACATAGACTCCAAACACATACTAAAGCATACGGAAAATCCAAAATATCCATGGGAGCCTCGGAAATGAGATGGGATGGATCAGCTAGCGATGATCCAAGCTGTCACCAAGACTTCTACCTGTTACCTGGGCGACAAAAAACCCAGGGTCTGTGGTGGTGAGTATAAACTCAGCGGTAATATGAAATAACATGTATATATCAAATATCACATGTAATTCAACAATATAATCTACAGGTACATCAGGTATACACCAGCATAATAAATATATACATGCATACACCATCTAAACACCTGAACTATGTAAGAATACAAACAAACCTGAAAGTCTGCTACGCTACACTTATCAAACCTGGGCATTTATCCACAATATATAACAATAAATCTAGTCTAACTCATACTACATCAAGATACTGGTCAAAGATATGCAATAGTCCAACCAACTCATACATAGGTATCCCACACACTATCATATCGCAAATGCGATAGCATGTATGATGATGTATAAACAAATGCAGCAAGCATGACACAAACAAGCATGACACAAACAGATGCAACATCTCAATAGCCATACATATAGACTGCATATATATAACCCCAGTGTGGCCTAGGTGGCTCGACAAGATAACTGTCCCAACTCAACACCAACCACTACTCTCGAGTGGCTGAGTGGGCAGTATGAACAAGTAGCATATAAGCATAAAGAGCTAGCTACACAATGGGGGTCCCTGCAATTGGCCACTTCGACAGTCACTACCCATGAGTGGTCGAGTGCCACACATGCAGAACAACTGCACGCAACTCCAACTACCACCGTCTATAGTGGTCGAGTGCCACACATGCAGAACAACTGCACGCAACTCCAACTACTACCGTCTATAGTGGTCGAGTGTGACACAACAAATGCTCTATCATCACACCAGTTACTACTACCACGAGTAACCGTGGAGGCAGGATGACTGACAACTCTCTCGACCATAAGGGAGACCAAGTCGTCAGCATGCATGTAAATGACATGAATGCACAGTCATGAATACAGACATCCATCACAGACTCTCTATTCTACAGAGAGTCATACTAATCTGATCAAACATACTCTCAATCCTACAGAGAGTTATACTCAATTGATCACGACCAAGCTATTGGGTTTCCGGCACTGCGGCAAGTGTGTGTTCGAACATGTTTCGTAAACATGTGCGCAGCGGAAGAAATAAAATGCAATAAATCTAATTTATTACAACACACACACCACACGCATGCATAGTACAATATGTGTAGACATAATCATAGTTTCAAATTTTGTAATAAAAGGAAATTACTCTACGTATACCTGACGTATCACGTGTAGTGGGAAAGGCATCAACCAGAGTGACTCTCGCTAGAATCGCCTCTATCCATATCCAAGCCGAGTATCGTTGAGATGACTTCACAAAGCCATGAGCCTCGTCTTCGTACGAGCACTAGCCTCGTGTTGAAGACGATGTGATCAAGAGAAGATCACAATCCGAATTAAAATTCGGATTCAAAAATGAGTCCCCAAAACTCGCTTCTCCGGAGAGGTATTGGTCAACCGTTTGAAGAATTCTTCGTCCTCCACCTATGAGGATTATCGGAGATCGAATCCCTGGCAAGGTAGCCGCTGTCGGAGCCCCAAATGTCGTCCAAACGATGCTCTGACAAGAAGGAAACAAGCTGTCCAGAAAACTGGACAGCTTGGTGGAGGATGTTGCGCCGGCCAAAGAGGATGGCCGGCCAACCCTTGGTCGCCGGAACTAAGGTAAGTTGCTGGAGGGTCACCGGAGGAGTGGCCGGCAGCAGCTGGACGCCGGCAGCAAGGGTTGATGGTGGCAAAAAGCTAGGCGGCATGGATCCCTTGGGCGGCGGCAAGGAGAAGAGAGGGAGAGGGTGGCTAGGTTTTCCAACACCAAAAGTTATCCACGAAAAACCCTTAAGCCATGTTTTTATAGAGAACAAATTCTCCTAACAGTTATTGGTTCATAACAAAAATCCGTTAACCCACTCCAATAACTTAAGTTAAAATAAACCAAACCGCGTTGGGCAATTTTAAGTTAAAACGAACCGAACCAACTTTTGGTTCATTCGTTTAAAACAAACCAAACCCCTTTGGTTTATTCTCCACCATTGGATTAGAACCAAACCAATTTGGTTCATCCATCATGTCTTCATAAGACATGAACCATCCACGCTTCCATTGCAACTAAAATGATTTCATGCTCGATCCTTGTTTGTTCCAACCAAACCTTGTTTCTCTTGGTCTAAGAATCTCATTCTCAAGCTCGTTTTAAATCTTTCAGATTACGCTCGTTGTGCGTGTGACCAAATAGGTTCTCAATTTATGTTTCCATCTATAATTAACCATTAATTATAGAACGATCATGAGTGGCACCTTGTAGTACATCATGATCCCCAATTAACCAAAAAGATCAACGGTTGATCCACAACTATTTCTGAAACCCTTCAGCAGCTACAATGAATCATGCCTCGTTCCCTTAACACATCTTATACCCACTTGGTTCAGGACATGGTATATAGTGTTAGTCCTCACTAGGTTGACTACGTCACACCTAGCCCAAGTATCATTTCCTCGTCCTACGAATTCTAGTTACTGCACATGTATCAAAGAGTACCTTACTCTAAACATGTATTGCTTTGGCCAAAGACTTTAGTAACAATCTGATGAGAGGCCATGGGTATACATCTCCACGCAAGGAGTGGTGAATCCTTTATAGGCTATTCAAACACTTTCGGCCGCATCAACTTATACCCAATCATCCTGGGTCCACATATCTTCAAAGATGCTTGCTTAAGAAGTCAAAGCATAAGTCTTCATGACCAAGATGACTTGAATACTGCAAGTCAAAGGAACATCACACTTAAGCTACAGTAAGAACTTCATTGACATATCCATATATGCAGAGAACCATATGAAGTCTTACAGCTGGTCACTCTAATGAACTAGTTACCATAACTAGCGTCCATGATTAACTTCGGACATCACAATGTCACAAGCCAGTGAGAATCAGCTGCTTGGATACACCAAGGAGTATACCTCGTGCTAGTCTCGATAGAATTGATGGTTTCCAAATCCATCAATTCATTGACTAGGGATAATTTCGATACATCACAATTACACATGTAGAGATACTCACTAGTTGTGATCCAATCACAAATTCTCTCATGCTGTGAATCGTATCGTGGACGTTCAATAAATGAGTTTAAGATCTAATCAAATATATGAAAACATGTATACTCAAATAGTGAATCTTCATTTATCATATAAATGATTCAAACATAAGGTGATTGCCTTAGGACATCTCTCATATATTACTAACAAACTCCCACATGGCCTAATGTCAATCGCTACGGTATCCTATACCATAAGCTCTAACATGACCCTTAAACTTACTTTGAGGTAATACCTTAGTTAATGGATCCGCTAAGTTCCTTTCAGTGGGAACCTTATCGATTTGTATTTCCTTCCTACTTATGATCTCTCTGATCAAATGATAGCGATGAAACACATGTTTGGATCGTTGATGAGACCTTGGCTCTTTCGCCTATGCAATTGCTCCATTGTTGTCGCAATAAACCTGTATTGCTTCAACAATGGCTGAAACCACACCAAGTTCATAAATGAACTTCTTGATCCAAACGACTTCCTTTGCTTCTTTCGAAGCTGCAATGTATTCTGCCTCAGTGGTAGAATCCGCTACAGTGTCTTGTTTGGAACTTTTCCAACTCACTGCACCCCCTTTCAAGGTGAACATATACACAGACTGAGACCTGGAATCATATTTTTCTGTCTGGAAGCTAGCATCCGTATACCCGCGTATCACCATGTCCCCTTCTCCATATATTAGAAACACATCCTTAGTTTTTCTTAAGTACTTAAGGATCGTCTTAACAACTGCCCAATGATCCATTCCTAGATCAGACTGGTATCTACTCATGACACTCAGAGCATATGATACATCGGGCCTCGTACATAACATAGCATACATGATAGATCCTATTGCGAATGCATAGGGAATCTCACTCATGAAAATCCACTCATCTTCTGTGCGCGGACACATAGACTTCGAAAGGTGTATCCCATACCTGATGGGTAGGAAACCTTTATTGGATTACAACATGCTAAACCACTTTATCACTCGGTCTATATATGTAGACTGCGAAAGACCAAGCAACCGTTTCAATCTATCTCTATAGATCTTAATCCTGAGGATGTAGATTGCTTCTCCCAGGTCTTTCATGGAGAATGTCTTGGACAACCAAATCTTAACCGACTGTAAGACTGAAACATCATTTCCTATAAGTAATATGTTATCGACATACAATACTAGGAACGCGACTGTACTCCCACTAACCTTCTTGTACACACAAGGTTCGTCTGGATTTTGTGAGAAATCAAACTTTTGATTGTCTCATCAAAACGGATATTTCAGCTCCTGGATGCTTGCTTCAATCCATATATAGACCGTTGCAATTTGCATACCTTGGTTTTATCAACCGATGTGAAACCCTCAGGTTGTATCATATACACGTCCTCGAGAAGGTTTCCATTAAGGAAAGTTATTTTCACATCCATATGTCATATCTCATAATCATAATGAGCCGCTATGGCCAGGAGCATCCGAATGGATTTAAGCATAGCAACAGGCGAATAGGTTTCTTCATAATCAGCACCTTGCTTTTGACGATATCCTTTCTCCACCAATCTAGCCTTATAGGTAATCACATTACCATCAATGTTGATTTTCTTCTTGAAAACCCACTTGCACCCTATAGGCTTTATGCCTTCAGGTGGATCAACCAAGTTCCAAACTTGATTTTCATACATGGAATCCATTTCCAACTTCATGGCTTCAAGTCATTTGTCCCTTTCTGAACTTTTCAGAACTTCTTCATTATTGGTAGGCTCCTCATCGTCAATGAGTAACACATCGTTCGATTCACTTATGAGAAATCCATAGCTCTCAGGAATGTTGCGTGTCCTACCAGATCTACGAAGATGTGGTGTCACAATAGGTTCAGCCGATGTCTCATCACTATGAGTCATCGATCAAGGTGCTTGACCAGGTATCTCTTCAATGTCTACTGGAGTCTCTTGAACCTCCTCAAGTTCAACGACACTCCCACTATTTTCTTGCAAGAGAAACTCTTTTTCTAGAAACACAGCATTCCTTGAAATAAACACCTTTTGTTCGAAGGGATGATAGAATTGGTAACCCCTCGTTTCCTTAAGGTATCCAATAAATAGATATTTATCAAACTTAGCATCCAATTTGTCTGACACAGTCCACTTCACATAAGCAGGACAACCCCATATCTTTAAGTAAGATAAATAAGGTTTCTTACTAGCCTATATCTCATATGGAGTAGTAGAGACTACCTTGGTCGGGACTATGTTTAACAAGTAAACAGTTGTCTGAAGTTCATAGCCCCAAAAGGACTTGGGAAGATTCGCGTGATTCATCATTGACCTGACCATGTCCAACAAAGTCTGATTTCGCCTCTCAGATACACCATTAAGTTGTGATGTATACGCCAGAGTCCATTGAGACAATATACCATTGTCCCTCAGATAATCTAGAAACTCTTGACTCAAGTATTCACCACCTCGATCCGATTGAAGTATTTTAATACTCTTGCCAAGTTGTTTCTCTACTTCATTTCTGAATTCTTTGAACCTTTCAAAGGCTTCAGACTTGTGTTTCATCAAGAACACATACCCAAACTGTGATTGATCATCGGTGAAGGTAATGAAGTAGCTATAACCTCCTAAGGCTTGAGTTGACATAGGTCCACATACATCAGTATGTATTAGACCAAGCAACTCACCCACCGGTTCACCTTTTCCAGTAAAAGGTAATTTGGTCATCTTGCCTTTTAAGCATGATTCGCATGTATCATATGAATCTAATTCAAACGATTCGAGAATTCCACATCGGTGTAATTCGGACATGCGTTTCTTGCTCACATAGCCAAGACGACAATGCCACATGTAGGAGTCTAATTGATTATCTTTTCGAGCATGCTTATTGCTCGCTTCGATATTGAAAATGTCACTGGATACGTCCAACGTATAAATATCATTGCTTAAAGTTCCAATCCCATAAAGAACGTCATTCAAAGTTATGTAACAACAACTGTTACTAAAAGTTAAATGGTACCCATTTCTATTTAAACAAGAAATAGAAATGATGTTCTTTATCAACGAAGGAACATAAAAGCAATTGTTTAGTTCTAAGACAAGTCTTGTAGGGAGTTTCAATAAATATGTTCCGATGGCGAGTGTAGCAACCTTTGCTCCATTCTCAATATGTAAATTTGACTTTCCCATGATGAGTCTTCTTCTATTCCTTAGCCCATGTATGCCATTACATATATGTGATCCACACCTAGTATCCAATACCCAAGTGTCTGAGGAAATAGAATGACAATCAATAACGAAGATATTTGAAGAAGATGGGGCATCTGATACCTTATTCTTCTTCACGGACTCAAGATAAATCTTGCAGTTTCTTCGCCAATGGCCCTCCTTGCCATAATGATGGCAAGTGCCCTTTTGAGCTAGTTCTGCCTTTTTAGCCTTTTTCTTCTTCCCCTTCTACTGTTCCTTTGACTTTCTCTTAAAACCTTTCTTCGAGGAATCAACTAACAGCACCTTCCCCTGCTCATGCTTCTCAGAAGGCTCCACAGTCTTCAGCATGTTGAGCAGTACCACAGATGAACCTTCTTGCATCTCAGAGGTGAAGAGGAGCTTGGAGACTTCGAACTTTTCGAATCTCACTTGCTCATCAAACAACTCATAAAGATGAAAGACTATGGTATGAGCATCCATATGCTCATGCTGCTTCCGCATCTCGGGTACCATCGTGGCTATCATAATGCAACTCACTTGTTCAGAATCACTCACATGTTTCTGATAGGCCAACATTTGGTCCAGAGTTGCATCATCAGCAGGACGGGCGGGAAGAGGCTCTTTGACGACATACGCAAGCTTTTCCACCTTGAGAACAATTCTCAGGTTTCTAAGCCAATCCAAGAAGTTCGGCCCAGTCAATTTATTTGAATTCAAAATAGAGCACAAATTCAAAGACATCATGATCAAGCGATTAACCTAGAAATACAAAATGAGCATATATGAGAAAGATGATTTAAAATGCATCCACATACATTTACAAAATCCCATTGATTTTTCGAATTCAAAAACCCTCAAAATCAATTCGGGAGATCGTAGGTCAATCTCCGAATCGGATGATATCCAATATAGATAAGAACAACCTTGGAGTGAGTCCAACAAGCCATTCTTAGCTATGATGGTGGGTATCAAGTATACCGATTACATATCACACGTATATGTAACTATCACAATGTGCTATCAACTAATTGAATGTTTACACATACATTGGGTTGTTAACACATTAACAAGTATGCATCATATGCATAGCACCCAACTTCACCTCTCTTCACATTGACCTTGGAGTGAGTCCAACAAATCGATGCTCCAAGTTAGAGTCGGCCCATTAATCGCGAAATAGTTTTAATATGGTTAGAGCGCATTCAACCAATTAGCCAGGCTTGGAGTGAGTCCAACAACCCAAACTAACGATTGACCTCTGACTCTTACCATATTAGTGTTAAACTATTCCAATGATTTGAACATGTTCAGGTTCGAGCCGGGCTTGGAGTGAGTCCAACAACCCAAACAAGAAACAGAACTCTGGTTCTAATCATATTAATGGAAGGTGTAGGCTTTAATATTGTATAAGGGTTTTAAAGTCTCATCCTCTTTGCATGCAAATAACTATTATCTACATGACATGACATACATGGCATACATCTACATGTCACGACACACATGTCATAATGATATGCATCTAATGCAATTACATGGCATACAATTATGGCATGTACTTAATTTCCTTATATGTCATAACTATTTATGAAATAAAATATGTTTAAGAATTGATTCACAAAATCAAATCATGATTAAATTAGAAAACAAATTTCCAAATCTAATCACATATTTTATTTATGGAAGGTCTCAATTAAAGAAAGTCAAATTTAATTTAGGAAATAAATTTCTTAAATTGTCAAAACTATTTATGAAAATCAAATATATTTTAGATTTGATTTCCCAAATCAAATCATAATTAAATTAGGAAACAAATTTCCAAATATAATCAAATATTTTATTTATGGAAAGTGTTAATTTCCATAAATACTTCTAACTTTCCAAGAGTAGAAGATTTCCATAAATACTTCTAGACTTTCTAAAATTAGAAAATTTCCATAAATACTTCTAAACTTCCAAAAGTAGAAAATTACCATAAATACAATTACGACTATCACAAAATAATTTTATGATTATGTCGGAACACAACCTAGGCTCTGATACCACTGTTGGGTTTTCGGCACCGCAGCGAGTGTGTTAGAACATGTTTCGTAAACATATGCGCAGCGGAAGAAATAAAAACCAATAAATCTAATTTATTACAACACACACACCACACGCATGCATAGTACAATATGTGTAGACATAATCGTAGTTTCAAATTTTACAATAAAAAGAAATTACTCTACGTATACCTGACGTATCACGTGTAACGGGAAAAGCATCAACCAGAGCGACTCTCGCTAGAATCGCCTCTATCCGTATCCACGCCGAGTATCGTCGGGATGACTTCACAAAGACACAAGCCTCGTCTTCGTACGAGTCACTAGCCTCGTGTCAAAGACAATGTGATCGAGAGAAGATCACAATTCGAATCAAAATTCGGATTCAAAAACGAGTCCCCAAAATTCGCTTCTCCGGAGAGGTATTCGTCAACCGTTTGACGAATCCTTCATCCTCCACCTATGAGGATTACCGGAGATCGAATCCCCGGCAAGGTAGCCGCTGTCGGAGCTCCAAACGTCATCCAAACGACGCTCCGACACGAAGGAAACAAGCTGTCAAGAAAACTGGACAGCTTGGTGGAGGATGTTGTGTCGGCCAAAGAGGATGGCCAGCCGACCCTTGGTCGCTGGAACCAAGGTAAGTCGTCGGAGGGTCACTGGAGGAGTGGCCGGCAGCAACTGGACGCCGATAGCAAGGGTTGACGGCGGCAAAAAGCTGGGCAGTGTGGAACCCTTGGGCGGTGGCAAGGAGAAGAGAGGGAGAGGGTGGCTAGGTTTTCCAACACCAAAAGTTATCCATGAAAAACCCTTAAGCCAAGTTTTTATAGAGAACACATTCTCCCAACGGTTATTGGTTCATAACCAAAACCTGTTAACCTGCTCCAATAACTTAAGTTAAAATAAGCCAAACCGAGTTGGTCTATTTTAAGTTAAAATGAACCGAACCAACTTTTGGTTCATTCGTTTAAAACAAACCAAACCCCTTTGGTTTATTCTCCACCATGGATTAGAACCAAACCAATTTGCTTCATCCATCATGTCTTCATAAGACACGACCCATCCATGCTTCCATTGTGACTAAAACGATTTCATGCTCGATCCTTGTTTAGTCCAACCAAACCTTGTTTCTCTCGGTCTGAGAATCTCATTCTCAAGCTCGTTTTAAATCCTTCGGATTACGCTCGTTGTGCGTGTGACCAAATAGGTTCTCGGTTTATGTTGGTCGTCTATAATCAACCATTAATTATAGAATGATCATGAGTGGCACCTAGTAGTACATCATGATCCCCAATTAACCGAAAAGATCAACAGTTGATCCAGAACTATTTCTGAAACCCTTCAGCAACTCCTATGAATCATGCCCCGTTCCCTTAACGCATCTTATACCCACTTTGTTCAGAACATGGTCTATAGCGTCAGTCCTCACTAGGTTGACTACGTCACACCTTGCCCAAGTATTATTTCCTCGTCCTACGGATTCTAGTTACTGCACATGTATCCAAGAGTACCTTACTCTAAACATGTATTGCTTTGGCCAAAGACTTTAGTAACAATCCGATGAGAGGCCATGGGTATACATCTCCTCGCAAGGAGTGGTGAATCCTTTATAGGCTATTCAAACACCTTCGATCACTTCGACTTATACCCAATCATCCCGGGTCTACATCTCCTCAGAGATGCTTGCTTAAGATGTTAAAGCATAAGTCTTCTTGACCAAGATGACTTGAATACCGCAAGTCAAAGGAACATCGCACTTAAGCTGCAGTAAGAACTTCATTGACATATCCATATATGCAGAGAACCATATGAAGTCTTACAGCTGGTCACTCCAATAAACTAGTTACCATAACTAGCATCCACGATTAACTCCGGACATCACAATGTCACCACCAAATCGTTCAGTTACGTATTGCTAGAATGATATACAAGATACCTTTGCTCTAGATTGACGGTAGTGTCCAAATCCATCAATTTATCGATTAGGGATAATTCCGATACATCACAATTACACATGTAGAGATACTCACTAGTTGTGATCCAATCACAAATTCTCTCATGCTGTGAATCATATCGTGGACGTTCAGTAAATGAGTTTAAGATTTAATCAAATACATGAAAACATGTATACTCAAATAGTGAATCTTCATTTATCATATAAATGGTTCAAACATAAGGCGATTGCCTTAGGACATCTCTCATATATTACTAACACAAGCTAGGACCTCCGATCCATAGCGATGCACTATCCACAATCCACATGACCATACATAATCACATGATCAGAAATGGGTACACAACATAAGGATTTAACATAAGATTCAATTCTATGTTCAAGACATTACCTACTCCCCTGGATGACCTTTTATCGCATTTACAATTCAAGTTTTCATTTGTACTCTACTAAATATACCTAATTGAACAACTATAGGCTTACATGCATCACATCTATAACCCATAATCATGATAAAGGAAAATGTGATAACAGCAATAGAGTATTTAAAGGGGCAAAGACTAAGTATCAAGCATTAGAAAAGCTAGAGTGGAGTCAAGGTCAACGTGACAATAATATGAAGTTATATACTTCAGGGTTTAACTACTACCCGACCAGGGTTGGAAATCTTACCCACCTTCTATAAAGCTCAAAATAAATATCTTCACGGTCGCGCTCCTGTCTCATATACACGTTCTGTAATATCATCAACTACAATTAAATTCAAGCACACGACAACATACTAACCCACTACTATATCATTCCTATATTCGCATCCCTTTATCGAATACGAATTAGAAACCCCCAATCATCAAGCATATACCTTCTACCACATCCAACAAGGTTTAAATCATTAAACCTCTTAGGTACACTCCACCCAAATCAATTAAACATACTAACTCACATCCACAACCGAGTTCGAGCTGCTCCAGCTCGTTCCCAGCCCCCGTACAGAACACATACAACCCTGCACAGCCTTCACAGCCCCTGATTACACCCAATTCACATCACAAAAAAAAATGAAACCCAAATAGCTATCTAACCATTTAATCTATAGTTCACAGCTCCATCCCAATCTCAGCCTCATTCACATCCAAGGATAAAGCATAACCAGAACATATTCCCGACCAACTCACTACCAACAGTCCCACACAACTCACAATTACACCAATTTAGGGATCTAACCACTCTAATTAACATCCTCATCGCAACCGAACTCCATCCACTACCATTCATAGCCATTCACAGAACCTCTTCACTCATCCACAGTCGGCATCCCTCCATTCTCAGCCTCCATACTATGATCCATTGACATATAACCCGTCAGATCCAAAGGCATTGACACACCACATTCATTCAACACTGACAATCCATCAAACACACTAGACAGAAGTGAAAAAAAAGCAAACAGATAAAATATATCGGTAATTACGACTTCACCGATGACACTCCCTCAACTACCCTGTTCGCCGGAAGACCCTTGCTGCCCTATCACCAAAGAAATTAGGTTCTATAAGGAAGAATGTGATCAGAGATGAAGGACTGCATCACTTACCTAGCAATCGTGATAATCAGGCAAAGGTTGCTCCCAAATCCGACAACATGAACCCCTGTCGATCCCTAGCCCCCAAGATCAAGGATGCTCAGTGGAGCCCAAACTTCGATCCTCCCCTCCCACTGGATCTCCCACTGAAAGGAGCCATCGGCAGTCAGTCGTTCGGCGAGGAAGAGGTGCGGAGGTCGTCAATCATGTGTGAGGAAAGGGATTGCGAGAAAGAAATAGCGAGGTGGAGAGGGAGCTGGCCGATAACAGAGAGATGGTGCGGGGGAGGTCTAGCGCAACGGAGAGAAGATCGCGAGGAAAAATCGCGAGAGGGAGAGGTTGGTTGCGGCGAGAAACAGGGATGCGAGGAGGAGAGAGTCGCAAGAGGAGTTGGGTCATGCAGTGAGAAAGAGGAGAGGTCGCACAATGAGAAACACTCAGTAGAAGAGAACGATGGGGAATAAAGGCTGGACGGTGAGAAAATGCTCATGCGCAGAAGCCAATTTGCGGTGAGAAAGAGGTGAAGTCATTGAGCTCATGGTGAGAAAACTCAGAAACGCTCGTCCTAAAGAACTGGGTCGGGTTGGAAAGCAACCGAGTCAGGTTTTTACCCTATAAGACCAAACCTAGGTTCAATTAACCCCTATCCATTAAACCTAGGTTAGGTTTTAATTAAAGTCTTAACCATCCATTTTTTTCCTGCCGTATTTTACATTCTCCCTCACTTAATAAAATTTGGTCCCCAAATTTCATACTTAAATGCGATAATACATTCAAGAAATTTCCGAAATGACCACATACCTCAAGTAAACAGATGAGGGTATCGAGCTCGGATAGTATCTTCCAGCTCCCATGTAGCCTCCTCATCAGTATGATGCTGCCATCCAACCTTTACGAGTCGGATGGTTTTGTTCCGCAAATGCCGCTCCTTGCAACCAAGAATTCGCACTGGAATCTCCTCGTAGGTCACATTAGGCTGAAGTGGAATCGGTAACTCCTTTAGAATATGATCAAATCACGGACCGTATTTTCTCAGCATTGAAACATGAAATACGTTATGAACACCAGCAAGTGTCGAAGGTAAAGCCAACCAGTAAGCTACTCCCCCAATCCGCTCCAATATCTCAAATGGATCAATGTAGCGTGGAGCTAATTTTCCTTTCAACTCAAATCTTTTGACTCCTTTGGTGGGTGAAACTTGAAGGAACACATGATCCCCGACTGAGAATTCTAAAGGCCTTCGCCTCCAGTCCGCATAACTCTTCTGTCGATCATGTGCCTCGGATAACCGTCGTCTGATGACTTGCACTAACTCTGCATCATGTTGGATACTCTATGGCCCCAGCAGCTGTTGCTCCCCAACCTCCTCCTACAACACGAGAGATCTACAGGGTTTATCGTATAAGGCTTCGAAAGGAGTCATCTGAATAGAAGAGTGGTAGCTGTTGTTGTAGACAAATTCCACTAAATGAACGTGGTCCTCCCAACTGCCTCCGAAATCCATAACACAAGCTCTCAGCAAATCCTACAATGTCTGAATGGTACACTCAGACTGTCCATCTATCTGCGGATGAAATATTATACTAAGCCGAAGCTCTATGCTCATGGCCTACTACAGACTCTGCCAAAATCGCGAGATAAATCGTGGATCTCTATCGGATATAACACTCAAAGGCACTCCATGCAGCCTG
This sequence comes from Wurfbainia villosa, assembly GCA_025175895.1. NCBI lineage: Eukaryota > Viridiplantae > Streptophyta > Magnoliopsida > Zingiberales > Zingiberaceae > Wurfbainia > Wurfbainia villosa. Next base: position 62,246,471 of record CM045997.1, read on the forward strand.
ATAATCTCTCGATAGTACAACTATGTCAGACGATCCAATAGGTTTGTCCCACAAATAGGCAAAAAGTGAGCGGATTTGGTTAACCGATCCACGATCATCCAAATCGCATCATGTCCTTTACGGGTTCTGGGTAATCCCGTAACGAAATCCATGGTGATATGCTCCCACTTCCATTCCGGAATCGTAATTTCCTGAAGGAATCTAGCGAATTTCTGATGTTCAGCCTTAACCTGCTGGCATACTAAACATCGAGCAACAAAGTCTGCAATATCTCTTTTCATACTGTTCCACCAGTATAAGCATTTCAAATCTCGATACATCCGAGTACCATCAAAATGTATAACAAATCTCGAATGATGTGCTTCCTGCAGTAACTCTTCCTTAACTGGATGCATGTCCGGAACACATAATCGTCCTAGGAAACGAAGTACTCCATTCTTGTCACTCAAGAAATCCGTCTGTCATTCTAAGTTTATTATGCTGCACAAGAACTGCAGATGTTGGTCACTGACTTGTGTTTCTTTGATCTTCTCAGTAATAGTAGACTGGGCAACCATAGAAACTAATATCCCTCGGGATGTTTGACCTTGTTCAGACAATCCTAACTCCAAGAACTATCAAATAAGATCAGTAACCACTGTCAGATGGCTGGCCAGAACCCCACGAGACATCCTGCTCAATGCATCTGCTACCACATTAGCTTTTCCCAGATGGTAATGAATTGTGCAGTCATAATCCTTCAGATATTCCATCCACCGTCTCTGTCTCAGGTTCAGTTTGTTGGTGCAATCACCCCAGGTTGACTCGAGTTTGACTCGAGCAGTATTTTGATGATAGACAAAACTTATGACATGGGATTGTCATAGGAAAAGTCCAAAATGGAGTTGGCATGGAAAATCCAAGCATGGAGCTTAGTGTGGAAAAGTCCAAAGCATTGCAAAGTCGTGCGCTTGGTTCTTGGTGAGAAATGCATTGTGAAGTCGTGCGCTTGGTGCATATGGGAATTCTTGAGAACTTGGTAAGTTCACTAGGCTCGGGGTCCTTGAGTCCGTGAAGGATGGCATTGGGAAGTCGTGCGCATGGTGCATCCGAGGGACCTCCAGACGGGGAGAGAATGGAGTGAGGCCCAAGGAAAGCATACTTCGAGGGCAAGATATGAGAAGGATGGTGTTGCGAAGCCGTGCACTTGGCGTATCCGAGGGACGTAGGCCGAGGGAAGAGAGCTTTGGTGGGGAACTCTATAAGGGATGAGGTGGACTAAGCCAAGTGGCTAAGACTAAGTGTCAGATGCTCAAACAGCTTGATGTTTGAGGTTTTACCCGACATCAGTCGACTGGCATAGGTGTCAGTCGACTGCTCTAGGTCGTATGGTTTCGACTAGTGTTCGACTGGTGTTTTGCTAGATCAAGTCGACATCAGTCGACTGCTTAAGGGAAGCAATCGACTGATCGCACTGTGCATAGGAATAGAAGCTAGTCGAGCTCGCCAGCACTCGACTGATGGGTTATCAGTCGACTGATGGGTACCAATCAATCGACTGATGTGTGATTCGTTGGAACTTGACCAATGTGGATCTGGCTATTGTGAGACAATGGCTACAGGACCAGTCGACTGATGGTCACGATTAGTCAACTGATGCATGCGAAATCAGCTTGATGCAGGTTATAAATGGTGCTCAAGATGGGGGATTTTGCTAAGACTTTTGTGAAGCTATTGGAGGGGAATTGTTGTTGCATTCCAGACCTTCAAGAGTCATCTAAAGCAAGCAACAAGAAAGTGATCAAAGCAATTGTGTAAAAGTTCTCTTTTGTATTGTCTTTGTATTTCTTCTTGTATTTCATATTACTTGTTGTAATAGCTTGTATGAGGTTTCTCCACCTCCGACGTGTAGTCGAGAAGGAGTTTAGTTAGTGTCGTGCACATAACTAGAGCTCGGTGAGCTCGCCCGTGGAGTAGGAACCATTCGGTTCCGAACCATGTATTCTTGTGTATGTTTGTATGTGTTGTTAGTATTTTCATTATTATTGTTATTCCGCTGTGCTAACGACAATCGTAGACAAGCGACGCAAGAAGAACGATCGTATTCCACCATACGACGAAAGTGGGCTATTCACCCCCCTCTAGCCGACCACCATCGACCCTACAAGTGGTATCAGAGCCAAGGAGCTTGTCGAGAACTAACCGCCAACACAAGCACTATAAGATGGCCGGCTACAACATCCATCCACCGAAATTCGATGGAGACTTTTCTTGGTGGAAGAAAAGGATGGAGGTATATCTTGAAACCGACTTTGATTTTATGATTATTGTAGAAAATGATTTTGAGATGCCTAGGGATAAAGACAACAAGCAAATTGAGAAGCCAAGGTGGACTCAAGAACAAATCAAGGACTTCGAGACAAATCTCAAGGTAATCAAATTACTTAGTGATTTGATTCCAAACAACATTTGGTCTAGGTTGGGTAATTTTAGGGATGCAAAGGAATTATGGGAGAAGATAATGAAATTCTAAGAAAATTCCCAACCGGCACAAGTAGAGGAGAATGTCGAGGAAGAATTGCCATCCACATTTGATGATGTTGATGATTTGATGGACACCTCCACCTCTAGCATTGAGGGGGAGGAGAGGCAATCTTCCACTCCGGAGCAAGATCAAAACGAGGCATCTACCTCTGGAAGAAGTGACCAAGAGTCCTCCACTTCTCTAGGTAACTCAAGCATAATGATTTTAAATAAAGATCACATAATATGCTTTGAGTGTAGGGAGAAAGGGCATTACAAGAGTAAATGCCCAAAATTGGCTAAGAAGAAGACACCAGCACCAAAAGTCAACCCAAAGTCAAAGGATGCCGGAGTTCCCATAACTAGAAGCAAAGAGCACATTGTGTGCTTTAAATACAATCAAAAGGGACACTACCGAATCCAATGTCCTAGGGGGAGGAAGAAAGGGAAAGAAGGTGTATCTCATGTAGCGGGAGCTTCCAAAGCTAACCCTAAGGTACATTTAAATTATGCACCTTCAATTCCTAAAGATAAAAAGCATGCTAAGAATTATTTTAGCTCTCTTGCAATTATTAATGAAAAGCGTGCTAGTAGGAAGAAATATGTTTGTCTAGGTGCCAAGCATGTTCAAATATCTAAGGACAAACTTATGACCAATAACACTAGACCTATCTTGCCTAGGGAGAGCATTAAGGGAATAGAAGAAAATTTGGGTATTGATCCCAAAAAGTCAAGGCACATGCCTAGAAAGAGTCCCTCCCAAAAGATTAATGAAAAATCAAAATTGAGAAAATTGGAATTAGAAAACCAAGCCTTAAGGTCAAGGATAGAAAAACTTGAGAAGACCCTCAAAATAATTACAAATTCGGTTAAGGGGTCTAATGTCCAAAAGTCAAGACCTAGGCTTCAAGAATGGTCTAAGGGCAAGAAGGGTTTGGGTCACAAACCTATGTCCTATCATAATGTTCCATTTAATTATGGAACAACATCTAGGTCTAGAAAAACCAAGGCTAATAGAGAAGCCATTCCTAAGTCTAGCCATGGTATGTGTTTAGTGGCTAAGGACTTAAGAAAAACCAAGAAGGCCACTAAGAAGGTCATTGGAGGAGTTACCTCTAGAGTTGACCTAGGAAAGACCCAAAAGACTATGGTTTCAAAGCCTAAAAGGGTCATTAGGAATGTATCTAGAGAGGTTATCCCTAGTGAATACCTTGTTAACCCAAGGAGCTCCAATAGGTATTGAATTCCTAGAAGCGTGATCGATTCACGCTAGATGAGTTAGGGTGTGTCAACCCTAAGTGGATGGGTAGTTAACCTAGCCATTGTGAGTTGACACATTAGGATGTGCCAATGTGCTTGAGAAGTTGAAAAATAATTAAATTGGCACAATTAGGTCCTAGAAGTATTGGTGTGTCATTTTGGGTTTATGGCACACTTGGGTGAAAATTGGCATTAAGGCAAAAATGGGTTTAATCTTAGAAATGGCAATTTGGATTTAACACTTAGGTATTTTATACCTTAGTATATTTTACTTGCCATGATTTATTTGCCTTGCCATGTCATGACATCATTTTCATTTTTATCTCTAAAAATGTCATGATCATATTTAGACTTATTTTTAGATGTCATGTATGCTTAATTCTCATTCACATGTCATGCCATCATGATTTTGGCACATGCTTAGTTATATCATTTATATGCAATAATCATATCATGCATAAAATAAAATGAAATTAAGGACTATGGCATGATTTGATAGAAATCAAATAATATTGCCTAGAAATATGCATGAGACCATTAAAGAACAAAAACCCACATCTCACTAGATTAATTGCCTTGTATGTGTTTTACACATCTAGATACAAGTGAGTTGTTTAGAAAAAAGGAATCAAAGGTTTTAAAAATATTTTGAAAATATTTTGAAAAACCTTGGTGAAGCCTATCTTTTGATAGCTATCACCATTGAATGGGATGATACAAAGAGGGCTCTTTATTGAAGCTTTTCTAAACTTTTGGACTTTGTATCAATCTCACTATTTTGTGGGTAAAATAATTTTCTAATATTTTTCACCCATAATAATTGTGATAAGTAATATACGTACAAAATTTCATGATTTATCAACATATGTATATTTACTTACGAATTTCAGAAATTCATTTTTGAAATTCGTAAAATCAGAATGCTCAGATCATTGGAATCGAGACCACTAATCGATGACAAGTCCAAATGATCGTAGCCGAGAGAGTCGACCGATTAGGTAAACCTTGGTGGTTAGGCCCATGTTCAGCTGCGTTTTGATCCCCTAACCACTCATAACCCTAGGACATGCTTGGGAGAGCATTAGAAAGGGTGGAAATCCATTGGACATAGATTATGAGAAGTGTTTAGGGAGAGTATCAATTTTAAGGTGGATGAGAGTTCATTATTGAATTTTGCCTTAATTTTGATTTGGTTAATGTTCCTATTGGCTTAGGGACTCTCCAAGGACATTGTTGGTGCAATGGTCAAGGGGGAGCAAGCTTCTAGGGGGAGGTATCCATCGTGGGAATATGGATGTGCATTTTTCCTCATGGGAGGAAAATTGGGTTGCCTCTCTTAAGTGATATGAAATAACTAGAAAGATTGTAGGCATGTGTTTCCTCAAGGTAGAGATTGTAAGATCTCATTGGGATATGAGACATTCATACCCTTGGGGAGGACATTTTTGATGTAATGTCAAAAGGGGGAGAAGTTACCAAATTACAAATTAGGGTTCGTTGGAATTCTCATTGGGATGTGAGAATTGCCAATATGGGAGAATTGGTAGACTTGAGATGGTAGTTTTGTCAATCATCAAAAAGGGGGAGATTGTTGGTGCAATCGGCCCAGGTTGAGTCGAGTTTGACTCGAGCAGTATTTTGATGATAGACAAAACTTATGACATGGGATTGCCATAGGAAAAGTCTAACATGGAGTTGGCATGGAAAATCCAAACATGGAGCTTGGTGTGGAAAAGTCCAAAGCATTGCGAAGCCGTGCACTTGGTGCTTGGTGAGAAATGCATTACGAAGCCATGCGCTTGGTGCATATGGGAAGTCTTGAGGACTTGGTAAGTTCACTAGGCTCGGGGTCCTTGAGTCGGTGAAGGATGACATTGCGAAGACGTGCGCTTGGTGCATCCGAGGGACCGCCGGACAGGGACCGAATGGAGTGAGGCCCAAATGAAGCATACTTCGAGGGCAAGAGACGAGAAGGATGACATTGCGAAGTCGTTCGCTTGGTGCATCCGAGGGACATAGGCTGAGGGAAGAGAGCTTCAGTGGGGAACTCCATAAGGGATGAGGTGGACTAGGCCAAGTGGCTAAGACTGAGTGTCGGATTCTCAAACAGCTTGATGTTTGAGGTTTTACCCGACATCAGTCGACTAGCATAGGTGCCAGTCGACTGCTCTAGGTCGTATGGTTTCGACCAGTGTTCGATTGGTGTTTGGCTGGATCAAGTGGACATCAGTCGACTGCTTAAGGGAAGCGATCGATCACCTATCTGCGAACCGCTAGTCGAGCTCGCTAGCCGTTGGAACTTGATCAATGTGGATCTGGCCGTTGTGAGACAATGGCTATAGGACCAATCGACTGATGGTCATGATCAGTCGACTGATGTGCACGAAATCAGCTTGATGTAGGTTATAAATGGAGCTCAAGATGGGGTATTTCGTCAAGACTTTTGTGAAGCTATTGGAGGGGAATTGTTGTTGCATTCCAGACCTTTAAGAGCCATCTAAAGCAAGCAACAAGAAAGTGATCAAAGCAATTATGTAAAAGTTCTCTTTTGTATTGTCTTTGTATTTCTTCTTGTATTTTATATTACTTGTTCTAATAGCTTGTATGAGGTTTTTCCACCTCCGACGTGTAGTCAAGAAGGAGTTTAGTTAGTTTCGTGCACATAACTAGAGCTCGGTGAGCTCGCCCATGGAGTAGGACCTATTCGGTTCCGAACCACGTATATCTTGTGTATGCTTGTATGTGTTGTTAGTATTTTCATTATTATTGCTATTCCTCTACGCTAACGACAATCATAGACAAGCGACGCAAGAAGAACGATCATATTCCACCATACGACGAAAGAGGGTTATTCACCCCCCCCCTCTAGTCGGCCACCATCGACCCTACACAGTTCTTTCTGTGTGAACAGATACTTTAGACTTTTATGGTCTGTGTATATCTCAAAAGTAATCCCATACAGATAGTGGCTCCATATTTTCAATACAAAAATGATGGTTGCTAACTCTAGATTGTGCACTAGATAATTCTGCTAGTGATCCTTTAGTTGACGGGAGGCATAAGATACCACACGGTTTAACTGCATCAGAACTGCACCCAACCCTTGGATAGAAGCATTAGTATATAGGACCATCCCATCAACACCGGAAGGAATCACTAAGACTGGCACAAAAATTAGTCGTTGTTTCATATCTTGAAAGCTAGTTACACAAGCCTCTGACCAGGTGAACTGTTGGGATGTATACTGAAAAGTCTATCTTTTGTATGAACATCTTTATTTTTGAAATAAGAATCACATGATCATTGTTTGCATATTTATGGTTATGCATATTGTCTAATACATTACATTGTATATAACATGGTGTGTAGTGTCACACGGGAGATCATGTTATCAGTTCCTTGTAGAGTATAAGTAAAGGCTCACAACCGAGATGATTTTGGACAAACCATTGGTATGGTTGTAGTGTGATTTGGTATTGGTTTGTCTTGACCATAGAATTATCCTAGTACACTTTGTGTGTATTGAGGAGGACCGACTTAGAGGTGATTTGATTTATTGCTGACTACATAATTGGATCAAACCTCAGATATTATGGTGTACATTCTCTTGATCGCGATATAATAACGGGCATATGTACTTACTACTTATTTCTTTGATTTACCAATGGGCGAGATTTATAAATTAAATCGATAGGCTCGGTAAGTTGGGAAATGATATTATTTACATGGTGTGTCGATGATTATAGGAGGAAACCGTGTCCTATATATTAGGATGATGATGTCCTCATGAGGAGCTCATAAGGTTCATCATGTAAACCCTGCAGGTGGACCTGGTCCGACATGATGATAAGGTTGAGTAGTACTACTCATGGAGTTAGATGTTGATTAATTAATTGTCAGTAAATTAGTTAATTAACGGACATTCGAGATCTTAAACACGGGAAGATATTTGTACAATTAATATATGGAGCTCATATTTATTTATGGGGTTAGTGAGGTAGATCAATGATAATCCTCTAGTGGAATGGATTATCATTAATGGATCGGATTTTATGTGGGTCGGATCCATTGGGTGGCCAAGATCCAACTCCTCCTCATGGTCCCTATTGTAGCCTATTAAAACCCTCATGAAGCCTAGATCCGATGGTGGAAAATGGAACTCTAGATCTGATGGTGGAGGTTAAATCTCTAGATCCTACGGTGGAGATTAAATCTCTAGATCCGACGGTTGAGATTAAATCTCTAGATTCGACGGTGGAGATTAAAAGGAGGCTTAAGCCTAACTCTATAAATAAGGGATTAGGAGTGGGTGGCAAGATATCTTTGGGAGATTAGGGTTTTGGCTTGGGCGGCTAGGGTTGGGAATTAGGCTTGGGCGGCAACTCTTTGGAAGGATTAGGGTTTGCTTCCTTCTCTTCCTAATTGGTAGTTGACGCCCATCTTCTTCCTCCTTGCTTTGGCCAGTGCCCAAACCTCTTCCTACTCCTCTCCTTTAGCCGGCGGCAAGATATCAATCTTGGCCGGCAATTCCATCTCCCTCTCATTGGTGGTCAGCGGCAACAACAAAGAGGAGAAGGTTGCTTGATCTTTCTCCAAAGGGATTGTGTCCGAAACTAGAAAGGAGAAGAAGGAGCTTATTATCTTCCTTTGTTCGAAACGAACAAGGAAAGGAAGATTCGTGATCTAGGAGGCTTCATCTCTTTGAAGATCGTTGCCCACACAACGTCCAAGAGGAGGATAGGACATAAAATAGAAGACCTTGAGGTAAACAAGAGGTATAATTCTTGTTTTAGTTTCCTTTTGTTTATTTGTATGATGTAATTAATTGCATGTGGCTAATTTACTTTGACCCCGAAGACAAACACAAAAACCGGCGATCCGTACATCGTCTATTCCATGGCTAATCAAAGAAAAGAGGTAGGTTGCTTGAACAACAAGTTTGTTCAAGTGACCACTCTAATCGAATAGCACGACAATGGATCGGTTGCTTGGGTAATCCCTCTTTGTCAAGGATTAATTTTTTTTAATCCGGAGATGAAGATGGGATCACCATGCACAAGCGACCGAGCTGGGAAGCGAAGCTTCGGATCCACACCCTTCAAGTGGTATCAGAGTCATGGCTTCCGATTTTGTGTGTTTAGGATTCGGTTAATTTTATGCACTTATCATATATTGTATGTGTCGTATGATAGTAGGATGTGCGTAGGCTAAATTTTTGGTTGCAAGTATAAGATCCAACTATTACGGCCATATGTGTGTGTATGTAATTGCATGTGTGTAATATTATTTGAATTCTCGAGGTTGACAAGGCTAGTATTTAATTTTTGTAATTAAGTCTGGTATTGTTTAGCGACTTTTTTATTTTAGTTTACTTTTGATCTAGATTTCATGTACACTCCTTCATGGAGTATAGGATCGATGGATGTAAATTAAAATAATTATTCTCGGCTCGGATCTCCGGATGGCTTGTACATGGCATAGGGAGGAGTGGACGAGATGGCGATACGACGAGAGGCATATTGAAGAACAAAAGCCATAATAGTTGAAAAATATTTTTTTTATATTTATTGCTTCTTGTTTGATATGCATGTCGTGTGCTAGGAAAATTCCTCAATTTTAAATTACTAAGTGGGAGAGGGATATTTTTTAAAAATTCCCACGGCCTCCATTACGATTTGACATGTGATGCAAACAAACTTGCGTGTTAGCTCTGAGTGCCTTCCTCCCCATCGGATGAGTTTATTTTGCAGATCACAGGGTCGAATATGGTTATAGAAAATTATTTAGGAGTGTGTGTACTTCCCCATCGGAAGGCACATAACCCGAGATAATTGCCTTGGTACCAAGTAATGGTGCACACTTAGATGCAAATAGGAGTATCCTCCCCATCGGAGTCACTGCTTTTATTTGTAGGGCCGAAGAAGAACCAACTATTAATTTTATTTGTCAAAAGGTTAGGTTGACTAGATAGTAAAATTAATGGGTAAAACCTCCTCTTACAAATGTAGAATTCGTATACATCCACACTATCTGTTGGATCGAGAAGCGTCGCTAGAGGGGGGGGTGAATAGCGATCGTAAAACTTTCGTTTTCGTTCGTTCGATACGCAAAGTAAATGAGTAAACACAGCGGAAAATAAAATGACACGTTTATTTTACTTGGTTCACAACCCAGTGGTTGCTACTCCAAGGCCCTATCGGTCCTTGACCGCGTACGAAGGGCAAAGCACTATAACGTCTCCTCCTCGTTGGAGGTAGGAGACAACGATCACAAAATCCGGAAGTACGAGGATGAGGCAACAAGCCTACCTCACCTCGTTACAAAAAAAACAACGAATACAATAATAAAAAGTATTACTAGATGCTGCTGCCGACGAAGAAGATCTGAGGTTGTCGTCGCGTCGACGTTATGACGGTGTTGAAGCGTTGGCGTTGTAGGAGCACTTGATGAATAATTGATGTGATTTGGAGTGGAATCCTCCCCTCCTTTTATAGACTTTGGCCTCTGAAATTGTCTCCTATTTCTTTGGAACGGATCATGGATTTTTCCAAATTTTATCGCGAAGTGGCCGCGTCAAACGTTATCCGTTTTGACCTAGCGCAAAGTCGAGTCGCCGCCATCACGATCGATGACTCCCATCACGATCGATGGGCATCGATCGATCACTATGTGTCCGTGATCGCCCTGGCCACTTCCCTGCAATAAGAGGTTAGCTCGGAAAATGATAAATGCGACGGTTTCTGACCGTCCGATCTCGACCTAGACCTTCCACGGGAAGTCTTAATCGGATCGCCGCCTATGGTCGTCCCCGTAAAGAGGACACAACCTTACAATCTCTCACTCACACGAGCTTACCTCGATAGTAGCTCTCGCTTCCGGCCTTCCACTTGATTCCTTCGGCTCCCTCCGAAGTCACTCGAGTGTCGCCCGACCACCGCGACTTCCTCCGGGTGTCGCTAGCCTTTAGCTCCAGCTTTAATACTTTTCTGCACACTTGATAGCTCATGAGATAACGATGTAAACTTAACTTTGTGTCTTTTCCATAATCAAAACACAGGTTCGATTATCTAGTGCCCCTGCACCAACAATCTCCCCCTTTTTGATCTATGGCAAACCAACACAAAGTTAAGGGAAATTAAAGCATAAACCAAGTATAGTAAATGATGAATGTCATTTTCAAAAACTCCCCCTTAACCAAAACTCCCTCTTAACCCTTGGTGAGTTTTGAAAGAGATACTTTAGTTCAAAATTAAATAAATTTTGTGTTACTCCCCCTTAACTTTCGCTCTTCTCCCCCTTTTGCCATAAATCAAAATAAACGTTGGGATTTGTTATATAAAAATAGGTGTTGAAAGACAATATGGTATATGCATGCATCAAAATAAATCAACTATGAGTCCAAGCATGCGTCTAGCAGTAATTAGATAGATTGGTTCGAGGTGTGTCCTCTCGCACACAATAATCTAAAGGTTTGTAATATAACCCTTTAGGGTTAGTTTGCTCTCCCCCTTAGTCAAATATATGAAGTATAAGAGATGTAGGGGGCGCTAAACTTTGGCCTAAGGTTTGTTAAGTACAATAGTTGAAAAAATAAGTAGTATTTTGAAGAGGTTGTTTTAACTATATTTCAATTATCCTTAACATCTCACCTGTGTCTATATGATCAAGCATGTCATACTTATGTGTTTTTGTGAGATGACTTTCAATTAAGTTGATTAAGTGCATTTAGGTTCAAGTAATTTTATGTTAGATTTGGATTTGACCCTAGGCTTGTCAAGTTTACCTTTTCAAGATCATGGCTTCCAGGTCGTGGCGAGGCACAGGGGCCTTCTTTTATCGGATCATCGACCACTTCCTTAGACAAAGCCATTTTCAAGAAAATGATGACTTGACTCACCTAAGATTATTTCCTAGTCTAACTGGTTATTTTTGAAAAGAGGCTCCCCGAGGCTCAATCTTTTCGTAGGATTTTAGTTGGTTATGTACGTGTTCTAAGTGAGTTCAAAAGTTTTAAAGCACAAACTTTTTAAGTTAAAGCATGCAATTTCTAAGTCAAAACACAAACATGTTTTGTACTGGCTCCCCCTAGACCGTTGAATCGGTTCGGTCTATCCACATTGTGGATTTGGTCCTTGGGAACCCAGTACGTGTTGGATCCTAGAGTTGAGATCAAAAAGTTCTTAGGGACCCATGCTTGGACTCTTTTATGACTACGATTTACGATAGACATATATGACCTATTCGTAGTCGTTGACCTAAATCCGAGTCCGGCTTTGTTGTACACTGCTCTTTGGGTTCCAAGTAGTCGATTAAGGTACTTAGATCCCAACGTGAACCTTTCCAACCTAGCCTCAACCTCTTGAACTTGGTCTTTCAAGAGAGAATTCTCCTCCTCAAGTTTTTCAATTTGAGTTGAGTTTCCCTCTTGAACTTGACTAGTTGAAGGGGTTAGAGTAGCCTCTTGCTTGAGGGTTTCAACCTCCTCAAGTAATGACTCAACCCTAGACTCGGACTTAGTTAATTTCCTATTAAGAATTTTAATTGTATTGTAAAGCGTACTAATTAAAGAGCGATTAACCTTGACTTTCCCTTTTGGTTCGGCTTTGAGTTTTCTTTCGATTCTCTCGAAATAATCTTCGGGGTCGGAGTCGGAGTTGTAGTTGGACTCGGCTTCGGATTCTGACTCGGACTCCTCCGTTCTTGCCATGTAAGCTATGTCTTCTCTGTTGTCCCAAGTTGCATGGAAGGCTTTTCTTGCTACCTTTTTCTTTTGGTTCTCATTCTTCAATTTACTTCTTTGTCCTGCAAGTAGAGCAATACCTCTCTCGGCCCGGACCACGTTAGTTTGCTCATGAAGTTCAAACTCAGAAAATAATTCGTCTAACCTAAGCTTCGAAAGGTCCTTAGAGACCTTGTAGACATCGACCATGGATGCCCACAAGGTAGTCCTAGGGAAAGCATTTAAAGCGTACCTTATAAGGTCCCGGTTCTCTATGGCTTGCCCGATCGAATGAAGACCGTTGACGATATCTTGGATCCGCGCATGTAGTTGGGTGGCGGTCTCATGATCCTGCTTCTTTAGATTATACAGTTTATTTAAAAGTAAATCTCTTTTACATACCATAGCATCGGCCGTCCCTTCGTGTAAGTCAATCAATTTATTCCAGAGGTCTTTGGCGCTAATGAATGGTCCGATGCGGTTGAGTTCCTCCTTGGACAAGCCGCATTGCAATATTTGGGTTGCTCTTGCATCGGCTTCTATTTGCCTCTTGGTTGCATTTGTCCACTTGTTGAAATCCAAGGCCTCTCCTTGATCATTGGTGGGTAGAGCAAAGCCGGTTTGGATTATTATCCAAGTCTCGACTTGTGTTTTCAAGAAACACTCCATCCGACCTTTCCAATAACGGAAATCATCTCCGTTAAAGAACGGAGGTCGGGTGGTGCTATACCCCTCAATGTGAGCCATTAAGTCTCTTGCAAAAATACAATTAAAACCAAAGAGAATTCCAAGTCTTGGTCTTGGATTAGTAGGGAAATAATAGGAAATAAACAGAAATAAATAAGAAGAATAAGAAACTAAAACAAATTAGAAACTTCGACCTTCGGTGTCCCCGAAAGGCTACTGAACGTTGGATTTTGGGGCTGGAAACAGCTTGTTACGAGGGTAAACCCTCATAAGAAATGTAGATCTTTCTGAGAGCTTCGATTTGGTACGTAGATCGTTATGTGAGTCCACTTGTGCGAAAAGTTATGGCCGTTTTACCGTCGGCTACTCCAAGAGAGAAAACTTGCAAGCACACAACCCAAAGAAACGCATTCAAGACTTCGCCTTGGATTAGTAGCGGGAGGAATAAAACTAGAGAAAGATACGAATCGAAAATACGAACAAAAACCAAAACGTGCTAGATTGGTGGTTTCACCAAATCTTAGCGCCCGCTCGATACCAATTGTTGGATCGAGAAGCCGCCAGAGGGGGGTGAATAGCGATCGTAATTTCGCTGCTTCGCTCGACAAAGTAAAGTAAATGAGTAAACACAGCGGAAAATAAAATGACACGTTTATTTTACTTGGTTCACAACCAGTGGTTGCTACTCCAAGGCCCTATCGGTCCTTGACCGCGTACGGAGGGCAAAGCACTATAACGTCTCCTCCTCGTTGGAGGTAGGAGACAACGATCACAAAATCCGGAAGTACGAGGATGAGGCAACAAGCCTACCTCACCTCGTTACAAAAAAAACAACGAATACAATAATAAAAAGTATTACTAGATGCTGCTGCCGACGAAGAAGATCTGAGGTTGTCGTCGCGTCGGCGTTATGACGGTGTTGAAGCGTTGGCGTTGTAGGAGCACTTGATGAATAATTGATGTGATTTGGAGTGGAATCCTCCCCTCCTTTTATAGACTTTGGCCTCTGAAATTGTCTCCTATTTCTTTGGAACGGATCATGGATTTTTCCAAATTTTATCGCTGGTGGCGCGTACAAACGTTATCCGTTTGACCTAGCACAAAAGGCGAGTCGTGGCCATCACGATCGATGACTTCCCATCACGATCGTGATGGGCATCATCGATCGCTACTATGTGTCCAGCAATGATCGCCACTTGGCCACTTCCCTGCAATAAGAGGTTAGCTCGGAAAATGATAAATGCGACGGTTTCTGACCATCTGATCTCGACCTAGACCTTCCACGGGAAGTCTTAATCGGATCGCCGCCTATGGTCATCCCCGTAAAGAGGACACAATCTTACAATCTCTCACTCACACGAGCTTACCTCGATAGTAGCTCTCGCTTCCGGCCTTCCACTTGATTCCTTCGGCTCCCTCCGAAGTCACTCGAGTGTCGCCCGACCACCGCGACTTCCTCCGGGTGTCGCTAGCCTTTAGCTCCAGCTTTAATACTTTTCTGCACACTTGATAGCTCGTGAGATAACGATGTAAACTTAACTTTGTGTCTTTTCCATAATCAAAACACAGGTTCGATTATCTAGTGCCCCTGCACCAACACTATCATGGCATATGATATTCTCGGTGTTTTGAGGTGTTGGTTGATTTTAAAATTTTATTGTTTGAGGAATCAATAATTTTTTGAAATCTAATGTTTTGATCTATGTGATTCTTAGGTTTTTTAAAAATGACTTTCAACCCGCTTGCTGTGATACTAAAAAAGAATAAACTTACTGGACCCAATTATGTTGATTGGAAAAGGAATCTTAATATTGTCTTGACTGTTGAGGAGTACAAGTATGTACTCTTCGAAGAGTGTCCTCCTAAGCCTGTGGATGATTTTGGGGAAAAGGAGAAAGAGAGTTATAAAAAGTGGATTAAGGATGATGAAATGGCGCGGTGTTACATTTTGGCTTCTATGTCAAATGTATTGCAACATCAACATCAAGTCATGCCCACTGCTTATGACATGATGCTCAATCTCAAGGAACATTTCGGACGCCAGAATCGGGATACGAGGGAGGAAGCCATGAGGAACTTGATGACGACCACCATGATCGAGGGAACACCCGTGAGGGATCATGTTCTCAAGATGATGGCTCATTTGAATGAGCTGGAAGTCCTTGGAGCTGAGATCGATGGGGAAACCCAAGTCGATATCATTCTCCAGTCTCTACCTAGGAGTTTTGAGTAGTTTCGCCTGAATTACAATATGAATAAGAGGTTATATTCGTTGGCGGAGCTTCTGACAGAACTCCAGATGGTAGAGGGGCTTTTTCGTCAAAGTGCTCAGGCTCAAGACATGGTTGCTCAGAAGGTTTTGACTTATAAGACGAAAGGCAAGAAGAATAAGAAACAAGGTGGAGCAAAAGTGGCGGGAGGATCTCAAGGAGGAGTGAAGAAGCCGAAAGGCAAGTGCTTCACTTGCAAGCAGACTGGACATTGCAAGAAGGACTGCCCCAACCGGAAGCAGAACAAAGGTATATCTTTTGGTCTAGTCGTTGAAACATGTTTAGCGGTGTTATCTACCGGCACTTGGTGTGTAGATATGGGAGTCACTGATCATGTCCGCAATACTTTGCAGGGGTTCCAGGAAACCAGACGACTAGCTGAGGGGGAGATTATCGTTTACTTGGGCGATGCTACGAAGGTGGCGACTATTGCAGTGGGAGATGTTTATTTGTCTTTTGATAGAAATAAAACTTTGATTCTGAGAAATTGTCTTTATGTACCTTTATTTAGAAATAATTTGATTTAGGTTTCTAAATTATTTTTGGATGGATATTCTATTTCTTTTAATGACAGAGTTGTTATAAAAATGAATAGGGAGATTATTTGTTCTGATGCATTGATAGGAAATTTATATACCCTCGAACCAAAAGCTCCCACGATGCAAATAGAAGTAAATAACACATCTTCTAAATCTAATAAGTGAAAAGAACCTTCGAAAATGAACCAAACATATCTTTGGCATCTAAGGTTAGGTCATATTAACCTAAGTAGAATTCAAAGGTTGATAGTTGATGGACCTCTGGGTTCATTAGTGGTGAAAGATTTCCCAACCTGTGAATCTTGCTTGGAAGGTAAAATAACAAAGAGGCCTTTTAAGGCCAAGGGGTATAGAGCCAAAGATGTGTTGGAATTGGTTCATTATGATTTGTGTGGTCCTATGTCTATCCAGGCTAGAGGTGGTTTTGAATATTTTGTCTCTTTTATAGACGATTATTCAAGATATGGATACATTTACTTGATGTGCCGCAAGTCTGAATGCTTTGACAGGTTCATAGAATTCAAGGCTGATGTGGAGAAACGTCAAGGTAAAAGTATCAAGACACTATGATCTGATCATGGTGGTGAGTACCTCTTGGGAGAGTTTAGGAATTACTTATCAGAGGTTGGGATTCAATCCCAATTTTCTGCACCTGGCACACCCCAGCAGAATGGTGTAGCGGAGCGAAGGAATAGGACTCTTATAGAGATGGTTAGATCGATGATGAGTTATTCTGAGTTTCCAAATTCGTTCTGGGGGTATGCTCTGGATATGGTAGTGTATATTTTAAACTTGGTACCATATAAATTAGTGCCTTCTACTCCCACAGAATTGTGGACTGGGAGAAAGCCTAGTCTGAGACATATTCGAATTTGGGGGAGTCCAGCACATGTGCTGAAGGCAGATGCTGGTAAGTTGGAACCTCGTACAAAAGTGCGCATATTCGTTGGCTATCCTAGAGGAACGAAAGGTGGTTTGTTTTATAGTCCTAGAGATCAGAGGGTGATCGTTAGCACGAACGCTAGATTTCTAGAGGAAGACTATGTGATAAATCACAATCCCATGAGTAAGATTATTCTGGAGGAATTGAGAGGGGAAGTCACTACTTCAGTACCACTGGTACAAGAGGATATACCACAAGTGACTGTACCGCGTGTCACAGAGGATACACAGGTGATACCTCGTCGTAGTGGGAGGGTTGTTAGACAACTTGATAGATTTATGTTCTTGGAAGAATCTTCTAATTTGGTCCCTGGCTAACATGAACCTGATCCCTGGACATATGACGAGGCAATCCAAGATCAAGATGCGGTATCTTGGCAAAGTGCGATGAATTCTGAGATAGAATCCATGGATTCAAATTAGGTCTGGGAGCTAGTAGAACCACCCAATGGTGTAAAAACCATTGGATGCAAGTGGATCTACAAAAGAAAGAGAGGAATAGATGGGAAGGTTGAGACCTTCAAAGCAAGGCTTGTTGCGAAAGGGTATACTCAGAAAGAGGGTGTCGATTATGAGGAGACCTTTTCGCCGGTAGCTATACTTAAGTCTATCCGGATTCTCTTATGTATTGCTGCTCATATGGATTATGAGGTGTGGCAGATGGATGTCAAGACAGCTTTCCTTAATGGAAGTCTCGAGGAAAACATTTATATGAAGCAACCAGAGGGATTCATTGCAAAGGGCAAAGAGCATCTTGTGTGCAAGCTTAATCGGTCCATTTATGGATTGAAGCAAGCTTCGAGATCTTGGAACATCCGCTTTGATGAGGTAATCCAGTCTTATGGATTATTCAAAGTCCGGATGAGTCTTGTGTATACAAGAGATGTGACGGAAACGTAGTGGTATTTCTTGTACTAAACGCAGATGACATTTTGTTAATTGGCAACAATGTCAAGGTGTTATCGGATGTAAGGGTATGGTTGTCCAAACAGTTTGATATGAAGGACTTGGGAGAAGTGGGACACATCCTTGGGATCAAGGTTATAAGGGATCGCAGGAAAAGGATGTTGTGCTTATCTCAAGCTTCATACATAGACACCATTTTGGCTCGTTTTAGCATGCAGAACTCCAAGAAAGGTTTTCTACCTTTTAGGCATGGAGTCCCTTTATCTAAAGAGATGTGTCCTAGAACATCAAAGGAGATAGAGGAGATGAAGGTGGTTCCTTATGCTTTTGCAGTAGGAAACCTCATGTATGTTATGCTATGTATGAGACCGAATATCTGCTTTGCTGTTGGCATGGTTAGCAGATATCAGAGTAATCCAGGACAGGGACATTAGACTACGGTAAAGCATATATTGAAGTACCTGAGAAGGACTAGGGATTATATGCTGGTATACCAGGCAGATCAATTACTTCCTGTGAGTTACACAGATTCTGATTTCCAATCAGATAGGGATAACAGTAAGTCTACCTCAGATTTTGTGTTTACTTAGGGAGGTGGAGCCATTGTATGGAGGAGTGTCAAGCAGAAATGTGTGGCGGACTCTACCTTGGAAGCTGAGTATGTGGCAGCCTCTGAGGCGGCCAAGAAAGTTGTATGGCTCACGAACTTCTTGATGGACTTGGATGTGATTCCTGGTTTTCCCAGAACTATCACAATTTATTGTGATAACAGTGGTGCAGTTGCAAACTCGAAGGAACTACGAGCTCATAAGGCAAGTAAACACATAGAGCTCAAGTACCACCTGATACGAGAAATTGTAAAGCGAGGAGAAGTTGCTCTAGCCAAGATTGCATCAGAGGATAACCTGGCAGATCCTTTCACTAAGGCCCTTCCTACGAGAGATTTTGATAGACGTGTGGAGGGAATGGGAATCAGATGTATGGCAGTATGAGGATAGCATAGTCTTTTAGTATAAGTGGGAGATTGTTGGGATGTATACTGAAAAGTCTATCTTTTGTATGAACATCTTTATTTTTGAAATAAGAATCACATGATCATTGTTTGCATATTTATGGTTATGCATATTGTCTAATACATTACATTGTATATAACATGGTGTGTAGTGTCACACGGGAGATCATGTTATCAGTTCCTTGTAGAGTGTAAGTAAAGGCTCACAACCGAGATGGTTTTGGACAAACCATTGGTATGGTTGTAGTGTGATTTGGTATTGGTTTGTCTTGACCATAGAATTATACTAGTACACTTTATGTGTATTGAGCAGGACCGACTTAGAGGTGATTCGATTTATTGTTGACTACATAATTGAATCGGACCTCGGATATTATGGTGTACATGCTCTTAATCCCGATATAATAACGGGAACATGTACTTAGTATTTATTTCTTTGATTTACTAATGGACGAGATTTATAGATTAAATCGATAGGCTCGGTAAGTTGAGAAATGATATTATTTACATGGTGTGTCGTTGATTATAGGAGGAAACCGTGTACTATATATTCGGATGATGATGTCCCCTTGTGGAGCTCATAAGGTTCATCATGTAAACCCTGCAGGTGGACTTGGTCCGACATGATGATAAGGTTGAGTGGTACTACTCATGGAGTTAGATGTTGATTAATTAATTGTCAGTAAATTAATTAATTGACAGACATTCGAGATCATAAACACAGGGAGATATTTGTACAATTAATATATGGAGCCCATATTTATTTATGGGGTTTGGTGAGGTAGATCAATGATAATCCTCTAGTGGAATGAATTATCATTAATGGATCAGATTTTATGTGGGCCAGATCCATTGGGTGGCCAAGATCCAATTCCTCCTCATGGTCTCTATTGTATCCTATTAAAACCCTCATGAATCCTAGATCCGATGGTGGAAAATGAAACTCTAGATTCGACGGTGGAGGGCAAATCTCTAGATCCGACGATGGAGATTAAATCTCTAGATCCGACGGTTGAGATTAAATCTCTAGATTCGACGGTGGTGATTAAAAGGAGACTTAAGCCTAACTCTATAAATAAGGGCTTAGGAGTGGGCGGCAAGATATCTTTGGGAGATTAGGGTTTTGGCTTGGGCGGCTAGGGTTGGGAATTAGGCTTGGGTGGTAACTCTTTGGAAGGATTAGGGTTTGCTTCCTTCTCTTCCTAATTGGTAGCTGGCACCCATCTTCTTCCTCCTTGCTTTGGCCAGTGCCCAAACCTCCTCCTACTCGTCTCCTTTGGCCGGTGGCAAGATATCAATCTTGGCTGGCAATTCCATCTCCCTCTCCTTGGTAGACGATGGCAATAACAAAGAGGAGAAGGTTGCTTGATCTTTCTCTAAAGGGATTTTGTCCGGAACAAGAAAGGAGAAGAAGGGAGCTTATTATCTTCCTTTGTTCAGAATGAATAAGGAAAGGAAGATTCGTGATCTAGGAGGCTTCATCTCTTGGAGGATGGTTGCCCACACAACGTCCAAAAGGAGGATAGGACATACAATAGAAGACCTTGAGGTAAACAAGAGGTATAATTCTTGTTTTGGTTTCCTTTTGTTTCTTTGTATGATGTAATTAATTGCATGTGGCTAATTTACTTGAACCCCAAAGACAAACACAAAAACCGGCGATCTGTACATCGTCTATTCCGTGGCTAATCGAAGAAAAGAGGTAGGTTGCTTGAACAACATGTTTGTTCAAGTGACCACTCTAATCGAATAGCACGACGATGGATCGGTTGCTTGGGTAATCCCTCTTCATCAAGGATTATTTTTTTTAATCCAGGGACAAAGATGAGATCGCCATGCACAAGTGACCGAGGTGGGAAGCAAAGCTTCGGATCCACACCCTTCAAGTGAACTTGACCCCCTTCCGGGTAAGGCGAGTGAGTGGCATGACAATACTAGAGAATCCCTCCATGAATCTCTGATAATACCCGGCCAGACCAAGGAAACTACGAACCTCCTGAACTGATTTTGGATGCTCCTAACTAGTAATCGCCTTGATTTTTTGGGGATTTATAAAAATACCTCTTTTAGACATCATGTGTCCAAGAAAACCCACTGACGATAACTAGAATGCACATTTACTGAACATGGCAAATAGCTACTCTCATCGCAACGTCTCCAACACTATCCGAAGATTTGTTCATGTTCCTCATTAGATCGAGAATATATCAATATATCATCGAAGAATACTATCACAAAGTGATCTATATACCTCAAGAATACCTGGTTCATCAAGTCCATAAATGTCGCTGGGGCATTTGTGAGACCAAAAGGCATCACCAGAAACTCGTAATGCCCATAACGAGTGCAGAATGTTGTTTTCTGCACATCCTCATCTCTTACCCGAAGTTGATTATATCCTGAGCGCAAATCAATCTTGGAGTACACACAGGTATCCTTAAGTTGATCAAACAAATCCTCTATCCTTGGCAATGGATATTTGTTCTTAACTGTGACTGCATTCAGTTGACGATAATTAATACATAATAACAACAACCCATCTTTCTTCTAAAAAAACAGTACTGGAGCTCCCCATGGAGAAACACTAGCCGAATGAATACATTATCCAATAGCTCCTGTAGTCATACTTTAAGTTAATTCAGTTCTTTTGGTTGTTGGATCGAGAAGCGTCGCTAGAGGGGGTGAATAGCGAGCGTAAATCTTTTCGTTCGTTCATTTGATACACGAGTAAACACAGCGGAAAGGTAAAAAGACACATTTATTTTTACTTGATTCATAATCGAACGGTTGCTACTCCAAGGCCCTAACGATCCTAGACCGCGTGTTAGTGAAAGCCCTAGAGCCAATCATGTGATGATTGTTGTATGGACTTTATTGTATCATATTCCTATTTATAAAGGCATGGTTATTATATTTACTTGTATTGGTGCCAAATAACTAAATATAATAATGTCCTTGAGTAGTAGGTTCTTATCTATATCAATCGATTGGTTGAATCGATAATGAGATGATATAGAGAACACTACTCTTAATCATTCCTAGTCAAGTATTAATATTCAGGGACAATGTTAATACGTAGAGACTAGCATGTAGGTCAACATGATGACTTGATCTCATAAGTCATGGATATGAGATATCGAGTTGACACATGGGTATACATTAGAGAATGCATACTGAATGACCCGCCATGAGAAAGTATCGTGGATCGTTATATGAGTATCATATACTTTCTCATATGGCTATTAGTATGACTATTAGTCCTTAGACCTGAAGTCACCATGGTTCCCTACATAAGGCATTGCATACTTTGGCTTCGTCAAACGTCACCCGTAAATGGGTGGACTATAAAGGCGATTACTAGGTATGTAACAAATTATGCGGAGGGATGTGAGTGATGTAGATGGGATCTATCCCTCCTATATGACGGGAGAGACATCGATATTCTTGATAGAGTGAGACCACGAAGTGCATAGCCATGCCCAAATGAATCAATATGAGATATTGAGCTCATTTGATTAAAGTGAGTCTACTTGGAGTTCAAGATTTAGATTGTACCGAGGATGACATGGTCTATGCCTCGATTGGTCAATCTAGATGTCGAGGATAGAGGGACATTGTCACATATTGTGAGAGTCACAATTAGTAGTCATAAAGGTGATATTGGAGCTCAACATTCTTGTAACTTAGGTAGCAATGATGTGTTGCTAGATACCGCTCATTGCTTATGTTCCTAAATCGGTTTAGGGACATTGCCAACGTTACAAGAACCTATAGGGTCACACACATAAGGGTAATTAGATGGAGATTAGGTTCATATGATGAACCATGAGGATTAGGTTCATGGGATGAACCAAATTGGATTAAGAGTAATCCAAATTAGACTAATTGAGTTAGACTCAAGTTGATTCAAGTGTTGAATGAGTCTAATTTAGATTTGATTCATTAAGTCAATTTAAATTAATGAATAGAGATTCATTAAATCAAATTGACTTGAGTCAAGTGGTTAGATTTGATCAACCATGGGAGATTAGAGGTCAAGTTTGACTTGACTTGAGAGGGAAGATGAAAGGTCAAGTTTGACTTGCCCAAATGTCATGTCATGATGATGACTTGGCATGGCCGGCCAATGATGATGCTCCACATCATCATTGACTTTGTCATGTGGTGCCACCTCATGAGGGAGACCAAGGGTCATTGGAGTTACATGCATGCATGTAACCCCCTCTCCATGAAGTGGTCGGCCACTTGATGGTTATTCATGTGGTAATTCATTTTTTGTGGGTTACACAACTTCATCTTCAACCTTGGATCAACTTCCCTCAAGATCTCTCCCTCTCCCAACCTCCTTGGTTGAACCATCCATAGAGTGCTAGCACACTCAAGGGTGTGTTTTCTCCACCTATTCCTTGTGTGGATACCAATAGAGGGGTGTGCACTTGACACTCTCGAGTTCCGACGAACCTTTTGGACGAGCGGGATTTGCGAAGGTTGTCGCTACGAGGGTAACCTCCTTATCATGTAGATCTAAGGTAGATCTAAGGTTTTATATAAACACATACATGTTTTGTTTTTAATACATCTTCGCACGGATCCATGGCCGGGGCTTCTGAGGTTTCCACAATGCAAAAAGCGGTTTTTGCGGCTCGGAAAAACCCAACACTGCGTACGAAGGGCAAACCACTATAACGTCTCCTCCTCGTTGGAGGTAGGAGACAATGAACACAAAACCGAAAGTATGAGGATGAGGCAACAAGCCTACCTCACCTCGTTGCGAATAAAAACAAGAATACAATAACAAAATATGTTACTTGTTGCTGCTGCCGATGAAGAAGATCAGAACTTGTCATCGCGTCGGCGTTATGACGGTGTTGGAGCTATGACATTGTAGGAGCACTTAAGAATAAACTTGATGATATTTAGAGTTGGAATCCTCCTCTCCTTTTATAGAATTTGGCCTCTGAATATGTCTCCTCATCTTTCGAAACAGATCACGAAGTTGTACAAATTTTATCGCGAAGTGGCCGCGTTAAACGTTATTCATTTTGACCTAGCGCAAAGGCTGATTCGTCGCCATCGATCGATGCCTCCCATCGATTGATCGATGAGCATCCGATCGTCTAATGTCCAGAATGATCACACTTGGCCACTTCCTGCGATGAAGAGGTTAGTACGGAAAATGGTAAATGTGATGGTTTCTAACCGTCCGATGTCGACCTAGACCTTCCACAGGAAGTCTTAGTCGGATCACCACCTACGGTCATCCCCGTAAAGAGGACACGACCTTACCATCTCTTACTCACATGAGCTTACCTCGATACTTATCTTGTAGCTCTCGCATCCGGCCTTCCACTCGATTCCTTCGGCTCCCTCTGAAGTCACTCAAGTGTCGCCCGACCACCGCGGCATCCTCTGGGTGTCGCTAGCCTTCAGCTCCAGCTTTAGCACTTTTTTGCACACTCGATTTAGCTCGTGAGATAACGATGTAAACTTAACTTTGTGTTACTCCCCCTTAACTTTCGCTCTTCTCCCCCTTTTGCCATAAATCAAAAAAATTGGGGTTTTTTTTATATAAAATAGGGGTTTAAAACAACATCGTATATGCATGCATCTAGATAAATCAAATATAAGTCCAAGCATGCATCTAGCAGTAGTTAGATAGATTGGTTCGAGGTGTGTCCCTCTGCACCAATAATCTAAAGGTTTATAATATAACCCTTAGGGTTAGTTTGCTCTCCCCCTTAGTCAAATATATGAAGTATAAGAGATGTATGGGGGGATAAACTTTGGCCTAAAGAGTTGTAAATAGTCATTAAGTACAATAGTTGAGAAAATAAGTAGCATTTTGAAGAGGTTGTATTTTAAGTATGTTTCAATTGTCCTTAACATCTCACCCATTCTATGTGTCTCAGAATTTGTTCACCTTATATGTTTTTTGAGATGATTTTAGGTTAATTAGAGATAGTCAACCTTGGGTTAGATTCAAATTTAACCTTTAGATCGTTAAGTAACTTTTCGAGAAACTGTCTTCCAGGTCGTGGCGAGGCACAGGGGCCTTTTTTGATCGAAACAATGACCACTTTTTTAGACAAAGTCAAATTCAAGAAAATATCACTTAAGTCACTTAGAGTTACTTCCTGGTCTAACTAGTTTAAGATACGGTGAGGTAGCTTCAACTAGTTCCACTCGGTCAAGTGCACCAAGCTAGATACGCCTTATCTAGCTCGGATACACGAGACTTTGTTTCTCTAACGTACTATCATCTCGCCGCATCCTGATACTATGTTGTCAAGAGTTGACTAACTTATTTTCCCTATCTAGCCGCTCTAAAAATTTAAGTAAAATATGCAATAGTTTTGCTAAGTAAGCGGGTATACTATTTTAGTGTTAGCTCCCCCTTGACCATTGAACCAATATGGTCTATTCAAATAATGAACTTGATCCTGGGGAATCCAAAACTTATTAGTCCTTATGTGTGAGTTCAGTAAAACCTTTCGGACCCATGCTTGGACTCTTTGATGACTACGATTTACGATAGACATATATGATCTATTCGTAATCTTTGACTTAAATCCGAGTCCGACTTTGTTGTACATGGCTCTTTGGGTTCCAAGTAGTCAGTTAAGGTTCTTAGATCCCAATGTGAACCTTTCCAACCTAGCCTCAACCTCTTGAACTCGGTCTTTCAAGAGAGAATTCTCCTCCTCAAGTTTTTCAATTTGGGTTGAGTTTCCCTCTTGAACTTGACTAGTTGAAGAGGTTAGAGTAGCCTCTTGCTTGAGGGTTTCAACCTCCACAAGTAACAACTCAACCATAGACTCGGACTTAGTTAATTTCCTAGTTAGCATTTTAATTGTACCGTAAAGCATATGAATTAGTGAGCGGCTAACCTTGACTTTCCCTTTTGGTCCGGCTTTGAGTTTCCTCTCGAAGTAGTCTTCGGGATCAGAGTCAGAGTTGTAGTTGGACTCGACTTCGGATTTTGACTCGGACTCCTCCGGTCTTGCCATGTAAGCTATGTCTTCTTTGTTGTCCCAAGTTGCATTGAAGGCCTTCTTTTGATTTGATTTGAATTGTGCCCTCTTTTGGTTCTTTAGTAGCCTCCTTTCCCTCCGAACGATCTTCCACACTACGTTCACTATTGCTTCCACCTCTTCGGATTCGGACTCTGATTCGTCTTCAGGTTCGAGTCCATCTTCTTGCCTGGTAGATGGCTTGATTCTTTGTCCTGCAAGTAGAGCAATACCTCTCTCGGCCCAGACCATGTTAGTTTGCTCGTGAAGTTCAAACTTGGAAAATAATTCATCTAACCTAAGCTTCGAAAGGTCCTTAGAGACCTTGTAGGCATCGACCATGGATGCCCACAAGGTAGTCCTAGGGAAAGAATTTAAAGCATACCTTATAAGGTCCCGATTCTCTACGGCTTGCCTGATCGAGTGAAGACCGTTGACGATGTCTTGGATCCGTGCATGTAATTGGGTGGCGGTCTCGCGATCCTGCATCTTTAGATTGTACAATTTATTTAAAAGTAAATCTCTTTTACATACCTTAGCATCGGATGTCCCTTCGTGTAGATCAATCAATTTGTTCCAGAGGTCCTTGGCACTAATAAATGGTCCAATGCAGTTTAGTTCCTCCTTGGACAAGCCGCATTGCAATATTTGGGTTGTTCTTGCATCGGCTTCGATTTGACTCTTGGTTTCATTTGTCCACTTGTTAAATTCCAAGGGCTCCCCTTGATCATTGGTGGGTAGAGCAAAGCTGGTTTGGATTATTTTCCAAGTCTCGACTTGTGTTTTCAAGAAACACTCCATCCGACCTTTCTAATAACGGAAATCATTTTCGTTAAAGAACGGAGGTCGGGTGGTGCTATACCCCTCAATGTGAGCCATTAAGTATCTTGCAAAACACAAATAAAAACCAAAGGGAATTCCAAGACTTGGTCTTGGATTAGTAGTGTGGGAAATAATAGGAAATAAACAGAAATAAATGAGGAAAATAAGAAACTAACAAAAACTAACAACTTACAACCTTCGATGTCCCCGAAAGGATACTAAACGTTAGTTTTTGGGGCTGGAAATAGCTTGTTACAAGGGTAAACCCTAGTAAGAAATGTAGATCTCTCAGAGAGATTCGATTTGGTAGGTAGATCGTTTTGTGAGTCCACTTGTGCGAAAAGTTTTGGTTGTTTTACCGTCGACTACTCCAAAAGAGAATATTTGCAAACACACAACCAAAAGAAGCGTACCAAGACTTCGTCTTGGATTAGTAGTGCGGGAGGAAAAAAAACCTAAAAAAAATGTGACTCGAAAAATACGAAAAGAAAACCAAAAAGTGCTAGATTAGTGGTTTCACCAAATCTTAGCGCCCCCGCTCTGATACCAATTGTTGGATCGAGAAGCGTCGCTAGAGGGGGGGTGAATAGAGAGTGTAAATCTTTTTGTTCGTTCGTTTGATACACGAGTAAGCACAGCGGAAAGGTAAAAAGGCACATTTATTTTTTACTTGGTTCACAACCTAGTGGTTGCTACTCCAAGGCCCTAACGGTCCTAGACCGCGTACGGAGGGCAAAGCACTATAACGTCTCCTCCTCATTAGAGGTAGGAGACAATGAATACAAAACCGAAAGTACGAGGATGAGGCAACAAGCCTACCTCACCTCGTTGTGAATAAAAACAAGAATACAATAACAAAATATGTTACTTGTTACTGTTGCCGACGAAGAAGATGAAAACTTGTCATCACGTCGGCGTTATGACGGTGTTGGAGCTTTGACGTTGTAGGAGCACTTGAGAATAAACTTGATGATCTTTGGAGTTGGAATCCTCCCCTCCTTTTATAGAGTTTGGCCTCTGAATATGTCTCCTCATCTTTCGGAACAGATCACGAAGTTGTACAAATTTTATCACGAAGTGGTCGCGTCAAACGTTATCCATTTTGACCTAGCGCAAAGGCTGATTCGTCGCCATCAGTCGACTGATGCCTCTCATAAATCGATTGATGAACATCAGTCGACTGCCCAATGTCCAACAGTCGACTGTCAGCCTGGCCACTTCCTTGCAGTAAGAGGTTAGTATGAAAAATGGTAAATGCGACAGTTTCTAACCATCCAATCTCAACCTAGACCTTCCACAGGAAGTCTTAGTCGGATTGCCGCCTATGGTCATCCCCGTAAAGAGGACACGACCTTACCATCTCTCACTCACACGAGCTTACCTCGATACTTATCTTGTATCTCTCACATCCTACCTTCCACTCGATTCCTTCGGCTCCCTCCGAAGTCACTCAAGTGTCGCCCGACCACCGTGGCATCCTCCGGGTGTCGCTAGCCTTCAGCTCCAGCTTTAGCACTTTTTTGCACACTCGATTTAGCTCGTGAGATAACGATGTAAACTTAACTTTCTGTCTTTGTCGTAATAAAAATACAGGTTCGATTATCTGGTGCCCCTGCACCAACATTGGTGTCATCCAATAAAAAGGTTTTGATTTTGGCGTGGTTCCTGGAATCACCTCTATCGCAAATTCTACTTGCCTAGGAGGTGGCAAGCTTGGAAGTTCATCTGGAAACACATCCGGATACTCTTGGACTACCCGCACATTAGAGAGAGGTGGTAGTCCTCCATTCTCAACTTTGACTAGAGATAGTAAATAACCCTGACAACCCTGGGCCAATAACTTCTGAGCCTATAAAGCCGATATAATGGATTGCCCATCATCTCTAGTGCCAACAAATTTCCATGCAGGTTTATTCGATGATCGAAAAGTCACTACTCTCGCTCTATAATCCACTATAGCATAATAAGTGGCTAACCAGTCCATACCGAGAATAATGACAAACTCTACCATTTCCAACACTTGGAGGTCCACCATAAGGATATGTCCATTGAAATCTAATGGGCAACCTTTGATTTCTTGGTGGCTAGTCAGCACCTCTTCTGATGGCAAAGATACTGCTAACCCACAAGAACGAACCATCAGAATCCTTCCAACTCTACCCAGAAATATTCTAGATACGAATGAATGTGAACTACCGGTATCAATCAAAGTATCAGCATGTATAGAATAAACTAAAACCATACCCCGTATGACTAATCCCTTAGCCCGCTGTGCCTCATCTCTGGTGATGGCATAAACACGTTCAGTCTCCATATTTGACAATTGCGTCCCTGCTGATTTAGTAGAGTGCCTCCACTCCTAGTCCGACTCAGTGGTAATCGACTGAGTCAGTCAGTGCATAATATAACCCGAGAGTTGGATAGTAAGAATCTGCAGCAGAACCCCGGATAGTATATTCTTGGAGATATAGGATCTTGGATAGTTGTCAAGATCAAGAAGGCACGCCTACATATCACGATACAAGTTCGTGGAGATATTGGTTGTTTCTTACCATAAGACTGTGTTCGCGGTGTAGTCCTCTGCTGTCGCTACTGGCTAGACCTTCTTCCCTTGTTGGAGCTATCAGAAAACTCCAACTGTGCTCTCAATGTACACTCCCAACTAGTATGCCTAGGTTGCTTGCAATAATAGCAAACAAGCTACTCCAAAGGACACTCTGGAGCTCTATGACTTTCAGATCCGCATCTATAACATCCAGTTATGTTCTGACCCTTACGATTCTTCTGAGAACCTCCAAAATGTTCAGAAGCTGGGTGCTTCTCTTTTTGCACCCTAAACCATCCCTCTGCAGTACCTCGAATAGTTCCCTGCTGATCCTGCTTCTTCTGAGTCTAATTTGTTGAATTTTGTTTCGACCGCTTACTTTGGGACATCTGTTTCTCTATATCTTTCTCCCTCGAAATCTACTGGGAAGTCATCTCAATACAGATAGCTCGGTCCAATGCCTCCCTGTATGAAATAATGGAAGATCCTGACATCCTGGCCCAAATATAAGCAGTTAGGCCCTGAGTAAACTGGAACATCCGGTCTGCATCCTGAGTTACCAAATGAGGGCAGAACTTCGCAAGTCTAGTAAACTCTGCATTATGTTCCATAACAGATCAGTCCCCTTGCTTCAGACTTAGGAACTCCTGACGACGTGTCGTAGAAAATACGGAAGGGAAATACTATCTCCAGAGAGTGTCTCGGAAAATTGCCCAGGTAATCTCCCGCTGGTTTTCTACATCTTCCACCATGTAACAGCCTGATCTCTAAGGTGGTATGTAGCTAGGCCCACTTTCTCCTCGTCCGTATAATCCATGTACTTGAAAGTGTCCTCCAATTTTCCAGCCACGCACGTGCGATCCATGGATCAGACTCCCCTCGGAACATAGTAAGTCGATCCTTGGTCGAACGCGCCAGTACAAGTATCTGTTGTTTATTATTCAACCAACTGGAGTCTGCAGGTCCTGGCCTAATCAGTGGTATATCCGGATCTTGAAACTCTGAACCTCCGGTAGGGGGATGCTGAGGCTGTTCTTGAGTAGTCGGCTCAGTCGTAACCGTATTTATCCCACCACTCTGGCTGATCGCCTTGATGGACGACCTCGACTACGAGTCTACACAGGTGTCATAATTCTGACTGTATACACCTGTTGAACAAGTCTAGATAAATATCTAACTAGAATATAAGTTATCAAAAATTCTTACTTCGTGTTGCTCGGAGTTCATGCCGCTGTCGATCCCATCTCACAAAACCAAAACCGAAAAAAATCGACTCCTAGGAAATCCAAGACTCAACGAAAAATCATTGTATGACATCGCAGAACCTAGGGCTCTGATACTAATAAAGTTGTCACGCCCCGAGAGTATGTCGAGCCGAAAAGCAAACGGACAACATCTCCCCTATACCTGACAACATATCTTGTTGATACAAGGCCTTTTGACCACAGTCACAACAACATAAATAAATATATCTATATCAAAACACAGCGGAAACATCACAACATAATAACAAACTCACAACAACACAAACCGACATAAAAATCTGAAACAAACACAGGTTTACACCCACAGAACAAGTCCACAACACAAAACATCACATAAACTCCAAACACATACTAAACCATACGGAAAAACCAAAATATCCACGGGAGCCTCGGAAATGAGATGGGATGGATCGGCTAGCAATGCTTCAAGCTATCACCAAGACTTCTACCTGTTACCTGGGCGACAAGAAAACCCAGGGTGTGTGGTGGTGAGTATAAACCCAGCGGTAATATGAAAGAACATGTATATATCAAATATCACATGTAATTCAACAATATAACCTACAGGTACATCAGGTATTCACCAGCATAATAAATATATACATGCATACACCATATAAACACCTAAACCATGTAATAATGCAGACATACCTGAAAGTATGCTATGCTAGACTTATCCAACCTGAGCATATATCCACAATATATAACAATAAATCTAGTCTAACTCATACTACATCATGATACTGGTCAAAGATATGCAATAGTCCGAACAACTCATACACAGGTATCCCACACACTATCATATAGCAAATGCGGTAGCATGTATGATGATGTATAAACAAATGCAGCAAGCATGGCACAAACAAATGCAACATCACAATAGCCATATATATATATATATATCAATATGCAAAATGCCAAAAGAACACGGCAATGCAAAATGCATGGTCATGCCTACTCACCTAACCTCTACCACGACCCCAGTGTGGCCTAGGTGGCTCGACATGACAACTATCCCAACTAAACACCAACCACTACTCTCGAGTGGCCAAGTGGGAAGTATGAACAAGTAGCATATAAGCGTAAGAGCTAGCTACACAACGGGGGTCTCTGCTGTTGGCCACTCCGACTGTAACTACCCATGAGTGGTCGAGTGCCACACACGCAGGACAACTGCACACAACTCCAACTACTATCATCTATAGTGGTCGAGTGCGGCACAACAAATGCTCTGCCCTCACACCAGTTACTACTACCACGAGTAACCATGGAGGTAGAATGACTAACGACTCTCACGACCACAAGGAAGACCAAGTCGTCAGCATATATGTAAATGACATGAATGCACAATCACACATACAGACATCCATCACAGACTCTCTATTCTATAGAGAGTCATACTAATTTGGTCAATATACTCTCTATCCTACAGAGAGTCTTACTCAATTGATCACAACCAAGCTAGGACCTCCGGTCCGTAGCGATGCACTATCCACAATCCACATGACCATACATAATCACATGATCAGAAATGGGTACGCAACATAAGGATTTAACATAAGATTCAATTCTATATTCAGGACATTAGCCACTCCCCCGGATGACCTTTTATCCCATTTACAATTCAAGTTTTCATCCGTACTCTACTAAATATACCTAATTGAACAACTATAGGCTTACATGCATCATATCTATAACCCATAATCATGATGAAGGAAAATGTGATAACAGCAATAGAGTATTTAAAAAGGCAAAGACTAAGTATCAAGCATTAGAAAAACCAGAGTGGAGTCAAGGTCAAAGTGATAATAATATGAAGTTATATACTTCAGGGTTTAGCTACTACTTGCTAGGGTAAGAAATATTACACACCTGCTATAAAGCTCGAAATAAATATCTACATGGCCGCGATCCTGTATCATATCCACGTCCTGCAATATCATCAACTACAATTAAATTCAAGCACACAACAACATACTAATCCACTACTATATCGTTCCTATATTCGCATCTCTTTATTGAATACGAATTAGAAACCCCCAATCATCAAGCGTAACCCTTCTACAACATCCAACTAGGTTTAAATCGTTAAACCTCTTAGGTACACTCCACCCAAATTAATTAAACGTACTAACTCACATCCACAACCGAGACCGAGTTGCTCCAACCCATTCCCAGCCCCCGTACAGAACACATACAACCCTGCGTAGCCTTCACAGCCCCTAATTACACCCAATTCACATCACAAAACAAAATGAAACCCAAATAGCTATCTAACCATTTAATCCATAGTTCACAGCTCCATCCCAATCCCAACCTCATTCACAACCAAGGATAAAGCATAACCAGAACGTATTCCCAACCAACTCGCTACCAACTGTCACGCCCCAAGAGCATGCCATCTTTGATGCTAAACTGACGACATCTCTTTTTGTATTGACAACAACATTTTGTTAATACAAGGCTCGTAGGCCCACAATAACAATAACACATATAAAAATGTAACCAAATTACAACAACATAAGAAACAAACTACAACAAATACACAGCGGAAACAACACAACAACAATACAATCCCATACACATGCATACCGATATGACTAACACCAAAACTAAGAACCCTCGTAAAAAAACTAGAAAGAAAGATACAACAACAATAGTACATCATGAAAACTCCAAATACACTACACCCATGTGGAAAGCCCAAAATGACCACCAGAGTCTCGAAGATGAGATGAGATGTCAGTCAGTGGTGCTCCAAGCCGCCACGAAGACTTCTACCTGTTACCTGGGCGACATAAAAACTCAAGGTCCGTTGTGGTGAGTAAAACACAGCAGGTAATAGAAAAACATGTATATATCAAATATCACATGTAATTCAACAACATAATCTAGAGGTACAACAGGTATATCAGCATAGTATATAAATACAAGCATGTACCGTCTAACCAAATGAAAACGTAAAATGCAGACATACCTGAAAGTCTGCTACGCTACTCTGATCCAACCTGAGCATATATCCAACATATATATAACAGGAAGAGTAATACCAACTCACCATACTACAGGTCAAGGTACCTAATGGTCTGTCCAACACATATACAAGTATCCGACACAACCATATAACAGATGCAAGAAGCATGCATGAATATGATGTACAACCAAATGCATCAAGCATAGTATAATCAAATGCAACATCACAATAAGCATATATATATAGACTGCATCTATATATATATATATATATATATATATATATATATAAATGGTAATATGCAAAGCGCCATAAGATACGACAATGCAGCATACATGGTCATGCCTGCGCACCCTTACTCGCTACCACGACCCCAGTGTGGCCTAGGTGGCACGACATGACAACTGTTCCAACTCAACACCAACCACCGCTCTAGAGTAGTCGAGTGGGCAGTATGATCAAGTAGCATATGAGCGTAAAGAGCTCGCTACACAACGGGGGTCTCTGCTACTGGCCACTCCGACTGACACTACCAATGAGTGGTCGAGTGTCACGCACCCAGGACAACTGCACGCAACTCCAACTACCACCGTCTATAGTGGTAGAGTGCGGCACAACATATGCTCTACCCTCACACCAGTTACTCCTCGGGGAGTAACCTGGGAGGCAAGATGACTAACGACTCTCTCAACCCCAAGGGAGACTATGTCATCAGAATGCATGCAAATGACATGAATGTATTGTCACACGTACAGACATCTACCACAGACTCTCTGTTCAATAAAGAGTCATACTCATCTAATTAATGCACTCTCTATCCTATAGAGAGTCATACTCAACTGATCGACGAACTCTCTATCCTGTAGAGAGCCGTACTCATCTGATCATAACTCTCTATCCAATAAAGAGTCATACTCAACTGATCGACACACTCTCTATCCTATAGAGAGTCGTACTCGACTAATCATATCAAGCTGGGATCATCAGTCCATAACGACACACTAATCACCCTTCACTTAACCATTATTAGACAACCCATGGTTGGTAATAAGTATGCAACATACAGGTATTAGAATAAATCCTACCTTTAGGGCATTACCTACCCACGGATGATCTTTTTGCCAATTTATAAATTTGGTCATCATCTGTACTCTAACATCCACACCCTACTAAACATCTAGGCCTATTTACATCACATCTATAACCCTACATTATAATAAAGGGAATGTGATATCAACCTTTGAGTAAATATAGCCAACGACAAGTTCAAGCATAAGATAATAAGAGCAGGGTCAAGGTAACATAATCATATAAGATGATCATGCATCTAAATCTGTATGCATTAAAACTACCTGACCAGGGTAGGAATTACCCACCTGCTGTAATGCTCAAGACAATGAAATCTTCACGGTCGCGGACCTGTCTCGTATCCACATCATACAATTACAATCAATTACAATTAAATTTCTAAGCACACGATCACATGCTAACTTAGTATCAAAAATCAAAATCAAATCCCAATGGATTACGCTATCCGCTACTATAACGTTCTTATAGTCGCATCCTTTTTATCGAATACAAATTAGGAAACCCCCATCATCCAAGTCCAATTCACTATAACCAACCTTCATTGAACGAAATCCAAATGGCCAACTTAACCACTTAATTTAAAGCTACCATTTTCAATTAGCAAAAGTTATAACCTACACATTCAATTCCATATTCCAATTTCTACATTAACCAAATATTCCACCACCCAAAACAGCTCTCTAATCATGTAAACCACCGATCACAGCTCCTTTGTGGCCAAGAACAACCCTATTCACAGCCGCACAGTCGGCAATTCCTTGCTCACAACCGCACAACCGTTCACAACTCACTCACATAGCCGGCACAACTTCACAGCCCACCAACAACCCCTAAACAAACCTTATTCACAGCAACATCCCGATCTTCACAGTGATTGCACGACTCCCCCAAACTCACAGCCAGCAACTCCCATAACTTCACAGCCCCTTCACTGAAAGGAACACCACTCAACAACATACTCACAGCCCCAAAACCTAGCAATTACAGCTAAAAGAAAGAGGATAGATCAACTTACCAGGCCTAGCAACTCCACCGGCAGTAATCCCCTCTATTCGCTATATGTCGGAAAGGAAATACTCTTTCTCTGGCGATGGTTTACCGTGAAAGCCCCTTCCTCCGATGACGGTGCAGCGAGCTCAGGTGGCGGCCGCAACAGATCGCTCCGGCGGACTTGATGCAGAGAAAAAGGAGCGACGGCGATGGGTCGGAGGTGATGAATGGTTGCGGGGGGACAGCGACATCGGTGACAATCTCACCGAGCTGACTCCCAGACTGGCGGCTGACAGCTGCGTACGATGGGCTTGCACGGCAGCAGATCGAGTTTGCGCTCGAGCGACGACAAGTGAGCAGGCGGCGATGTAGCGAGGTGCACGATCGGGAGAACGATCAGCCTGCCCTCCAATCGGATTCTTTAATCGAGAGAAGGAGCTCGACCTCGTCGCTTTGGAGACGAAGAGGAGATGATCGGCTACGTCGCGGAGAAGAAGAAGACGCTCGCCGAAGGAGATGATTGGCTGCGTCGAGAGAAACAATTAGAAGAAAGAAAACCGTAGGAAACATTAACGCTTGGCATTATTATTGAGTAGTGGGTCGGGTAAGAAAATATCGGGTCAGGTTTAGGGAAAAACAATTGGATCTGGCGCTGATCAATCCATTGACCTTAGAGTTTTACAATTGAACTTAAGTCAATTAAACCCTATTAAGCCCCTGATACCCAGATGACCCAAACAAGCTTTCCCGAAGCCTATTAAATCTTTCCCCGTAATAGCCATAGAAATTTCCATTTAAGTCCAGGAAAATTTCTAAAATTCTTGGAAAATTCCATAGGGTATTTTCCTAATTATCAATCATTATTTTTTTATTTTTTTTCAGTATTTTACACCAACAGTCCCACACAACTCACAATTACAAAAATTTAGGGATCTAACCACTCTAATTAACATACTCATCACAACCGAACTCTATCCACGACCATTCACAGCCATTCACAGAACCTCTTCACTCATTCACAGACAACAGCCCACCATTCTCAGCCTCCATACAACGATCCATTGACAGATAACCCGTTGGATCCAAAGGCATTGAAACACCACATTCATTCAACACTCACAATCCATCAAACACACTGCATAGAAGTGAAAAAAAAGAGCAAATGGAAGAAATATACCGGTAATTACGACTTCACCGGCGGCACTCCCCCAATTGCCCTGTTCGCCGGAAGAACCCTGTTGCCCTATCACCATATAAATTAGGCGCTATAAGGAAGAATGTGATCGGAGATGAAGGACCGCATCTCTTACCTAGCAATCGCGACAATCGAACAAAGGTGGCTCCCAAATCCGACAACATGAACCCCTGTCGATCCCTAGCTCCCGAGATCGAGGATGCCCAGTGGAGCCCAAATGTCGATCCTCCCCTTCCGTTGGCTCTCCCATCGGAAGGAGCCGTCGGCAGTCGGCTGTTCGGCAAGGAAGAGGTGCGGAGGTCGTCGATCATGCTTGAGGAAAGGGGTCATGAGAAAGAAATAGCAAGGAGGAGAGGGAGCTGGCCGAGAATAGAGAGATGGCACGGGGGAGGTCTGGCATAACAAAGAGGAGATCGCGAGGAAAAATTGTGAGACAGAGAGGTTGGATGCGGCGAGAAATAGGGACCCAAGGAGGAGAGAGTCGCGAGAGGAGTTGGGTCACGCGGTGAGAAAGAGGAGAGGTTGCGCAGTGAGAAATGCTCGGGAGAAGAGAACAATGGGGAATAAAGGTTGGACAACGAGAAAATGCTCACGCACAGAAGCCAATTTGTGGTGAGGAAGAGGTGAAGTTGCCGAGCTCACGGTGAGAAAACACAAAAACACTCGACCTAAAGAACCGGGTCGGGTTGGAAAGCAACTCGGTCGGGTTTTTACCCTATAAGACCAAACCTAGGTTCAATTAACCCCTATCCATTAAACCTAGGTTAGGTTTTAATTAAAGTCCTAACCATCCATTTTTTTCCCACCGTATTTTACATATCAACCCTAAATGGACTAGATATATGCCTAGGAAGAAGAATATTCTAAGAGCCAATGGAAAATCAAAACTTGATATATTAGAAATTTAAAATCAAGCTTTGAGGTCAAGGCTTGAAAAATTAGAAAAGACCCTTTATGAGATGAAAAATTCAATTCAAGGGTCTAATGGGAAGTGTTGGTAGGAAAGATTTAGTTAAGGGCAAGGAAGGTTTTGGTCACAAGCCTAAGCCCAAGAAGACCATACAAACCTATCACAATGTTCCATTTAACTATGGAACAAACCCTAGGCCTATGAAATCCAAGGTTACTAGGGAAGTCATCCCTAAGGCTAACCATGGTAAGTGTCTAGTGGTCAAGGTTTCGAAGAAACCTAGGAAGGCCACTAAGAAGGTCACAAGGGAAGTCATCCCTAGAGTTGATCTTGACAAGACCCAAATAACCAAGACTTCAAAGCCTAAGAGGGTCATTAGGAGGGTAGATAGGGAGGATATCCCTAGTGAGTACCTAATTAACCCAAGGAGCTCAAATAGGTTTTAGGTTCCTAGGAGTGTGATTCCCTCACGCTAGATGGGTTAGGATGTGTCAACCTCAATTGGATAGGTAGTTAACCTAACCATTGTGAAGTTGACACTTTAGGACATTTTCAAGGTAATGGGGTACCTTGGAAATAAGATGATATTTAATCCTAAAGAAATTTTGGATGTTCCAATAGAATGTAAGAAGTTTGAAAAATCAATCATAATTGGCACAATTAAGGTTTAGAGTCAATAATGTGTCATTTTGGATTTTTGGCACACTTGTGGGGAAACTGATCATTATGGAAAAATTGGAGTTTAATCCTAATAAATGGCAATTAATATTGAATTGAGGTATTCTTACCTTTACATTTTATTTGTCATGCTTTTTTTTCCATGTGCCATGTCATGATATCATATTTCATTTAATCATATAAAATTTCATGATAATGATTAGGTTATTTGATAGTGACATGTTTATGTTTTTTTTTTAATTTTACGTCATAACTTAATGATTATTGGCTATGCTTTAAATTATGCACATTCTTATGCCATGATCATCATTCATGCATTTAGATTAATAAAATTGAATTAAGGGCAATGGAATGATTTGAAGTCCTATTATAATGGAGTCAAATAGAGTTGTCTAGTTAAAATGCATGAAACCTTAGACTAGGAAGAACATACACTCACATCTCACATTAAATTTACATTTGTGTATATTGACACACCTTAGACACATGTGAGATGTTAGAAAAATGAGTTAAGTTTAAGGTGCATAGATGTTGAATCTAGATGAACTCAATCTCATCATAAAACATGGTGGAATCATGAGGAAAACTTATGTATAAATTGTTAGGATCGATGGCCTGGCTAGAAGGGGGATGAATAGCCTTTCGATGCTCGATGGAAATTGTTCGTGCTTAATTGTCTACAATGCTCGTTAGTGCAGCGAAATGATAATAAAACTAATGCAAAGACAATTAAAGCTAAAAACAAAATAAAGAAAGAACACCGCTAATACAATTCGTTTAACGTGGTTCACGGCCTCTCACTGCTAGTCCACGACAATCCGTTTGGCGGATCACTCCCTAACTTTTCCACTAAACTTCTCCTTTAGCTCAACACAAGTCTTAAAATTCTCAAATTTTGTATCAACTTTGAAACCTAGTTTTGCCTTAAAATGTTTCAAAACATAAACTCACAGTTTTCAAACATGAAATGTTTTCAAATTATTAGAAATATCCAACTATGATCTTTGGGCAAGATGTTCATGAATTAAACATTTGCTTTCCTCATAGTTGGTCAATGATTGCTATGTCATGATACACCTAATGACTCATCAAAATGTCATAAGCATTAGTGAATCATTTGTATCAACCTAACATCTCACCCATTGCTATGTTTTCAATCAAGTTATCCTTATAGTAGGTTGTGAGATGTAATTAAGGTATTTCTACTTAACCAAAAATTTCATGCAATGCTAT
This sequence comes from Wurfbainia villosa, assembly GCA_025175895.1. Classification (NCBI taxonomy): domain Eukaryota; kingdom Viridiplantae; phylum Streptophyta; class Magnoliopsida; order Zingiberales; family Zingiberaceae; genus Wurfbainia; species Wurfbainia villosa. Next base: position 62,286,019 of record CM045997.1, read on the forward strand.
CAAGGTTAAGTGTTATCCAACATCCCTCATCATGATCATAAGTCAACCATTTACAAGTTATGAAATAAGTCCAATTATAGTTGACTATCCTAGGTTTTTCTAACCTTTAAGGATTGACTTGGGTACCCAATATAGGTTCTTTCCAATAGGATTTACCAAGTATTCCTTAGGGATCCATTTCCTAGCTAACATTATTGTTTTTGATTGCCCTTATCAATTACACAATGGTAAGATTTCTCATTCTTTGATCCCTTATATCTTAAGCCCTTTTTGTTGAAACTTGCCCTTTGGCTCCCAATAATCATTTTCAAGGTATTTGAGCCTATGGTGAATTTTCAAGGGCCTTACTAAGGTAATCTACCTTTTCCCATGGAACCCTATTTTCTTCTAAACATGCATCATTAGTACTAGAAGAAGAAACATCATCATGTGAACATGCATTCTTAAGTTTTTCTTCTAGAGTTCTAATTTCATTTTGCATTCATTTATTCTTCTTCTTATCTCTAAATAAATCCCTAGTTAAACTTGAAATCATTGAAACAACATCTTGAGAAGGGAGATTTTTTATCTCACTTACCCAATCTTCTTCCGAATCCGAAGTTTGTGCTCCCCCTACACTAGAGCTCTCCTCCTCACTTGTGCTTCCTTCTTGTTTGGATGAGGTGGAGGCTACATCATCTACTCCCATTAGTGCAAAATGTGAGATGGCCTCCTCTTCCTCCGATGAAGATAAGTCATCCCATGTGGCTTTTAAGTTCCGGGAGGATTTAGACTTCTTCTCCTTTTCTTTTGACTTCTTATCTTCTTTCTTCTTGTTTTCTCTCTTCTTGTCATTCTTCTTCTTTTCTTCCTTGTTCTTATTCAAAAGAGGACACTCATCCCTCATGAGTCCTTCTCCTTAGCAATTGTAGTTGTAGGATCGTGTTTCTCCGAGAAAGGGGGGTGAATCTCGGAGGTTAAAAAAATTATTTTAAAACTATTAGAATATTTTAAAAACTATTGTGAGTATGCAATGGAAAATAATAACACTTTATTTTACTTGGTTCACAACCCTAACTGGGTTGCTAGTCCAAGGCGCGTAGCTCTTCCGAGAGCTACCTCGATGGGCAATTACTAAATCCCCTCTGACTTGAGAACTCTTGACTTCGGAGGGTTTCACTTTTTACAAAGATTAGAGTTGGGTAACAGACTATCCACTCTTGAAGTTAAGTACAATAAGAGAAAATAATGAATTGAAAATACAAGAATGTTATACCGACACTAAATGATCATTGAGGTAGTCGCAGAGTGTCGGAAGGTCACCTTGTTGTGGAATAAGAAATTTTATGGACGAGCAAGAATTTAAGCAGCACTTCGACGTAGTTCAGATTTCGTACTTGGATCCAGTTGAGCACTTATTTTATAAACCTTTTCCAGTCGACTGGAATGACTTCCAGTCGACTCCACATCAGTCTGTCGATTAAGAATTTCTAGTCTTCCAGTCGACTGAAACCTCTCCAGTTGACTCCAGGTCACTCGGCTCTGCATCGGAAAATTTGCCTCTTTAGTTGACTCAAACCCTTCAGTCGACTGAAACCCTTTCCATTTGCATCGCCAGATCTCCGATCAATCGCCAGCTGATCCTGCTAAGTAGGGTATCCAATCGACTGATCCATATCCAGTCGACTCGAATTCATTCAGTCGACTGATCCCTACAAAACAAGATTAGTCCAAATATAAAAAAAATATGATAGTAGTAGTAATACTGCTCGATCTCGACTACTAAGTCTCATGCGGACTTTCCGTCGGATCGACGCTTAGCTTTGTCCCCCTAAAGAGGACTCAGCCTCACCTCTTCACTCGAGGCTTATCTACCAGCTACCTGCCAGACTTACCACTCTTGACATCCGATCTGACTCACCAGGGCTTCCACCAACTGTTCGGTATGTCTGACCCAGCTGGACTTTTTGTCGATTGTCCAGTCTCTTGACCCAACCGTGTTAGGACCTATGTGCCCGCTAGAGGGGGGTGAATAGCGTGGTCGTCAGTTCGATGGAATTGATCATGTGCTTGTCTACAACACTTTAGTATGCTGCGAAATATAAAAAAATAACATAGACAAACACACAATACACACAAATACAATCATAACACGAAGATATAACGTGGTTCGGAACCTCAAGGTTCCTAGTCCACGGATTGAGCTCAAATGAGCTCTAGCAATGCAACCAACACCACTAAACAATAATACTCCTTCTTGACAATAAGTCGGAGGTGGAGAAATCTCGTACAAATGATTACACTAAGTAATACAACAAATGCAAGCAAATACAAGTATGAAATATAATACAAGTAAAGAAAAACACTTTACAAGAGAACTTTGATTGCTTGCTTTTTGTTGCTTGAAGAGTAGCCTTGAAAGTCTGGATTGTAGTAGCAAATCCCCTCCAAATCGCCTCAAGAAAACTTGCCAAAATTCTTCTCCACGAGCTACTTTTATAACTTGCATTTAGGCTGGATTTCGCTTAGTAGTCGACTGATCGAGACCATCAGTCGACTGCTCCTGTAGCTGTAGGCAATCGTGCTACTCCGGAATGCTCACTAGCTCCCATGTCCCCGGATTAAAATTTTCACTAATGAAAACTAATCCAGATGGGATGAGTTTCCTAAGTACAACCAATTCGTCGTCGTGCTAACGACTTGAGCGATCGCTTGAACAAACTAGTTGTTCAAGCAACCAAGCTCTTCTAGTCGGTTAGCCGCAGAAGAGACGACGGACGGATCGCCGATTTTTGTGTTTATCTTCGGGGTCCATGATTATACAAATACATGCAAACGTAAACTAGTATAATCAACATATACTAACATAAAGAACATAAGCTAGCATATAAATAAGAACATGCAAAGAACAATAATAAAAGTTGTAAAACTTTTATACCTCTTGATCTTCTATCGTATGTCCTAACCTCCTTGTAGACTTCGTGTGGGCGAAGATCCTCCACAAGTTGAAGCTTCCTAGATCTTCTTCAATCCAAAGAAAGAAGAACTCTCTTTCCCTTCTTGCTTGAGCCAACCACCAATCCACAAAGGATTGATGTCGCCGGCCCCAAGAATAGAGAGAACAAAATGGAAACCACCAAGGAACCAAACTAGGGACAAACCCTAGCTTCTAGTGTCGCCGGCCAAGATGGAATGAAGAGGAGAAGAGAAATACATTGGGCTCCGGCCAAGGTGGAGGGAATAGAGGAAGGAGCCGGCCACACCCTAGGAAGAAGAAGAGCTCCTCTCCTATAGATGTCGCCCACCTTCTTGCAAACCCTAGCCGCCCAACCATAGGAGCCAAACCCTAATTAGGGTTTCCTCCTTAGGCTTTCTTGCCGCCCAACCAAGGTGGAGAGAAGAGATCTAGGAGCTAGCCACCTTCAAGGAAGAAGAAGAGATCCTCCACAAGTTGCCGCCCACTCTCCTACCAAACCCTAGCCCCCAACCAAAGAGCCAAACCCTAATCCAATTAGGGTTTCCTCCTTAGGGTTTCTTACCGCCCAAGCAATGCTAGGTAAAACCCTAATCTCCTTAGCATCCATCATCCAACATCAATCCTTGCCGCCCACCCTAATCCACCCTTTTATAGAGTTAGGGATAGGCTTTGGTTTAATCTCCACCGTCGGTTCTAGGGTTTTAATCTCAACCGTCGGATCTAGGGTTTTAATCCCAACCGTCGGTTCTAGGGATTTAATCCCAACCGTCGGATCTAGAGATTTAATCTCCATCATTTGATCTAGACTTCATGAGGTTTATATTAGGCTACGATAGGGACCATGAGGAGGAGTTGGATTTTGGCCACCCGATGGATCAGAACCACACAAACTTGATCCATCAATGATGTTCCATTCCACTAGAGGATCATCATTGAATTACCTCACCAACCCCCATAAATTAATATGGGCTCCATATATTATTTGTACATCCATCTCCCCGTGTTTAAGATATCGAATGTCTGTCAATTAATTGATTTACTGACCATCAATTAATTAACATCTAACTCCTCGAGTAGTACCACTCAACCTTATCATCATGTTGACTAAGTCAACTTGCAGGGTTTACATGATGAACCTTATGAGCTCCTCAAGGGGACATCATCAACCTATATATAGGACACGATTTCCTCCTATAATCAACGACACACCATGTAAATAATATCATTTCCCAACTTACCGGGCATATTGATTTAATCCATCTAAATCTCACCCTTTGGTAAATCAAAGAAATAAATACTAAGTACATGTGCACGTTATTATATCGGGATTAAGAGCATGTACAACATAATATCCGAGGTCTAATTCAATTATGTAGTCAGCAATAAATTGAATCACCTCTATGTCGATCCTGCTCAATACACCTAAGTGTACTAGTGTAACTCTATGTTCAAGATAAAACAATACCAAGCTACACTACAACCATGCCAATGGTTTGTCCAAAACCATCTTGGTTGTGAGCCTCTACTTATACTCTACAAGGGACTGATAATATGATCTTCTGTGCCACACCCAAACACCATGTTATCTACAATATAAAGTATTAGATAATATGCACATATATAAATAAAGTGCAAACAATGATCATGTGATTCTTATTTCAAAATAAAGATGTTCATACAAAAGAGCTAAGCTTTCAGTATACATCCCAACAGTAGCCATTGTCTCACAATGGCCTGAGCCATGTTGGATAAGTTCCAACGGATAAGGCATTAGTCGACTGATCATGCCCATCAGTCAACTAATCGAGTCATCACTCGACTGTCAAACCCTAACAGTCGACTCGGAAACTTTCTATCCCCAAAAACTCGAACCGTAGTCGACTGAACACCATATCAGTCGACTGCTCAGGCCATCAGTCGACTGACCCAATGTTGGCAGTCGATTGCTAGGCCATTTCCTGCAGTCGAACACCAATCGACTAACAATAATATTAGTTGACTGATAACCTCGTCCAGTCGAGCACTTTTTTTATAAATCTTTTCCAGTCGACTGGAATGCTTCTAGTCGACACCACATCAGCCTGTCGATTAGGAACTTCTGGTCTTCTAGTTGAGTGAAACCTCTCTAATCGACTCTAGGTCACCCGACTCCGCATTAAGAAATTTACCTCTTCAATCGACTCAAACCCTTCAATCAATTGAAACTCTTTCCATCTGCGTCGCCAGATCTCCGATTAATCGCCAGCTGATCTTGCCAAGTAGGGTATCCAGTCGACTGATCCATATCTAGTCGACTGGACTTCAATCGACTTGAATTCATTCAGTTTATTGATCCCTTTAAAACAAGATTAGTCCAAATATATAAAATGTGATAGCAGTAGTAATACTGCTCGATCTTGACTACTAAGTCCCACATGTACTTTCTGTCAGATCGATGCCTAGCTTTGTCCCACTAAAGAGGACTCGGCCTCACCTCTTCACTCGAGGCTTACCTGCCAGCTACCTGCCGAACTTACCACTCTTGACATCTGATCTGACCCACCAGGCCTTCCACCAGCTTTCCTGTCTGCCTAACCCAGCTGGACTTTTTGCCGATTGTCCAGTCTCCTGACCTAACCAGTCTTCATGCCAGATGTTCAGTCCACACGACCCATATGGACTCCATGCCTGGTGTCCGATCCACCTGATCTGTCAAGATACTTGCCTAGTATCCAGTCAACATGACCTACTAAGACTTCTTGTTAAGCCTGCACACTTAAAACTGATATTAGAACATAAGTAAATCCTAACTTTTAACTATGGTTCATACATCATAACTAAGGAGTGATGCTCACTACATCAACAGTAGCAAATGATCTTCCTACTCCTCCTTCTATCATTAGATTTGTTAAATTTAAAACCTTTTAAAGCACATCTTACCCTTCTTACCATATACTCCTATTCATCGGTGTCTATAGAAGAATGAGAGTCGTCATCCGATGAGGAGGGTGTAGTCTTCTTCTTCTTCCCCTTGTTTGCAACAAGCGCTACTCCCCTTGATTGATTGCTTGGTTCTTCTGCTATTCCTTCAAGGTGAGTTTTGTGAAGTTCCATGGTTGAGAAAAAATTCTTCTAAAGTACTAACCTCTAGATTCCTTGAGATATAGAAGGAATCCACCATGGAGCTCCATTTTGAAGATCGAGGGAATGCATCAATGGCTTTCATTATCATGTCCCGATTTGAGAGCTTCTCCCCTACACTTGACAAGCCATTAATAATTTCCATAAACCTAGAATGTAGTGATAGTACCTTTTCTCATTTGTCCAATTTTATGTTGTTGAGTTGTGATCAGAGAAGGCCTCTTCTTGCTAATTTGGCTTCGGAGGTGCCTTCATGAAGCTCAATTAGCTTCTCTCACATATCCTTGGCACTTGAGCATTCTCCTATTCAGTTAATCTCTTGTTGAGGAAGCACATTGAAAAGATGATGTTTGGCCTTTGAATTTGCTAAGTGCTCCTCCTTTTGCTTCTTAGTCCATCTTGATTTTTCTATTGGCTTGCCTTCTTCATTCCTAGGTATCTCGAAACTGTAGGGAATCTGAGCGCGCTCGAAAACATTTTGCAAGCACTACGCAGTGAAAAAATAAGATCCCTCTAGAGATCCATGCGAAAAACCATACTCATTTAATTGATTCTATCCTATGAGAATCGTAGTTACCTTCTGTTGGTGCAATCGGCCCAGCAGTACCTTGATGGTATTTTGATGATAGACAAAACTCATGACATGGGATTGTCATGGGAAAGTCCAACATGGTGTTGGCATGGAAAATCCAAGCATGGAGCTTGGTGTGGGAAAGTCCAACATGGGGTTGGCATGGGAAATCCAAAGCATTGCGAAGCCGTGCGCTTGGTGCGTGGTGAGAAATGCATTGCGAAGTCGTGCGCTTGGTGCATATGGGAAGTCTTAAGGACTTGGTAAGTTCACTAGGCTCGGGGTCCTTGAGTCGGTGAAGGATGGCATTGCGAAGCCGTGTGCTTGGTGCATCCGAGGGACCGCCGGATGGGGAGCAAATGGAGTGAGCCCAAAGGGAAGCATACTTCTAGGGTATGAGACGCGAAGGATGGCGTTGCGAAGCCGTGCGCTTGGCGCATCCGAGGGACGTAGGCCGAGGGAAGAGAGCTTCGGTGGGAAACTCCATGAGGGATAAGGTGGACTTGGCCTAGTGGCTAAGACTGAGTGTTGGAGGCTCAAACTTGATGTTTGAGGGTTTACCCGACGGTCGGATGCTCAAACAACTTGGTGTTTGAGGTTTTTCCCGACGTAAGTCGACTGTCATAGGTGCCGGTTCAACTGGTCCAAGTTGACTAGGGTTCGACTGGTGTAAGGCTAGGGTTTTGTGCTTGGTAGTCGACTGACATGGACTAGCAATGATCGATGTCGACCCGATCGCCGAGGGATGGCAATGATCGATGGGAGTGTCGCGAGCAGTAACGCTCCATAGACCGACTACTAGTCACCACGATCGATGGGGCATCATCGATCGGGTAGGTGATCCGCTGAACTTGTCCGACGTGGATCCGCCGTTGTGAGACAACGGCTACAGCGATCGATGGGGCCTTTGTGATCGACAGGCGCGAAAAATAGCTCGATGCAGGTTATAAAAGGAGCTCGAGATGGAGGTTTTTTCCATGGTTTTTGTGGAGCTATTGCAGGGGAATTGCTGCTGCATTCCAGTCCTTCAAGAGCCAATCAAAGCAAGCAACAAGCAAAGCGATCAAAGCAATCGGTGAAAGTTTTCTTGTGTATTGTATTTGTGTATTTGCTTGTATTTCTATATTACATTGTAATTTCTTGTGAGAGGTTTCTCCACCTCCGACGTGTTGTCGAGAAGGAGTGTTATAGTTAGTGTCGTGCGCATAACTAGAGCTCGGTGAGCTCGCCCGTGGAGTAGGAACCATTCGGTTCCAAACCACGTATATCTTGTGTTGTGTGATTGTGTATTGTTAGCTTCATTATTATTGTTATTCCGCTGCGCTAATGACAATCGTAGACAAGCAACGCAAGAAGAATGAACGAATTACGACATCCAACGAACGAGGGCTATTCACCCCCCTCTAGCCGGCCGTTCGATCTCCTACAAGTGGTATCAGAGCTGAGGTCGCTCTTCAAGGACTAACCGCCGTGAGAGCACTATAAGATGGCCGGCTACAACCTCCAACCACCAAAATTCGAAGGATATTTCCTATGGTGGAGAAGAAAAATAGAGGTATACCTAGAAATCGATTTTGATTTTTTGCTAATCTTAGAAAACGGTTTCGAATTGCCTAGGGATGAAAGAAATAGGCAAATTGAAAAGTCAAGGTGGACCCAAGACCAAATCAAGGACTTCGAGACAAATCGCAAGGTAATCGAATTACTTAGTGATTTGATTCCTAACAATATTTGGTCTAGGTTGGGTAATTTTAGGGATGCAAGGGAATTATGGAATAAGATAATGAAATTCCAAGAAAATTCTCAACCGGTACAAGTAGAAGAAAATGCCGAAGAAGAAGCACCCACAACATTTGAAGATGTTGATGATTTGGTGGAGATCTCCACCTCTAGCATTGAGGGGGAGGAAAGGGTTTCCATTCCGGAGAAGAATCAAGATGAAGCTTCTACCTCTGGAAGAAGTGAAGAGGCCTTCACCACCTCCCTAGGTAACTCAAGTGTTATTATTTTAAATAAAAATCACATAATATGCTTTGAGTGTAGGGAGAAAGGGCATTATAAGAGCAAATGCCCTAATTTGGCTAAGAAGAAGGCATCGACACCAAAAGTCAACCCAAAGTCAAACGATGCCGGTGTTCCCAAAATCAAGAGCAAAGAGCACATTGTGTGCTTCAAATGCAATCAAAAGGGACACTACCGAAGCCAATGCCCTAGGGCGAGGAAGAAAGGGCAAGAAGGTGCAACTCATGTAGGGGGAGCTCCTAAAGCTAACCCTAAGGTAAATTTACTTAATGCACCTTCAATTCCTAAAGTCAAAAAGCATGCCAAAAATTATTTTAGTTCTCTTGCCATTATTAATGAAAAGCATGCTAGGAGAAACAATAAGGTTTATTGCTTAGGTGCCAAGCATGTTCATATGACTAAAGACAAACCTAGGACTCATAATTCTAGAAATATCTTGCCTAGGGAGTCAATTAGGAGAGTAGAAAAAATTTGGGTATTAATCCCAAAAAGTCTAGGCACATGCCTAAGAAGAAGAGGTTTTCCCAAAAACCTAATGAAAATTCAAAAATGGGAAAATTAGAGCTAGAGAACCAAGTCTTGAGGTCAAGACTTGAGAGAATGGAGAAAGCCCTTAGAATCATAGAAAATTCAATTCTAGGGTCAAATGCCCAAAAGTCAAGACCTAAGGTTCAAAAACGGTCTAAGGGCAAGGAAGGTTTGGGTCACAAACCTAAGCCCAAGAAGACTTATCATAATGTTCCATTTAATTATGGAACTATTTCTAGGTCTAGGAAAACCAAGGCTAATAGGGAAATCATCCCTAAGTCTAGCCATGGTATGTGTTTAGTGGCTAACACCTCAAAGAAATCAAATGTAGTCACTAAGAAGGTCAATGGAGGAGTCACCTCTAGAGTTTACCCAAGTAAGACCCATTTGACTAAGGCATCAAAGCCAAAAAGGGTCATTAGAAAGGTATCTAGGGAAGTTATCCCTAGGGAATACCTTGTTAACCGAAGGAGCTCCAATAGGTATTGGGTTCCTAAAAGCGTGATTGATTCACGCTAGATGGGTTAGGGTGTGTCAACCCTAAATGGATGGGTAGTTAACCTAACCATAGTAGAGTTGACACATTAGGATGTGCCAATGTGTTTGAGAAGTCTAAAAATGATTAAATTGGCACAATTAGGTCTTAGAGGTATTGGTGTGCCATTTTGGGTTTTTGGGACACTAGAGAAATGAATGGCATTAAGGCAAAATGAATTTAATTCCTAGAAATGGCAAATTAATTTTAACACTTAGGTATTCTATACCTTAGTATATTTTACTTGCCATGCTTTATTTGCCTTGCCATGTCATGACATCATTCTCATTTTCATCTATAAAAATGTCATGATCATGTTTAGATTTATGTTTAGATGTCATGTATGCTTAAGTTTCATTCACATGCCATGACATCATGATATTGGCATATGTTTTTATCTATATCATATCTATGCCATAATCATATTATGCATGAATTAAAATGGAGTTAAGGACTATGGCATAATTTGAAAGGAATCAAATAATATTGCCTTAGAAATATGCATGAGAACATAAAGAAAACAAAACCCACATCTCACTAAAAAACTTGACTTGTATATGTTTTACACATCTAGATATTGGTGAGATGTTTAGGAAAAAGAAATTAAAGGTTTTGAAAACTTTTTGAAAACTTTTTGAAAAACCTTGGTGAAGCCTATCTTTTGATAGCTATCACCATTGAATGGGATGATACAAAGAGGGCTCTTTATTGAAGCTTTTCTTAAACTTTGGACTTTGTATCAATCTCCTAATTTAATGGGTAAAATAATTTTTCAATATTTTTCACCCATAGTGTTTAGGATAAGTATTATACGTATGCATTTTCAATATTTTTAAAATTACGTATACTTACTTATGGATTTCGAAAATCCATTTTCAAATCAAAATCATAGACGTAAGTTATCGACGCCTATAATGGCGGTCGATCGATGGTAAGTCCAATGACCGGTATCCGACGAGTCGACCGGGCACAGGCTGATTTCGGGTAAACTTGATAGTTAGGCCCATGTTTAGCCATGTTTTGGTCCCTTAACCACTCTTAACCCTAGGATATGCTTGGGAGAGCATTAGAGAGGGTGGAAATCCATTGGATATGGATTAGGAGTTGGGTTGAGGGTGAGTATCAATTTTAAGGTGGAAGAGAGTTCATTGTTGAACTTTGCCTTAATTTTGATTTGGTTAATGTTCCTATTGGCTTAGGGACTCTCCAAGGACATTGTTAGTGCAATGGTCAAGGGGGAGCAAGCCTCTAGGGGGAGATATCCATCTTGGGAAGATGGATGTGTATTTCCTCATGGGAGGAAAATTGGATTGCCTCTCTTTAAGTGATATGGGATCACTAGAAAGATTGTAGGCATATATTCCTCCAAGGGAGAGATTATAAGATCTCATTGGGATATGAGACATTCATACCCTTGGAGTAGACCTTTTTGATGTAATGTCAAAAAGGGAGAGAAGTTACCAAGTTACCAATTAGGGTTCGTTGGAATTCTCATTGGGATATGAGAATTGCCAATATGGGAGAATTGGTAGACTTGAGATGGTAGTTTTGTCAATCATCAAAAAGGGGGAGATTGTTGGTGCAATCGACCCAGCAGTACCTTGATGGTATTTTGATGATAGACAAAACTCATGACATGGGATTGTCATGGGAAAGTCCAACATGGTGTTGGCATGGAAAATCCAAGCATGGAGCTTGGTGTGGGAAAGTCCAACATGGGGTTGGCATGGGAAATCCAAAGCATTGCGAAGCCGTGCGCTTGGTGCTTGGTGAGAAATGCATTGCAAAGCCGTGCGCTTGGTGCATATGGGAAGTCTTAAGGACTTGGTAAGTTCACTAGGCTCGGGGTCCTTGAGTCGGTGAAGGATGGCATTGCGAAGCCGTGTGCTTGGTGCATCCGAGGGACCGCCGGATGGGGAGCGAATGGAGTGAGCCCAAAGGGAAGCATACTTCTAGGGTATGAGACGCGAAGGATGGCGTTGTGAAGCCGTGCGCTTGGCGCATCCGAGGGACGTAGGCCGAGGGAAGAGAGCTTCGGTGGGGAACTCCATGAGGGATAAGGTGGACTTGGCCAAGTGGCTAAGACTGAGTGTCGGAGGCTCAAACTTGATGTTTGAGGGTTTACCCGACGGTCGGATGCTCAAACAACTTGGTGTTTGAGGTTTTGCCCGACGTCAGTCGACTGGCATAGGTGCCAGTTCGACTGGTCCAAGTCGACTAGGGTTCGACTGGTGTAAGGCTAGGGTTTTGTGCTTGGCAGTCGACTGCCATGGACTGGCAGTCGACTGATGTCGACAGTAGTCGACTGCCGAGGGATGGCAGTCGACTGATGGGAGTGTCGCGAGCACAGAACGCTCCGTAGCCGACTGGGCAGTCGACTACTAGGTCACCAGTCGACTGATGGGCATCATCAGTCGACTGGTAGGTGATCCGTTGGAACTTGTCTAACGTGGATCTGGCCGTTGTGAGACAACGGCTACAGGGGCAGTCGACTGGGGCCTTTTGGCAGTCGACTGCTAGGCACGAAAACAGCTCGATGCAGGTTATAAAAGGAGCTCGAGATGGAGGTTTTTGCCATGGTTTTTGTGGAGCTATTGGAGGGGAATTGCTGCTGCATTCCAGTCCTTCAAGAGCCAATCAAAGGAAGTAACAAGCAAAGCGATCAAAGCAATCGGTGAAAGTTTTCTTGTGTATTGTATTTGTGTATTTGCTTGTATTTCTATATTACATTGTAATTGCTTGTGAGAGGTTTCTCCACCTCCAACGTGTTGTCGAGAAGGAGTGTTATTGTTAGTGTCGTACGCATAACTAGAGCTCGGTGAGCTCGCCCGTGGAGTAGGAACCATTCGGTTCCGAACCACGTATATCTTGTGTTGTGTGATTGTGTATTGTTAGCTTCATTATTATTGTTATTCCGCTGCGCTAACGACAATCGTAGATAAGCAATGCAAGAAGAACGAATGAATTACGACATCCAATGAACGAGGGCTATTCACCCCCCTCTAGTCGGCCGTTCGATCTCCTACACCTTCGATGCGTGTCCATCACTATCCCATCTGCAACACTTGCATTCAAGATGTCCGGATCTCAGCGTGGTCAGGATGTCCACGCCTCCACAGTATCCACACGAACTGTGAGATGGAGTGGAACCAAACTATGGTGCTAGCTGCAAGGTTGGTTCGGCCAAGAAGGTAGAAGAAGAAGGAGAAGATGATCACACGAAAAGAACTAACTCAACCAAAGTCTCATCAAATCCCTTTTATATTCAACCATTGAATATGAAGGGTTTGTCACTCTTGGTTTCCATGGAATTAATATCTCATTAATCTCATCTTAATGATCATCAACCCTTCTTTATGGTGAGTCTCACTCAATCCGAATTGGACTTGAGTCTAACTCAAGTCAAGTTCATTGGATATACTTTGAGTCCTACTCAATCTGAATTTGACTTGAGTCTAACTCGAGTCAAATTCATTGGGTATACCTTGAGTCCCACTCATTGAGTCTAATCTACATTAGACTCAACCCGATGGCCCAATGGCTCATCACATGAGCCATCTCCAACTCACATGTCCTAAGTGTGTGACCCAATAGGTTCTCGTAACGTTGGCAATATTTCAAAAACCCTTTTAGAGACATGAACAATGAGCGGCATCTAGCAATACATCATTGCTACCCAAGTGACGAGAATGTCAAGATCCAACATAACCTTTCCGTGACTACTATCGTGTATCACTCAGTCCTTCTATCCTTGATATCTAGATTGATCAATGAGGCATAGACTATGTCATACTCTTATCAATCAAGAGTTTCTTGATCTCCAAGCAGACTACTCAACCAAATAAGCTCAATATCTCATATTGACTTATTCGATCATGGCCATGCATTTTAGCAATCCTACTCTATCAAGGGGCCCATAGATATTACTTCCGATATAAGGATCACTTGGTTACCAAGATTCATAAACTTCCGGCCCCTATTGGCGGAATTCGGCGACCCCTATTGGTCGACGACCGTCGCCCCTGTTGGCCCGTTGTTACTCACCTGGTCTTCCCACCCCTAGAAGGTATAGATCCCTTCTACATCACTCACATCCCTCCGCATAATTCATTACATACCTAGTAATCATCGTTATAGTGCACCCTATTATGGGTGACGTTAGACGATACCAAAGTACATAACTCCTTATGTAAGGAACTGTAGTGACTTCAGGTCTAAGGATTATTCATACCAATAGTCACATGAGAATGTTTATGACACTCATATAACAATCCATGAAACATTCTCATGGCGGGTCAATTTAGTACATAGTCTCTAATATGTACCCATGTGTCAACTTGATATCACATATTCATGACTTGTGAGATTAAGTCATCAATTGACCTACATGCTAGTCTCTGCGGATTAATATTATCCTTGCATATTAATACTCGACTAGTGTTTATATATATATATATATATATATATATATATATATATATATATATATATATATATATATACACGAACTCTCACTATCAATTCAACCAATTGATATGCTGTGAACCTGGACCTACCATTCAAGGACACTATTATATTATTCATATAGCACATATAAGAAATAATATAATAAGCAAACTTTGCATGTTATTAATGAAATATGATACATACGATCCCTAATCATTTATCTCATGATTGACACTAAGGGCTGACACTAACAGAAACCACTTTCCATTATAATCATTATATCAAAATCAGTTTCAAGAATACCTCCATTCTCTTCTTCCACTAAGAGAAATCTCCTTCGAACTTCGGTGGATGGATGTTCATGTCGGCCATTGTTGATTTGCTTGTTGTGGCGATGAGTCCATTGACAAGCGCTTGCTCTGATACCACTTGTTAGGGTCGATGGCCCGACTAGAAGGGAGGATGAATAGCGTTTCGATGCTCGATGGAAATCGTTTGTGTTAGTGTCAACCCTTAGTGTCAATTATGAGATGATTGATTAGGGATCATGTGTATCATATTTCATTAATAAAAGGCAAAGATTGTTTATTATATTTACTTTATGCATGTGCCAGCTAAAATAAATATAATAATGCCCTTGAATAGTATGTTCTAATCTATAGTATATCAATTGGTAGAATTGATTATGAGAAGCTGTAGAGAATACTATTCTTAATATTCCTAGTCAAGTATTAATAGACAAGGGCAATATTAATACATTGAGACTAGCATGTAGGTCAATGGATGACTTGATCTCACAAGTCATGGATATGTGATATCACATTGACACATGGGTATATATATTGGAGAATATATATACTGAATTGACCCGGCATGAGAAAGTATCATGGATCGTTATATGAGTGTCATATACTTTCTCATGTGACTATTGGTATGAATAGTCCTTAGACCTGAAGTCACTACGATTTCCTACATAAGGAGTTATATACTTTAGTATCGTCTAACGTCACCCGTAACAGGGTGCACTATAACGGTGATTACTGGGTATGTAATGAATTATGTGGAGGGATGTGAGTGATGTAGATGAGATCTATCCCTCCCATATGACAGGAGTGATATCTTTGGCCTCTTGATAGAGTGGGACCACGAAATGCATGGTCATGCTCAAATGAGTCAATATGAGATATTGAGCTCATTTGTTTGAGTAAGTCTACTTGGGGATCAAGAAACATAAAGATCGATAAGGGGATGACACGGTGTATGCCTCATTGATCGATCTAAGATATCAGAGATAGAAGGACACCGTTATACATTATAATATCCACGAAAAGGTTGTCGGATCTCGACGATCTTGTAACTTGGGTAACAATGATGTATTGCTAGATGTCACTCATTGCTTATGTATCTAAAATGGTTTTAGATATATTGCCAACGTTACAAGAGCCTATAGGGTCACACACAAATGATATTCTATTTTGGAGATGATTTCTTTTAGTTGGACTAAAAGACAATTTAGCATATGGCCAAGACTTGAGTTAGACTCAAACTGGTTAAACTTGAGTTAGACTCAAGTTGAACCATGGAAGATGATTCATCATCATCATGCATGATTAATGTGATTAATCATGCATGGGAATACCAAGGGCCTTGATATTCATGATAAAGAGGAATACCAAGGGTCTTGGTATTAAGAGTCTTATTAATGAGGAGATAAGAGGAATTAATGGCAAGGGTTTCTATGATCTTAAGATGCTTTGAACGTGCAGAGCAAGATAGGTTAGGTCATTGGGCGTGTAATCCAAGGCAAGCCAAGAGAAGTGTTCTCTCATCCCTCTTCTTCCTCTCCTTCTTCTTCCAAAGGGTTCTTGGCATTTTGCTAGGGGTTGGTAGCACAACATGACTCAAAAATGGGTGGGTGTCAGTGTGCATACCTTAGAGATACGGTTATCCTTACCGTATTGAGATATGATAGCATTTGGAAAAGCGGGATTGCGAAGTGCACGCACCGAAGGTATACTTCTCCTTCTAGATAAGATCTAGAAAAGTAGGTTACGAAACTACTTATATAGTTTTGCATGGATCTCTGGTGGGATCCGATTTATAGTAATTGTTTTCGCTGCAGTTATGCGAAGTATTCGCCCACGATGTTGTAAACATCAAATCCAAAATTTTCCCAACAGTGGTATCAAAGCCACTTGCAAAACATATACTTCGTTATAATGATTTATATGTGATATAAATTTAGTTTTTCATGTTTTCTATGAGGTATAAAATATGTATATTATAAGTACACGAAATTTTAGGCTTGGAATATTGATAAAGGGGCAAAAACGGAGTTGAAAAGAATGCCACACGGTCGTGTTGAAAAACATAGCCTGGACGTGTTCAACCCCACGGTCGTGTTGAAAAACATGGCCTGGCCATGGGCGCCTCTGAAAGAGCAACCCACAGTCATGTGGAAAGACACAGCTTGCCCGTGTGGGCCTCTGATCACTCCAAAATGGTCGTGTCAATTGGCACGGCCCGACCGTGTTGGACACGGGATGCTCCGGATATGAGGGTCTTGGGCTCATATTGATGGACCGAGGGCAGCAACTCATTCAAGGATTTGAGTTAAAAAATAAAATTTTGCTTCGGGGGAACTACCCCCTGAGGCCCCCGTGAAGGTTTTGCCCGGAAGCTCTGATACCAATTGAAGGTTTTGCCCTGAAGCTCTGATACCAATTGAAGGGTTTTTGCTTATCGAGTCCGTGAGGGGAAACTTCGCTTCCCACTTCACCTCGGTCGCTTGTTCATGGCGATCCCATCATTGTCCCCAGATTAAAAATTTAATCATAGACACAAGGGATTGCCCAAACAACCAAGTCATCATCGTGCTATTCGTTTAGAGAGGTCACTTGAACAAACTTGTTGTTCAAGCGACCATCCTCTATTCTACGAGTAGCCGCTGAATAGACGATGTCCGGATCGTCGGTTTTTGTGTTTATGCTCGGGATCCAAGTATTATTTATCCATATACAGATTTATATCATGCTCATAGTTAAAAAACAAATACAAGCAAGTAACCATCCACACAAAACATGCATATAATTGAAAAGCAATTATAAACATAATACAAAAGAACACTAATCAAAATAAACAAGATTATACCTCTTGTTATACCTCTTGATCTTCTATTGTATGTCCTTCCTCCTTTCGGACGTCGTGTGGGCGATGATCTACCAAAAGTTGAAGCCTCCTAGATCACCAATCTTCCTTTCTTTGTTCACTCCGAACAAAGGAAGATCCTAAAACAAAACTCATCTTCCTATCTAGAACCGGCCACCAAGTCAATAAACTCGATGTTGCCGCCGGCCAAGGAAGAGAACATGGAGTATGGAAACCAACCAAAGGAGAAACAACAAGGGCATGGGCGCCGGCCAACACTTGGAGAAGAGAAAGGAAAACACTCCTTCTCCTTGTTGCCGCCCAAACCCTAAACTAAGCTCTCCTAATTTCCGGCCAGGGATGAAGGGGAGAAGAATAGTTTGAGCTTTGGCCAAGGTAGAGGGAAGAAGGAAGAGGGGCCGGCCAACCTTAGGAAGAGGAAGGAGAAGCTTCCTCCCCTTGTTGCCGCCCACCACCAACACCCAAACCCTAACCCTAGCCACCTACTCCTATTCCTATCCCAACTAGAATTGGTTGCCTCCCATGGGAAGCAACCCTAATGCCATCCATCATAAGCCATAGATGAAAGGGAGAAGCTTGGGTGCCATCCAAACCAAGGAGAGAAGGAGGAAGGGTTTCGGCCACCAAAGGAAGAAGAAGAAAAAAAAATTTCCTTAATTGTGGCCACCAAAAACCCTAACCTCCCTTGCTCTTGCCGCCCAAAACCCTAGCCCCTTTTCCTCTCCATTGTTCTTCCCACCCACCCCTAGTCCACCCTTTTATAGAGTTAGGGATAAGCCTTGGTTTAATCTCCACCATTGGGTCTAGGGATTTAATCTCAACCGTCGGATCTAGAGATTTAATCTCAACCGTCGGATCTTAGAGATTTAATCTCTACCTTTGGATCTAGAGTTTTATTTCTATCCATTGGATCTAAGCTTCATGAGGTGTTAAGAGGCTACAATAGGGACCATGAGGAGGAGTTGGATCTTGGCCACCCATGGATCAAGCCCACATAAAGTCCGATCTACTAATGATTATCCATTAGACTAGAGGATTATCATTGATCTACCTCACAAACCCCCCTAAATTAATATGGGCTCCATATATTATTTGTACATTTTCTCCCCGTGTTTAAGATCTTGAATGTCCATCGATTAATTAATTTACTAACCATTAATTAATCAACATCTAACTCCATGAGTAGTACCACTCAACATTTTCATCATGCCGGACCAAGTCCACTTGCAGGGTTTACATGATGAACCTTATGAGCACCTCAAGGGGACATCATCATCCTAATATATAGGACACGATTTCCACCTATAATCAACGACACACCATATAAATAATATCATCTCCTAACTTACCGAGCCTATCGATTTAATCTATAAATCTCGCCCATTGGTAAATCAAATAGATGAATACTAAGTATATGTGCCTGTTATTATATCGGGATTAAGATCATGTACTAAATAATATCTGAGGTCCGATTTGATTATGTAGTCGGCAATAAATCGAATCACCTCTAAGTCGGTCCTGCTCAATACACACAAAGTGCACTAGTGTGATTCTATGGTCAAGACAAATCAATACCAAATCACACTACAACCATTCCGATGGTTTGTCCAAAGTCATCTCGGTTGTGAGCCTTTACTTATACTTTACAAGGAGTCGATAACATGATCTCCCGTGTGACACCACACACCATGTTATCTACAATGTAATCTATTAGACAATATTGCATAACCATGCAAACAATGATCATGTGATTCTTATTTCAAAATAAAGATGTTCATACAAAAGATAGACTTTTCAGTATACATGCCTACACCCCGCAAGGGGCACTGCCCCTTGACCTTGCCCGCTAACCGGCTAGCGGGACCATCGTGGCGTTGCGGCTTATCGGTGAAGCAACTTAAAATTCTTGTGTATATTCATAATATATTTTATGAAATTATATTATTATGAATTATTTGATGCATGGTGCATGGTTATGGCCTAGGACCCAATGTGATTGTGATTGTGTTTGTGTGTTGTTAGTGCATGTTGTAATTCATAATACGACCTGCGCATCGTATCTTCATCTCTATTTTCCTTGTTGTAAAATAGACTTAGACTCGAATGGAACTCGAGTATTCCTATTTTGTAATGTACAAAATGTGAGTGGAGAGTCCATTGATGGTTGAAGTTACAAGGAGGATGTCGACAACACAGGATGACCGAAGGAAGCACTTGGAGAAGATGTCATCCCTAGGTTATCCATTCGCTCTTCTCATTGGATTGAGAAGATCGTAGATTCAGGTCATAACCATGTCACGTTTAAAGTTATATGTTGATATATATTATGCTTGCATGTGATGCTTGTGTATGTGATGCTTGTATGAGATGCATGCGTAGTTAGTTGTCACACAATTAGGTCACTTATTATATGCCTACCAAAGCTTAATACTTACTATTACCTTGTTCAATCGTAGCACGTTTGCCAAAGCAATGTGACTCAATTTACCTCGATAAAGTACGACAGGATAATTGTGATGTTCGCCTATTAAACTTTGGGTTTGACTTAACTAAGCTCTCTCAATTAGATTGATGAACTTAGAGGCATAGCTCATACGAGACATCTACCTACATTATACAAATCTTAGGCGATTAGCTAAAGCTAACTCAAGATGAGTAGTAATTTAGAAGGATATCTCATTCGATGGGCACTATGAACAAATAATGTTGTTCATAAAGATATACAAGAGTTACATTAGATGTAATTGGTACGAGTTACCTACCTAATTTATACGAGTCTTGGGCGATTAGCCAAAGCTAACTCAAGATGTGGTATAATATGGATCTTATCCCACATTGTGACCAGTGGAGAATCATTTAGTTAAAGGCCTAATTAAATGATTGAAATATGATACACATGATCCCTAATCAATCATCTCATGATTGGCACTAAGGGCCAACACTAACAATCTCCCACTAGCACTAGTGTTAATCACTGTAATCTCTAAGACCCAGTGACCTAGTATGATCATCAGTTCATGCTTAATTGTTTATAATGCTCGTTAGCACAGCAGAATGACAATAAAACTAATGAAAATACAATTAAAGATAAAAAAAGTAAAGAAAGAACACCACTAACACAATTCGTTTAATGTTGTTCATGGCCTCTCGCCGCTAGTTCACGATAATCCATTAGGAGGATCACTCCCTCAACCATTGCACTAAACTTCTCCTTTAGCTCAACACAAGGTGGAAAAAACCTTCTTACACAAACTCTCCCTCTTACAATATGATAGAGATATAATTAGGGAAGAGGAGAGTAAAAACATTTAGGAGGCTTGGAGCAATGTTAGGAGTGAAAGTATTAGCCTCTCCAAGGCTCCCAAGCCCTCCTTTTATAGAGAGGAGGGCTTTCTTCCCATTGGGCATGCAGCAATCGACTGTTGCATGTCATCAGTAGACTTCCACGGTAGTTGACCAACTCCAACGAATTCTGAAAAAACCTGATCCACAGTCCTCATAACTCAACAGTAAATTGAGTAGTCGACTGCTCACACTAGTAGTCGATTGATCAACTATCAATCCGACTGCTCAGTCGGCTATGAGAAGTTTTGTGCCCATGTCCACTTATAACAGTCGACTGTCCACCATGATAGTTGACTGATGGTGGACCAGTCGACTAACGAGCCACAAAACCCTAGCTGACCCCAGTCAACTAACAATCTACTTGGACTAGTCGACTGATACCTATATCAGTCGATTATCGTCGGATAAACCTCAAACAACAAGTTGTTTGAGCATCCGACTGTCAAGTAAAACCTCAAACACAGATGTTTGAGCATTCGACACTTGATCTTATCCATTTGGCCAAGTTCACCTAAATTGAGCTATCCTGTCCTGGGTTACAATCGCTCAACTCTCATCTCCCATGGAGTCTCCCATTGAAGCTATCTTCCTTCGTCCTGCGTCCCTCAGATGCACCAAGCTCACGGCTTCTCCCCGTGCCATTTTTCGAGTCTTGCCCTGAAGTCTACTTCCTTTGGCTCAACTCCATTGCTCCTCATTCAACGATCCCTCAAATGCACTAAGCTCACGTCTTCTCCCCATGCCATCCTTCACTGACTCAAGGACCCCAGCCATAAGATGATAAACTGGTCATTACTTCATCAAGCTACTCATGTGTGATTAACCAAGTCCTGCACAACTTGAACACACACATCAAAAGCATAACATCCTAACTTAAACTCTTTGACACACACATCAAAACCAAGATCATACTTGGGTTGATTGCCCTAACACGAATCATGTACATCTAGCCCATAGACCATGGTTCAAAATAGGTTTTCAAAAATATTTCAAAATCATTTTGAAAAACCTTGGTGAAGTCTATCTTTTGATAGCAATCACCATTGATGAAGTTGATACAAAGTAGGCTCAAAACATTGAAGTTATCATTGGTTTTGAACTTTGTATCAATCTCACAATTTAATGGATATTTTTATATAAAAATATTTTTCACCCATAATGATTGACATAAGTATTATACGTATGAAGTTTCATTATTTTTTAAATTACGTATATTTACTTATGATTTATCAAAAACCAATTCTGAAAATGATTTTCTGTGCTTGTAGAAATCAGTCAACTGTCGCTTAAGGGCAGTCGACTGGTGTTGATGGAAGTCGACTAGTTTCTAATTGAGTCGACTCCTAAAGTTGATTTTGGCTAAACTATATTTGTTCAGCCATTTATCAAGAAGTTTAGGCTACTCTAACTGCTCCTAATCCTAGGATATGCTTTGGAAAACATTGGAAGGGTGAAAATTCATTGGAAATGAATTAGGAGAGGTGTTTAGGGTGAAAATCGAATGTTAAAGGAGGTGAAAGTTCAATGTTGAATCTTTACCCTTAATTTCGATTGTTTAGAGTTCCTATTGGCTTAGGGTCTCTCCAGGACATTGTGGGTACACTGGTCAAGGGGTAGAAAGCCTTTAGGGGGAGGTTATCTATCATGGGATGATGAATGGTTTTTTTCCTCAAAGGGGGAAAACATGAAGGGTTTGGAAACCCTCATTGTGCTCACCAAAGGGGGAGAATTAGAGAAGTGAGGATTGCCTCTCATTTAGTGAAATGGGACTTATCACTATGAAGAGTGAAGGCATCCTAAATGTTTTTGGATCAAGGGGGAGAATGTAAGATCTAATTGGGATATGAGACATGGATGCCCTCGGTAGTCTTTTTGATGTGTGCCAAAGGGTGAGAAGTGAGGTTTAAGTTAAGTAAACTTTCACTATGCTTTGGCATTGGAAGAGTTAAGTTTGGGCTTATTGGTTAGCCTAACTTAAATGTGTTGTCAAACATCAAAATGGGGGATATTGTTGGCGCAATTGTCCTAGGTCACGATTGACCAGACACGAGTTGACTTGAGTAGTATTTAGATTTTTGACAAAGCAATTGACATTGTGATTGTCATGGAAAGTCCAAGTCATGGGTGTAAGATACCGGGAAAAAAAGATAATAATAAAATAATTCCTTCCTTTCTATTTCTCCACCATGACAAATTTCTCCCGATCAGCCTCTTTCTCCCTCCCATTTTCTCATGCCACCACCGCATTCCTCTTCGCCGCTCCTTTTGCCGCCTTCAGCCTTATCGTCAGCCGCTTCGGACCACCCCACTGTTGGTGCAATCGACCCAGGTTGACTCGAGTTTGACTCGAGCAGTATTTTGATGATAGACAAAACTTATGACATGGGATTGTCATAGGAAAGTCCAACATGGAGTTGGCATGGAAAATCCAAGCATGGAGCTTGGTGTGGAAAAGTCCAAAGCATTGCGAAACTGTGCGCTTAGTGCTTGGTGAGAAATGCAATGCGAAGCCATACGCTTGGTGCATGTGGAAAGTCTTGAGGACTTGGTAAGTTCACTAGGCTCGGGGTCCTTGAGTCAGTGAAGGATGGCATTGCGAAGTCGTGCGCTTGGTGCATCTGAGGGACCGCCGAACAGAGAGCGAATGGAGTAAGCCCAAAGGGAAGCATACTTCAAGGGCATGAGACGCGAAGGATGACATTGTGAAGTCGTGCGCTTGACGCATCCGAGGGACGTAGGCCGATGGAAGAGAGCTTCGGTGGGGAACTCCATGAGGGATAAGGTGGACTTGGCCAAGTGGATAAAACTGAGTGTCGGAGGCTCAAACAACTTGGGTTTGAGGTTTTACTCGACATCAGTCTGTAGGTTTTTAACTTCAAGTCCGTGAGGGGAAACTTTGCTTCCCACTTCAACTCGGTCGCTTGTTCATGGCGATCCCATCGATGTCCCCGGATTAAAAAAAAAATAATCCTAGACAAAAGGGATTGCCCAAGCAACCAAGTCATCGTCGTGCTATTCGTTTAGAGAGGTCACTTAAACAAAATCATTGTTCAAGCGACCAACCTCTATTCTATGAGTAGCCGCGGAATAGACGATGTACGGATCGCCGGCCTTTGTATTTATGATCGGGATCCAAGTATTATTTAGCCACAAACAGAATATATCATGCTCATAATTGAAAAACAAATACAAACATGTTACAAAAGAGAATAGAGAATCAATATACCTCTCAATCTTCTAATGTATGACCTTCCTCCTTTCGGACGTCGTGTGGGCGATGATCTACCAAAAGTTGAAGCTCCTAGATCACCAATCTTCCTTCCTTGCTCGTTTCAAGCAAGAGGAAGAATAGAAACAAAGCACTTTTCCTTCTTTCAACCAACCACCAACCTCCAAGGTAGGAGCTTGCCGTCGGCAAAGAGGGAAGAGGAGATTAGGGTGGAAACCGGCCAAGACACCAAGGGAAAGCCCTAAATCTTATTTCCACCGGCCAAGGAGAAGGAGAAAGGAAGATTTGGCCGCCGGCCAAGGTGAGGAAGCAGCTGTTTGGATGCCAGCAAGATTGAAGAAGAAGGAGATAAGGAAACTATTTCCTTATTTGGTGCTGCCAAGCTCCAAAACCCTAGCCCTTGCTTCTTGCCGCCAAGCTCCAAAACCCTTGCTTCTCTTGATTGTCCTCCACGCCAACCCTAAGCCTCCTTTTATAGAGTTTAGGGATAAGCCTTGTTTTAATCTCCACCATTGGTTCTAGGGATTTAATCTCAACTATTGGCTCTAGAGATTTAATCTCAACCGTCGGATCTTAGAGATTTAATCTCTACCTTTGGATCTAGAGTTTTGTTTCTATCCATTGGATCTAAGCTTCATGAGGTTTTAAGAGGCTACAATAGGGACCATGAGGAGGAGTTGGATCTTGGCCACCCGTAGATCAAGCCCACATAAAGTTCGATCCATTAATGATAATCCAATCCACTAAAGGATTATCATTGATCTACCTCACCAACCCCCAAAGATAATATGGGCTTCATATATTATATGTACATTTTCTCCCCATGTTTAAGATTTAGAAAGTCCGTCGATTAATTAATTTACTGACCATTAATTAATCAACATCTAACTCCATGTGTAGTACCACTTAACCTTTTCATCATGCCGGACCAAGTCCACCTGCAGGGTTTACATGATGAACCTTATGAGCTCCTCAAGGGGACATCATCATCCTAATATATAGAACACGGTTTCCTCCTATAATCAACGGCACACCATATAAATAATATCATTTCCCAACTTACCGAGCCTATCGATTTAATCTATAAATCTCGCCCATTGGTAAATCAAAGAAATGAATACTAAGTATATGTGCCCGTTATTATATCGGGATTAAGAGTATGTACAATATAATATCTGAGGTCCGATTTGATTATGTAGTCAGCAATAAATTGAATCACCTCTAAGTCGGTCCTGCTCAATACACACAAAGTACACTAGTGTGATTCTATGGTCAAGATAAACCAATATCAAATCACACTACAACCATTCCGATGGTTTGTCCAAAGTCATCTCCGTTGTGAGTCTTTACTTATACTTTTCAAGGAGCTGATAACATGATCTCCCATGTGACACCACACACCATGTTATCTACAATGTAAAGTATTAGACAATATGCATAACCATAAAAATATGCAAACAATGATCATGTGATTCTTATTTCAAAATAAAGATGTTCATACAAAAGGTAGACTTTTCAGTATACATCTCTACAATCTCCCACTTATACTAAAAGACTATGTTGTCCTCATACTGCCATACATCTGATTCTTATTCCCTCCACATGCCTATCAAAAGCTCTCGCTAGAAAGGCCTTAGTGAAAGGGTCTACTAGGTCATCCTCTAATGCAATCTAGGCGACATCAACTTATACCTCCTTTACGATTTCTCGTATCAGGTGGTACTTGCGCTCTATGTGTTTACTTGCCTTATGGGCTCGTGGTTCCTTCGAGTTTGCAACTGTACCACTATTATCACAATAAATTGTGATAGTTCTAGGCAAACCAGGAATGACATCCAAGTCCATTAAGAAGTTCTTGAGCCACACAGCTTCTTTGGCCGCCTCAGAGGTTGCATACTCAGCTTCCATGGTAGAGTCTGCCACGCATTTCTGCTTGACACTCCTCCATACAATGGCTCCACCTCTTAAAGTAAATACAAAACCTGAGGTAGACTTACTGTTATCCCTGTCTGATTGGAAGTCGGAATCTGTGTAACCCATAGGGAGTAATTGGTCTGCCTGGTAAACTAGCATATAATCCCTAGTCCTTCTCAGGTACTTCAATATATGTTTTACCGCAGTCCAATGTCCATGTCCTGGATTACTCTGATATCTGCTGACCATGCCCACAGCAAAGCAGATATCTGGTCTCGTACATAGCATCGCATACATGAGGCTTCCTACTGCCGAAGCATAAGGAATCGCCTTCATCTCCTCTATCTCCTCAGATGTTCTAGGACACATCTCCTTAGATAAAGGAACTCCATGTCTGAAAGGTAGAAAACCCTTCTTGGAGTTCTGCATGCTAAAACACTCCATAATCGTGTCTATGTATGAAGCTTGGGATAAGCACAACATCCTTTTCCTACGATCCCTTGTAACATTGATCCCAAGGATGTGTCCAACTTCTCCCAAGTCCTTCATATCAAACTGTTTGGACAACCATACCCTTACGTCCGATAACACCTTGATATTGTTGCCAATCAACAAAATGTCATCTACGTATAGTACAACAAATACCACTACATTTCCGTCACATCTCTTGTATACACAAGACTCATCCGGACTTTGAATAAATACATAAGACTGGATTACCTCATCAAAGCAGATGTTTCAAGACCTCGAAGCTTTCTTCAATCCAAAAATGGACCGATTAAGCTTACACACAAGATGCTCTTTGCCTTTAGCAATGAATCCCTCTAGTTGCTTCATATAGATGTTTTTCTCAAGACTTCCATTAAGGAAAGCTGTCTTGACATCCATCTGCCACACCTCATAATCCATATGAGCTGTCATGCATAAGAGAATCCGGATAGACTTAAGCATGGCTACCGGTGAAAAGGTCTCCTCATAATCGATACCCTCTTTCTGAGTATACCCATTCGCAACAAGCCTCGATTTGAAGGTCTCAACCTTCCCATCTATTCCTCTCTTTCTCTTGTAGATCAACTTGCATCCAATGGTTTTTACACCATCGGGTAGTTCTACTAGCTCTCAGACCTGATTTGAATCCATATATTCAATCTCAGTATTCATTGCATTTTGCCAAGATACTGCATCTTTATCTTGGATTGCCTCGTCATATGTCCAGGGATTGTTAGGAATATTGTAACGGCTAGAGGGGGGTGAATAGCGTCAATGTAATTCTTTCGCGTTTGTTTCTAAAATTTCGTTAGAGCAGCGGAAATAGAAAAATAATAACGATAACGAAATTCACAACACGCTAACACAACGATATAATGTGATTCGGAACCACACGGTTCCTACTCCACGGATCGGGTTCGTACGAACCCTAGCGATGCCAATCACACACCACTATAACAATAACTCCTTCTCGGAACAATCCGAAGGCAGAGAAACCTCATACAATATGATTACAACAATAATCAAGTAGATACAAGCAAAAACAATATGAAATACAAATGCAAGTAAAGGAAAAACACTTTACAAGAGCTTTGGATTGCTTGATCTTTGATTGCCTTGAACTAGCTTTGAAGGACTAGAAAGCACCAACTTCCCTCTTCAATTTCACTCAAGAAAATCGCTATCTTTTCCTCCATCAAGAGCTCCTTATATAGCTTCAACTCGTCGAGGAAAGGTCGATCCGATCGACGGGACTATCAATGACCGATCACATCGCTTCGTGAGACAACGGTGTAATCTAACCGGAAAAATCCAACGGCTAGGATATCACCGACCGTCGATCATGACCATCACCGATCGATGAGCCATCACTCGACCGCTCGTCTCGCAGCTGAGTGAGACTCCATTCTATGGCCGAACTGAGCATCACGATCGATCACATGATCGGATCGATCGTTCGCCCATCACCGACTTAACAATGGCAATGATCGCTAGGCCACACCAAACTCCTAGTTGATTTTGGTCCACCGGACCGCCACATGGCATCACGATCCGACACACCTCAACCATGAGGTTTTAACCCAAGTATGGTTCCCCCATACTTGCTAGACCACCCTTAGCCTAGACCTAAGCCTTCTAGCCACCTCCATCAGCCTCACGCCTCTCGGATCCCTCCAAGTCATCCATGACTTGTTTATTCATCGCGCTAGCCTTCAGGTGCTTCCATCGGCTATGTCATGCTAACGGTGTCTACACCGCCAAGGCACATTGGACTTACGCCGCCAAGACTCCGCTTGGACTTTACGCCGCCAACCATTGAACTTATGCTGCCAAGACTCCCGCTTGGACTTTACGCTGCCAATATCAAACCCTTGGACTTCTCAAATGCCAAGGCTCAAGCTTGGACTTTCCCTTGCCAACCCATGTTGGACTTTCCATGCCAAGACCAATGCTTAGACTTTTCATGTGCCAAGTGTCCCACTTGGACTTTCCATGTCAAGTACTCAAGACTTGGACTTTACCAAATGACAATTACATTGCCATATGTTTTTGTCGAAACATCAAAACATCACTCAAGTCAAACTCGAGTCCTGGTCAATCGTGACCTGGGCCGATTGCACCAACAATCTCCCCCTTTTTGATGTTTGACAAAACTAAATAAAATGATTGAGTTAGAACACTAACTCAAATCCTTTACCAATTATCCCAAATTGGTAAATACTCTCCAAATGTTCTCCCCCAAACATTCTCCCCCTTTTTGACTAACATCAAAAAGGTTTTCTCTCTAAGGAGGTCAATGTCTCATGTCCCAATGAGATCTTATAATCTCCCCCTTGGTCCAAAAATACCTAGGATGCCTACCATCTTCCTAGTGATAAGTCATATATCACTCAAGAGAGGCAATCCTATTTACTCTCCCAATTTCCAAATTGGGTATCAAAAACCCGTCAATTTTCTCAATTGATGATACTTTCCCAATAACTTTTCCTTTTCAAGGAGAAAAACACATCCATCATCCAAGATGGATACCTCCCCCTAAAGGCTTGCTCCCCCTTGACCATTGCACCAACAATGTCCTTGGGAAGCCCCTAAGCCAATAGGAACTCTAAGCCATCAAAAATTAAGGGTAGAAATTCAACATTGAACTTTCCAACACCTTGAAATTGATACAAACCCTAAACACTTCTCCTAATCCATATCCAATGGATTTTCACCCTTCATCATGCTTCCCATGGCATATCCTAGGGTCAGGAGTGGTTAGGGACCTTAACCGCAGCTGAAATCGGGTTAAACAACTTTGGTTACCCCGAAATCAGGCTATCAGTCGACTCTGTCAGCTACTAGTCGACTGATATGTCCATCAGTCGACTGGCACGAGGCAACAGTCGAGTGATACAAAGATCGCCGAATGAGTCCAACGCTTGCCCATCACCGATCAGATCAGAAGCGGCAATCGACTGATAACTGAAAACCTAATTTTCAGAAGTCAGACTCAACTTTTGGAAATTCATAAGTAATTCTACGTAAATCAAAAAATCACTAAACTCGATACGTATATTACTTATCACACATACAATCAGTGAAAAATTTTGGAAAAATATTTTTACCATTGAAATAGGAGATTGATACAATGTTCAAAACTATTAAAAACTTTAAAGTTTTTTATCCACTTTGTATCAACTTCTACAATGATGATGGCTATCAAAAGATAGACTTCACCAAGGTTTTCTAAATTGATTTTAAAATGTTTTTGAAAACCTATTTTGAACCATAATTTATTGGCTAAATATACATAACTTGTATATTAACTTTCCTTATGATTCTTGGTGATAGTTGAAATAATTTTATGTTCATCTAGATGCACTACCTATGCACCTTGAACCTAACTTATTATCCTAGCATCTCACATGTATCTAGGGTGTATAAATACACATACATGTCAATGTGATGTGAGATGTGGGTTTTGATTTACTTTATCTAGGGTTTCATGCATTTTCTAGGCAACTCTACTTGATTCCCTTATAAGTGAGACTTCAAGTCATGCCATTTTCCTTAAATCATTGTTCAATCAAATTAATGCATGAAATGATTATGGCATAGTGATGTCAAAATAAAAACATGACCAATGATGATGATGTCATGGCATATGATGAACTTTAAGAACACATGACATCTAAAATAACCCTAAACAACGACATGACATGGTATATGATAGGATGCGATTTCATGATATATCAACTTTTATAAGCAATACAATAATACAAGTACTCATCCAGACACACAAGATTTTCAGAAACACAAATTTTATTTAACTTAAAAATTTAGTCTTTTACATTCAAAATGGAGATTGGCTATGCTCAATCTCACTACAAAAATTGACAACCACAGAAAATCTAATATCCTCAATATCTAATCGTCTTTAGGAGGTGACGGTGGAGGAGGCTGCTGACTCAAGGTCCAGGCCCGCATCATCTCTAACATATCGAGCTGATGCTGCTCGATGCGGCTCTGGGACTCCTCCATCCGATCAAGACGTGCGCCGAAAGATACTTGGCCTACTAATAACTCTGACAGCCTAGAGTCAACCGACTGCTGATAGTCCTTAACTGACTCACCGCCACGATGATCCGATGGACCCGCCACGATGATGTGTCTACCGCATCCGATCATCCTCATCGCTGCCGTCTGCATCCTCGTAGTCTCTCGCCGCCTCGGAGTCGGAGGAGGCTCTCTGATGCCTCGGGTGGTCGAGGCGCCAACTCCTTTTGTCCAGCCCCCATTCGTAGCTTTGCTAACGAGAAGTTATGAACTGATATACAGTCGTACACCTCCGATAGCGCTCTCAGAGAACCCCTGTGGATGTTAATGCCTACGGACTCTAGCCATGCTGTGATGATATAACCATATGGCATATGCACTTTCCCTTGTACAGGGGAAGTGAAATGCACAATGCAATGAAACATGTTTAGTGCAAAGTTAATGTCTAACCTATGACGCATGGCGTATAAAAGAAAGAGATGGGGAGGCGACCGCTGCACTCGAGTGACGATAGGAAGAAAGCACCCAACAATGACCTTGTAAAGTACATTGTCAGGTACAGATAACTCAGTGATAGGGAATAAATTTTGGGCCGGTGGACGAGGATAACCAAAGATATGCTCATGCATGGACTCCATAGAGATATGGTCAAAGGGCTCGGGTAAAGGAAAATCCATGGTAGGAAAAAAGATAAAGGTATCATCTGAGGGCCTACACTCGAGAAACTCCTGCAGTATCGCAGGAGTGAACTCTAACTCGCATTTTGCAATGCGAGTAATGTAGGTAGGGCCGTCATCCACCTTTTTTAGGTTTTGATAAAATTCCTTAAGAAGCTCATCATTAATTGGATGCGTGCATAAGACGATTTTCATGAGATTGTAGTATGCAATTAATTCCATGACATCACTACAATGGCGGTTGAAAAAGTCCCTATCGATGTACCTAACCAACATAGGTTGGTACAATCGAGATTCACCCTCGGGTGGATCATTCCTACGGGCTCTCCTATTATGAATGCAATGTAATGATATGACATGCAAGGACATAATACATGATTAGATAAAAACTAAATTCTAATGGAAAGACAAATTAGGGCTTGGGTAAGAAGAGCGTTACTTAGGCACCATTTGGAGGTGTGGCCGAAGGAAATGCTCAGATATTGCTGAGGGGTCACCGGAAGGTTCGCCGGAGAACTCAGACACCGGAACCTAATCGGAAAAACAAGGAGATAAACCCTAGAACGAGTGAAACACGGCTTGAAATAAGTGAACTAAGGCAAATTAGGGCTCATCTAACAGTACGGCACGGCCAAGGATCTGGTCGGAGAAAAAGATGGCGATCGGAGAAGGAGAAAAGAATGAAGGCGTTGCGTGAGTGAAGACGCCAACCCTAGCGGCGTTATAAAATCGCGATCACGATCGGGCCGATGTGAGCATCAGTCGACTGATCGCGGTTTATTACCGGGTTTTTCTAGCCGATACCGATCGATCCGCAATCGATCGCGAACCTTCGTGATGTGTTACAAGAATCGGGCCGATCGATGTTGCTCATCACCAATCGATGCGCGATCACTGATCCGATCGTCGAGCACTCGATCGATGCCCTCACCTCGATGAATAGTACTATCCCGATCGATGTATCCCATCACCGATCGATGTTCAAGCATCGAGTCATGAAGCGGACTCGATCGATCACGCATCGTGATCGTATCGCTATCATCGATCGATATCTGATTTCCAGTTCTGAAAATCTCGATTTCTTCATCTAATTAATCCATTTTATCATGTTTATTATTGTATATCGAATATATTGATGTTACACTTACATTCATGTATTTGTTAATGTGTTTTAATATTTTATTTCATTTTTGCAAACATTAACATTTAATGATTTCCAAATCCTAACATCTCACCCTTTCTAAGTGTTGAAATACACAATCAAGGTAAAAGACTTATTTTGTGAGATGCAATCCATCCTAGACATTCCTTCCATGCAAACATATGGTAAAACATATGAAGCATGGTGAGTACAAGACATCAAGTTGTGTGACACTTGAGTATCACTCTTGATGTTACTTTTACATGAACTTTTAAAGTGTGCCAACAATCAAAGTTACACACTATGACCTCTAAATCTAGATTGTGCCACTTTTATTGATTTTCATGTTTTTCAAAAACTATATTGGCACATCCTAAAATCCTTTAGGATTAAAGCTCAAATGTTTTTCCAAGGCACCCATAACCTTGAAAATAACCTAAAGTGTCATCTTTACCATGGTTGAGTTAACTACTCTTCCAATAATGGTTGGCACATTCTAATCCATTTAATGTGAATCAATCACGCTCTTTGGAACCCAAAATCTATTTGAGCTCATTGAATTAACTAGGTATTCCTTAGGGATAACCTCCCTAGATACATTCCTAATGACCTTTCTAGGCTTATTAGCCTTGGTCATTTTGGTCTTGCCTAGGTTAACCTTAGGGATTGCCTCCCTAACAACCTTCTTAGCAGCCACCCTAGGTTTCTTCGAAACCTTGGCCACGAGGCACAAACCTTGGTCAACTCTAGGGATGATTTCCCCATTGACCTTGGTCTTCCTAGACCTAGTTAGTGTTCCATAGTCAAATGGAATACTATGATAAGTCACCTTGGACTTAGGTTTGTGACCCAAACCATTCTTACCCTTGGTTGACTTTTGACTCTTAGGTCCTAGATGTTGACTTTGACTTCTTGACCTAGGAGTTTGACCATTAGACCCTTTAAAATGATTTTGCATAGTGTTGAGGGTCTTCTCAAGTTTTTCAAGCCTTGACCTCAAGGCTTGGTTTTCTAATTCTAATTGCCCAATTTTAGAATTTTGATTTAAATCTTGGGCATTGGACTTCCTTGGTATACGCCTAGTCCATTTTGGATTAACACCTAGATGTTCTTGTATTTTCTTAATAGATTCCCTAGGTATGGTTTTTCTAGGGACATTAGTCCCAAATTTCTCCTTATTACTAAAATGGACACTTTTAGCTCCTAATAAAAAACATTTATTCCTATTAGCATGCTTTTCATAAATTGTGGAGAATTTAAATTCCTAGCATGCTTTTTAACATTTAAATTAGAAGATGCACTACTAAAATGTACCTTAGGGTTAACCTTAGCTCCCTACTTGTGATGCTTCTTCTTGGGTCTTTTCCTCCCCTAGAGCATTGACTTCTATAATGCCCCTTTGATGGCACTTGAAGCATATAATATGCTCCTTGCTCTTTGACTTGGGAACCGCATCCTTGACTTTTGTTGACTTTTGGCGCAGAAGCTTTCCTAACCTTCTTTGGGCATTTGCTCTTGTAATTCCCATACTCCCTACACTCAAAGCACATTATATGATTTTTATTGGAAGATAAAGTGTTTGAGTTACCTAGGGTGGTGGTAGGTGCCGGAGTTGAATTTTGAGCTTCCTCATCTTGATCGGATGTTGAAGGCTCTTCTTGAGGTTGCTCCGGTGTAGAGGATGGTCTCTTCTCCTCAATCCTAGAAGTAGATGCTTCTTCCATCTCTTCTACTTCTTCTTTCTCCGATCCGGAAGTTGACTCCATCTCAACCTCCAATTCCTCACTTTCACTTGAGGATGAACTCTCCTCATGGAATCTTGCCAATTTTCTCCATAGCTCCTTGGCATACATGTAATCCCCTAGCTTGCACAAAACATCATTAGGGATTAAATCTTCCAAAAGTTTCGTTACCTTAACTTCGGTCTTGAGCTGACGCTGGCTCTTGGGTCCACTTTTTCAATTTTAGGACATTCCCCTTCTTATCCCTAGGGGGTTCAAGGCTTTCAACGAGGATGAACCAATCCTCTATGTTCATCATCAAGAATGTTTCCATTCTTGCTCTCTACGCCGGAAAATCTTCTGGATCATATAGAGGTGGAGTATTGATATCCCATCTAAGCTTGTCTTGGAATTCCATCTTCACCCTCTAGCCTTTTGTCTTTGCTCCGGGCGGTTAGTCCGTAGAAGAGCCCCGGGCTCTGATACCACTTGTTAGGAATATTGTAACGGCTAGAGGGGGGTGAATAGCGTCAATGTAATTCTTTCGCATTTGTTTCTACAATTTCGTTAGCGCAGCGGAAATAGAAAAGTAATAACGATAACGAAATTCACAACACGCTAACACAATGATATAACGTGGTTCGGAATCGCACGGTTCCTACTCCACGGATCGGGTTCGTACGAACCCTAGCGATGCCAATCACACACCACTATAACAATAACTCCTTCTCGGAACAATCCGGAGGCGGAGAAACCTCGTACAATATGATTACAACAATAATCAAGTAGATACAAGAAAAAACAATATGAAATATAAATGCAAGTAAAGGAAAAACACTTTACAAGAGCTTTGGATTGCTTGATCTTTGATTATCTTGAACTAGCTTTGAAGGACTGGAAAGCACCAACTTCCCTCTTCAATTTCACTCAAGAAAATCGCTATCTTTTCCTCCATCACGAGCTCCTTATATAGCTTCAACCTGTGCTGGAAAAGGTCGATCAGTCGACTGATCACACTGTTGCTGTGAGACAACGGTGTAATCCACGCTGGAAAAAATCCAACGGCTAGGATATCAGTCGACTGATCATGACCATCGATCGATGAGACATCACTCATCGCTCGTCTCAGCAATGAGTGAGACTCCATTCGTGCCAAAAATCCGAGCATCGATCGATCACATGATCGGGCCGATCATTGCTCATCACCGATCGCTTAACAATGGCAATGATCGCTAGGCCACTTTTTGCAGTCAAACCCTAGTTGACTTGGTCCAGTCGACTGACACACCTCAACCATGAGGTTTTAACCCCAAGTATGGTTCCCCCATACTTGCTAGACCACCCTTAGCCTAGACCTAAGCCTTCTAGCCACCTCCATCAGCCTCACGCCTCTCGGATCCCTCCAAGTCATCCATGACTTGTTTATCCATCGCGCTAGCCTTCAGGTGCTTCCATCGACTATGTCATGCTAACGGTGTCTACACCGCCAAGGCACATTGGACTTACGCCGCCAAGACTCCGCTTGGACTTTACGCCGCCAACCATTGAACTTATGCTGCCAAGACTCCCGCTTGGACTTTACGCTGCCAATATCAAACCCTTGGACTTCTCAAATGTCAAGGCTCAAGCTTGGACTTTCCCTTGCCAACCCATGTTGGACTTTCCATGCCAAGACCAATGCTTGGACTTTTCATGCGCTAAGTGTCCCACTTGGACTTTCCATGCCAAGTACTCAAGACTTGGACTTTACAAAAATGACAATTACATTGTCATATGTTTTTGTCGAAACATCAAAACATCAGTCAAGTCAAACTCGAGTCCTGGTCAATCGTGACCTGGGCCGATTGCACCAACAGGGATCAGGTTCATGTTCGCCATGGACTAAATCAGAAGATTCTCCCAAGAACATGAATCTATCAGGCTGTCTCACAACCCTCCCACTACGACGAGGCATCACCTGTGTATCCTCTGTGACACGTGGTGTAGTGACATGTGTTATATCTTCTTGTACCGGTGGTACTGAAGAAGTGACTTCCCCTTTTAATTCCTCTAGAAAAATTTTACTCTTGGGCTTGTGGCTCATCACATAGTCTTCCTCTAGAAATCTGGTGTTCGTGCTAATGATCACCCTCTGATCTCTAGGACTATAAAACAAACCATCCTTCATTCCTCTAGGATAGCCAACGAACATGCGTACTTCTGTACGAGGTTCCAACTTACTAGCATCTGCCTTCAGCATATGTGCTGGACTCCCCCATATCCGAATATGTATTAGACTAGGTTTTCGCCCAGTCCACAATTCTGTGGGAGTAGAAGGCACTGATTTAGATGGAACCAAGTTCAGAATGTACACGGCCGTATCTAGAGCATATCCCTAGAACGAATCTGGCAACTCAGAATAACTCATCATCGATCTAACCATCTCCATAAGAGTCCTATTCCTTCGCTCTGCTACACCATTATGCTGGGGTGTGCCAGGTGCAGACAATAGGATTGAATCCTAGCCTTTGATAAGTAATTCCTAAACTCTCCCAAGAGGTACTCGCCACCACGATCAGATCATAGTGTCTTGATACTTTTACCTTGATGTTTCTCCACATCAGCCTTGAATTCTTTGAACTTGTCAAAGCATTCAGACTTGCGGCGCATCAGGTAAATGTATCCATATCTTGAGTAATCGTCTATAAAAGAAACGAAATATTCAAAACCACCTCTAGCCTGGATAGTCATACGACCACACAAATCAGAATTAACCAATTCTAACACATCTTTGACTCTATACCCCTTAGCCTTAAAAGGCCTCTTGGTCATTTGAAAGATTCGCAGGTTGGGAAATCCTCCACCACTAATGAACCCAAAGGTCCATCAGCTATCAACCTTTGAATTCTGCCTAGGTTAATATTGTAGGATCCTTGAACGGCTAGAGGGGGGGTGAATAGCCTCTTTTCGTTTTCTACAAAAGATTAGTGGAAACACAACAAATACAATAATAGTAGAAACGAAAATGCAATGCTAACGCGGAAGCTTTTACGTGGTTCGGAGATAACGCTCCTACTCCACGGTGATCCTTAAGGTGGATCCACCCAAATCAATCTTCACTAATAAGCTTTCTCTTTACAAAGACCTCCTCTTCTTACACAAGTTGACAATGAAGATTTGAGAGGAGGAAAGAAATTAACACACTTAGAAAGCTTGGAAAACTTATGGGAGCTTAGGAGAATGATCAGAAT
Source organism: Wurfbainia villosa (assembly GCA_025175895.1). Classification (NCBI taxonomy): domain Eukaryota; kingdom Viridiplantae; phylum Streptophyta; class Magnoliopsida; order Zingiberales; family Zingiberaceae; genus Wurfbainia; species Wurfbainia villosa. The sequence continues at coordinate 62,323,149 of CM045997.1, forward strand.
ATAAGCATTAGCCTCTTCTTGCTCCCCTTGGCCTCTTTTTATAGGAAAGAGCCTCTTTTTCCTGTTGGAGGTCTATCAGTCGACTGATGACTTACATCAGTCGATTGTCGCAGATTCTAACGGCTTCTGAAGAGTCAGATTCGCAGAATTTTCCATCGTCATCGCCAATGGGAAGACTATCACCGACCGCCAACAGCGCGCTCGATTGATACGCCTGAGCCCATCGCCACGGCTACGAGCCTTTCTTTCGTGGCGATCGATTGCCAATAACGGCACGACCGCCACTTGTATACGGCTAGCGGTTCCGAAGTCGACTAGCTGACCGATAACCCTACCGATCCGCCAACACTTCCAACCTCTAATGCTACATTTTAAAGGCTTGTTCGACTGACACCATGTTCCAGTCGACTAGCCCACCCCAAGTATGACTAATTCATACTTGAAAACATACCCTAAGCCTAGACTTAACCTTCTAGCTTCTCCATCAGCCTTGCACCTCCAGGATTTCTCTGAGTCCACGACTCCATCCATGCGCTCGCCTTCAAAAGATTCCTTCGGTTTCGTCATGCTTTGGGTTTCTTCTTTGCTAAAGTACGCTTGGACTTTACGCCGCCAAGACTACATGCTTGGACTTATGCCGCCAAGACTTGCCTTTGGTCTTTATTTGCCAAGGACTGCTTGGACTTTACGCCGCCAAGACTACATGCTTGGGCTTACGCCGCCAAGACCTTTCCTTTGACTTCTCTTTGCCAAGATCACACTTGGACTTGTCTTTTACCAAGTCTTCATACTTGGATTTTCCTATCACTTAAACATCTTCACAATTAGATCACAAAACATTGCCTAACTTAGATGATTATCCAAACATCAAAATATATAAATGCTTGGGGGGGCATTGTTGCACCAACAATCTCCCCCTTTTTGATGTTTGTCAATCATTTAAGTTAGGTCTTTAACATATGCACATAAACATATTTCAATATGAATTCTAACTTAAATATCCCTTCTCCCCCTTTGGCATACAACAAAAAGAGAAGAGTTTATCCAATAAGTGCAGAAAAGAATTATAATTAACACATCTTGAACTAAGGTATAAAATTGATATGAAGCTCCCCCTTAATCCAAGACATGATTCATGATGTGGAAATAATATGTGAAGCAAAGCATAAGCAATAGAATAGGCAAATATGTCCTAGCTTTGCACCAACAATTATAGAATTAAGGGATGTAGCTCCCCCTAAACCTGTGCATCAAGAAGATCCTTCTTTCCATACAAGTTATCATGTATATACTGTGGGAATCATATAATGTCCAAAATTGAACCTTTTAACCGATGAAAAACCATTTTCTATTCCAAAATAGTGTCACCGGTTCGACTGGAATTGTCATCAGTCAACTATCGGCCTTGGCAAATGATTGCCAATAACGATAATGATCGACATCGTATAAGTCTAAATTTAAATTTTTCACCAAGGTTTAAAATGCGAGAAATTCCACAGCGGATGTCCAAAAATCATGAAACTCGTCATACACATTTTATTTGACTAATATAACATATGAAAAATATTAGACGAAAAACATGCTCATCAGATTAACGAATTGATATGATATTCAAAATGATAAAAATATGAAGCAAAAGTGGAATTGTATCGTATCAATATTCATAACTTAGTACTATGTGCTCAATTTCTAAACTTGAAAAAAACAAATTATAGTAATGTAAGCACTAATAGAAATGAACTAAACAAAACACAACTTCATTTCATTAATCAAAAATCATTACACAAGTTGGAGTTTGTGCCATACATACGGCCAAAAAGAAAATAACAAAAACATGCTAACTAAAGATTGTCGTCATCAGCATCCATCGGTGCAGATGACGAACCATCGTGAGGAGGTGGGTGTCCGGGTGCAAGAGGGCAGAGAATCGCCAAAATGTCCTGCTGCTGCCGATGCATCCCACTCACGAGGGAGAGGAGCTCCTGATGCTCCCGGCGAAGCTCCTGTTGCCCCAAGCGAAGCTCCTCAAGACGTGTATCTACCCGCTCTGCAAAAGCATCGAAGCGGGCAATGAAGGATGAGTCTGGCAGAACAACATCACCTACAGCAGTCCCCTCCACATCGGCTCCCTCAGCAACACCCTCAGCATCTCCTACCGCAGCGGCATCCTCTGGTGATAGAGCGCCGCCTGCTGGCCATCGTGCAGGGTCCCAGAAAATGGACCCTTCGCTGGCCTTCAAGCCCACCAAGGAGAAGCTCCGATGAGTCATCTGGTCATATTTTTTATTCATGATTTTAATGACCCCTATGTTGACATCAATGCCTACGGAACTAAGCCACTGAGTAAGGACATTTCCAAATGGCATATGAACCTTCCCATTGTTTGTCTTTATGAAGTGAGTAATGAAGTGGAAGGTGTTGAGACCAATATCGATGTCTAAGTACTGACGGAGGATATGGATGAGAAGGAAGTGTGTAGGTCGAACTACGGCCAACCCGCGTGTAACTATAGGAAGAAGACAATGAGCAATGACCTTATAAAGGACATTGTCAGAAGCAGAAAGCTCTTGGGATTGAAAGAAATTGGTGTTCAAAGGACGAGGAGAGTTATAGAAAGTAGTATGAAGTGAATCTAGAGAAATCTCCTCAAAGGGAGGTGGAAGTGGATCACTCCAAGACGGATACAAAATGAAATCATTCTCGGAAGAGAGACATCTGAGAAAATTGGTCCAAATCTGGGGGCTGAAATCCAAATCGCACTGAGCAACGCGAGTCCGGTATCTCAAGCCATCTCCAACCGGTCGCAAATTGTTGAAGAATTCAGAAAGAAGGGTGATATTGACATGATGTTCACAAAAGACTAATGATTCAAGTTTGTAGAATTGGATGATTTGAACAATATCAAAGCAGTAGTCCTTAAAAAAATTTGGGTCCATTGATCGAGGTGGAATGAGTTGAAATTTATTTTTATTGAAGGCATTTTCAAGTGCGGAGTTTGGAAACCTAGGATCAACAATGGGTGGAGGGTTTGACGGGCCCTCGTTGGTCGGAGGTACCCAGGCACGCTTAGATGCATAATGCTTAAGTCTAAATGTGCGAAAAGAGTAATGTAGGTTAAGGATGATGAATGCATACACAAAGACAACAAAACAAACACCAGTTAGTGAAATAAAACTATAGGAACAACAAAACTGTGAGCAGGGATGAGGGTTTACCTAGGCGGCATGGTGAAAGATCAAAGACAGGTGCCGGAAGGTAGTTTCCATGAAACCCTAGCCGACCGAGTGGTCTGCGGTGAAGACTAGGGTGGCAACCGCGTGAGAGGAGGTGGTCCTCGAGTCGGAGAACACTCCAAATGGGAGCACCGGTCGGTGAAGTCGTCGGAAAATGAGGGAGAACGGCTAAAAAGTGCGGTGGAAATTCATCGGAAGAGGAAGAAGAAAGAAGGTCGAGAAGTTTTGGTGAGTCGAACCGGTGGGAAAACCCTAAAAACCGCGACAGCAGTCGACTGCCGTTAGTCGGCAGTCAAACTGATGGAGATCAGTCGAACCAGCCAATTGCATACGAGTGCTTCTGTGTGCGTCAGTCGACTGCCATAAATGGCAGTCGAACTGATGGAGATTAGTCGAACCAGCCAGTCGCATACGAGTGCTTCTGTGCACGGCAGTCAACTGCCATAAATGGCAGTCAAACTGATAGCGAACCGGGTAAGCCCGATTCGATATCATCGTATCAGTCGAACTGGCGATAAGCGCTAGTCGACTGTTATCAGTCTGATAGCCTTTTTTACCAGATTAAAAAATTCATAATTAATTCAATAAAGATCAAAAAATTACGAAATTTTCAGGTTAATGTGTTAGATCATTTCCTATCAAGGAAAAATTATTTTAAAAATATATCACCTCTAGATTTTGATATTGACACAATCTTGAGATTTTGCAAAAGTTATGATATTTTTGCAAACTTTGTATCACTTTGGCTTATCAATTGAAAATTGTTTCTCAAGGTTTGATAGACATAGTTTAAATTTTATTTTATTTGACATTTCCAATCATATTCTTGGAGCTATATGCACATTAATTGTACATAAGCCTTCCCAATGATTGGTCCAATGAAGGATTAATGTCTCTAGATGGCACTTTGGCTCATGGTAATGCATCATAACAAGCATGATGAACCAAGTGCATCTTCCTAACATCTCACATGATTTCTAGGTGGCTAAATACACAAATCATGGTTTCTTAGGTCTATTGTGAGATGGTTAGAGGTATAAAACCTAGATTTTTATGGGATCATGCAAGCCTACACTTCTATTCTACAAAGCACATTCCAAGTTCTCTCCTAAGTGATGAAAATTCTATTTCGGGGAGAGGCTTGGTAAAGATGTCGGCTAGGTTGGACTTAGATTCAATGTAATTAAGCTCAATGTCCCCTTTAGCCACATGATCTCTAATGAAGTGATGTTTCACTTCAATGTGCTCAGTCCTAGAGTGATGCACTGGATTTTTTGTCAAGTTTATGGTGCTCACATTGTCACAAAATACTTTTATATTGGAGTAAGATAGCTCATAGTCTTCTAAAGTATGTTTCATCTATAGAAGTTGAGCTACACAACCACCCATAGCCACATATTCGGCTTCGATGGTGGATAGGGCAACACAAGGTTGCTTCCTACTACTCCAACTAACTAGGGAGGACCCAAGGAATTGGCATCCACCACTAGTACTCTTCCGATCCAATTTGCAACTGGCATAATCGGAATCGGTGTACCCAACCAAATCAAAAGACCTAGTCCTAGGATATCATAGTCCTACATTTAGTGTGCCTTTAATATATCTTAAGATTCTCTTAACGGCAACTAAATGAGATTCTTTTGCACATGATTGGTACCTAGCACACATACCAACCGCAAATAATATATTGGGTCTACTAGCGGTTAGGTACAAAAGGCTACCAATCATGCTCCTATAGAGTGTAAGATCAATTTGTTTTCCTTCATTATCACTATCTATTTTTGTATTGGTTGCCATTGGAGTTGAAACTACCTTAGCATTTTCCAAACCAAATTTCTTAATCATTTCCTTAGCATATTTGGTTTGGTAAATATAGATTCCTTCACTTGTTTGTTTGACTTGCAATCCTAGGAAGAAATTTAATTCCCCAACTAGACTCATTTCAAACTCTTTTTCCATATTCTTAATAAAGTCTTGGAGAAGTTCATCATTTGTTGACCCAAAGATAATGTCATCAACATATACTTGGGCTACAAAGATGTCCGTTGATGTTGACTTTATAAATAGAGTTTGATCTATACTACCCCTCTTAAAGTCCTTAGAGATTAAGAAGGATGATAATCTTTCATACCAAGCCCGGGGAGCTTTTTTCAAACCATACAAAGCTTTCCTAAGCTTGTATACATGGTTTGGATAGTCCATATTCTCAAACCCGGGAGGTTGTTCTACATATACCTCTTCCTTAATAAACCCATTTAGGAATGCCAATTTAACATCCATTTGATGGAGTTTGAAACTCATATAGGAGACATACCCTAATAGTATTCTAATTGATGGTGGAATGTCGCTTCGGAGGCTCATTGGCTCCCATGTCCCCGGATTAAAATTTTCACTAATGAAAGGATTAATCCGGATGGGATGAGCTTCCTTAACGACACCATTTCGTCGTCGTGCTAACAACTCGAGTGGTCGCTTGAACAAACTAGTTGTTCAAGCAACACAACTCTTCTAGTTGGTTAGCCGCGGAAGAGACGACGGACGAATCGCCGGTTTTTGTGTTTGTCTTCGGGGTCCATGATTATACAATATATATTCATACACACACATGCATAATCATCATATATAAGAACATGCTCAGATCTGAACATAAAGTTAAAATAACTTTATACCTTACGATCTTCTACCGTATGTCCTATCCTTCTCGTGGACAACGTGTGGACGAAGATCCTCCACGAGTAGAAGCCTTCTAGATCGAGTTCTCCTCTACCTTGTCCGCTGCGAACAAAGAGAAAAACCACAAATACCTTTCCTATCTAGAACCGGCCACCAAGCTAGGAAGTTTGATGCAACCGCCAGTCAAGGAATGGATGAAGATGCACCGGCCACCAAAACAAGAGGAGCCGCAGGCCACCTTTGGGAATTGGAGGAAGATGATCTTGCCGGCCACCAATGAGAGGAGAACCGCCGGCAAAGGAAGAAGAGAGTGGCTAAGATGAAGGGCGCCGGCCAAGGAAAGCTTGAATGAATTGGGCGCCGGCAACAATGTTGGATGAAGATGGTTGCCGCCCAACCTAGCTCCAAACCCTAGCCGCCCAACTCTTTCCAAACCCTAATCCCTATTCCAAAAATCTATATGTTGCCGCCCAACCCTAAGCCCTTATTTATAGAATTTAGGAGAAAGTTGGTTAGCCAAAATTATAGGAACTAACTCCTATATTCTTGCCGCCCAACCCCTAACTCCTTTAAGATTTGTTGCCGCCCAACCTATGGATGAGCCAAACCCTAATTCTAGAATTTAGGCTTAAGCCTCCTCTAATCTCCACCGTCGGATCTAGGGATTTAATCTCCACCGTCGGATCTAGGGATTTAATCTCCACCGTCGGATCTATGATTTTATCCCAACCGTAGGATCTAGGATTTCATCCCAACCGTAGGATCTAGGATTTCATCCCAACCGTCGGATCTAGGATTTCATCCTAACCGTCGGATCTAGGATTTCATCTTAACCGTCGAATCTAGGATTTCATCCTAACCATCGGATCTATGGATTTAATCCAACCGTTGGTTCTAGGGTTTCATTCCAACCATCGGATCTATGGATTCAATCCACCCGTTGGTTCTAGGTTTTGTTTTACATTCTTGGATCTAGACTTCACAAGGATTATATTAGGCTACGATAGGGACCATAAGGAGGAGTTGGGTCTTGGCTACCTGATGGATCGGAACCACACAAACTTGATCCATCAATGATGTTCCATTCCACTAGAGGATCATCATTGAACTACCTCACCAACCCCCATAAATTAATATGGGCTCCATATATTATTTGTACATTAATCTCCCCGTGTTTAAGATATCGAATGTCCGTCAATTAATTGATTTACTGACCATCAATTAATTAACATCTAATTCCTCGAGTAGTACCACTCAACCTTATCATCATGTTGACTAAGTCAACCAGCTGGGTTTACATGATGAACCTTATGAGCTCCTCAAGGGGACATCATCAACCTAATATATAGGACACGGTTTCCTCCTATAATCAACGACACACCATGTAAATAATATTATTTCCCAACTTACCGGGCTTATTGATTTAATCCATTTAAATCTCACCCACTGGTAAATCAAAGAAATAAATACTAAGTACATGTGCCCATTATTATATCGGGATTAAGAGTATGTACAACATAATATCCGAGGTCCGATTCAATTATGTAGTCGACTAAATTGAATCACCTCTATGTCAGTCCTGCTCAATACACCTAAGTGTACTAGTGTAACTCTATGTTCAAGATAAAACAATACCAAGCTACACTACAACCATGCCAATGGTTTGTCCAAAACCATCTTGGTTGTGAGCCTTTACTTATATTTTACAAGGGACTGATAACATGATCTTCGTACACACCAAGCACCATGTTATCTACAATGTAAAATATTAGACAATATGCACACATATATAATGAATATATAAAATGCAAACAATGATCATGTGATTCTTATTTCAAAATAAAATGTTCATACAAAAAGAGCTAGGCTTTCAGTATACATTCTAACAATCTCCCACTTATACTAAAAGACTATGTCGTCATCATTCTCGCCATACATCCGATCCCCATGTCCTCCACATGCCTATCAAACGCTGGAAGGGCCTTAGTGAATGGATCCGCCAGTTATCCTCTCGATGGAATTCTCCTCGCTTACGATCTCTCGTATGAGGTGGTACTTGCGCTCTATGTGTTTACTCGCCTTTATGGGCTCGTGGTTCCTTCGAGTTTGCAATCGCACCACTATTATCACAATAAATTGTGATAGTTCGGCAAACCAGAATCACATCCAAGTCCATCAAGAAGTTCGAGCCATCTGACTTCCTTGGCTGCCTCAGAGGCTGCCACATACTCAGCTTCCATGGTAGAGTCCGCCACGCATTTCTGCTTGACACTCCTCCATGCTATGGCTCCACCTCCAAAAGTAAACACAAACCCCGAGGTAGACTTACTCTTGTCCCTATCTGATTGGAAATCCGAATCCGTGTAACCCACAGGGACTAATTGATCTGCCCGATAAACCAGCATATAATCCCTAGTCCTTCTCAGGTACTTCAATATATGCTTTACCGCAGTCCAATGTCCCTGTCCAGGATTACTCTGATATCTGCTAACCATGCCCACGGCAAAGCAGATATCCGGTCTCGTACATAGCATAGCATACATAAGGCTTCCTACTGCCGAAGCATAAGGAACCGCCTTCATGTCCTCTATCTCCTTTGATGTTTTGGGACACATCTCTTTAGATAAAGGAACTCCATGCCTAAAAGGTAGAAAACCTTTCTTGGAGTTTTGCATGCTAAAACGAGCAAGGATAGTGTCAATGTATGAAGCTTGAGACAAGCACAACATCCTTTTCTTGCGATCCCTTATAACTTTGATCCCAAGGATGTGTCCCACTTCTCCCAAGTCCTTCATATCAAACTGTTTGGACAACCATACCCTTACGTCTGATAACACTTTGATATTGTTGCCAACTAACAAAATGTCATCTACGTATAGTACAAGAAACACCACTACGTTTCCGTCACATCTCTTGTATACACAAGGCTCATCCGGACTTTGAATAAATCCATATGACTAGATTACCTCATCAAAGCGGATGTTCCAAGATCTAGAAGCTTGCTTCAATCCATAAATGGACCGATTAAGCTTACATACAAGATGCTCTTTGCCTTTAGCAATAAATCCCTCTGGTTGCCGCATATAGATGTTCTCCTCAAGACTTCCGTTAAGGAAAGCTGTCTTGACATCCATCTGCCAAATCTCATAATCCATATGAGCAGCTATAGATAAGAGAATCCGGATAGACTTAAGCATAGCTACCGGCGAAAAAGTCTCCTCATAATTGATGCCCTCTTTCTGAGTATACCCTTTCGCAACAAGCCTAGCTTTGAAGGTCTCAACCTTCCCGTCTATGTTAGGGCAATCTCTTGCCATGATAAGGTTTTGATGTGTGTGGCAAAGGGTTTAAGTTAGTTGGTTATGTTGATTTGATATGTGCGTTGAAGTCATGCAGGGCTTAGTAATTCGCACATGGAGCCATGGCGAGTTTCACATCTCATGACTCGTGCCTTGAGTCGGTGAAGGATAGCTTTGCGGAAGCCGTGCGCTTGGAGCATCCGAGGGACCGCCGGACGAGAAGCTTGGAGTGAAGCCGGAGGAAGTAGACTTCGAGGCAAGAGACGCGAAGGAGCATTGTAGAGCCGTGCGCCTGATGCTGCCGAGGGACGTGGCCGAGAACGAAGAGAACTTCGAAGGCGAGGGACTCCGAGAAATGAGAGTGAGCGATTGTAACCCAGGGAAGGGTAGCTCTTAGGTGAAACTTGGCCATTTGGCCAAGTGTCGGATGGGTTTTCGACGCACCGATCGCCATGTCATGGCTGATCGCTTCCGAGTCGATGGGTTGATCGATCGTATAAGACCGGCGAGCTTGGCGCCGATCGCCATGGAACCGGGCAATGATCGATAGAGCGAATGATCGCCAGGAAGGCAATGATCGATGGAACTGCACGCACAGAATGGAGTCGACTCGACTGAGCACTCGACTGATCGAGCATCAGTCGAATGATGGTCCCATCAGTCGACTGATGCCAATACCGTTGGATGGAATCCAACGTGGAAAGCAGCCGTTATTGGGCAACGGCTACGAGATCAGTCGACTGATCGAGGGCATCAGTCGACTGATCCTGTGTCAACGGGAAGAAACCCTCTTCCTCTATAAAAAGGAAGGGGGTAAGGGTTTGGGAGCCTAATGCTTATGCTCTAATACTCTCCCAAAAGATCCCTAAAGCTTTCCATCCTCTTACTCAAGCTTATTTCCATTCTATTTGTAAGAGGAGTGTTTGTAAAGGTTACCTCCACCTAGCTTGGTGCAAAGGAGAGACCAATAGTGATTGGGTTTCGGAGTGATTCACCGTGGACGAATCGGACCGTGGATTAGCGGCGTAGCCGTGAACCACGTTATATCTCCGTGTTTGTATTGTCTTTGTTTTACTTCTATTTGCTTGTCTTAGTTTATTGCTTCCGCTTGCGCTAACGTTTTCGTAGACGAGCAAAATACGACATCCAACGAACGAGGGCTATTCACCCCCCTCTAGCCGGCCATCCGATCCCCAATAAGTGGTATCAGAGCCAAGTCGTTTGTCAAGGACTAACCGCCACGACAAACACTTCATTAAAAAGATGGCCGGCTCCAACATCTACCCGCCGAAGTTCGGCTGGCCGAATTCAGTGGAAGAAGCGAATGGAGGTATTCTTCGAGACCGATTTTGATGTTATGCTTATAATGGAAAATGGTTTCGAGTTGCCTAGGGATGAAAGGGGTGAACCAATAGAGAAGACAAGGTGGACTAAGAAGCAAAGAGAGGAACACATTGCAAATTCAAGGGCTAAGCATCATCTTCTCAACGTACTTCCCCAACAAGAGATAAACCGAATTGGGGAGTGCTCTAGTGCCAAGGAGATGTGGGAGAAGCTAGTAGAGCTTCATGAAGGTACCTCGGAGGCAAAGCTAGCAAGAAGAGACCTCCTCCGCTCCCAACTATCAAACATCAAATTAGAAAAGGGAGAAAAGGTAACTTCATTGCATTCTAGGTTTAAAGAGATTTTGCTTGGACTAACAAGTGTAGGAGAGAAGTTATCCAACCGGGATATGGTAATGAAGGCCATAGACACCTTTCCCCGATCCTCAAGATGGAGCTCCATGGTGGATTCATTCTACATCTCCAAGAACTTGGAAGTAAGTACCTTGGAGGAGTTCTTCTCAACAATGGAGCTTCATGAGACAAGGCTTGAAGGCATACAAGAAGAGCCTAGAGTCCAAACTTCAAGGGGAGTAGCCTTGATGGCCAACAAAGGGAAAAAGAAGATGGAAATCCCTTCCTCCTCATCCGATGAAGCATCTTCCTCCTCCTCCATGGATAGCACCGAAGAGGCCTATATGGTAAGGAGGGTAAGGCGTGCATTTAAGAATGTTAGATTTCATAAATCTAATGATAGGGGAAGGAGACCAAGGGGGAAGGTCATATGCTACAATTGCCAAGGAGAGGGGCACATAAGGGACAATTGTCCCCTCCTAAACAAGAGCAAGGAAGAGAAGAAAAAGAAGGAAGAAAAGAAGAAGAAGAAGGGGAGCAAGAAGAAAGAGGAGAAGAAGGCCAAGGAAAAAGGAAAGTCCATGGCTCTCAAAGCCAAGACATGGGATGACCTTGCCTCCTCCTCCTCATCCGAAGAAGAAGAGCATGTTTACTCCAACCTAGCACTAATGGCTCTTCATGACTCGGATAACTCCTCCTCCTCCTCAAATGAAGAATCAAGCACAAGCGAGGAGAGCTCAAATGAAGGGGGAGCTTCATCTACCTCCTCATCCGAAGAAGAAGAAGAGGATATGGAAACTATGGTAATGAAAGCCTCTCCTAAGAAAATAGTTTCCATAATTTCTAGTCTAACTAAGGACTTATTTGGCATGAAAAAGAAAAATAAAAGCATGCTTAATCAAATTAAGGAATTAGAGCAAAAATTAGAAAAAGCATGCTTAAGTGAAAATATTTCTTCTTGCCATGATGATGCATGCTCACATGATGAATATATGCCATTAGATGTTAGTGATGCATGTATAAATGAAAATAGGGCTTTAAGGGAAAAGGTAGATTATTTAACCAAAGCCCTAGAGAAATTCTCAATAGGCTCCAATACCCTTAACATGATAATTGGGAGACAAAGGACTAGTTTTAACAAGAAGGGTCTAGGATATAAAGAGAATAAAAATGAGAAGGCCTATAAATGTCTAATTGATAGGGGACAAGACAAAAACAAAGTAATAGCTAAGAAATGGATCCCCAAGGAATTTCTAGTGAATCCCATAGGAAAGAATTTATTTTGGGTTCCAAAATCCATCCTTAAGGGTTAGAAAACCCCTAGGGTAGTCAACCACATGGACCTAATCTATATCATATTTTGGTTGACTTAGGATGACGGGACAACATTTTTTTTAGATAGTGTTGGGTGATGATAACGTACCCATAAATAGATAATAATGCTTAAATCATGATGATTAATGTAATTGCTATGTATATTTGCAATCATGATTTATGTTTTTGAAATTTGGCACGTTATCATGAGAAATAGGTTTAAATCATGCTTTAGGTGATACTTTACTAATTATCATCATATAATACCTAATGCATGATTATTATTTGTTGAAAACATGTACTTCATGGTCATAATGTAAAATTAAATCATATATGTCATTATGATCATGTAGGATGTTAGGTTGATACTTAACCATGATAGAATTGTATGAATATATTGGTTAAGTATATATAAATAGTCCCCCCCTAGGATGCATCTCACACTCACTATAGGCTAACTTGATTGCAAACTTAGCATGGGTGAGATGTTAGGATGATACAAATGTCCACTAATGCTTATGGCATTTAGATGGTCATTTAATGTATCAATTTAGCAATAATAGACCAATCATGGGGAAGGCTTATGTTTAATTCATAGACATATTGCCCAAAGATCATGGTTGGATATTTCATATGTTTTCAAAACAATTTCTCACTTTAAAATACATGTATTCATGTTTTGAAACAATTGGAACCAAAACTAGGTGTCAAACTTGATACTTTCATGATCAAAAACCTAGTAGTTTTTAAAGTTTTTGGATTTTTGGTAAATATCAGAAAATATAATGACTTTTCATGAAAATATATTTTTCACTGATAGAAATACTTAAAAGAAATGTGTTCCCTAAATTTTATGATTTTTCGAATTTTCTGGAATTTTTAACGCATTTCTGAAATTCGGCCAGAAAAATCAAAAATCCCGAAAATCATGTGCTACCGACCGCATCAACTAACGATCGATGGCTCAAAATCGAATGCAGTGAAGGCCGAATTCAGTTTTTAATTCAATTTGTGGTATTTCAATTCTATACTTGATGCCATGGGTTTTATAACTTAGTGTTAATCTTTTTGATGGTGTCAAAGGGGGAGAAATAATTATGTTTAAGTTAATTATTTTAGGGTGAGAAATATATGATAGGGGGAGAAAATTTGTGTAGAAAGTTTCATTGATTAAGGGGGAGTTGCATGTTGCTATGTCATGTTTATACTTACATGCTTTTCTTACCTTAGAAATTTTTATCAAATGTTTACCTAACTTAAACGGATTGCCACACATCAAAAAGGGGGAGATTGTTAGGGCAATCTCTTGCCATGATAAGGTTTTGATGTGTGTGGAAAAGGGTTTAAGTTAGTTGAGTATGTTGATTTGATATGTGCGTTGAAGTCATGCAGTATTTAGTAATTCGCACATGGAGCCATGGCGAGTTTCACATCTCATGACTCGTGCCTTGAGTCGGTGAAGGATAGCTTTGCGGAAGCCGTGCGCTTGGAGCATCCGAGGGACCGCCGGACGAGAAGCTTGGAGTGAAGCCGGAGGAAGTAGACTTCGAGGCAAGAGACGCGAAGGAGCATTGCAGCCGCGCGCCGATGTCGCCGAGGACGTGGCGAGAACGAAGAGAACTTCAAAGGCGAGGACTCCGAGAAATGAGAGTGAGCGATTGTAACCTGTGAAGGGTAGTTTAGGTGAAACTTGCCATTTGGCCAAGTGTCGGATGGGTTTTCGACACCGCCGATCGCCATGTCATGGCTGATCGCTTCCGAGTCGATGGGTTGATCGACGTATAAGACCGGCGAGCGGCTGGGCGCGATCGCCATGGAATCGCAATGATCGATCGTCCGAAGCCGATCGCCAGTGAAGGCCGATCGATGGAACTGCAGACGCAGAATGGAGTCGACTCGACCGAGCACTCGACGATCGAGCATCACGATCGATGGTCCCATCGGTCGATCGATGCCAATACCGCTGGATGGAATCTAACGTGAAAAGCGCCGTTATTGGGCAGCGGCTACGAGAGATCCGATCGATCGAGGGCATCACCGACGATCCTGTCAACGGAAGAAACCCTCTTCCTCTATAAAAAGGAAGGGGGTAAGGGTTTGGGAGCCTAATGCTTATGCTCTAATACTCTCCCAAAAGATCCCTAAAGCTTTCCATCCTCTTACTCAAGCTTATTTCCATTCTATTTGTAAGAGGAGTGTTTGTAAAGGTTACCTCCACCTAGCTTGGTGCAAAGGAGAGACCAATAGTGATTGGGTTTCGGAGTGATTCACCGTGGACGAATCGGACCGTGGATTAGCGGCGTAGCCGTGAACCATGTTATATCTCCGTGTTTGTATTGTCTTTGTTTTACTTCTATTTGCTTGTCTTAGTTTATTGCTTCCGCTTGCGCTAACGTTTTCGTAGACGAGCAAAATACGACATCCAACGAACGAGGGCTATTCACCCCCCTCTAGCCGGCCATCCGATCCCCAATAGTCTACTCCTCTCTTTCTCTTGTAGATCCACTTGCATCCAATGGTTTTTACACCATTGGGTGGTTCTACTAGCTCCCAGACCTGATTAGAATCCATAGATTCTATCTCTGAATTCATCGCACTTTGCCAAGATGCCGCATCTCTATCTTGGAGTGCCTCATCATATGTCCAGGGATCAGGTTCATGTTCACCAGGGACTAAGTCCGAAGACTCTCCCAAAAACATGAATCTGTCGGGTTGTCTAACAACCCTCCCACTACGACGAGGTGCCTCCTGCGTATGCTCTGTGACACGCGGTGCAGTGACTTGTGGTGTGTCCTCTTGTACCGGTGGTACTGAAGTTGGGACTTCCCCCGTCATCTCCTCAAGAACAATCCTACTCGTGGGCCTGTGGTTCATCACATAGTCCTCCTCTAGAAATCTGGCATTCGTACTCACGATCACCTTCTGATCTCTAGGACTATAGAATAAACCACCCTTCGTTCCCTTGGGGTAGCCAGCAAACAAGCGCACTTCTGTACGAGATTCCAACTTACCAAAGATCTCCCTTCAAAGACATGTTCGGACTACCCCAAATCCGAATATATGTCTTAGACTAGGCTGCCACCCACCACAACTCGTGGGAGTAGAGTCTGACTTAGATGGAACCAAGTTCGAATGTGTCGCTTCCAGAGCAAACCCCCAGAACGAATCAGGTAACTCAGAATAACTCATCATCGATCTGACCATCTCCATAAGAGTCCTATTCCTTCGCTCCGCCACACCATTCTGCTGGGGTGTGCCAGGTGCAGACAATTGGGATTGAATCCCAGCCTCTGATAAGTAACTCCTAAACTCTCCCAAGAGGTACTCGCCACCACGATCAGATTGTAATGTCTTGATACTTTTACCTTGACGGTTCTCCACATCAGCCTTGAATTCTTTGAACCTGTCAAAGCATTCAGACTTGCGGCGCATCAAGTAAATGTATCCATACCTTGAATAATCATCTATAAACGAGACGAAGTATTCAAAGCCACCTCTTGCCTGGATAGACATAGGACCGCACAAATCAGAATGAACCAATTCTAACACATCTTTGGCTCTATACCCCTTGGCCTTGAAAGGCCTCTTGGTCATTTTACCTTCCAAGCAAGATTCGCAGGTTGGGAGATCCTCCACCACTAATGAACCCAAAGGTTCATCAGCTATCAACCTTTGAATTCTACTTAGGTTAATATGACCAAGCCTTAGATGCCAAAGATATGTTTGGTTCATTTGCGAAGGTTCTTTTCTCTTATTAGATTTAGAAGATGAGCTATTTATTTCTATTTGCATCGTGGGAGTTTTTGGTTCAAGAGTATATAAATTGCCAACCAATGTACCAGAACAGATAATCTCCCTATTCCTTTTTATAACAACTCTATCATTAAAAGAAACAGAATACCCATCCAAAAACAATTTAGAAACTGAAATTAAATTCTTTCTAAAAGTAGGTACATAAAGACAATTTCTTAAAACCAAAACTTTATTCCTATCAAAAGATAAATAAACGTCTCCCACTGCAATAGCCGCCACCTTTGAAGCATTGCCCATGTAGACGGTAACCTCTCCCTCAGCTAGTCGTCGAGTTTCCTAGAACCCCTGCAAAGTATTGCAAACATGATCAGTGGCTCCTGTATCTACACACCAGGTACTGGTAGATAACACCGCTAAACATGTTTCAACAACTAAACAAGAAGATATACCTTTGTTCTTTCGGCGAGGACAGTCCGCCTTCCAATGTCCAGTCTGCTTGCAAGTGAAGCACTTGCCTTTCGGCTTCTTCACTCCTGCCTGGGGTCCCACTGCCACTTTCTTCGCTCTACCTTGCTTCTTCTTCTTCTTACCTTTCGGTTTAGAGGAAGAAACCTTCTGAGCGACCATGGCTTGAGAACTCTGACGAAAAAGCCCCTCTGCCGCCTGGAGTTCTGTCAGAAGCTCCGCCAACGAATACAACCTCTTGTTCATGTTGTAGTTGAGGCAGAACTGCTCAAAACTCCTAGGTAGAGACTGGAGAATGATATCGACCTGGGTTTCCCCATCGATCTCAGCTCCGAGGACTTCCATCTCATTAAGATGAGCCATCATCTTGAGAACATGGTCCCTAACGGGTGTTCCCTCGACCATGGTGGTCGTCATCAAGTTTCTCATTGCCTCCTGCCTAGCCACCCTACTCTGATGTCCGAAAAGTTCCTTGAGATTGAACATCATGTCATAAGCTGTGGCTATGGCCTGATGCTGATGTTGCAGCACATTTGACATAGATGCCAAAATGTAACACCGTGCCATCTCATCTGCCTTAACCCATTTCTTATAATGTTCTTTCTCCTTTTCATCAGAGTCATCGGTGGGCTTAGGAGGACAGACCTCGAAGAGTACAAATTTGTACTCCTCCGCAGTTAAGACAATATCCAGGTTTCTTTTCCAATCAATGTAGTTTGGACCAGTAAGTTTGTTTTCTTTTAAAATCACAGCAAGTGGGTTGAAAGCCATTTGAAAATCCTAAAAATCACAATGATAAAAAAATATCAGATTTCAAATAATATTGATTCCTCAAAACAATAAAATCCCGAAATCAACCAACACCTCAAAACACCGAGAATATCGCATGCCACGATAGTGTGGACGTATACGAATTCTACATTTGTAAGAGGAGGTTTTACCCATTAATTTTATTATCTTGTCAACCTTACTTTTTGACAAATAAAATTAATAGTTGGTTCCTCTTTAGCCCTACAAATAAAAGCAGTGACTCCGATGGGGAGGATACTTTTTATTTGCATCTAAGTGTGAACCATTACACGATACTAAGGGAATTATTTCGGATTATGTGCCTTACCGATGGGGAAGTACACACGCTCCTAAATAATTTCCTATAACCATTATTTGACCTAGTGATCCGCAAACAAACTCATCCGATGGGGAGGAAGGCACTCAAAGCTAACGCGCAAGTTTGTTGCATCACACGTCAAATTGTAATGGAGGCCGCGGGAATTAATTAAAATATCCCTCTCCCACTTAGTAAATTGCAATTGAGAAATTTTAAAACACACACAACATGCATATAAAACAAATAAGAAATAAATATGGAAAAAACAAAATTTTTTTCCAACTATTATGGCATTGTCCTCAAATATGCATCCCGTCGTGTCCACCTCGTCCGCTCCATCTTTTCCCGTGCGCAAGTCACCAAAGAGTTCCGAGCCGAGATAAATCATTTTATTTACATCCATCGATCCTATACTCCATGAAGGAGTGTACAAATAATCTAGATCGAAAGTAAACTAAAATGATCGGCTAAACAATACCGTATTTAATTACAAAAATTAAATACTAATCTAGCCTCGTCAACCCCGAGGATTCAAATAATAAATTTTTACACACATCCATTCACATACACACACATGGCCATAATAGTCGGATCTTATGCCTGCAACCAAAGAGTTAAACTACGCATATCCTACTATTATCCGGCACATATAATATATGAAAAATGCATAAAAAATTAACCGAATCCTAAACACACAAAACCGGAAACCGTGGCTCTGATACCAATTGATGGTGGAATGTCGCTTCGGAGGCTCATTGGCTCCCATGTCCCCGGATTAAAATTTTCACTAATGAAAGGATTAATCCGGATGGGATGAGCTTCCTTAACGACACCATTTCGTCGTCGTGCTAACAACTCGAGTGGTCGCTTGAACAAACTAGTTGTTCAAGCAACACAACTCTTCTAGTTGGTTAGCCGCGGAAGAGACGACGGACGGATCGCCGGTTTTTGTGTTTGTCTTCGGGGTCCATGATTATACAATATATATTCATACACACACATGCATAATCATCATATATAAGAACATGCTCAGATCTGAACATAAAGTTAAAATAACTTTATACCTTACGATCTTCTACCGTATGTCCTATCCTTCTCGTGGACAACGTGTGGACGAAGATCCTCCACGAGTAGAAGCCTTCTAGATCGAGTTCTCCTCTACCTTGTCCGCTGCGAACAAAGAGAAAAACCACAAATACCTTTCCTATCTAGAACCGGCCACCAAGCTAGGAAGTTTGATGCAACCGCCGGTCAAGGAATGGATGAAGATGCACCGGCCACCAAAACAAGAGGAGCCGCCGGCCACCTTTGGGAATTGGAGGAAGATGATCTTGCCGGCCACCAATGAGAGGAGAACCGCCGGCAAAGGAAGAAGAGAGTGGCTAAGATGAAGGGCGCCGGCCAAGGAAAGCTTGAATGAATTGGGCGCCGGCAACAATGTTGGATGAAGATGGTTGCCGCCCAACCTAGCTCCAAACCCTAGCCGCCCAACTCTTTCCAAACCCTAATCCCTATTCCAAAAATCTATATGTTGCCGCCCAACCCTAAGCCCTTATTTATAGAATTTAGGAGAAAGTTGGTTAGCCAAAATTATAGGAACTAACTCCTATATTCTTGCCGCCCAACCCCTAACTCCTTTAAGATTTGTTGCCGCCCAACCTATGGATGAGCCAAACCGTAATTCTAGAATTTAGGCTTAAGCCTCCTCTAATCTCCACCGTCGGATCTGGGGATTTAATCTCCACCGTCGAATCTAGGGATTTAATCTCCACCGTCGGATCTAGGATTTTATCCCAACCGTAGGATCTAGGATTTCATCCCAACCGTAGGATCTAGGATTTCATCCCAACCGTCGGATCTAGGATTTCATCCTAACCGTCGGATCTAGGATTTCATCCTAACCGTCGGATCTAGGATTTCATCCTAACCATCGGATCTATGGATTTAATCCAACCGTTGGTTCTAGGGTTTCATCCCAACCATCGGATCTATGGATTCAATCCACCCGTTGGTTCTAGGTTTTGTTTTACATTCTTGGATCTAGACTTCACAAGGATTATATTAGGCTACGATAGGGACCATAAGGAGGAGTTGGGTCTTGGCCACCCGATGGATCGGAACCACACAAACTTGATCCATCAATGATGTTCCATTCCACTAGAGGATCATCATTGAACTACCTCACCAACCCCCATAAATTAATATGGGCTCCATATATTATTTGTACATTAATCTCCCCGTGTTTAAGATATCGAATGTCCGTCAATTAATTGATTTACTGACCATCAATTAATTAACATCTAAATCCTCGAGTAGTACCACTCAACCTTATCATCATGTTGACTAAGTCAACCAGCTGGGTTTACATGATGAACCTTATGAGCTCCTCAAGGGGACATCATCAACCTAATATATAGGACACGGTTTCCTCCTATAATCAATGGCACACCATGTAAATAATATTATTTCCCAACTTACCGGGCTTATTGATTTAATCCATTTAAATCTCACCCACTGGTAAATCAAAGAAATAAATACTAAGTACATGTGCCCGTTATTATATCGGGATTAAGAGTATGTACAACATAATATCCGAGGTTCGATTCAATTATGTAGTCAGTACTAAATTGAATCACCTCTATGTCGGTCCTGCTCAATACACCTAAGTGTACTAGTGTAACTCTATGTTCAAGATAAAACAATACCAAGCTACACTACAACCATGCCAATGGTTTGTCCAAAACCATCTTGGTTGTGAGCCTTTACTTATATTTTACAAGGGACTGATAACATGATCTTCTGTGCCACACCAAGCACCATGTTATTTACAATGTAAAATATTAGACAATATGCATACATATATAATGAATATATAAAATGCAAACAATGATCATGTGATTCTTATTTCAAAATAAAATGTTCATACAGAAAAGAGCTAGGCTTTCAGTATACATTCTAACACTAATAGACTCTAACCTAGCAACCGGGGCATATGTTTCATCATAGTCAAGTCCTTCAACTTGATTAAAGCCCCTTGCAACTAATCTTGCCTTATTCCTAGTAATGTTCCCTTGGTCAACTAGTTTGTTCCTAAAGACCCATCTTGTAGTAATGATGGTGTTTTCATTAGGTCTAGAAACTAACTCCCATACTTGACTCCTTTCAAATTGAGCCAATTCATCTTGCATTGCTAAGATCCAATCCGGATCAAGTAATGCATCTTTGATGGTTTTGGGCTCAATTTGAGAAATTAGAGCTATATGACTAGTGGGATCCCTATGAAATGACCTAGTCCTAACACCTTGAGATAATTCACCCACAATTTGATCTAAGGGGTGATTTTGATGAGCTCTTATGGTTCTAGGAGGTGTATTAATTTGAGTTTGATCATAATTAATCTCGATCCTTTGCTCATCATCGGAATCACCTCTTACTCCCCTTTGATTCAATCCTCCCCCTTGATCATTACCCCCTAAAGTTAGATCTTGGAATTGTTGGGTAATTTCTTGATGTTCATTATTAATATCATCATCAATAGGGGATTTCCTAGGGTATGTATTGGAAGTTTCATCAAATTGGACATTTGAAGATTCTTCAATCTTTTGAGTCCTTTTATTGTAAACTCTATACCCTACACTAGTGGATGAGTATCCAACTAGGATTCCCTCATCCGCTTTGGACTCAAACTTACCTAGGTTGTCTTTGGTATTTAAGATATAGACTTTACATCCAAAGACCTTAAAATAATGAATTGTTGGAATTGTACCATTCCACAATTCAAATGGAGTTTTTCCTAAAAACCTATGAATTAATACCCTATTTTGGATATAGCAAGCGGTGTTTACCACTTCCGCCCACAAGTAGCTAGGTAAGGAGTATGCATTAAGCATTGTCCTAGCTGCTTCTTGTAGGGCACAATTTTTCCTTTCCACAACCTCATTTTGTTGGGGTGTTCTAGGACAAGAAAACTCATGCTTGTACCCTTGTTCTAAGCAAAACGTTGAGAAATTAGAATTCTCAAATTCTCCACCATGATCACTACGGATCCGGTTGATTTTGAGTTTTCTTTCATTTTCTACTCTTTTGCTAAATCCTATGATTATTCCTAGGGTTTCATTTTTATTTTTCAAGAAAAATACCCAAGTAAACCTAGAGAAATCATCTACTATTACCAAGCAATATTTACTACCAATCATAGAAGGGGTACTATGACAATCAAATAAGTCCATATGTAAAAGTTCTAAAGGTAAAGCGGTACTAAGTAAATTTTTACCTTTGTGTGATGTTTTTGATTGTTTCCCTTCTTGGCATGCATCACACATTTTGTCCTTGAGAAATTTGACTTTAGGCAACCCTTTGACTAACTTCATTTTTGCTATTTTGGCTATGTTCTTCATGTTTATGTGACCTAGCCTCCTATGCCAAAGCCAACTTTCTTCCTCTTTTGCAATAAGACACTTAGTAGAAGCATTAGTAGCATAGGATAAATCAACATAATATATATTTGATTTCCTAAAACCTACTAACATACAATCATTTAGAGTTTTGTGTCTTATAAAACATTTTGAGGAATCAAATTTAACATCAAAATTTGCAACACATAGTTGGCTTACACTAAGTAAATTAAATTTCATATTTTTAACCAATAATACTTTATGAATGGCAAGGTTGGGGGATACCTCAATTGTGTCCTTTCCTAAAATCTTAAGTTTGCCGCTATTACCAAATGATACCTTTCCCTTGCTAGTGTGGCTGATAGTGGAAAATTTTCTCTCATCACTGGTCATGTGTTTTGAGCACCCACTATCAACTATCCACAAGCTTGGTTCTTCTACCTATATCACATGAAAAATACAATCCTTAGGTACCCAAATCTTAGGACCACTAGCATCAATTAGAAATTTCTTAGGAACCCAAGCATTTCTACCCTTGCTTTTAATAATGGTTTTTCTACTAACAAGGGATGTAAATGCTACCTCCTTTTCCTTAGGTCTATATTCTATTCCGGCCTTGTTATAAATAGCCCTTTGATACTCAATTATCATGTTTAGGTATTTAGAACCATTAGTGAATTTTTTCTAAGCATGCTCTTAAGTTACCTATTTCTTTTCTTAATTCATCATTTTCATCCCTAAGGGTACATGCATCATCATCACAAGATAATTTACTACAAGAAGGTTCTACACTCTTAAGTGATTTTATCTCTACTTTTAAATCCTTAATCCTAGTTTTCGATCTATTCAATGCATTTTGGAGGCATGCAATTGTCTTGTAAAGTAAATCTACCCTAGGGGAGTTGTTTACCTCATCATCATCACTTGATGATGATTCGTCGCTTGAAGAAGAGGATGAAGACTCCTCACTTGAGCTCCCGGCTTCTTCCTCTAAAGCCATGAGGGCTAGATTTCGGGTGGCATGACATACTTCTTCATCATCGGAGGTGTCTTCCACGCTTAGGGTGTCCCAAGTTTGAGCCACCATTGTTTCTTTCTTCTTCTTTTCCTTCTTTTCCTTCTTTTACTTATGCTTCTTTTCTTTCTCCTCCTTCTTCTTTAGTTCCGGGCAATTTGGCTTGATATGCCCTTTCTTATTGCAACCATAACAAGTTACATTAGATGAAGAATTTGAACTATTTGAAGGCTTACCTCTTGAGGATTGGAACATCCTCCTCACATCTTTCTTAGTGAGTTTCCTTGATCTCCCACCAAACTTCTTGACGTAATGAGCCACCTCGCTTGCCGATAGCTCATTTTTACTACTAGATGAATCTTCCTCAGATTCGGATGAGGAGGACACTTCTTTCTTCTCCTTCTTCTTTTTGTCCTTCTTGCCTACAAAAAGAGCTATACCCTTCTCTTTGGATGAAGTGTTAGCTTGTTCATGTAATTGAAATTCAGAAAATAACTCATCCAACTTAACTAAAGAGAGATCCCTAGAGACCTTATAGGCATCTACCATTGAAGCCCATAAGGTTGTTCTAGGGAAGGCTTGGAGTACGTACCTTACAAGGTCTCGGTTGTCGACCTTCTCACCTATTACATGTAGTCCGTTGACTACTTCCTTAAAGCGACCGTGCATTTGGCTCACGGTCTCGTTGGTCTTCATGGTGAAACTTTGGAGTTGACCTATCAATAGATCTCTTTTGGCTCTTCTAGTCTCCTTTGAACCTTCATTCAATTCGATGAGCTTCTCCTAAAGCTCTTTTGCGGAGTTGAAAGGCCCGACTTTGGAAAGTTGCTCCTTGGATAGACCACATTGAAGTGTGGTCGTTGCTTTTGCATAAGCTTGTGCTTTCTTTGCCATCTCTCTTGTCCAATCTTTTGTCGGTAGTGGTGCTCCGAATTCGTCGACTGGCTTTTCAAATCCATCTACAATACTAAACCAATTTTCAATGTCATTCATGAGGTAGTATTCCATCCTACCTTTCCAATAGCCGAAATCATTGCCGTCGAAGAATGGAGGCCTCGCCGTACTATATCCCTCTTGAAATGCCATGCTTCAGTTGATGGTTAGATCTTCCGATGCGATCCGGGCTTTGATACCACTTGTAGGATCCTTGAACGGCTAGAGGGGGTTGAATAGCCTCTTTTTGTTTTCTACAAAAGATTAGTGGAAACACAACAAATACAATAATAGTAGAAACGAAAATGCAATGCTAACGCGGAAGCTTTTACGTGGTTCGGAGATAACGCTCCTACTCCACGGCGATCCTTAAGGTGGATCAACCCAAATCAATCTTCACTAATAAGCTTTCTCTTTACAAAGACCTCCTCTTCTTACACAAGATGACAATGAAGATTTGAGAGGAGGAAAGAAATTAGCACACTTAGAAAGCTTAGAAAACTTGTGGGAGCTTAGAAGAATGATCAGAATATAAGCATTAGCCTCTTCTTGCTCCCCTTGGCCTCTTTTTATAGGAAAGAGCCTCTTTTTCCCGTTGGAGGTCTATCAGTCGACTGATGACTTACATCAATCGACTGTCGCCGATTCTAACGGCTTCTGAACAGCCAGATTCGTGGGATTTGTCATCGTCATCACCAACGGGAAGACTATCGATCGGCCGCGATTCGGGCGATCGCCGTAATGCCGTGACGTCGGCTATGGGCCTTTCTCTTCGTGGAAGTCGACTACCAATAATGGCAATCGACTGTCATCTTGTATGCGGCAGTCGGGTCTGAGTCGACTCCTAGCAGTTCGACTAGGATAACCCCCAGTCGACTGCCAACAGCTCTCCAACCTCTAATGTTGAATTTTAAAGGCCAGTTCCACTGACACCATGTTCCAGTCGACTGGCAGACCCCAAGTATGACTAATTCATACTTGAAAACATACCCTAAGCCTAGACTTAACCTTCTAGCTTCTCCATCAGCCTTGCGCCTCCAGGATTTCTCTGAGTCCACGACTCCATCCATGCGCTTGCCTTCAAAAGCTTCCTTCGGTTTTGTCATGCTTTGGGTTTCTTCTTTGCCAAAGTACGCTTGGACTTTATGCCGCCAAGACTACATGCTTGGACTTATGCCGCCAAGACTTGCCTTTGGTCTTTCTTTGCCAAGGACTGCTTGGACTTTACGCCGCCAAGACTACATGCTTGGACTTACACCACCAAGACCTTTCCTTTGACTTCTCTTTGCCAAGATCACACTTGGACTTGTCTTTTACCAAGTCTTCATACTTGGATTTTCCTATCACTTAAACATGTTCACAATTAGATTACAAAACATTGCCTAACTTAGATGATTATCCAAACATCAAAATATATAAATGCTTGGGGCATTGTTGCACCAACAAATATGACCAAGCCTAAGATGCCAAAGTATGTTTGGTTCATCTTCGAAGGTTTTTTTCTCTTATTGGAATTAGAAGATGAGTTATTAATTTCAATATGCATCATGGGAGCTTTTGGTTCAAGTGTGTATAAATTTCCTATCAATGCACCCGAACAGATAATGTCCCTATTCCTTCTTATAACAACTCTGTCATTAAAAGAAATAAAATATCCATCCATAAACAATTTAGAAATCGAAATTAAATTCTTTCTAAATAAGGGTACATAAAGGCAATTCTTAAGAACCAACACTTTATTCTTCTCAAAAGATAAATGAATGTCTCCCACTGCAACTGCCGCCACCTTCGTGGCATCGCCCAAGTACACGATAATCTCCCCTTCAGCCAGTCGTCTGGTTTCTTTGAACCCCTGCAAAGTATTGCAGACTGTTGGTGGGGTCGGATGGCCGGCTAGAGGGGGGTGAATAGCCCTCGTTCGTTGGATGTCGTATTTTGCTCGTCTACGAAAACGTTAGCGCAAGCGGAAGCAATAAACTAAGACAAGCAAATAGAAGTAAAACAAAGACAATACAAACACGGAGATATAACGTGGTTCACGGCTACGCCGCTAATCCACGGTCCGATTCGTCCACGGTGAATCACTCCGAAACCCAATCACTATTGGTCTCTCCTTTGCACCAAGCTAGGTGGAGGTAACCTTTACAAACACTCCTCTTACAAATAGAATGGAAATAAGCTTGAGTAAGAGGATGGAAAGCTTTAGGGATCTTTGGGAGAGTATTAGAGCATAAGCATTAGGCTCCCAAACCCTTACCCCCTTCCTTTTTATAGAGGAAGAGGGTTTCTTCCCGTTGACACAGGATCAGTCGACTGATGCCCTCGATCAGTCGACTGATCTCGTAGCCGTTGCCCAATAACGGCTGCTTTCCACGTTGGATTCCATCCAACGGTATTTGGCATCGATCGTGATGTACCATCATCGATGATGCTCGATCGATCGAGTGCTCGGTCAGTCGACTCCATTACGTGCCGTGCGAGTTCCATCGATCATTGCCTTCCTGGCGGTCATTCGGCTCGACATCGATCATTGCCGGTTCCATGGCATCGCCAAGCCCTAAACCGGTCTTATACCGGTCGATCAACCCATCGACTCGGAAGCGATCGGCCATGACATGGCGATCGGTAGATGTCGAAAAAACCCATCCGACACTTGGCCAAATGGCCAAGTTTCACCTAAAACTACCCTTCCTCGGGTTACAATCGCTCACTCTCATTTCTGAGTCCTCGCCTTTGAAGTTCTCTTCGTTCTCGGCCACGTCCTCGGCGGCGGTGCGCAATGCTCGCCCTTGCCTTGAAGTCTACTTCCTCCGGCTTCACTCCAAGCTTCTCGTCCGGCGGTCCCTCGGATGCTCCAAGCGCACGGCTTCCGCAAAGCTATCCTTCACCGACTCAAGGCACGAGTCATGAGATGTGAAACTCGCCACGGCTCCATGTGCGAATTACTAAGTCCTGCATGACTTCAACGCACATATCAAATCAACATAACCAACTAACTTAAACCCTTTGCCACACACATCAAAACCTTATCATGGCAAGAGATTGCCCTAACAATCTCCCCCTTTTTGATGTGTGGCAATCCGTTTAAGTTAGGTAAACATTTGATAAAAATTTTAAGGTAAGAAAAGCATGTAAGTATAAACATGACATAGCAACATGCAACTTCCCCCTTAATCAATGAAAGTATAAACACAAATTTTCTCCCCCTAAAATAATTAACTTAAATATAATTATTTCTCCCCCTTTGACACCATCAAAAAGATTAACACTAAGTTATAAAACCCATGGCATCAAGTATAGAATTGAAATATCACAAATTGAATTAAAAACTGAATTCGGCCTTTCTTTATCGATTTTGGGCCATCGATCTGGTTGATACGATCGGTGGCACATGATTTTCGGGATTTTTGATTTTTCTGGCCGAATTTCAGAAATGCGTTAAAAATTCCAGAAAATTCGAAAAATCATAAAATTTGGGGAACACATTTCTTTTAAGTATATCTATCAGGGAAAAATAGTTTTTCATGAAAACTCACTATATTTTCTTGTTTTTGCCAAAAATCCAAAAGTTCTAAAAACTACTAGGTTTTTGATCATTCTAGTATCAAGTTAGCTACCTAGTTTTGCATCCAATGGTTTCAAAACATGAATACATGTATTTTAAGGTAAGAAATTGTTTTGAAAACATATGAAATATCCAACCATGATCTTTGGGCAATATGTCTATTAATTAAACATAAGCCTTCCCCATGATTGGTCTATTATTGCTATTTTGATACTTTAAATGACCATCTAAATGCCATAAGCATTAGTGGACATTTGTATCATCCTAACATCTCACCCATGCTAAGTTTGCAATCAAGTTAGCCTATAGTGAGTGTCAGATGCATCCTAGGGGGTATTTATATATATACTTAACCAATATATTCATACAATTCTATCATGGTTAAGTATCAACCTAACATCCTACATGATCATAATGACATATATGATTTAATTTCACATTATGACCATAAAACTCATGTATCCATCAAATAATAGTCATGCATTAGGTATTATGTGATAATAATAAGCAAATTATCACCTAAAGCATGATTTAAACCTATTTCTAGTGATAACGTGCCAAATTTCAAAATTATAAGTCATGATTTAAAACATACATAAGAATTACATCAATCATCATGATTTAAGCATTATTACCTATTTATGGGTACGTTATCATCACCCAACACTATCTAAAAAAAATGTTGTCCCGTCATCCTAAGTCAACCAAAATATAATATAGGTCAAGTTCATATGGTTGACTACCCTAGGGGTTTTCTAACCCTTAAGGATGGATTTTGGAACCCAAAATAAGTTCTTTCCTATTGGGTTCACTAGAAATTCCTTGGGGATCCATTTTTTAGCTATTACTTTGTCTTTGTCTTGTCCCCTAGCAATTAGGCATTTATAGGCCTTCTCATTTTTCTTCTCTTTATATCCTAGGCCCTTCTTGTTAAAACTTGCCCTTTGGCTCCCAATTATCATGTTAAGGGTATTGGAGCCTATTGTGAATTTTCCTAGGGCTTTGGTTAAATAATCTACCTTTTCCCTTAAGGCCCTATTTTCTTCTATGCATGCATCATTAACATCTAAAGGCACATAATTATCATGTGAGCATGCATCATTTAGGCTAGAAGAAATATTTTCATTTTCATTTAAGCATGCTTTTTCTAATTTTTGTTCTAGATCCTTAATTTGATCTAGCATGCTTTTGTTCTTCTTCTTAGCTCTAAATAAGTCCTTAGTGAGGCTAGAAATCATAGACATAATTTGTTTAGGGGGTAGATTCGTTACCTCACTTACCAAGTCCTCTTCTTCCGATGAGGATGATGTAGAAGCTCCCCCTTGACTTGAGCTCTCTCCACTTGAGCTTGATTCTTCATTTTCGGTGGAGGAGGAGCAATCCGAGTCATGAAGAGCCATTAGGGCTAGATTGGAGTAGACATGCTCTTCTTCTTCGGATGAGGATGAAGAGGCAAGGTCATCCCATGTCTTGGCTTTGAGTGCCATGGCCTTCCCTTTTTCCTTGGCCTTCTTCTCCTCTTTCTTCTTGCTCCCCTTTTTCTTCTTCTTCTCTTCTTTCTTCTTCCTTTCTTCCTTGCTCTTGTTTAGGAGGGGACAATTATCCCTTATGTGCCCTTCTCCTTGGCAATTGTAGCATATCACCTTCCCCCTTGGTCTTCTACTCCTATCATTTGATTTGTTAAAATGAAAACCCTTTAAAACACGTCTTACCCTCCTTACCATATATGCCTCTTCGGTGCTATCCATGGAAGAGGAGGAAGAGGCTTCGTCATCGGAGGAGGAGGGAATTTCCATCTTCTTCTTTCCCTTATTTGCTATCAAGGCCACTCCTCTTGAAGGTTGAATTCTTGGTTCTTCTTGTATTCCTTCAAGTCTTGTTTCATGGAGCTCCATTGTTGAGAAGAACTCCTCCAAGGTACTTACTTCCAAGTTCTTGGAGATGTAGAATGAATCCACCATGGAGCTCCATCTTGAGGACCGGGGAAAGGCGTCTATGGCCTTCATTACCATATCCCGGTTGGATAACTTCTCTCCTACACTTGTTAGTCCAAGCAAAATCTCTTTAAACCTAGAATGCAATGAAGTTACCTTTTCTCCTTTTTCTAATTTGATGTTTGATAGTTGGGAGCGGAGGAGGTCTCTTCTTGCTAGCTTTGCCTCCGAGGTACCTTCATGAAGCTCTACTAGCTTCTCCCACATCTCCTTGGCACTAGAGCACTCCCCAATTCGGTTTATCTCTTGTTGGGGAAGTACATTGAGGAGATGATGCTTAGCCCTTGAATTTGCAATGTGTTCCTCTCTTTGCTTCTTAGTCCACCTTGTCTTCTCTATTGGTTCACCCCTTTCATCCCTAGGCAACTCGAAACCATTTTCCATTATAAGCATAACATCAAAATCGGTCTCGAAGAATACCTCCATTCGCTTCTTCCACCAAGCGAATTAATCGAACTTCGGCGGGTAGATGTTGGAGCCGGCCATCTTTTAATGAAGTGTTTGTCGTGGCGGTTAGTCCTTGACAAACGACTTGGCTCTGATACCACTTGTTGGTGGGGTCGGATGACCGGCTAGAGGGGGGTGAATAGCCCTCGTTCGTTGGATGTCGTATTTTGCTCGTCTACGAAAACGTTAGCGCAAGCGGAAGCAATAAACTAAGACAAGCAAATAGAAGTAAAACAAAGACAATACAAACACGGAGATATAACGTGGTTCACGGCTACGCCGCTAATCCACGGTCCGATTCGTCCACGGTGAATCACTCCGAAACCCAATCACTATTGGTCTCTCCTTTGCACCAAGCTAGGTGGAGGTAACCTTTACAAACACTCCTCTTACAAATAGAATGGAAATAAGCTTGAGTAAGAGGATGGAAAGCTTTAGGGATCTTTGGGAGAGTATTAGAGCATAAGCATTAGGCTCCCAAACCCTTACCCCCTTCCTTTTTATAGAGGAAGAGGGTTTCTTCCCGTTGACACAGGATCAATCGATGCCCTCGATCGATCGTGATCTCGTAGCCGTTGCCCAATAACGCTTTCCACGCGTGGATTCCATCCAGCGGTATTGGCATCGATCGATTGATGGTACCATCACCGATCGTGATGCTCGATCATCAGTGCTCGATCAGTCGACTCCATTCTGTGCGCAGTTCCATCGATCGATCGCCTTCCTGGCGATCGTCGTGCGACATATCGATCATTGCCGATTCGCGATGGCCAAGCCCTAAACCGGTCTTATACGGTCGATCAACCCATCGACTCGGAAGCGATCGGCCGCCATGACATGGCGATCGGCCTGTCGAAAAACCCATCCGACACTTGGCCAAATGGCCAAGTTTCACCTAAGAGCTACCCTTCCCTGGGTTACAATCGCTCACTCTCATTTCTCGGAGTCCCTCGCCTTTGAAGTTCTCTTCGTTCTCGGCCACGTCCCTCGGCAGCATCAGGCGCACGGCTCTGCAATGCTCCTTCGCGTCTCTTGCCTTGAAGTCTACTTCCTCCGGCTTCACTCCAAGCTTCTCGTCCGGCGGTCCCTCGGATGCTCCAAGCGCACGGCTTCCGCAAAGCTATCCTTCACCGACTCAAGGCACGAGTCATGAGATGTGAAACTCGCCACGGCTCCATGTGTGAATTACTAAGTCCTGCATGACTTCAACGCACATATCAAATCAACATAACCAACTAACTTAAACCCTTTGCCACACACATCAAAACCTTATCATGGCAAGAGATTGCCCTAACACAGATATGATCAGTGGCTCCCGTATCTACACATCAGGTGCCGATAGATAACACCGCTAAATATGTTTCAACGACTAGACTAAAAGATATACCTTTGTTCTACTTGCGGTTGGGGCAGTCCTTTTTCCAGTGTTCAGTTTGCTTACAAGTGAAGCACTTGCCTTTTGGCTTCTTCACTCCTCCCTGAGTTGTAACGCCCATAAAATTTCTAGCAATTTTACGAAAATTTTTGGCTTTACGATGATGGGCTTTATGTGGGCCTTTTCGAAAATAAAAGGAAAATAAGCCAAAAAGAGATGCAAGGCCTAGGAATTGAACCCCAAACCTCTAGAGATAGCCAAGCCCTATAGATGCACCCACTAACCAGAAGCCCAATAGGATTAGATCATTAGAGGAAGGGGGGAAATTGTAGATAAGTGTGATGGGGGTAAATGAAGAGGCATGGAAAAGAGAAGAGAAACTTCTCTTTCTCCCTTTATAAAGAAGAGGGAAGTTTCCACTTGGCCACTTCTTCTTCTCTTCTTCTTCCTCACCGAAAACCATCTCTCCCCCTCTCCATTTTCACCCTTTGGCCGAACCTCATCCAAGCAAGGGAAGGCTAGTTCTTGTCTTCCATTAGGTCACCTACCAACTAAAAGCAAGCGAAGGATGTAAGATTCCCTCACCTACAGTATATTAGTTCTTGTAGGACATGATGCATGAAAGGAATAGGATGCTTGATACCCTACATGTTTCGGCCAACCAAGGTTTTTGGGGGCTAGGGTTGCATGAAAATGATTCTAAGATATTTTATAGATTGTATGCTTCATGTAGGAATTTTAGGGACAAAATACAAGTCTTGTTGCCCTTGCAAGTTTCGGCCAACCAAGTATTTTTGGGCTAGGGTTGCATGAAAATGCTTCTAAGAAAAACTTTGATATGTTGTATGCTTCATCTAGGAATTTTAGGGACAAAATATAAGTCTTGTTGCCCTTGTAAGTTTCGGCCAACCAAGTATTTTTGGGCGAGGGTTGCAAGAAAATGCTTCTAAGAAAAACTTTGATATGTTGTATGCTTCATGTAGGAATTTTAGGGACAAAATACAAGTCTTGGTGCCCTTACAAGTTTCGGCCAACCAAGGTTTTTGGGGCTAGGGTTGCATGAAAATGCTTCTAAGGAAATTTTGATATGTTGTATGCTTCATGTAGAAATTTTTAGGTGACAAAAATCCAAGCTTTGTGCCCCTATATGTTTCGGCCACCAATGGTTTTAGGGTTAGGGTTTCATGAAAATACCCCTTATGAAGTTATGTTATGTCATATGCCTTCATGTATGAATTTATGTAACAAGAATCAAATTTTGGTACCCTACATATTTCGGCCAACATTGGTTTAGGGTTAGGGTTTCATGAAAATACCCCTTATGAAGTTGTATTAGGTGGTATGCCTTCAAGTAGGAGTTTATGTAACAAAAATAAAGAAAATGGTGCCCTACATGTTTCGGCCAACATTAGGTTTAGGGTTAGGGTTTCATGAAAATACCCCTTATGAAGTTGTATTAGGTTGTATGCCTTCAAGAAATATGTTTATGTGATGAACATGATTATGATTTTTATGTGCCATGAAATAAGTTTATGTGAGGAACATGATTATGATTTTTATATGCCATGAAATATGTTTATGTGATGAACATGATTATGATTTTTATGTGCCATGAAATAAGTTTATGTGATGAACATGATTATGATTTTTATATGCCATGAAATATGTTATGTGGATGATTATAATATGCCATGAATTATGCCTATGTGATGAACATGTTTATGATGTAATATGCCATGAAATATGCCTTTGAGATGAACATGTTTTATGATTTAATATGCCATGAATATGCCTCTGAAATATGCTTATGTGATAAACATGTTTATGCTTTAGGACCCCTTTAGGGTACTCTTATATGAATGCATGTATGTTATGAAATGTCTAAGATGGAGATGCTTCCCTTTCAAGTAGGGATTAAGAGCTCTCCTTATGATAAGATAAGATGGAGATGCTTCTCTTTCAAGTAGGGATTAAGAGCTCTCCTTATGATAAGACAAGATTGAGATGCTTCCCTGTTTATGTTGGGGATTAAGAGCATTCTTTATGATATGACAAGAAAGAAAGGAATTAAGTATTTTACTTTGTAAGAGGTTAAGTACCCGACCCGTCAGGTGGTCGTTAATCAAATCCATAGGGACATAGGAAGACGTAAGAGGTCTTGCCCTGGTAAGACGTAAGAGGTCTTGCTCTAGTAGGTCTGGTGGCTCGCTACCCCAACCTATTAGGGAACGCGCATTATGTGGTACTTAACCTGGGGCCCCCCATTCAAGTTATGATTATGTTAAAGTACCTATATGTATATGTTTTGAAAAGAAAGGACTTTTATGAATGCTTATGTTAAGTTTAAGAATGCTTATGATTATGTCCCTGATGCTTGTCTATGATTTATAAAATTATGAATGCTTATGTTAAGTTTAAGAATGCTTATGATTATGTCCCTGATGCTTGTCTATGATTTATGAAATTATGAATGCTTATGTTAAGTTTAAGAATGCTTATGATTATGTCCCTGATGCCTGTCTATGATTTATGAAATTATGAATGCTTATGTTAGGTTTAAGAATGCTTATGATTATGTCCCTGATGCTTGTCTATGATTTATGAAATTATGAATGCTTATGTTAAGTTTAAGAATGCTTATGATTATGACTTTTATGCATGTTAGAATTGAGGAAATTATGAATGCTTATGTCAAGTTTAAGAATGCTTATGATTATGTCCTTTATGCATGTTTAGGGTTGATGATGCCATGAATGCTTATGGTTTAATTTATGCCCTGCTTAGATTTAATTATGTTTAGCAGGCTATGTAAATTGTATGCCATGCTTATGTTCTCATTACGTTGGTAAGTTGATGCATAGTGTTGTTATGAAATACTTATGCTATTTATGCTAGTATGCTCCTGCTTTCTATTTGTTTGATGAAGTTTGTGGCTTTTGTGAGTAGGCAAGAATCTTACTAAGCTATATGCTTATAGTTTATGTTGTCCATATACTGCAGATAAAGGAAACATGAACTAAGAGGAAGTAGCAGGAGGGGCCAAGTGTGCGTGATAGTGGCATGGTGGAAAATGACCCTATTACTATTTGCCTATATTTATAAGCTCCGTGAACACCTTAAGACATTTGCTTCCGCTTATAAGACTTGAGAGTTATTAGTACCATGTTGAATGTTGCTTAGTTAGTTATATCGCTCAGTTACTTATAAAAGTTTGATATGATAGAACTCATGAATAGATCTTCATGTTATGCATGTGGTAAAATGAGATAGGATATGGAACATGCCAAATTATGAATATGAAATGTGATGCATGTTATAAAAGAAGCTATGATATGTTAACATGCTAATTATGAATATGATGTGTGATGCATGCATAAAAGAAGGTTTAGGTCATGATAACATGTCTAAGTATGTAGATTGTGAAATGATCCCTATATGTCATGTTATAAAAAAAAAAGAAAAAGTAGCGCCGCCCTGAGAGAAGATAAGGGCGGGCGTTACAGGTTGGTATCAGAGCGGGTTCACCTTTCCACTATCACACATCAAGCCTCCTTCCTGCTATTTCCAAGTAAGTAACTTTATGCATACCTAAGTTTCTTTTATAATGAAGAGTGTCTTCTATCTAGTTAGAAATAATACCTCATCATGTTTTAGTAGAATGGAATCACACTCGTGATTTAGATAGAAATAATACCTCATCATGTTTTAGTAGAATAGAACCCTACTTGTGACTTAGATAGTAATGATACCTTACCAAGCTTTATATGATGGGAAACATATCTCTAACCCAGAAATACCACTAGAAAAAAAAAACTCCTAAAATTACGAAGATTTGATTTTCGTAATTATTTGTGTAAGGTCTATGCTCATATGAATTGAATTAAGTCGGTTTCGTACGGGTTAGTCAGTTTTGTACTGACTTCATTTTCAATTTCAGATGGCATGGACGATGACCACCATGACTCGTCGTGATGTGTTACGAAACCGACTGAGGGAAGCTATTGAAGAGATAGTTTATAAACCTGATGGTGGGGTCATCGGACACATGAGAAGGCTCGATGGTCTTTTTAGGAGACTGCAGGAGTTTCGTTCTTGGACAATTATAGGATATGGGCCTTGGTACGCTCTCTGCCAAATGATTTCATGGTAGTTGCACATCACGTATGGGGCCGCTATGAAGGGCGGATAACATATGCTGAGTTATGTTGGGAACTACTGGAGCACAAGGTTCAAGAGAAGCCCGTGGTAGAGAATCCGGCGGTAGCTGGCCTCGAGAAGAATGAAGAGAGTTCTATAAACAATCAACTTATTGGCCAGCCTGAGACTACCCTAGTGAGGCCAAGGAAGATAGGACTAAAAATAATTACAACTGCACTAGGGTTTGTCCTAGTGGGAGTCGTAATGAACTATCTTCTCAAGTAGTGGTTTAGATTAGAAATAAGAAATGTTATATGTTAACATTTTTCCTTCTGGTATGAAAGTATGAATAAGAGATGATAAGTTCGTTTCTTTCGAAATTACTTATGAGTTCGTAGTTATGCCCTTCGAAGTAACCGATGCTCCTGCGATGTTCATGGACCTGATGGATCGAGTATTCTCGGCCTTCCTCGACAAATTTGTAATCGTTTTCATCGACGATATTCTTATCTACTCGAGAGACCGAGAAGAGCATGCTGAACATCTGAAGACAGTACTACAGATTCTTCAGAAAGAGCAACTATATGCGAAATTCTCCAAATGTGAGTTACGCTCGATCAAGTGGCATTCTTGGGTCATGTCATCTCTAAAGAAGGAATCATGGTAGACCCAATAAAGATTGAAGTGTGAGCTGGAATAGGCCAAGGAATGCGAGTGAAATCGAAGTTTTCTCGGGCTAGAGGCTATTATAGAAAGTTTGTAGAGGACTTCTCTAGAATTCTCTATGATGACCCTCACCCGAAAGGACCAAAGAATACAAATGGATCGAGGTGTGAGAGGAGTTTCTGAATCAAGAGAGGAGACTAACGCGCTCCCATTTTGACTCTCCCTGAAGATAATGAAAGCTTCGATATGTATAGTGACGCTTCTAAACTGGGGCTCGGAGCTGTACTTATGCAAAATGGCAAGGTTATCGCTTACGCCTCTAGACAGCTCAAGGAGCACGAAAGAAATTATCCTACCCATGACTTAGAACTAGCAGCCGTGGTATTCGCTCGGTAAATATGGAGGCACTACTTATACGGAGCTCGGTGCAGGATTTATACAGACCACCAGAGTCTGAGATATTTCTTCACTCAGAAAGACCTAAATATGAGGCAACGCAGATGGCTCGAGCTAGTCAAGGATTATGATTGTGAGATATTCTATCATCCCGGAAAGGCCAACAAAGTGGCAGATGCACTTAGCAGAAAGTCCTGTGCCGCTTTGATGTCCTTATTAATGCTATCTCTGCCCCTGAAAAGTGAAATAATGAATTACGGAATAGAGATTATTTCTGGACAACTTTCCACCATGATGATAGCGCCGACATTGTTCGACGATAAATTGGGAAAGCAAGATGGTGATTCAGACATCCAGAAGATCAAACAGGAAGTCCTGGAAGGAAGGGATAATGGATTCCGCATTTCCGACAGCGGACTATTATACCTCCGGGACCGACTATGTATTCCGGACGATCCAGAACTTCGGAAGAAGATACTCGAGGAATCTCATGGAACACCTTATACCATGCATCTTGGATCTACAAAAATGTATCAGGACTTAAGAGATAAATTTTGGTGGTCCGGCATGAAAAGGGATGTGGCTCAGTACGTCAGCACCTGTCTGACCTGCCAGAGGGTTAAGGCAGAACACCAGAAACCTGGGGGATTACTACAGTCGATATAGATTCCAGAGTGGAAATGGGAAGAAATTTCTATGGATTTCATCTCGGGATTACCCAGAACAACAAATGGTTATGATGCTATATGGGTAATCATAGACCGGTTGACAAAGTCTGCCCATTTCCTGGCAATTAAGATGACCTATTCGGTTGAGCAGCTAGCTCAATTATATGCCAAAGAAATTATCAGATTACATGGAGTGCCTAAGGCTATTATTTCTGATCGTGATGGCCGTTTTACCTCCCATTTCTGGGAATGTGTTCAGAAGGCTCTTGGCACTAAGTTGAGATTCAGCACTGCGTTCTATCCTCAGACTGACGGTCAGATGGAAAGAGTGAACCAGGTGCTGGAAGATATGTTGCAGGCTTGTGCCTTAGACTTTAAGGGGAGTTGGTGTCGATATTTGTGCTTGACAGAGTTTGCTTACAACAATAGTTACCAGGCTACTATTGGAATGGCACCATATGAAGATCTATACGGGAGAAAATGCAGGTCTCCTATCTGTTGGTATGAGGGTGGTGAAAGGAGGGAAATGGGTCTTCAGGCCGATATTATTGACGATACCACCCGAGCTATATAGAATATTCGTCAAAGAATCGAAACTGCTCAGAGCCGACAAAAGAGCTATGCGGATATGCGACGTAGACCGTTAGAATTCGAAGTCGGGGACCTGGTATTCCTCAAGGTGGCCCCTATGAAGGGAGTGATGAGATTCGGAAGAAAGGGTAAATTGAGTCCACGCTACGTGGGACCGTATCCGATATTGTAGAGGGTTGGCAAGGTAGCTTACAAGCTGGAGCTGCCTCAAGAGATGTCGGCTATACACAACGTGTTCCATGTCTCTGTGCTCAAGAAATGCATATCCAGTGCGGACCAAGTGATCGAGCCACAAACAGTACAAGTTCAAGAGGACCTGAGTATGGAAAGTTGGCCTATCCAGATATTAGACCGAGAAGTCAAGAGGTTAAGGAACAAAGAGGTACCCTTAGTGAAGGTCCTGTGGCAAAATCAACGATACGAGGAAGCTACCTGGGAGCGTGAGCGAAGTACGTATACCAGAATCGCTTTTAAGTTTCGAGGATGAAACTTTTACAAGGTATGGAGGATTGTAACGCCCGTAAAATTTCTAGCAATTTTACGAGAATTTTTGGCTTTACGATGATGGGCTTTATGTGGTCCTTTTCGAAAATAAACGGAAAATAAGCCAAAAAAGAGATGCAAGGCCTAGGAATTGAACCCCAAACCTCTAGAGATAGCCAAGCCCTATAGATGCACCCACTAACCAGAAGCCCAATAGGATTAGATCATTAGAGGAAGGGGGGAAATTGTAGATAAGTGTGATGGGGGTAAATGAAGAGGCATGGAAAAGAGAAGAGAAACTTCTCTTCCTCCCTTTATAAAGAAGAGGGAAGTTTCCACTTGGCCACTTCTTCTTCTCTTCTTCTTCCTCACCGAAAACCATCTCTCCCCCTCTCCATTTTCACCCTTTGGCCGAACCTCATCCAAGCAAGGGAAGGCTAGTTCTTGGCTTCCATTAGGTCACCTACCAACTAAAAGCAAGCGAAGGATGTAAGATTCCCTCACCTACAGTATATTAGTTCTTGTAGGACATGATGCATGAAAGGAATAGGATGCTTGATACACTACATGTTTCAGCCAACCAAGGTTTTTGGGGGCTAGGGTTGCATGAAAATGATTCTAAGATATTTTATAGATTGTATGCTTCATGTAGGAATTTTAGGGACAAAATACAAGTCTTGTTGCCCTTGCAAGTTATAGCCAACCAAGTATTTTTGGGCTAGGGTTGCATGAAAATGCTTCTAAGAAAAACTTTGATATGTTGTATGCTTCATGTAGGAATTTTAGGGACAAAATATAAGTCTTGTTTCCCATGCAAGTTTCGGCCAACCAAGTATTTTTGGGCTAGGGTTGCAAGAAAATGGTTCTAAAGCAAATTTTGATATGTTGTATGCTTCATGTAGGAATTTTAGGGACAAAATACAAGTCTTGGTGCCCTTACAAGTTTCGGCCAACCAAGGTTTTTGGGGCTAGGGTTGCATGAAAATGCTTCTAAGGAAATTTTGATATGTTGTATGCTTCATGTAGAAATTTTTAGGTGACAAAAATCCAAGCTTTGTGCCCTATATGTTTTGGCCACCAATGGTTTTAGGGCTAGGGTTTCATGAAAATACCCCTTATGAAGTTATGTTATGTCATATGCCTTCATGTATGAATTTATGTAACAAGAATCAAATTTTGGTACCCTACATATTTCGGCCAACATTGGTTTAGGGTTAGGGTTTCATGAAAATACCCCTTATGAAGTTGTATTAGGTGGTATGCCTTCAAGTAGGAGTTTATGTAACAAAAATAAAGAAAATGGTGCCCTACATGTTTCGGCCAACATTAGGTTTAGGGTTAGGGTTTCATGAAAATACCCCTTATGAAGTTGTATTAGGTTGTATGCCTTCAAGAAATATGTTTATGTGATGAACATGATTATGATTTTTATGTGCCATGAAATAAGTTTATGTGAGGAACATGATTATGATTTTTATATGCCATGAAATATGTTTATGTGATGAACATGATTATGATTTTTATGTGCCATGAAATTCAGTTACGTATTGTTTTATGATTTAATATGCCATGAATATGCCTCTGAAATATGCTTATGTGATAAACATGTTTATGCTTTAGGACCCCTTTAGGGTACTCTTATATGAATGCATGTATGTTATGAAATGTCTAAGATGGAGATGCTTCCCTTTCAAGTAGGGATTAAGAGCTCTCCTTATGATAAGATAAGATGGAGATGCTTCCCTTTCAAGTAGGGATTAAGAGCTCTCCTTATGATAAGACAAGATTGAGATGCTTCCCTGTTTATGTTGGGGATTAAGAGCATTCTTTATGATATGACAAGAAAGAAAGGAATTAAGTATTTTACTTTGTAAGAGGTTAAGTACCAGACCCGTCAGGTGGTCGTTAATCAAATCCATAGGGACATAAGAAGACGTAAGAGGTCTTGCTCTAGTAGGTTTGGTGGCTCGCTACTCCAGCCTATTAGGGAACACGCATTATGTGGTACTTAACCTGGGGCCCCCCATTCAAGTTATGATTATGTTAAAGTACCTATATGTATATGTTTTGAAAAGAAAGGACTTTTATGAATGCTTATGTTAAGTTTAAGAATGCTTATGATTATGTCCCTGATGCTTGTCTATGATTTATGAAATTATGAATGCTTATGTTAAGTTTAAGAATGCTTATGATTATGTCCCTAATGCTTGTCTATAATTTATGAAATTATGAATGCTTATGTTAAGTTTAAGAATGCTTATGATTATGTCCCTGATACTTGTCTATCATTTATGAAATTATGAATGCTTATGTTAAGTTTATGAATGCTTATGATTTTGTCCCTGATGCTTGTCTATGATTTATGAAATTATGAATGCTTATGTTAAGTTTAAGAATGCTTATGATTATGACCTTTATGCATGTTAGAATTGAGGAAATTATGAATGCTTATGTCAAGTTTAAGAATGCTTATGATTATGTCCTTTATGCATGTTTAGGGTTGATGATGCAATGAATGCTTCTGGTTTAATTTATGCCCTGCTTAGATTTAATTATGTTTAGCAGGCTATGTAAATTGTATGCCATGCTTATGTTCTCATAACGTTGGTAAGTTGATGCATAGTGTTGTTATGAAATACTTATGCTATTTATGCTAGTATGCTCCTGCTTTCTATTTGTTTGGTGAAGTTTGTGGCTTTTGTGAGTAGGCAAGAATCTTACTAAGCTATATGCTTATAGTTTGTGTTGTCCATATACTGCAGATAAAGGAAACATGAACTAAGAGGAAGTAGCAGGAGGGGCCAAGTGTGCGTGATAGTGGCATGGTGGAAAATGACCCTATTACTATCTGCCTATATTTATATGCTCCGTGAACACCTTAAGACATTTGCTTCCGCTTATAAGACTTGAGAGTTATTAGTACCATGTTGAATGTTGCTTAGTTATGTTACTGTTCAATTACTTATAAAAGTTTGATAGATCTTCATGTTATGCATGTGGTAAAATGAGATAGGATATGGAACATGCCAAATTATGAATATGAAATGTGATGCATGTTATAAAAGAAGTTATGATATGTTAACATGATAATTATGAATATGATGTGTGATGCATGCATAAAAGAAGGTTTAGGTCAT
The DNA here is from genome assembly GCA_025175895.1 of Wurfbainia villosa. Taxonomy (NCBI): domain Eukaryota; kingdom Viridiplantae; phylum Streptophyta; class Magnoliopsida; order Zingiberales; family Zingiberaceae; genus Wurfbainia; species Wurfbainia villosa. The sequence continues at coordinate 62,364,471 of CM045997.1, forward strand.
GATAACATGTCTAAGTATGTAGATTGTGAAATGATTCCTATATGTCATGTTATAAAAAAAAAGAAAAAGTAGCGCCGCCCTGAGAGCAGATAAGGGCGGGCGTTACATGAGTACCTTCCACCGCCTTCACCCCTGTTTGTTTCTTCTTCTTCTTTCCTTTCGGCTTATAAGCAGAAACCTTTTGGGTCACCATGGCATGTGCCTGAGCACTCTGACGAAATAGCCCCTCTGCCGCCTGGAGTTCTGTCAGAAGTTCTGCCAACGAATACAACCTCTTGTTCATGTTGTAGTTCAGGCGAAACTACTCAAAACTCCTAGGTAGAGACTGGAGTATGATATCGACCTGGGTTTCCCCATCGATCTCAGCTCCAAGGACCTCCAGCTCATTCAAATGATCCATCATCTTGAGAACATGATCCCTCATGGGTGTTCCCATGATGATGGTGGTCGTCATCAAGTTCCTCATGGCTTCCTGCCTCGCAGCCCGATTCTGGTGTCCGAAAAGCTCTTTGAGATTGAGCATCATGTCTTAAGAAGTGGGCATGGCTTGATGATGATGTTGCAGTACATTTAACATAGATGCCAAAATGTAACACCACGCCATCTTATCGGCCTTTATCAACTTCTTATAACTCTCTCTCTCCTTTTCCACATAATCATTTGCAGGCTTAGGAGGGCACTCTTCGAGGAGTACATATTTGTATTCCTCAGCAGTCAAGACAATGTCTAGATTCCTCTTCTAATCAATATAGTTGGGTCCAGTAAGTTTATTCTCTTTCAGTATCACAGCAAGTGGGTTGAAAGTCATTTTGAAAGAAAACCTAAGGATCACATAAATCAAAACATTAGATTTCAAAAAATTATTGATTCCTCAAACAATAAAGTTTTAAAATCAACCAACACCTCAAAACACCGAGAATATCATATGCCACGATAGTGTGGACATATACGAATTCTACATTTGTAAGAGGAGGTTTTACCCCTTAATTTTACTATCTTGTCAACCTTACTTTTTGACAAGTAAAATTAATAGTTGATTCCTCTTTGGCCCTACAAATAAAAGCAGTGACTCCAATGGGGAGGATACTTATATTTGTATCTAAGTGTTCACCATTACTCGGTACCAAGGTAATTATCTCGGGTTATGTGCCTTCCGATGGGGAAGTGCACACGCTCCTTAATAATTCCCTATAACCATATTTGACCTTGTGATCCGCAAACAAACTCATCCGATGGGGAGGAAGGCACTCAGAGCCAATGTGCAAGTTTGTTTGCATCACATGTCAAATTGTAATGGAGGCCGTGGGAATTTATAAAAATATCCCTCTCCCACTTAGTAATTTGAAATTGAAGAATTTTCTAGCCTACGACATGCATATCAAACAATAAGCAATAAATATAAAAAATAAATTATTTTCCAACTATTATGGCTTTTGTCTTCAATATGTCTCCCGTCGCATCGCCTTCCCGTCCGCTCCTCATATGCCATGTACGAGCCATCCGGAGATCCAAGCCGAGACTAAAATCTATTTTAATTTACATCCATCGATCCTATACTCCACGAGGGAGTGTACATGAAATCTAGATCGAAAGTAAACTAAAATAAAAAGAGTGGCTAAACAATGTTGTATCTAATTTTACAAATAAATTAAATACTAGCCTCGTCAACCCCGAGGATTCAACAAAATAAACATTTACACACATATAATCACATACACACATATGGCCATAATAGTCGAATCTTATGTCTGCAACCAAAGAGTTAACCTACGCATATCCTACTATTATCCGGCACATATAATATATAAAAAGTGCATAAAAATTAACTGAATTCTAAACACACAAAACCGAAAATCGTGGCTCTAATACCAATTGTAGGTTTTTAGCTTCGAGTCCATGAGGGGAAACTTCGCTTCCCACTTCCCTCGGTCGCTTGTTCATGGCGATCCCATCGATGTCCCCAGATTAAAAAAAAATTAATCCTAGACAAAAGGGATTGCCCAAGCAACCAAGTCATCGTCGTGCTATTCGTTTAGAGAGGTCACTTGAACAAACTCGTTGTTCAAGCAACCAACCTCTATTCTACGAGTAGCCACGGAATAGACGATGTACGGATCGCCGGCCTTTGTATTTATGATCGGGATCCAAGTATTATTTAGCCACAAACAGAATATATCATGCTCATAATTGAAAAACAAATACAAATATGTTACAAAAGAGAATAGAGAATCAATATACCTCTCAATCTTCTGATGTATGACCTTCCTCCTTTCGGACGTCGTGTGGGCGATAATCTACCAAAAGTTGAATCTCCTAGATCGCCAATCTTCCTTCCTTGCTCGTTCCGAGAAAGAGGAAGAATAGAAACAAAGATCTTTTCCTTCTTTCAACCAACCACCAACCTCCAAGGTTGGAACTTGCTGCCGGCCAAGAGGGAAGAGGAGATTAGGGTGGAAACCAGCCAAGACACCAAGGGAAAGCCCTAAATCTTGTTTCCACCGGCCAAGGAGAAGGAGAAAGGAAGTTTTGATGGCCGGCCAAGGTGAGGAAGCAGCTGTTTGGACGCCGGCAAGATTGAAGAAGAAGGAGATAAGGAAACTATTTTCTTATTTGGTGCCGCCAAGCTCCAAAACCATAGCCCTTGCTTCTTGCCGCCAAGCTCCAAAACCCTTGCTTCTCTTGATTGTCCTCCACGCCAACCCTAAGCCTCCTTTTATAGAGTTTAGGGATAAGCCTAGTTTTAATCTCCACCATTGGTTCTAGGGATTTAATCTCAACCGTCGGATCTAGAGATTTAATCTCAATCGACGGATCTTAGAGATTTAATCTCTACCTTTGGATCTAGAGTTTTGTTTCTATCCATTGGATCTAAGCTTCATGAGGTTTTAATAGGCTACAATAGGGACCATGAGGAGGAGTTGGATCTTGGCCACCCATGGATCAAGCCCACATAAAGTCCGATCCATTAATGATAATCCAATCCACTAAAGGATTATCATTGATCTACCTCACCAACCCCCATAAGATAATATGGTCTCCATATATTATATGTACATTTTCTCCCCGTGTTTAAGATCTCGAATGTCCATCGATTAATTAATTTACTGACCATTAATTAATCAATATCTAACTTCATGAGTAGTACCACTCAACCTTTTCATCATGCCAGACCAAGTCCACCTACAGGATTTATATGATGAACCTTATGAGATCCTCAAGGGGACATCACCATCCTAATATATAGGACACGGTTTCCTCCAATAATCAATGGCACACCATATAAATAATATCATTTCCCAACTTACCGAGCCTATCGATTTAATCTATAAATCTCGGCCATTGGTAAATCAAAGAAATGAATACTAAGTATATGTGCCCGTTATTATATCGGGATTAAAAGTATGTACAATATAATATCTGAGGTTTGATTCGATTATGTAGTTAGCAATAAATCGAATCACCTCTAAGTCGGTCCTGCTCAATACACACAAAGTGCACTAGTGTGATTCAATGGTCATGACAAACCAATACCAAATCACACTATAACCATTCCCATGGTTTGTCCAAAGTCATCTCGGTTGTGAGCCATTACTTATACTTTACAAGGAGCCGATAACATAATCTCCCATGTGACACCACACACCATGTTATCTACAATGTAATGTATTAGACAATATACATAGCCATAAAAATATGCAAACAATGATCATGTGATTCTTATTTCTAAATAAAGATGTTCATATAAAAGATAGACTTTTCAGTATACATCCCAACACAGTCGACTGGCATAGGTGCAAGTCGACTGCTCTAGGTCGTATGGGTCCGACCAGTGTTCGACTGGTGTTTGGCTGGATCAAGTCGACATCGATCGCTTATGGAAGCAAGCGATCGGTGATCACACCTGCGAACGCGAAGCTAGTCGAGCTCGCGACTGATCGAAGGGTTATCAGTCGACTGATGGGTACCATCAGTCGACTGATGTGTGATCCGTTGGAACTTGACCAATGTGGATCTGGCCGTTGTGAGACAACGACTACAGGATCAGTCAACTGATGGTCATGTTGGGTTGATCCATGAGGGGAAACTTCGCTTCCCACTTCAACTCGGTCACTTGTTCATGGTGATCCCATCGATGTCCCCGGATTAAAAATTTAATCCTAGACAAAAGGGAACACCCAAGCAACCTTGTCATCGTCGTGCTATTCGTTTAGAGTAGTCACTTGAACAAACTTGTTGTTCGAACGACCAACCTCTTTTCCACGAATAGCCGCGGAATTGACGATGTACAGATCGCTGGTTTTTGTGTTTATGTTCGGGATCCAAGTATTATTTAGCCACATACATAAAGTAAACATCCACATAAAACTTGCATATAATTTAAAAGCAATTATAAACATAATAAAAAGGAAGACTAATCAAAATAAACAAGATTATACCTCTTGTTATACCTCTTGATCTTCTATTGTATGTCCTTCCTCCTTTTGGACGTCGTGTGGGCGATGATCTTCCAAAAGTCGAAGCCACCTAGATCACCAATCTTCCTTTCCTTGTTCACTCCGAACAAAGGAAGATAATCAAACAAAACTCTTCTTCCTATCTAGAACCGGCCACCAAGTCAATAGACTCGATGTTGTCGCCGGCCAAGGAAGAGAACATGGAGTATAGGAACCGGCCAAAGGAGAATCAATGAGGGCATGGGCGCCGACCAACACTTGGAGAAGAGAAAGGAAAGCAATCCTTCTCCTTGTTGCCGTCCAAACCCTAAACCTAGCTCTCCTAATTTCCGGCCAAGGATGAAGGGAAGAAGAATAGGTTGAGCTCCGGCCAAGATAGAGGGAAGAAGGATAGGTGTCGGCCAAACCTTGGAAGAAGAAGAAAAATCCTTCTCCTCATGTTGCCGCCCACAACCAACACCCAAACCCTAACCCTAGCCGCCCACTCCTAATCCTAACCCAACTAGGATTACTTGCCGCCCAAGGGAAGCAAACCCTATTCACATCCATCAAGTTGCCACCCAAGCCATAGCCCTATATTTATAGAGTTGGGCTCAAGCCACCTTTTAATCTCCACCATTGGTTCTAGGGATTAAATCTCAACCGTCGGATCTAGAGATTTAATCTCAACTGTCGGATCTAGAGATTTAATCTCTACCTTTGAATCTAGAGTTTTGTTTTCATCCATTGGATCTAAGCTTCATGAGCTGTTAATAGGCTACAATAGGGACCATGAGGAGGAGTTGGATCTTGGCCACCCAATGGATCAAGCCCACATAAAGTCCGATCCATTAATGATAATCCATTCTACTAGAGGATTATCATTGATCTACCTCACCAACCCCCATAAGTTAATATGGGCTCCAAATATTATATGCACATTTTCTCCCCATGTTTAAGATCTAGAATGTCCGTCAATTATTTAATTTACTGACAATTAATTAATAGACATCTAACTCCATGAGTAGTACCACTCAAGCTTTTCATCATGCCGGACCAAGTCCACCTGCAGGGTTTACATGATGAACCTTATGAGCTCCTCAAGGGGACATCATCATCCTAATATATAGGACACGGTTTCCTCCTATAATCAACGGCACACCATATAAATAATATCATCTCCCAACTTACCGAACCTATTGATTTAATCTATAAATCTCGCCCATTGGTAAATCAAAGAGATGACTACTAAGTATATGTGCCCGTTATTATATTGGGATTAAGACCATATACAATATAATATCTGAGGTCCGATTTGATTATGTAGTCAGCAATAAATCGAATCACCTCTATGTCGGTCCTGCTCAATACACACAAAGTGCACTAGTGTGATTCTATGGTTAAGACAAACCAATCTCAAATCACACTACAACCATTCCAATGGTTTGTCCAAAGTCATCTCGGTTGTGAGCCTTTACTTATACTTTACAAGGAACTGATAACATGATCTCCCTTGTGACACCACACACCATTGTATCTACAATGTAATGTATTAGACGATATGCACAGTCATAAAATATGCAAACAATGATGATGTGATTCTTATTTCAAAAATAAAGATGTTCATATAAAAGATAGACTTTTCAGTATAGATCTTAACAATCTCCCACTTATACTAAAAGACTATGCTGTCCTCATACTGCCATACATCTGATTCCCTTTCCCTCCACATGCCTATCAAAAGCTCTCGCTAGAAAGGCCTTAGTGAAAGGGTCTACCAGGTCATCCTCTGATGCAATCTAGGTGACAGCAACTTCTACCTCTTTTACGATTTCTCATATCAGGTGGTACTTGCGCTCTATGTGTTTACTTGCCTTATGGGCTCGTGGTTTCTTCGAGTTTGCAACTGCACCACTATTATCACAATAAATTGTGATAGATCTGGGCAAACCAAGAATCACATCCAAATCCATCAGGAAGTTCCTAAGCCACACAGCTTCTTTGGCCACCTCAGAGGCTGCCACATACTCAGCTTCCATGGTGGAGTCCGCCACGCATTTCTGCTTGACACTCCTCCATATAATGGCTCCACCTCCCAAAGTAAACTCAAAACCTGGGGTAGACTTACTGTTATCCCTATCAGATTGGAAGTCGAAATCCGTGTAACCCACAGGGAGTAATTGGTCTGCCTGGTAAACCAGCATATAATCCCTAGTCCTTCTCAGGTACTTCAATATAAGCTTTACCGCAGTCCAATGTCCCTGTCCTAGATTACTCTTATATCTGCTGACCATGCCCACGGCAAAGCAGATATTTGGTCTCGTACATACCATTGCATACATGAGGCTTCTTACTACCGAAGCATAAGGAACTGCCTTCATCTCCTCTATCTCCTCAGATAAAGGAACTCCATGCCTGAAAGGTAAAAAACCTTTCTTGGATTTTTGCATGCTAAAACGATCCATAATCATGTCTATGTATGAAGCTTGGGATAAGCAAAACATCCTTTTCTTACGATCTCTTATTACCTTGATCCCAAGGATGTGTCCCACTTCTCCCAAGTCCTTCATAACAAACTGTTTGGAAAACCATACCCTTACGTCCAATAACACCATGATATTGTTGCCAATCAACAAAATGTCATCTACGTATAGTACAACAAATACCACTACGTTTCTGTCACATCTCTTGTATACACAAGACTCATCCGGACTTTGAATAAATCCATAAGACTGGATTACCTCATCAAAGCGGATGTTCCAAGATCTCGAAGCTTGCTTCAATCCATAAATGGACTGATTAATCTTACATACAAGATTCTCTTTGCCCTTTACAATGAATCCCTCTGGTTGCTTCATATAAATGTTTTCCTCAAGACTTCCATTAAGGAAGCTGTCTTGACATCCATCTGCCACACCTCATAATTCATATAAGCTGCTATGCATAAGAGAATCTGGATAGACTTAAGCATGGCTACTGGCGAAAAGGTCTTCTCATAATCGATACCCTCTTTCTGAGTATACCCCTTTGCAACAAGCCTCGCTTTAAAGGTCTCGACCTTCCCATCTATTCCTCTCTTTCTTTTGTAGATCCACTTGCATCCAATGGTTTTTACACCATCGGGTGGTTCTACTAGCTCCCAGACCTGATTTGAATCCATAGATTCAATCTCAGCATTCATTGCACTTTGCAAAGATACTGCATCTTTATCTTGGATTGCCTCGTCATATGTCCAGGGATCAGGTTCATGTTCACCAAGGCCCAAATCAGAAGATTCTCCCAAGAATATGAATCTATCAGGCTATCTAACAACCCTCCCACTACGATGAGGTATCACCTGTGTATCCTCTGTGACACAGAGTGCAGTGACTTGTGGTATATTCTCTTGTACCAGTGGTACTGAAGAAGTGACTTCCCCTTTTAATTCCTCTAGAACAATTTTACTCTTGGCCTTGTGGCTCATCACATAGTCTTCCTTTAGAAATATGACGTTCGTACTAACGATCACCCTCTGATCTCTATGATTATAAAACAAACCACCCTTCGTTCCTCTAGGATAGCCAACGAACATGCGTACTTCTGTACGAGGTTCCAACTTACTAGCATCTGCCTTCAGCACATGTGCTGGACTCCCCCATATCCGAATATGTCTTAGACTAGGCTTTCGCCCAGTTCACAACTCTGTGGGAGTAGAAGGTACTGATTTAGATGGAACCAAGTTCAGAATGTACACCGCCATATCTAGAGCATATCCCCAGAATGAATCTGGCAACTCATAATCGATCTAACCATCTCCATAAGAGTCATATTCCTTCGCTCTGCTACACCATTCTGCTGGGGTGTGCTAGGTGCAGACAATTGGGATTTAATCTCAGCCTCTGATAAGTAATTCCTAAACTCTCCCAAGAGGTACTCGCCACCACGATCAGATCGTAGTGTCTTGATACTTTTACCTTGACGTTTCTCCACATCAGCCTTGAATTATTTGAACTTGTCAAAGCATTCAGACTTGTGGCGCATCAGGTAAATATATCCATATCTTGAGTAATCGTCTATAAAAGAGACAAAATATTCAAAACCACCTCTAGCATGGATAGACATAGGACCACACAAATCAGAATGAACCAATTCTAACACATCTTTGGCTCTATACCCCTTGGCCTTAAAAGGCCTCTTGGTCATTTTACCCTCCAAGCAAGATTCACAGGTTGGGAAATCCTCCACCACTAATGAACACAAAGGTCCATCAACTATCAACCTTTTAATTCTGCTAGGTTAATATGACCAAGCCTAAGATGCCAAAGATATGTTTGGTTCATCTTCGAAGGTTCTTTTCTCTTATTGGAATTAGAAGGTGAGTTATTAACTTCAATTTGCATCATGAGAGTTTTTGGTTCAAGTGTGTATAGATTTCCTATCAATGCACCTTAACAGATAATGTCCCTATTCCTTTTTATAACAATTCTGTCATTAAAAAAAAATAGAATATCCATCCATAAACAATTTAGAAATCAAAATTAAATTCTTTCTAAATAAAGGTACATAAAGGAAATTTTCCAGAACCAAAGTATTATTTTTCTCAAAAGATAAATAAAACGACTCCCACTGCAATAGCTGCCACCTTCATGGCATTGCCCAAGTAAACGGTAATCTCTCCCTCAGCCCGTCGTTGGGTTTCCTAGAACCCCTTCAAAGTATTGTAGACATGATCAGAGGCTCTCGTATCTACTCACCAGGTGCCGGTAGATAACACCGCTAACCATGTTTTAACGACTAGACCAAAGGATATACCTTTGTTCTGCTTCGAATTGGGACAGTCTTTCCTCCAATGTCCATCCTGCTTGCAAGTGAAGTACTTGCCTTTCGGCTTCTTCACTCCTCCCTGAGATCCTCCCACTAGCTTTGCTCCATCTTGTTTCTTCTTATTCTTTCCTTTCGGCTTAGAAGTAGAAACCTTCTGAGCAACCATGGCCTGAGCCTGAGCAAGCCTTTCTGTCGACTGGAGAATGATATCGACCTGGGTTTCCCCATCGATCTCAGCTCCAAGGACTTGCAGCTAATTCGCAGCCTTAGGAGGACACTCTTCTAAGAGTACATATTTGTACTCCTCAGCAGTTAAGACAATGTCATGATTCCTTTTTCCAATCAACATAATTATGTACAGTAAGTTTATTTTCCTTTAGTATTATAGCAAGTGGACTGAAAGTCATTTTTGAAAATCCTAAGAATCACATAGATCATTACTTTAGATTTCAAAAAATTATTGATTCCTCAAACAATAAAATTTTAAAATCAACCAACACCTCAAAATACCGAGAATATCGTATGCCATGATCGTGTGGACGTATACAAATTCTACATTTGTAAAAGGAGGTTTTACCCATTAATTTTACTATCTTGTCAACTTAACTTTTTGACAAATAAAATTAATAGTTGGTTTCTCTTCGGCCCTACAAATAAAAGCAATGACTCCGATGGGGAGGATACTCCTATTTGCATCTAAGTGTTCACCATTACTCGATACCAAGGAAATTATCTCGGGTTATGTGCCTTCCGATAGGGAAGTACACACGCTCCTAAATAATTTCTTATAACCATATTCGACCCTATGATCTACAAACAAACTCATCCGATGGGGAGGAAGGCACTTAGAGCCGACGCGCATGTTTGCTTGCATCACATGTCAAATCATAATGGAGGCCGTGGAAATTTATAAAAGTATCCCTCTACCACTTAGTAATTTGAAATTGAGAAATTTTCTAGCCTACGACATGCATATCAAACAATAAGTAATAAATGTGAAAAATAAATTATTTTCCAACTATTATGGCTTTTGTCTTCAATATGTCTCCCATCGCATCGCCATCTCGTCGGCTCTTCCTACGCTATGTACGAGCCATCCAGAGATCCGAGCCGAGACTAAAAACTATTTTAATTTACATCCATCGATCCTATACTCCACGAGGGAGTGTACATGAAATCTAGATCGAAAGTAAACTAAAATAAAAAGAGTGGCTAAACAATGTCGTATCTAATTTACAAAAAATTAAATACTAGCCTCGTCAACCCCGAGGATTCAACAAAATATACACATACAATCACATACACATATATGACCATAATAGTCGGATCTTATGCCTGCAACCAAAGAGTTAACCTACGCATATCCTACTATTATCTGGCACATATAATATATGAAAAGTACATAAAAATTAACCGAATCCTAAACACACAAAACCGAAAACCGTGGCTATGATACCAGTTGTTGGGTTGATCCGTGAGGGGAAACTTTGCTTCCCACTTCAACTCGGTCGCTTGTTCATGGTGATCCCATCGATGTCCCCGGATTAAAAATTTAATCCTAGAAAAAAGGGAACACCCAAGCAACCTTGTCATCATCGTGCTATTCGTTTAGAGTAATCACATGAACAAACTTGTTGTTCAAGCGACCAACCTCTTTTCCACGAATAGCCGCGGAATAGACGATGTACGGATCGCCGGTTTTTGTGTTTATATTCGGGATCCAAGTATTATTTATCAACATACATAAAGTAAACATCCACATAAAACATGCATATAATTGAAAAGCAATAATAAACATAATACAAAGGAAGACTAATTAAAATAAACAAGATTATACCTCTTGTTATACCTCTTGATCTTCTATTTATGTCCTTCCTCCTTTTGGACATCGTATGGGCGACGATCTTCCAAAAGTCGAAGCCTCCTAGATCACCAATCTTCCTTTCCTTGTTCACTCCGAACAAAGGAAGATCATCAAACAAAACTCTTCTTCTTATCTAGAACCGGCCACCAAGTCAATAGACTCGATGTTGCCGCCGGCCAAGGAAGAGAACATGGAGTATAGGAACCGGCCAAAGGAGAATCAATGAGGGCATGGGCGCCGGCCAACACTTGGAGAAGAGAAAGGAAAGCAATCCTTCTCCTTGTTGCCGCCCAAACCCTAAACCTAGCTCCCCTAATTTCCAGCCAAGGATGAAGGGAAGAAGAATAGGTTGAGCTCCGGCCAAAGTAGAGGGAAGAAGGATAGGTGTCGGCCAAACCTTGGAAGAAGAAGAAAAAGCCTTCTCCTCATGTTGCCGCCCACAACCAACACCCAAACCCTAACCCTAGATGCCCACTCCTAATCCTAACCCATCTAGGATTACTTGCTGCCCAAGGGAAGCAAACTCTATTCTCATCCATCAAGTTGCCGCCCAAGCCATAGCCCTATATTTATAGAGTTGTGCTCAAGCCTCCTTTTAATCTCCACCATTGGTTCTAGGGATTTAATCTCAACCGTCGGATCTAGAGATTTAATCTCAACCATCGGATCTAGAGATTTAATCTCTACCTTTGGATCTAGAGTTTTGTTTTCATCCATTGGATCTAAGCTTCATGAGGTGTTAATAGGCTACAATAGGGACCATGAGGAGGAGTTGGATCTTGGCCATACAATGGATCAAGCCCACATAAAGTCCGATCCATTAATGATAATCCATTCCACTAGAGGATCATCATTGATCTACCTCACAAATCCCCATAAGTTAATATGGGATCCATATATTATATGTACATTTTCTCCCCGTGTTTAAGATCTCGAATGTCCGTCGATTAATTAATTTACTGACCATTAATTAATCGACATCTAACTCCATTAGTAGTACCACTCAACCTTTTCATCATGCCGGACCAAATCCACCTATAGGGTTTACATGATGAACCATATGAGCTCCTCAAGGGGACATCATCATCCTAATATATAGGACACGGTTTCCTCCTATAATCAATGACACACCATATAAATAATATCATCTCCCAACTTACCAAGCCTATCGATTTAATCTATGAATCTCGTCCATTGGTAAATCAAAGAGATGACTACTAAGTATATGTGCTCGTTATTATATCGGGATTAAGAGCATGTACAATATAATATCTGAGGTCAAATTCGATTATGTAGTCAGCAACAAATCGAATCACCTCTAAGTCGGTCCTGCTCAATACACACAAAGTGCACTAGTGTAATTCTATGGTCAAGACAAACCAATCTCAAATCACACTACAACCATTCCAATGGTTTGTCCAAAGTCATCTCAGTTGTGAGTCTTTACTTATACTTTACAAGGAACCGATAATATGATCTCCCGTGTGACACCACACACCATGTTATCTACAATGTAATGTATTAGACGATATGCACAGCCATAAAATATGTAAACAATAATCATGTGATTCTTATTTCAAAAATAAAGATGTTCATAAAAAAGATAGACTTTTCAGTATAGATCCTAACAATCTCCCACTTATACTAAAAGACTATGTTGTCCTCATGCTGCCATACATCTGATTCTCATTCCCTCCACATGCCTATCAAAAGCTCTGGCTAGAAAGGCCTTAGTGAAAGGGTCTACCAGGTCATCCTCTGATGCAATCTAGGAGATAGCAACTTCTACCTCCTTTACGATTTCTCATATCAGGTGGTACTTGCGCTCTATGTGTTTACTTGCCTTATGAGCTCGTGGTTCCTTCGAGTTTGCAACTGCACCACTATTATCACAATAAATTGTGATAGTTCTGGGCAAACCAGGAATCACATCCAAGTCCATCAGGAAGTTCCCGAGCCACACAGCTTCTTTGGCTGCCTCAGAGGCTACCACATACTCAGCTTCCATGGTGGAGTCCGCCACGCATTTCTGCTTGACACTCCTCCATACAATGGCTCCACCTCCCAAACTAAACACAAAACCTGGGGTAGACTTACTGTTATCCCTATCAGATTGGAAGTCAGAATCCGTGTAACCCATAGGGAGTAATTGGTCTGCCTGGTAAACCAGCATATAATCCCTTGTCCTTCTCAGGTACTTCAATATATGCTTTACCACAGTCCAATGTCCCTGTCCTGGATTACTCTGATATCTGCTGACCATGCCCAAGGCAAAGCAAATATCTGGTCTCATACATAGCATCGCATACATGAGACTTCTTACTACCGAAGCATAAGGAACCGCCTTCATCTCCTCTATCTCCTCAGATAAAGGAACTCCATGCCTGAAAGGTAAAAAACCTTTCTTGGAGTTTTGCATGCTAAAACGATCCATAATCGTGTCTATGTATGAAGCTTGGGATAAGCACAACATCCTTTTCTTGCGATCCCTTATTACCTTGATCCCAAGGATGTGTCCCACTTCTCCCAAGTTCTTCATAACAAACTGTTTGGACAATCATACCCTAACGTTCGATAACACCTTGATATTGTTGCCAATCAACAAAATGGCATCTACGTATAGTACAAGAAATACCACTACATTTTCGTCACATCTCTTGTATACACAAGACTCATCCGGACTTTGAATAAATCCATAATACTGGATTACCTCATCAAAGAGGATGTTCCAAGACCTCGAAGCTTGCTTCAATCCATAAATGGACCGATTAATCTTACATACAAGATGCTCTTTGCCCTTCACAATGAATTCCTCTGGTTGCTTCATATAGATGTTTTCCTCAAGACTTCCATTAAGGAAAGCTGTCTTGACATCCATCTGTCACACCTCATAATCCATATGAGCTGCTATGCATAAGAGAATCTAGATAGACTTAAGCATGGCTACCGGCGAAAAGGTATCCTCATAATCGATACCCTCTTTCTGAGTATACCCCTTCGCAACAAGCCTCGCTTTAAAGGTCTCAACCTTACCATCTATTCCTCTCTTTCTCTTGTAGATCCACTTGCATCCAATGGTTTTTACACCATCGGGTGGTTCTACTAGCTCCCAGACCTGATTTGAATCCATGGATTCAATCTCAGCATTCATTGCTCTTTGCCAAGATACTGCATCTTTATCTTGGATTGCCTCGTCATATGTCCAGGGATCAAGTTTATGTTCGCTAGGGACCAAATCAGAAGATTCTCCCAAGAACATGAATCTATCAGGCTGTCTAACAACCCTCCCACTACGACGAGGTATCAACTGTGTATCCTCTGTGACACACGGTGCAGTGACTTGTGGTATATCCTCTTGTACCGGTGGTACTGAAAAAGTGACTTCCCCTTTTAATTCCTCTAGAACAATTTTACTCTTGGGCTTGTGGCTCATCACATAGTCTTCCTCTAGAAATCTGCCATTCGTGCTAACGATCACCCTCTGATCTCTAGGACTATAAAACAAACCACCCTTCGTTCCTCTATGATAGCCAACGAATATGCGTACTTCTATACGAGGTTCCAACTTACCAGTATCTGCCTTCAGTACATGTGCTGGACTACCCCATATCCGAATATGTCTTAGACTAGGCTTTTGCCCAGTCCATAACTCTGTGAGATTAGAAGGCACTGATTTAGATGGAACCAAGTTCAGAATGTACACCGCCATATCTAGAGCATATCCCCAGAACGAATCTGGCAACTAAGAATAACTCATCATCGATCTAACCATCTCCATAAGAGTCCTATTCCTTTGCTCTGCTACACCATTCTGCTGAGGTGTGCCAGGTGCAGACAATTGGGATTAAATCCCAGCATCTGATAAGTAATTCGTAAACTCTCCCAAGAGGTACTCGCCACCACAATCAGATTGTAGTGTCTTGATACTTTTACCTTGACGTTTCTCCACATCAGCCTTGAATTCTTTGAACTTGTCAAAGCATTCAGACTTGCGGCGCATCAGGTAAATATATCCATATCTTGAGTAATCGTCTATAAAATAGATGAAATATTCAAAACCACCTCTAGCATGGATAGACATAGGACCACACAAATCAGAATGAACCAATTTTAACACATCTTTGGCTCTATACCCCTTGGCCTTAAAAGGCCTCTTTGTCATTTTACCCTCCAAGCAAGATTCACAGGTTGGGAAATCCTCCACCACTAATGAACCCAGAGGTCCATCAGCTATCAACCTTTGAATTCTGCTTAGGTTAATATGACCAAGCCTAAGATGCCAAAGATATGTTTGGTTGATCTTCGAAGGTTCTTTTCTCTTATTAGAATTAGAATGTGAGTTATTATCTTCAATTTGCATCGTGGGAGGTTTTGGTTCAAGTGTGTATAGATTTTCTATCAATGCACCTGAACAGATAATGTCCCTATTCCTTTTTATAACAACTCTATCATTAAAAGAAATAGAATATTCATCCATAAACAATTTAGAAACCGAAATTAAATTCTTTCTAAATAAAGGTACATAAAGGCAATTTTACAGAACCAAAGTTTTATTTTTCTCAAAAGATAAATAAAACGTCTCCCACTACAATAGCCGCCACCTTCATGGCATTGCCCAAGTAAATGGTAATCTCTCCCTCAGCTCGTCGTTGGGTTTCCTGGAACCCCTGCAAAGTATTGCAGACATGATCAGAGGCTCCTGTATCTACTCACCAGGTGCCGGTAGATAACACCGCTAACCATGTTTCAACGACTAGACCAAAGGATATACCTTTGTTCTGCTTCGGATTGGGACAGTCTTTCCTCCAATGTTCATCCTGCTTGCAAGTGAAGTACTTGCCTTTCGGCTTCTTCACTCCTCCCTGAGATCCTCCCACTAGCTTTGCTCCATCTTGTTTCTTCTTCTTCTTGCCTTTCGGCTTAGAAGTAGAAACCTTCTGAGCAACCATGGCCTGAGCCTAAGCAAGCCTTTCTGTCAACTGGAGAATGATATCGACCTGGGTTTCCCTATCAATCTCAGCTCCAAGGACTTGCAGCTCATTCGCAGGCTTAGGAGGACACACTTCTAAGAGTACATATTTGTACCCCTCAGCAGTTAAGACAATGTCATGATTCCTTTTTCCAATCAACATAATTATGTACAATAAGTTTATTTTCCTTTAGTATTATAGCAAGTGGACTGAAAGTCATTTTTGAAAATCCTAAGAATCACATAGATCATTACTTTAGATTTCAAAAAATTATTGATTCCTCAAACAATAAAATTTTAAAATCAACCAACACCTCAAAACACCTAGAATATCGTATGCCACGATCATGGGGACGTATACAAATTCTACATTTGTAAGAGGAGGTTTTACCCATTAATTTTTCTATCTTGTCAACTTAACTTTTTGACAAATAAAATTAATAGTTGGTTTCTCTTCGGCCCTACAAATAAAAGAAGTGACTCCGATGGGGAGGATACTCCTATTTGCATCTAAGTGTTCACCATTACTCGATACCAAGGAAATTATCTCGGGTTATGTCCCTTCCGATGGGGAAGTACACACGCTCCTAAATAATTTCCTATAACCATATCCGACCCTGTGATCTACAAACAAACTCATCCGATGGGGAGGAAGGCACTCAGAGCTAACGCGCAAGTTTGCTTGCATCACATGTCAAATCATAATGGAGGCAGTGGGAATTTATAAAAATATCCCTCTCCCACTTAGTAATTTGAAATTGAGAAATTTTCTAGCCTACGACATGCATATCAAACAATAAGCAAAAAATATGAAAAATAAATTATTTTCCAACTATTATGGCTTTTGTCTTCAATATGTCTCCCGTCGCATCGCCATCTCGTCCGCTCTTCCTACGCCATGTATGAGCCATCCGGAGATCCGAGCCGAGACTAAAAACTATTTTAATTTACATCCATCGATCCTATACTCAACGAGGGAGTGTACATGAAATCTAGATCGAAAGTAAACTAAAATAAAAAAAGTGGCTAAACAATGTCGTATCTAATTTACAAAAAATTAAATACTAGCCTCGTCAACCCCGAGAATTCAACAAATTATACACATACAATCACATACACACATATGGCCATAATAGTCGGATCTTATGCCTGCAACCAAAGAGTTAACCTACGCATATCCTACTATTATCCGGCACATATAATATATGAAAAGTGCATAAAAATTAACCGAATCCTAAACACACAAAATTGAAAACCGTGGCTATGATACCAGTTGTTGGGTTGATCCGTGAGGGGAAACTTCGCTTCCCACTTCAACTCGGTCGCTTGTTCATGGCGATCCCATCGATGTCCCCGGATTAAAAATTTAATCCTAGACAAAAGGGAACACCCAAGCAACCTTGTCATCGTCGTGCTATTCGTTTAGAATTAGGCTCAAGCCTCCTTTTAATCTCCACCATTGGTTCTAGGGATTTAATCTCAACCGTCGGATCTAGAGATTTAATCTCAACCGTCGAATCTAGATATTTAATCTCTACCTTTGGATCTAGAGTTTTGTTTTCATCCATTGGATCTAAGCTTCATGAGGTGTTAATAGGCTACAATAGGGACCATGAGGAGGAGTTGGATCTTGGCCACCCAATGGATCAAGCCCACATAAAGTCCAATCCATTAATAATTATCCATTCCACTAGAGGATCATCATTGATCTACCTCACCACCATAAGTTAATATGGGTTCCATATATTATATGTACATTTTCTCCCCGTGTTTAAGATCT
The DNA here is from genome assembly GCA_025175895.1 of Wurfbainia villosa. Classification (NCBI taxonomy): domain Eukaryota; kingdom Viridiplantae; phylum Streptophyta; class Magnoliopsida; order Zingiberales; family Zingiberaceae; genus Wurfbainia; species Wurfbainia villosa. Next base: position 62,382,320 of record CM045997.1, read on the forward strand.
CAAATGTTCGTCGATTAATTAATTTACTGACCATTAATTAATCGACATCTAACTCCATGAGTAGTACCAGTCAACCTTTTCATCATGTCGGACCAAGTCCACCTACAGGGTTTACATTATGAACCTTATGAGCTCTTGAAGGGGACATCATCATCCTAATATATAGGACACGGTTTTCTCCTATAATCAACGACACACCATATAAATAATATCATCTCCCAACTTACCGAGCCTATCGATTTAATCTATAAATCTCGTCCATTGGTAAATCAAAGAGATGACTACTAAGTATATGTGCCCGTTATTATATCAGGATTAAGAGCATGTACAATATAATATCTGAGGTCCGATTCAATTTTGTAGTCAGCAATAAATCGAATCACCTCTAAGTCAGTCCTGCTCAATACACACAAAGTGCACTAGTGTGATTCTATTGTCAATACAAACCAATCCCAAATCACACTACAACCATTCCAATGGTTTGTCCAAAGCCATCTCGATTGTGAGCCTTTACTTATACTTTACAAGGAACCGATAACATGATCTCCCATGTGACACCACACACCATGTTATCTACAATGTAATGTATTAGACGATATGTACAGCCATAAAATATGCAAACAATGATCATGTGATTCTTATTTCAAAAATAAAGATGTTCATACAAAATATAGACTTTTCAGTATAGATCCTAACAGGTCACGATCAGTCGACTGATGTGCGTGAAATCAACTTGATGCAGGTTATAAATGGAGCTCAAGATGGGGGATTTCGCCAAGACTTTTGTGAAGCTATTGGAGGGGAATTGTTGTTGTATTCCAGACCTTCAAGAGCCATCTAAAGCAAGCAACAAGAAAGTGATCAAAGCAATTGTGTAAAAGTTCTCTTTTGTATTGTCTTTGTATTTCTTCATGTATTTCATATTACTTGTTGTAATAGCTTGTTCGAGGTTTCTCCACCTCCGACATGTAGTCGAGAAGGAGTTTAGTTATTGTCGTGCACATAACTAGAGCTCGGTGAGCTCGCCAGTGGAGTAGGAACCATTCGGTTCCGAACCACATATATCTTGTGTATTGTTGTGTGCTTGCATTGTTGTTATCATTATTATTGTTATTTTCGCTATGCTAACGACAATGGTAGATGAGCATGCAAGAAGAACGATCGTATTCCACCGTCTATGTCAAAGGCTATTCACCCCCTCTAGTCGACCACCATCGACCCTACAAGTGGTATCAGAGCCAAGGCACTTGTCGAGGACTAACCGCCAACACAAGCACTACAAGATGGCCTGCTACAACCTCCAAGCACCAAAATTCGAAGGAGATTTTCAATGGTGGAGTAGAAAAATGGAGGTATATCTAGAAATCGATTTTAATTTCATGCTAATCTTAGAAAGTGGTTTCGAATTGCCTAGGGATGAAAGAAATAGGCAAATTGAGAAGTCAAGGTGGACCCAAGACCAAATCAAGGACTTTGAGACAAATCTCAAGGTAATCGAATTACTTAGTGATTTGATTCCTAACAACATTTGGTCTAGGTTGGGTAATTTTAGGGATGCCAAGGAATTATGGGAGAAGATAATGAAATTCCAAGAAAATTCTCAATTGGCACAAGTAGAGGAGAATGCCGAGGAAGAATCGACATCCACATTTGATGATGTTGATGATTTGGTGGAGACCTCCACCTCTAGCATTGAGGGGGAGGAGAGGCAATCTTCCACTCCGGAGCAAGATCAAAACGAGGCATCTACCTCCGGAAGAAGTGACCAAGAGTCCTCCACTTCTCTAGGTAACTCAAGCATAATGATTTTAAATAAAGATCACATAATATGCTTTGAGTGTAGGGAGAAAGGACATTACAAGATTAAATGCCTAAAATTGACTAAGAAGAAGACACCGGCACCAAAAGTCAACCCAAAGTCAAAGGATGCCAGAGTTCCCACAACTAGAAGCAAAGAGCACATTGTGTGCTTTAAATGCAATCAAAAGGGACACTACCGAAGCCAATGTCCTAGGGGGAGGAAGAAAGGGCAAGAAGGTGTATCTCATGTAGGGGGAGCTTCCCAAGCTAACCCTAAGGTAAATTTAGTTAATGCACCTTCAATTCCTAGAATTAAAAAGCATGCTAAGAATTATTTTAGTTCTCTTGCAATTATAAATGAAAAGCATGCTAGTAGGAAGAAATATGTTTGTCTAGGTGCCAAGCATGTTCATATATCTAAGGACAAACCTAGGACCAATAACCCTAGAACTATCTTGCCTAGGGAATCAATTAGGAGAGTAGAAGAAAATTTGGGTATTAATCCCAAAAGGTCTAGGCACATGCCTAAGAAGAAGAGGTCTTCCCAAAAACCTAATGAACAATAAAAATTGAGAAAATTAGAATTAGAAAACCAAGTCTTGAGGTCAAAACTTGAGAGAATGGAAAAGACCCTTAGGATTATAGAAAATTCTATTCAAAGGTCAAATTCCCAAAAGTCAAGACCTAGGGTTCAAAAATGGTCTAAGGGCAAGGAAGGTTTGGGTCACAAACCTAAGCCCAAGAATACTTATCATAATGTTCCATTTAATTATGGAACAACATCTAGGTCTAAAAAAACCAAGGCTAATAGGGAAGCCATCCCTAAGTCTAGCCATGGTATGTGTTTAGTGGCTAAGGACTTAAGAAAAACCAAGAAGGCCACTAAGAAGGTCATTGGAGGAGTTACCTCTAGAGTTGACCTAGGAAAGACCCAAAAGACTATGTCTTCAAAGCTTAAAAGGGTCATTAGGAAGGTATCTAGGGAAGTTATCCCTAGTGAATACCTTGTTAACCCAAGGAGCTCAAATAGGTATTGGGTTCCGAGGAGCGTGATCGATTCACGCTAGATGGGTTCGAGTGTGTCAACCCTAAATGGATGAGTAGTTAACCTAGCCATGGTGAGTTGACACATTAGGATGTGCCAATATGCTTGAGAAGTTGAAAATTGATTAAATTGGCACAATTAGGTCTTAGAGGTATGGGTGTGCCATTTTGGGTTTATAGCACACTTGGGAGATAATGGTATTAAGGCAAAATGAAGTTAATTCCTAGAAATGGCATTTTGGATTTAACACTTAGGTATTTTATACCTTAGTATATTTTTCTTGCCATAATTTATTTGCCTTGTCATGACATGACATCATTTTCATTTTTATCTCTAAAAATTTCATGATCATATTTAGACTTATTTTTATATGTCATGTATGCTAAAATTTCATTCACATGCCATGACATCATGATTTTGGCACATGCTTAGTTATATCATATATATGTCATATGTTAGTGAAAGCCCTAGAGTCAATCATGTGATGATTGTTGTATGGACTTTATTGTATCATATTCCTATTTATAAAGGCATGGTTATTATATTTATTTGTATTGGTGCCAAATAACTAAATATAATAATGTCCTTGAGTAGTAGGTTCTTATCTATATCAATCGATTGGTTGAATCGATAATGAGATGATATAGAGAACACTACTCTTAATCATTCCTAGTCGAGTATTAACATTCAGGGATAATGTTAATGCGTAGAGACTAGCATGTAGGTCAACACGATGACTTGATCTCACAAGTCATGGATATGAGATATCAAGTTGACACATGGGTATGCATTGGAGAATGTATACTGAATGACCCGCCATGAGAAAGTATCATGGATTGTTATATGAGTGTCATATACTTTCTCATGTGGCTATTAGTATGACTATTAGTCCTTAGACCTGAAGTCACCATGGTTCCCTACATAAGGAGTTGCATACTTTGGCTTCGTCAAACGTCACCCGTAAATGGGTGGACTATAAAGGCGATTACTGGGTATGTAACAAATTATGCGGAGGGATATGAGTGATGTAGATGGGATCTATCCCTCCTATATGACAGGGGTGACATCGATATTCCTGATAGAGTGAGACCACGAAGTGCATGGCCATGTCCAAATGAGTCAATATGAGATATTGAGCTCATTTGATTAGAGTGAATCTACTTGGAGTTCAAGATATAAATTGTACCGAGGATGACACAGTCTATGCCTCTATTGGTCAATCTAGATGTCAAGGATAGAGGGACATTGTCACATATTGTGAGAGTCACAATTAGTAGTCACAAAGGTGATGTTGGAGCTCAACATTCTTGTAACTTGGGTAGCAATGATGTGTTGCTAGATACCGCTCATTGCTTATGTTCCTAAATCGGTTTAGGGACATTGCCAACGTTACAAGAACCTATAGGGTCACACACATAAGAGCAATTAGATGGAGATTAGGTTCATATGATTAACCATGAGGATTAGGTTCATGGGATGAACCAAATTGGATTAAGAGTAATCCAAATTAGACTAATTGAGTTAGACTCAAGTTGATTCAAGTGTTGAATGAGTCTAATTTAGATTTGATTCATTAAGTCAATTTAAATTAATGAATAGAGATTCATTAAATCAAATTGACTTGAGTCAAGTGGTTAGATTTGATCAACCATGGGAGATTAGAGGTCAAGTTTGACTTGACTTGAGAGGGAAGATGAAAGGTCAAGTTTGACTTGACCAAATGTCATGTCATGATGATGACTTGGCATGGCCAGCCAATGATGATGGTCAACATCATCATTGACTTATCATGTGGTGTCACCTCATGAGGGAGACCAAGAGCCATGGGAGTTACATGCATGCATGTAACCTCCCAAGCCTTGAAGTGGTCGGCCACTTTAGGAGTTTTGATGGTTGAATTCATTTGGTGAGTTACACACAACTTCATCTTCTTCCTTGGATCAACTTCCCTCAAGCTCTCCCTCTCTCCTTCCTCATCTTGCCGAGCATCTAAGGAGTGCTAGCACACTCAAGATTTCTTCTCTCCACCTTTTTCTTGTGTGGATACCAATAGAGGAGTGTGCACTTAACGCTCTTGAGTTCCGGCGAACCTTTTGGACGAGCGGGATTTGCGAAGGGCGTCGCATCGAGGGTAACATCCTTATCATATAGATATAAGGTAGATCTAGGGTTTTATATAAGTACATACATATTTTAGTTTTAATACATCTTCACACGGATCCGTGGCAGGGGCTTCCGAGGTTTCCGCAACGCAAAAAGCGATTTTTGCTGCTCGGAAAAACCCAACAGTGGTATCAGAGCCATGTGCGAAGCATGTATGTGTTTCGTTTTTGTAGTTTTTATATTAGATATAAAAATTACAGATTTTTATGTTTCTGTAAATTTCCTAATTTTATAGAATTTTTGGGTATTTTTCTCGAAGAGTCGAAGCAACGAGTGTTGGGACACTTGTAGGCTTCAACCGTCGAGAAAAACTCTCCAACGAGTTCTCGCTTTAGGTTTTTGGGACAGCAACTTAAGTCACTGTAGGATCGTAATAGGGAAACTCGCGAAGTTAATTTTGTGAGTATGGGCGCTGCCCCTATCCCCGAAAGGGGCCTTGTCCCGCGATCGCGCCCGGAAACTGCTTAGCGGGACCGTTATAGAGAGGTGACTCATAAATTTGAAAAAAAAAATTAGGAAAAATTATAGAAATTTTCTGTAAAAATACATAACTTAGAATTATGTATAATTCTGTGATTGTCATGGCCTACTGACCCCAATTTGATTGGAATATATGTGTTGTAATTCATAATACGGCCTGCATGCAGTTTTTGTGGTTGTGCGTATTGTATAGTGTATGCGACCTGCGCGTCGTACCTCTTATTTTAAAATTCTAGTTGTAAATAGTTTGACTCGAATGTAACTCGAGTTTCATATTTGTAATGTACAAAATGGAGCGGTGGAAAGTCCACTTGTAGACGAAGTTACAAGAAGGGTGCCGACGACTGGCGGTCAAAGGAAGCGCTTGGAGAAGCCGCTAGCCTTAAGTTGACCGTCCGATCTTCTCATTATATATATATATATATATATATATATATATATTTGATTTTGCTTGTATGTATGTGATGCATGCTAGTAGAATAATGCTTGTATGTATATGATGCATGCTGGGATAATTTTCTTGTATGTATATGATGCATGCTAGAATAATGTATGTATGTATGTGATGCATGCTAATATAGGATAATAAAGGCTTCAATGCATATATGATACACATTACGATTAGATTAGATCATAATCGAATCAACTCGAAAATGCCTACCGAGCCTTGATACCCATCACTACCTCGATCATTTGTTGTTGTTGAATCTGCCAAAGCAGAGCAACGCATATTATCTTGGTAGGGTGCGGAGGGACAATCTTGGTCCCGCCTATCACGCTTGGGTTAGAGTAAGCTCAATTAGATTGAGCAAAACTAGTTAACTCAATTGGATCGAGTAGAACTATAGGCATATTCCAACCATTGGAAAGATAGGATAAGATCGCATTTACACTAAATCTTGGGCGATTTAGCCAAAGCTAACTCAAGGTCTTTTGTAAATGTGGGTCTTGATCCTATAAACAAGAGTTGCATAGAGATGTAATCGGTAATGTGTTACCCACCGATCGTACTAAGTCTTGGGCGATTTAGCCAAAGCTAACTCAAGGCTTAGTATGATGTGGATCTTGTCCCGCAAGAATTATAGCTAGTTTGTATGAATCTAGTAATGTGGTTTGACCACATCCATAACTCGATTCTACAAAATTCCTATAATTCAGTGGGAGCATCATTTGATTAAAGGCCTAATTAAATGATAAAAGGAATATGATATTAATTCTCTGCATTGTATATTGTAGATAACTATGTTTAAACAAACACGAACACTCTCTCTCTGCGTTCTGTCCTTGAGAAGGACAAGCTCAATGGAGCAAATTTCCTGGACTAGTACAGGAACCTGAGAATTGTTCTCACCCAAGAAAGGAAGTTGTACGTCCTAGAGCAGCCCATTCCGGAGGCACCTCCTGCCACTGCCTCGCGAGCTGACAAAGATGCTTACAAGAAGCATCAAGATGATGCATTAGATGTGTCATGTCTAATGCTCGCGACCATGAACTCTGAGCTTCAGAAGCAACACGAGTTCATGAATGCTTATGATATGGTTGGACATCTTCATCAACTATATCAAGGACAAGCAAGGCATGAGAGATATGAAGTCTCTAAGGCATTGTTTGGGTCCAAAATGCAAGATGGGACTCCCGTAGGTCCATATGTACTCAAGATGATTGGGTACGTAGAAAACCTATAAAGGTTGGGATTCCCACTTGGCCAAGAGCTGGCCACTGACCTGATCTTGCAATCTTTGCCACAAGCCTACAATCAATTTGTCATGAATTACAACATGAATGAAATTGATAAGCCACTACCTGAGATGCTCAACATGTTGAGAACTGCTGAGCTTAATCTTAAGAAGGGAAAATCTGACACCATTTTGATGGTGCACAAAAAGAAAGGCAAGGAAAAGCCTAAAGGTAAGGGAAAGTCCCAAGCCAAGGGCAAAGGAAAAGAACTTAAAACCAAAGGAGGGGTAGCCAAGGAAGGGGCTTGCTTCCACTGCAAGGAAGCTGGACACTGGAAGCGTAACTGCAAAGCTTACCTGGAAGATCTTAAGAAAAAAAGAAGTGAGACTTCTACTTCAGGTATAAATGTTATAGAAGTCAATCTATCTATTTCTTCATCATGGGTATTAGATACCGGATGTGCATCTCACATTTGTACCAATGTGCAGGCGCTGAGAAATAGCAGGGCATTAACAAAGGGCGAGGTGGACCTACGAGTAGGCAATGGAGCAAGGGTTGTTGTTGTTGCTGTAGGAACTTATGATCTATCTCTGCCCTCTGGGCTTGTACTAGAATTAGATGAATGTTGTTATGTGCCTGCTTTGACTAAGAACATAATTTCGATTTCTTGTTTGGACAAGAAAGGATTTACATTTATAATAAAAAAATAAATATTGTTCAGTTTATTTAAATGATATGTTTTATTGTAGTGCACCTCTAATGAACGGACTCTACTTTTTAGACTTAGATAGCCCTATCTATAACATAAGTGCCAAAAGGTTCAATTCAAATGAGTTGAACCAAACCTATCTCTGGCATTGTCGCTTAGGTCACATAAATGAGGGTCGCTTATCTCAGCTCCATAAGGATGGGCTGCTAGACTCATTTGATTTTGAATCATATGAGACATGCGAGTCTTGCCTTTTAGGCAAGATGACCAAGACTCTCTTTAGTGGACACAGCGAAAGAGCCTATAATCAACGACACACCATATAAATAATATCATCTCCCAACTTACCGAGCCTATCGATTTAATCTATAAATCTCGTCCATTGGTAAATCAAAGAGATGACTACTAAGTATATGTGCCCGTTATTATATCAGGATTAAGAGCATGTACAATATAATATCTGAGGTCCGATTCAATTTTGTAGTCAGCAATAAATCGAATCACCTCTAAGTCAGTCCTGCTCAATACACACAAAGTGCACTAGTGTGATTCTATTGTCAATACAAACCAATCCCAAATCACACTACAACCATTCCAATGGTTTGTCCAAAGCCATCTCGATTGTGAGCCTTTACTTATACTTTACAAGGAACCGATAACATGATCTCCCATGTGACACCACACACCATGTTATCTACAATGTAATGTATTAGACAATATTGCATAACCATAAAAATATGCAAACAATGATCATGTGATTCTTATTTCAAAAATAAAGATGTTCATACAAAATATAGACTTTTCAGTATAGATCCTAACAGGTCACGATCAGTCGACTGATGTGCGTGAAATCAACTTGATGCAGGTTATAAATGGAGCTCAAGATGGGGGATTTCGCCAAGACTTTTGTGAAGCTATTGGAGGGGAATTGTTGTTGTATTCCAGACCTTCAAGAGCCATCTAAAGCAAGCAACAAGAAAGTGATCAAAGCAATTGTGTAAAAGTTCTCTTTTGTATTGTCTTTGTATTTCTTCATGTATTTCATATTACTTGTTGTAATAGCTTGTTCGAGGTTTCTCCACCTCCGACATGTAGTCGAGAAGGAGTTTAGTTATTGTCGTGCACATAACTAGAGCTCGGTGAGCTCGCCAGTGGAGTAGGAACCATTCGGTTCCGAACCACATATATCTTGTGTATTGTTGTGTGCTTGCATTGTTGTTATCATTATTATTGTTATTTTCGCTATGCTAACGATAATGGTAGATGAGCATGCAAGAAGAACGATCGTATTCCACCGCCTATGTCAAAGGCTATTCACTCTAGTCGACCATCGACCCTACAAGTGGTATCAGAGCCAAGGCACTTGTCGAGGACTAACCGCCAACACAAGCACTACAAGATGGCCTGCTACAACCTCCAAGCACCAAAATTCGAAGGAGATTTTCAATGGTGGAGTAGAAAAATGGAGGTATATCTAGAAATCGATTTTAATTTCATGCTAATCTTAGAAAGTGGTTTATTGCCTAGGGATGAAAGAAATAGGCAAATTGAGAAGTCAAGGTGGACCCAAGACCAAATCAAGGACTTCGAGACAAATCTCAAGGTAATCGAATTACTTAGTGATTTGATTCCTAACAACATTTGGTCTAGGTTGGGTAATTTTAGGGATGCCAAGGAATTATGGGAGAAGATAATGAAATTCCAAGAAAATTCTCAATTGGCACAAGTAGAGGAGAATGCCGAGGAAGAATCGACATCCACATTTGATGATGTTGATGATTTGGTGGAGACCTCCACCTCTAGCATTGAGGGGGAGGAGAGGCAATCTTCCACTCCGGAGCAAGATCAAAACGAGGCATCTACCTCCGGAAGAAGTGACCAAGAGTCCTCCACTTCTCTAGGTAACTCAAGCATAATGATTTTAAATAAAGATCACATAATATGCTTTGAGTGTAGGGAGAAAGGACATTACAAGATTAAATGCCTAAAATTGACTAAGAAGAAGACACCGGCACCAAAAGTCAACCCAAAGTCAAAGGATGCCAGAGGCGCCACAACTAGAAGCAAAGAGCACATTGTGTGCTTTACATGCAATCAAAGGGACACTACAAAGCCAATGTCCTAGGGGGAGGAAGAAAGGGCAAGAAGGTGTATCTCATGTAGGGGGAGCTTCCCAAGCTAACCCTAAGGTAAATTTAGTTAATGCACCTTCAATTCCTAGAATTAAAAAGCATGCTAAGAATTATTTTAGTTCTCTTGCAATTATAAATGAAAAGCATGCTAGTAGGAAGAAATATGTTTGTCTAGGTGCCAAGCATGTTCATATATCTAAGGACAAACCTAGGACCAATAACCCTAGAACTATCTTGCCTAGGGAATCAATTAGGAGAGTAGAAGAAAATTTGGGTATTAATCCCAAAAGGTCTAGGCACATGCCTAAGAAGAAGAGGTCTTCCCAAAAACCTAATGAACAATAAAAATTGAGAAAATTAGAATTAGAAAACCAAGTCTTGAGGTCAAAACTTGAGAGAATGGAAAAGACCCTTAGGATTATAGAAAATTCTATTCAAAGGTCAAATTCCCAAAAGTCAAGACCTAGGGTTCAAAAATGGTCTAAGGGCAAGGAAGGTTTGGGTCACAAACCTAAGCCCAAGAATACTTATCATAATGTTCCATTTAATTATGGAACAACATCTAGGTCTAAAAAAACCAAGGCTAATAGGGAAGCCATCCCTAAGTCTAGCCATGGTATGTGTTTAGTGGCTAAGGACTTAAGAAAAACCAAGAAGGCCACTAAGAAGGTCATTGGAGGAGTTACCTCTAGAGTTGACCTAGGAAAGACCCAAAAGACTATGTCTTCAAAGCTTAAAAGGGTCATTAGGAAGGTATCTAGGGAAGTTATCCCTAGTGAATACCTTGTTAACCCAAGGAGCTCAAATAGGTATTGGGTTCCGAGGAGCGTGATCGATTCACGCTAGATGGGTTCGAGTGTGTCAACCCTAAATGGATGAGTAGTTAACCTAGCCATGGTGAGTTGACACATTAGGATGTGCCAATATGCTTGAGAAGTTGAAAATTGATTAAATTGGCACAATTAGGTCTTAGAGGTATGGGTGTGCCATTTTGGGTTTATAGCACACTTGGGAGATAATGGTATTAAGGCAAAATGAAGTTAATTCCTAGAAATGGCATTTTGGATTTAACACTTAGGTATTTTATACCTTAGTATATTTTTCTTGCCATAATTTATTTGCCTTGTCATGACATGACATCATTTTCATTTTTATCTCTAAAAATTTCATGATCATATTTAGACTTATTTTTATATGTCATGTATGCTAAAATTTCATTCACATGCCATGACATCATGATTTTGGCACATGCTTAGTTATATCATATATATGTCATATGTTAGTGAAAGCCCTAGAGTCAATCATGTGATGATTGTTGTATGGACTTTATTGTATCATATTCCTATTTATAAAGGCATGGTTATTATATTTATTTGTATTGGTGCCAAATAACTAAATATAATAATGTCCTTGAGTAGTAGGTTCTTATCTATATCAATCGATTGGTTGAATCGATAATGAGATGATATAGAGAACACTACTCTTAATCATTCCTAGTCGAGTATTAACATTCAGGGATAATGTTAATGCGTAGAGACTAGCATGTAGGTCAACACGATGACTTGATCTCACAAGTCATGGATATGAGATATCAAGTTGACACATGGGTATGCATTGGAGAATGTATACTGAATGACCCGCCATGAGAAAGTATCATGGATTGTTATATGAGTGTCATATACTTTCTCATGTGGCTATTAGTATGACTATTAGTCCTTAGACCTGAAGTCACCATGGTTCCCTACATAAGGAGTTGCATACTTTGGCTTCGTCAAACGTCACCCGTAAATGGGTGGACTATAAAGGCGATTACTGGGTATGTAACGAATTATGCGGAGGGATGTGAGTGATGTAGATGGGATCTATCCCTCCTATATGACAGGGGTGACATCGATATTCCTGATAGAGTGAGACCACGAAGTGCATGGCCATGTCCAAATGAGTCAATATGAGATATTGAGCTCATTTGATTAGAGTGAATCTACTTGGAGTTCAAGATATAAATTGTACCGAGGATGACACAGTCTATGCCTCTATTGGTCAATCTAGATGTCAAGGATAGAGGGACATTGTCACATATTGTGAGAGTCACAATTAGTAGTCACAAAGGTGATGTTGGAGCTCAACATTCTTGTAACTTGGGTAGCAATGATGTGTTGCTAGATACCGCTCATTGCTTATGTTCCTAAATCGGTTTAGGGACATTGCCAACGTTACAAGAACCTATAGGGTCACACACATAAGAGCAATTAGATGGAGATTAGGTTCATATGATTAACCATGAGGATTAGGTTCATGGGATGAACCAAATTGGATTAAGAGTAATCCAAATTAGACTAATTGAGTTAGACTCAAGTTGATTCAAGTGTTGAATGAGTCTAATTTAGATTTGATTCATTAAGTCAATTTAAATTAATGAATAGAGATTCATTAAATCAAATTGACTTGAGTCAAGTGGTTAGATTTGATCAACCATGGGAGATTAGAGGTCAAGTTTGACTTGACTTGAGAGGGAAGATGAAAGGTCAAGTTTGACTTGACCAAATGTCATGTCATGATGATGACTTGGCATGGCCAGCCAATGATGATGGTCAACATCATCATTGACTTATCATGTGGTGTCACCTCATGAGGGAGACCAAGAGCCATGGGAGTTACATGCATGCATGTAACCTCCCAAGCCTTGAAGTGGTCGGCCACTTTAGGAGTTTTGATGGTTGAATTCATTTGGTGAGTTACACACAACTTCATCTTCTTCCTTGGATCAACTTCCCTCAAGCTCTCCCTCTCTCCTTCCTCATCTTGCCGAGCATCTAAGGAGTGCTAGCACACTCAAGATTTCTTCTCTCCACCTTTTTCTTGTGTGGATACCAATAGAGGAGTGTGCACTTAACGCTCTTGAGTTCCGGCGAACCTTTTGGACGAGCGGGATTTGCGAAGGGCGTCGCATCGAGGGTAACATCCTTATCATATAGATATAAGGTAGATCTAGGGTTTTATATAAGTACATACATATTTTAGTTTTAATACATCTTCACACGGATCCGTGGCAGGGGCTTCCGAGGTTTCCGCAACGCAAAAAGCGATTTTTGCTGCTCGGAAAAACCCAACAGTGGTATCAGAGCCATGTGCGAAGCATGTATGTGTTTCGTTTTTGTAGTTTTTATATTAGATATAAAAATTACAGATTTTTATGTTTCTGTAAATTTCCTAATTTTATAGAATTTTTGGGTATTTTTCTCGAAGAGTCGAAGCAACGAGTGTTGGGACACTTGTAGGCTTCAACCGTCGAGAAAAACTCTCCGAAACGGCGAGTTCTCGCTTTAGGTTTTTGGGACAGCAACTTAAGTCACTGTAGGATCGTAATAGGGAAACTCGCGAAGTTAATTTTGTGAGTATGGGCGCTGCCCCTATCCCCGAAAGGGGCCTTGTCCCGCGATCGCGGAAGCGCTTAGCGGGACCGTTATAGAGAGGTGACTCATAAATTTGAAAAAAAAAATTAGGAAAAATTATAGAAATTTTCTGTAAAAATACATAACTTAGAATTATGTATAATTCTGTGATTGTCATGGCCTACTGACCCCAATTTGATTGGAATATATGTGTTGTAATTCATAATACGGCCTGCATGCAGTTTTTGTGGTTGTGCGTATTGTATAGTGTATGCGACCTGCGCGTCGTACCTCTTATTTTAAAATTCTAGTTGTAAATAGTTTGACTCGAATGTAACTCGAGTTTCATATTTGTAATGTACAAAATGGAGCGGTGGAAAGTCCACTTGTAGACGAAGTTACAAGAAGGGTGCCGACGACTGGCGGTCAAAGGAAGCGCTTGGAGAAGCCGCTAGCCTTAAGTTGACCGTCCGATCTTCTCATTATATATATATATATATATATATATATATATATATATATATATATATATATATATATATTTGATTTTGCTTGTATGTATGTGATGCATGCTAGTAGAATAATGCTTGTATGTATATGATGCATGCTGGGATAATTTTCTTGTATGTATATGATGCATGCTAGAATAATGTATGTATGTATGTGATGCATGCTAATATAGGATAATAAAGGCTTCAATGCATATATGATACACATTACGATTAGATTAGATCATAATCGAATCAACTCGAAAATGCCTACCGAGCCTTGATACCCATCACTACCTCGATCATTTGTTGTTGTTGTTGAATCTGCCAAAGCAGAGCAACGCATATTATCTTGGTAGGGTGCGGAGGGACAATCTTGGTCCCGCCTATCACGCTTGGGTTAGAGTAAGCTCAATTAGATTGAGCAAAACTAGTTAACTCAATTGGATCGAGTAGAACTATAGGCATATTCCAACCATTGGAAAGATAGGATAAGATCGCATTTACACTAAATCTTGGGCGATTTAGCCAAAGCTAACTCAAGGTCTTTTGTAAATGTGGGTCTTGATCCTATAAACAAGAGTTGCATAGAGATGTAATCGGTAATGTGTTACCCACCGATCGTACTAAGTCTTGGGCGATTTAGCCAAAGCTAACTCAAGGCTTAGTATGATGTGGATCTTGTCCCGCAAGAATTATAGCTAGTTTGTATGAATCTAGTAATGTGGTTTGACCACATCCATAACTCGATTCTACAAAATTCCTATAATTCAGTGGGAGCATCATTTGATTAAAGGCCTAATTAAATGATAAAAGGAATATGATATTAATTCTCTGCATTGTATATTGTAGATAACTATGTCGACAAACACGAACACTCTCTCTCTCTGCGTTCTGTCCTTGAGAAGGACAAGCTCAATGGAGCAAATTTCTAGGACTAGTACAGGAACCTGAGAATTGTTCTCACTTAAGAAAGGAAGTACGTCCTAGAGCAGCCCATTTCGGAGGCACCTCCTGCCACTGCCTCGCGAGTTGACAAAGATGCTTACAAGAAGCATCAAGATGATGCATTAGATGTGTCATGTCTAATGCTCGCGACCATGAACTCTGAGCTTCAGAAGCAACACGAGTTCATGAATGCTTATGATATGGTTGGACATCTTCATCAACTATATCAAGGACAAGCAAGGCATGAGAGATATGAAGTCTCTAAGGCATTGTTTGGGTCCAAAATGCAAGATGGGACTCCCGTAGGTCCATATGTACTCAAGATGATTGGGTACGTAGAAAACCTATAAAGGTTGGGATTCCCACTTGGCCAAGAGCTGGCCACTGACCTGATCTTGCAATCTTTGCCACAAGCCTACAATCAATTTGTCATGAATTACAACATGAATGAAATTGATAAGCCACTACCTGAGATGCTCAACATGTTGAGAACTGCTGAGCTTAATCTTAAGAAGGGAAAATCTGACACCATTTTGATGGTGCACAAAAAGAAAGGCAAGGAAAAGCCTAAAGGTAAGGGAAAGTCCCAAGCCAAGGGCAAAGGAAAAGAACTTAAAACCAAAGGAGGGGTAGCCAAGGAAGGGGCTTGCTTCCACTGCAAGGAAGCTGGACACTGGAATGAAGATCTTAAGAAAAAAAGAAGTGAGACTTCTACTTCAGGTATAAATGTTATAGAAGTCAATCTATCTATTTCTTCATCATGGGTATTAGATACCGGATGTGCATCTCACATTTGTACCAATGTGCAGGCGCTGAGAAATAGCAGGGCATTAACAAAGGGCGAGGTGGACCTACGAGTAGGCAATGGAGCAAGGGTTGTTGTTGTTGCTGTAGGAACTTATGATCTATCTCTGCCCTCTGGGCTTGTACTAGAATTAGATGAATGTTGTTATGTGCCTGCTTTGACTAAGAACATAATTTCGATTTCTTGTTTGGACAAGAAAGGATTTACATTTATAATAAAAAAATAAATATTGTTCAGTTTATTTAAATGATATGTTTTATTGTAGTGCACCTCTAATGAACGGACTCTACTTTTTAGACTTAGATAGCCCTATCTATAACATAAGTGCCAAAAGGTTCAATTCAAATGAGTTGAACCAAACCTATCTCTGGCATTGTCGCTTAGGTCACATAAATGAGGGTCGCTTATCTCAGCTCCATAAGGATGGGCTGCTAGACTCATTTGATTTTGAATCATATGAGACATGCGAGTCTTGCCTTTTAGGCAAGATGACCAAGACTCTCTTTAGTGGACACAGCGAAAGAGCAACAGATTTGTTAGGACTTATACATAGTGATGTATGTGGTCCTTTCAATGTTGCTTCTAGAGGTGGTTACAGGTACTTCATTACATTTACTGATGACTTCAGTAGATATGATTATGTGTATCTTATGACACATAAATCAGAATCCTTTGAAAAGTTCAAAGAATTCAAGAATGAAGTACAAAACCAGCTTGGCAAGAGTATTAAGATACTTCGATCAGATCGAGGTGGTGAATACCTTAGCCATGAGTTTCGTGACTATCTAGCTGAGTGTGGGATTCTATCCCAACTCACTCCTCCTGGAACACCATAGTGGAATGGTGTATCCAAAAGGAGGAATCGTACCCTATTAGATATGGTACGTTCTATGATGAGTCACACAGATCTTCCTATATCCTTTTGGGGATATGCTCTAGACACAGCAGCTTTTACCCTTAACCGTGTACCATCCAAGGCTGTCATAAAGACACCATATACGATATGGACAGGGAGAAATCCCAAGATGTCTTTCATGAGGATTTGGGGTTGTGAGGCTTACGTTCGACGTCAAGTCTCAGATAAACTGGGACCCAAATCCGATAGGTGTTATTTTATTGGATATCCCAAGGGTACAAAGGGATATTACTTCTACATTCCCAGTCAGCACAAAGTGTTTGTGGCAAAGACTGGGGTTTTTCTAGAAAGAGATTTTGTTTCTAGAAAAACTAGTGGGAGTACGTTCGATCTTGAAGAAATTCAAGATAAGGACCATAGTACTGAGGCCTTGATGGAGGTTGAACAGGAACCACAAAGTGTTGTGGGTGATGAGGTTGTTGCACAAGGAGTTGTGGAACAACCACCTGTTCAGGTAGACCTACCTCTTCGCAGATCTGATAGGGTACGTCGTCAGCCTGAGAGATACTCATTTCTCTTGTCTGACCATGATGACGTAGTGCTCATTGAGAATGAGCCTACCTCCTATCAGGAAGTTGTGATGAGCCCAGATTCTGAGAAATGGCTAGAGGCCATGAGATCTGAGATGGAATCCATATACACCAACAAAGTATGGACTTTGGTTGATCCACCTGAAGGGGTCAAACCCATTGGGTGTAAGTGGGTCTTTAGGAGAAAGACTGACATGGATGGACTTACGCATACCTATAAGGGTCGATTGGTGGCTAAAGGTTTCAATAAGATTCATGGTATTGACTATGATGAAACCTTTTCTCCAGTGGCAATGTTTAAGTCCATTCGGATCTTGCTTGCTATTGCAGCATACCACGATTATGAGATCTGGCAGATGGATGTCAAAACTGCATATCTAAATGGAAACTTACTCGAGGATGTGTACATGACACAACCTGAGGGTTTTGAAGATCCACAGCATACTGGGAAAGTATGCAAACTGTAAAGGTCTATTTATGGGCTAAAGCAAGCCTCTCAGAGTTGGAATCTTCGATTCGATGATGCGATCAAATAGTTTGGTTTCATCAAGAATGAAGATGAACCCTGTGTCTACAAAAGGGTTAATGGGAATACAGTTGTCTTCCTTGTATTGTATGTGGATGACATACTACTCATTGGGAATGACATCCCTTCGCTACAATCTGTGAAGACTTGGCTATGGACGTGCTTCTCAATGAAGGACTTAGGTGAAGCAGACTGTATTCTAGGCATCAAGATCTATAGAGATAGATCTAAGAGATTGCTTGGCCTAAGTCAGAGTACATATATTGACACGGTATTACTACGGTTTGCCATGCAGAATTCCAAGAAGGGACTTCTGCCGATGTCACATGGTGTGAGTTTTTCGAAGACTCAAAGTCCCTCTTCTAGAGAGGAGAGAGACCGCATGGATAAGATCCCTTACGCATCTGCTATAGGATCTATCATGTACGCCATGTTGTGTACTTGTCCTGATGTCTCATATGTTTTGAGCATGATGAGTATATACCAGTCAGATCCAGGTGAGCGTCACTGGATAGCAGTCAATAATATTCTTAAGTACTTGAGAAGGACTAAAGAATATTTCTTGATATTTGGAGGCGATGAGGAGCTAGCTGTAAAGGGTTACAGCAATGTCAGCTTCCAAACTGACCAGAATGATTATAGATCACAGTCAGGGTTCGTGTTTTGCTTGAATGGTGGCGTTGTGAGCTGGAAGAGTTCGAAGCAGGACACAATTGATGATTCTACAACAGAAGCTGAGTATATCGCTGCATCTGAGGCAGCAAAGGAGGCAGTTTGGATCCGCAAGTTCATTACTAAGCTTGGGGTGGTTCCTAGCATAGCAGATCCCATAGAGCTCTATTGTGACAACAATGGAGCGATTGCATAGGCTAAGGAACCTCGCTCACACCAGCGAACCAAACACATACTACGGCGCTTCCATCTCATTCGAGAGATTATCGATAGAGGAGATGTGAAGATTTGCAGAGTACCACAGAGGCTAACATCGCAGATCCCTTGACCAAGGCTTTGGCACAGAAAAAGCATGATGGTCACACTAGGTCATTGGGAATTAGATACTACGGTGATTGGCACTAGTGCTAGTGGGAGATTGTTAGTGAAAGCCCTAGAGTCAATCATGTGATGATTGTTGTATGGACTTTATTGTATCATATTCCTATATATAAAGGCATGGTTATTATATTTACTTGTATTGGTGCCAAATAACTAAATATAATAATGTCCTTGAGTAGTAGGTTCTTATCTATATCAATCGATTGGTTGAATCGATAATGAGATGATATAGAGAACACTACTCTTAATCATTCCTAGTCGAGTATTAACATTCAGGGACAATGTCAATGCGTAGAGACTAGCATGTAGGTCAACACGATGACTTGAACTCACAAGTCATGGATATGAGATATCAAGTTGACACATGGTTTGCATTGGAGAATGTATACTGAATGACCCACCATGAGAAAGTATCATGGATCATTATATGAGTGTCATATACTTTCTCATGTGGCTATTAGTATGACTATTAGTCCTTAGACCTGAAGTCACCATGGTTCCCTACATAAGGAGTTGCATACTTTGGCTTCGTCAAACATCACCCGTAAATGGGTGGACTATAAAGGCGATTACTAGATATGTAACAAAATATGCGGAGGGATGTGAGTGATGTAGATGGGATCTATCTCTCCTATATGACGGGGGTGACATCGATATTCTTGATAGAGTGAGACCACGAAGTGCATGGCCATGCCCAAATGAGTCAATATAAGATATTGAGCTCATTTGATTAGAGTGAGTCTACTTGGAGTTCAAGATATAGATTGTACCGAGGATGACACGGTCTATGCCTTGATTGGTCAATCTAGATATCAAGAATAGAGGGACATTGTCACATATTGTGAGAGTCACAATTAGTAGTCACAAAGGTGATGTTGGATCTCAACATTCTTGTAACTTGGGTAGCAATGATGTGTTGCTAGATACCGCTCATTGCTTATGTTCCTAAATCGGTTTAGGGACATTGTCAATGTTACAAGAACCTATAGGGTCACACACATAAGGGCAATTAGATGGAGATTAGGTTCATATGATTAACCATGAGGATTAGGTTCATGGGATGAACCAAATTGGATTAAGAGAAATCCAAATTAGACTAATTGAGTTAGACTCAAGTTGATTCAAGTGTTGAATGAGTCTAATTTAGATTTGATTCTTTAAGTCAATTTAAATTAATGAATAGAGATTCATTAAATCAAATTGACTTGAGTCAAGTGGTTAGATTTGATCAACCATGGGAGATTAGAGGTCAAGTTTGACTTGACTTGAGAGGGAAGATGAAAGGTCAAGTTTGACTTGACCAAATGCCATGTCATGATGATGACTTGGCATGGCCGGCCAATGATGATGCTCCACATCATCATTGACTTATCATGTGGTGCCACCTCATGAGGGAGACCAAGAGCCATGGGAGTTACATGCATGCATGTAACCTCCCAAGCCTTGAAGTGGCCGGCCACTTTAGGAGTTTTGATGGTTGAATTCATTTGGTGAGTTACACACAACTTCATCTTCTTCCTTGGATCAACTTACCTCAAGCTCTCCCTCTCTCCTTCCTCATCTTTCCGAGCATCTAAGGAGTGCTAGCACACTCAAGATTGCTTTTCTCCACCTTTTGCTTGTGTGGATACCAATAGAGGAGTGTGCACTTGACGCTCTTGAGTTCCGGCGAACCTTTTGGACGAGCGGGATTTGCGAAGGGCGTCGCATCGAGGGTAACATCCTTATCATATAGATCTAAGGTAGATCTAGGGTTTTATATAAACACATACATGTTTTAGTTTTAATACATCTTCGCATAGATCCGTGGCCGGGGCTTCCGAGTTTTCCGCAACGCAAAAAGTGGTTTTTGCTGCTCGGAAAAACCCAACACCATAATCATATCATGCATAAAATAAAATGAAATTAAGGACTATGACATGATTTGATAGGAATCAAATAATATTGCCTAGAAATATGCATGAGACCATTAAAGAACAAAAACCCACATCTCACTAGATTAATTGCCTTGTATGTATTTTACACATCTAGATACAAGTGAGATGTTTAGGAAAAAGGAATTAAAGGTTTCAAAAACATTTTGAAAAATATTGGTGAAGTCTATCTTTTGATAGAAATCACCATTGAATGGGATGATACAAAGAGGGCTCAATATTGAAGCTTTTCTTAACTTTTGAACTTTGTATCAATCTCCTATTTTAGTGGGTAAAATAATTTTCAAATATTTTTCACCCATAGTATTTATGATAAGTAATATACATACAAAATTTCAAGATTTTTCAACATATGTAAATTTACTTACGAATTTCAAAAATTCATTTCTGAAATTCAAGCAAATGCTATCGATCAGCATGGAAACCAATGATCGATGACAAGTCCAATGATCGATGACAAGTCCAATGGTAGCTAAGAGAGTCGATAGCGCAGTGACTAAACCTTGGTGGTTAGGCTCATGTTCAACTGTGTTTTGGTCCCCTAACCACTCCTAACCCTAGGACATGCTTGGGAGAGCATTAGAAAGGGTGGAAATCCATTGGACATGGATTAGGAGAAGTGTTTAGGGAGAGTATCAATTTTAAGGTGGATGAGAGTTCATTGTTGAACTTTGCCTTAATTTTGATTTGGTTAATGTTCCTATTGGCTTAAGGACTCTCCAAGGACATTGTTGGTGCAATGGTCAAGGGGGAGCAAGCCTCTAGGGGGAGGTATCTATCATGGGAAGATGAATGTGTATTTCCTCATGGGAGGAAAATTGGGTTACCTCTCTTTAAGTGATATGGGACTTATCACTAGAAAGATTGCAGACATGTGTTTCCTCCAAGGGAGAGATTGTAAGATCTCATTGGGATATGAGACATTCATACCCTTGGGGAGGACCTTTTTGATGTAATGCCAAAAAGGGGGAGAAGTTACCAAGTTACCAATTAGGGTTCGTTGGAATTCTCATTGGGATGTGAGAATTGCCAATATGGGAGAATTGGTAGACTTGAGATGGTAGTTTTGTCAATCATCAAAAAGGGGGAGATTGTTAGTGCAATCGGCCCAGGTTGACTCGAGTTTGACTCGAGCAGTATATTGATGATAGACAAAACTTATGACATGGGATTGCCATAGGAAAGTCCAACATGGAATTGGCATGGAAAATTCAAGCATGGAGCTTGGTGTGGAAAAGTCCAAAGCATTGCGAAGCCGTGCACTTGGTGCTTGGTGAGAAATGCATTGCGAAGTCGTGCGCTTGGTGCATGTGGGAAGTTTTGAGGACTTGGTAAGTTCACTAGGCTCAGGGTCCTTGAGTCGGTGAAGGATGGCATTGCAAAGCCGTGTGTTTGGTGCATCCGAGGGACCGCCGGACGGGGAGCGAATGGAGTGAGCCCAAAGGGAAGCATACTTCAAGGGCATGAGACGCGAAGGATGGCGTTGCGAAGTCATGCGCTTGACGCATCCGAGGGACGTAGGCCGAGGGAAGAGAGCTTCTGTGGGGAAATCCATGAGGGATAAGGTGGACTTGGCCAAGTGGCTAAGACTGAGTGTCGGAGGCTCAAACAACTTAGGTTTCAGGTTTTACCCGACATCAGTCGACTGGCATAGGTGCCAGTCGACTGTTCTAGGTCATATGGGTCCGACCAGTGTTCGACTGGTGTTTGGATGGATCAAGTCGACATCAGTCGACTGCTTAAGGGAAGCAGTCGACTGATCGCACTATGCACGGGCACAGAAGCTAGTCGAGCTCGCCATCACTTGACTGATGGGTTATCAGTCGACTGATGGGTATCATCAATCGACTGATGTGTAATCCATTGGAACTTGACCAACGTGGATCTGGCCGTTGTGAGACAACGGCTACAGGACCAGTCGACTAATGGTCATGATCAGTCGACTGATGCGTGCAAAATCAGCTTGATGCAAGTTATAAATGGAGCTCAAGATGGGGGATTTCGCTAAGACTTTTGTGAAGCTATTGGAGGGGAATTGTTGTTGCATTACACACCTTCAAGAGCCATCTAAAGCAAGCAACAAGAAAGTGATCAAAGCAATTGTGTAAAAGTTCTCTTTTGTATTGTCTTTGTATTTCATATTACTTGTTGTAATAGATTGTACGAGGTTTCTCCACCTCCGACGTGTAGTCGAGAAGGAGTTTAGTTAGTGTCCTGTGCATAACTAGAGCTCGCTCGTGGAGTAGGAACCATTCGGTTCCGAACCACATATATCTTGTGTATTATTATGTGCTTACATTGTTGTTATCATTATTATTGTTATTTCCATTGCGCTAATGACAATCGTAGACGAGCACGCAAGAAGAACGATTGTATTCCACCGTCTACGTCAAAGGCTATTCACCCCCCTCTAGCCAGCCACCATCGACCCTACACCCACCCCCCTGCTGGCCCTTGCAGACGAGCACTGAAGCGTCGCGCCCGAAGGATCACGCTACTATCTTTTCTGCTTCTCCGTCGAGGCATGCGACAGAGTTTCGTCTTCACTCTCCTTCGCGTGATCCATCTCGACGTCGTCGTAACAACGCCCGATCGGCGCTGTCACCAGGCTTCTCCCTCAGTGGTTGCTCGGCAAACTCCACGGCCACCGCGACCAGCTTTGCCAGCCACCGGACCTTACCTCGACCGTGAGCAGCATCTTCCTGCAACCTGTTCCCACTGCTCTCTCCTCCATCGCCGCCTATATTCACCATGAGCTCTATTTTTTCAGCGAGATTGGTCTCACGATGTGCCCTCTTCCAACTTCGAGTGATCGCCAGAATTTCTTTCCTCTACTCAGGTTGCTTGTGATACGAGTGACAACTTGGTGTTGATTTGTTCTTATGACTTACCATTCTATCTTTAGGTAATCTCTTTAACCTCTCTTTGTTCTTCAAACTTTGAATTCAAAGAGTAGAAGTTCTGGGAAGAATGGTAATGGGATGTTAATAATAGGTGTTGAGGGTAATTTGAACAGGCTATTCTCCATTGGACTCCATTAATTTAGAGTGGATACCTAATTTGAATCAAGCAACAACGGTTCAAATGAAGCAAATTGGAGTAGGAGATTGGGAATTGACATACTTGTAAATTGTGGAGATCGATAGTGGATTTGTGCTTCAGATAAGCTGTGGTTGATTGGAACAATGGGAGGTAAGCATTGATTTTGTATGTTATGAAGTGGATTGTGTTATAGTTGTATAATAGATCGTGTAAAGGTGTTATTATGTATTATATCTATTGGATAAATTGTGGTGAAATTTCAGGAAACTTGGATCAAGGAGATGTGTGATTGAAGCGATTGTAAGGACCTTGATTTGGGATAGTCTTTTGGGCGTGGAGATTTGTTTGGATATTCTACAGTTCAGGTGGGTAATTTCTACCTAGGTCACGATTGACCGGACTCGAGTTTGACTCAAGTAAGTGTTTTGATGTTTGACATGGATGTCTGACATTGATGTCTGACATGTGTTGGGGAGATTGCTGATGTAATCGACCCAGTTTAGTATTTGATGTTTGACGATGGTTTAACCATTGTCATGGGAAAAGTCCAAGTATTGAGTACATGGCATGTAAAGTCCAAGCATGGGTCTTGGCAAAGGAAAGTCCAACATGGGTTGGCAAAGGAAAGTCCAATCATAGGTCTTGGCATGGAAAGTCCAACATGGGTTGGCAAGGGAAAGTTCAACATGGATTGGCAAAGGACAGTCCAAGCATAGGTCTTGGCATGGAAAGTCCAACATGGGTTGGCAAGGGAAAGTCCAAGCTTGAGTCTTGGCATTTGAGAAGTCCAAGGGGAATATTGGCAGCGTAAAGTCCAAGGGTGGAGTCTTGGCAGCATAAGTCCAATGCTTGGCGGCGTAAAGTCCAAGCGGAGTCTTGGCAGCATAAGTCCAATGTGCCTTGGCGGTGTAGACACCGTTAGCAT
Organism: Wurfbainia villosa; assembly: GCA_025175895.1. Taxonomy (NCBI): domain Eukaryota; kingdom Viridiplantae; phylum Streptophyta; class Magnoliopsida; order Zingiberales; family Zingiberaceae; genus Wurfbainia; species Wurfbainia villosa. Next base: position 62,406,885 of record CM045997.1, read on the forward strand.
GACAATAGCCGATGGAAGCACCTGAAGGCTAGCGTATGGATGAACATGTCATGGATGACTTGGAGGGATCCGATACGCGCGAGGCTGACGGAGGTGGCTAGAAGGCTTAGGTCTAGGCTACAGGTGGTCTAGCAAGTATGGGGGCACCATACTTGGGTTAAAACCTCATGTTTGAGGTGTATCAGTCGACTGGGACCATGGGTCAGTCGACTGGTGTGAGTCAACTAGGGTTTGACTGTGGGAATTGGCCTAGCAGTCGATTGCCATCATTGGCCAATTGATTGATGGCCTGAGCAGTCGACTGCTAGTCGGGATGTCGAGCACAGTGTGTTCTTCAATTGAGTGATCGGCGCGACCACTCGACTGATTGAGCCATCAGTCGACTGATGGGCATGATCAGTCGACTGATGGTCTATCCATTTGATTTTTCTAGCATGGATCGAGCCGTTGTCTCATGACAACTGTGGTATCAGTCGACTGTTGGTCCCGAGCAATCGACTGATAGGCGAAAATCAGCCCGAGTTACAGGATTAAAAGGAGCACGAAGGGAAGGTTTTGGCATCGGTTCTTGGACGTCTTTGGGGCGATTTGCTGTTGCAAATTAGGATCTCCAAGTGCATTTCAAGCAACCAAAGATCAAGCAATCAAAAGAGCAATTATAAAGTGTTTTTTCCTTTACTTGTTGTTCATTTAATTATTGTAATTTCTTGTATTTGTTTCTTACTATTGTAAGACTATTTGTACGAGGTTTCTCCACCTCCGGATTGTTCCGAGAAAGAGTTTATTGAATTAGTGGTGTGTGGTCGCATCGTTAGAGCTCGTTTGAGCTCGATCCGTGGAGTAGGAACCATTCAGTTCTGAACCACATTATATTCTTGTGTTGTGATCGTGTTTGTGTATTTTATTATTGCTTTATTTCCACTGCGCACTAATCAAATTGTAGCAAGCACGATCGATTTCCTCCATCCAACGATGAATCGCTATTCACCCCCCCCCTCTAGCGGTCATCGAACGACCCTACAATTGGTATCAGAGCTAGGAGCTCTTCTACGGACTAACCGCCAGGAGCAAAAGAACCTAGAGGGAAGATGGATTTTGAAGAACAACAAGGATGGGACATCAACACGTCGATCCCATATACCTTCTATGGACAAGAAGGGTTTAGACAATGGAAGGCGAGGATTGAAGATTTTATGATGATGATGGACTTAGATGATTGGGCCACGTTGATGGAAGGGTTCCAATTTCTAAGAGGGCCTAAGGGAGGGTTCCTCAACATGAAGAAGTTGACCGAAGAACAACTCCAAGGATTCGAAAGGAGTAATAAGGTAATAAAATTTTTGAGTGATTTAATTCCTAACGATATTGTGTCCAAATTAGGAGAATACAAGGATGCAAAGGAATTTTGGAGTGAATTGGCCAAGCTCCATGAGAACCCTCAACCGGTCCAAGAGCCCTAAGAAGAAGAATCCTCATCCTCACAAGCAAGTGAGGATTCAGAAGTTGGGGAGGAGTCAACTTCTGGATCGGTGGAAGAAAAGGTAGAAGAAGTAGGAGAAGCCTCCACCTCTAGGATTGAGGGGGAGGAGAGGATTTCAACTCCGAAGCATCAAGAAGAAGCCTCTACATCCGGTCAAGATGAAGAAGCTCAAACTCCGACACTTACCACCGACCTAGGTAACTCAAGCATTTCGATTAATAATAAAAATTATATTATATGCTTTGAGTGTAGGGAAGTAGGGCACTATAAGAGAAAGTGCCCTAAGAAGGTTAAAAGAACTCCACCGGCTCCAAAAGTCAAGAATGTCGGTGTCCCCACTAGAAGAAGCAAGGAGCACATCACTTGTTTCAAACGCAACCAAAAAGGGCATTTTAGGAGTCAATGCCCTAGGGGGAAGAAGAAGGTCCAAGAGGAAGCATCACAAGTAGGGGGAGCCTCTAAGGCAAACCCTAAGGTAAAATTTATCAATGCACCTTCTTTAAGTTATAGGCAAAAGCATGCTAGAAATAATGTTAGTAATCTTGCTATTTATCATAAAGAGCATGCTAGAAATAGATTTTATAGTCTAGGAGCAAAATCATATCATATTTCAAATAAGGAGAAATTTGGAACTAATATCCCTAAAACTATTTTACCTAGGGAATCTATTAGGAAAATTGAAGACCACCTAGGTTTAAACCCTAAATGGACTAGACACATGCCTAGGAAGTCTCATGTCCAAAGAATAGATAAAAAATCAAAAATTGGACAACTAGAGTTAGAGAATCAAGCCTTGAGGTCAAGGCTTGAGAAACTTGAAAAGACCCTTAGAAATATACAAAATCAAATGCAAGGGTCAAATAGTCAAAGCCTAGGGTCTAGAAGTCAAAGTCAAAGACCTAGGAAACAAGAACCATCGAAGGGAAAGCCTAAGCCCAAAACGACCTATCACAATATTCCATTTGATTATGGAACTCAAACTAGGTCCAAGAAAACCAAAGTTACTAAGGAAGTCATCCCTAAGGGTAACCAAGGTATGTGCCTAGTGGCTAGGGTTTCAAGGAAACCTAGGGAAGTCATTAAGAAGGTTACAAGGGGAGTTACCCCTAGAGTTAACCTAGGCAAGACCCAAATGACCAAGGCTACCAAGCCTAGGAGGGTCATTAGGAGGGTATCTAGGGAAGTTTGTTAGGGAAATCTCTTGCCATGATAAGGTTTTGATGTGTGTGGCAAAGGGTTTAAGTTAGGTTGTTATTATGATGTGCATTGGAGTCTTGCAGGGCTTAGTAATTTGCACATAGAGCCTAGGCGGGTTCACCACTCACTACTTCGTGCTTGAGTCGGAGAAGGAGCATTGCAGAGTCGTGCGCTTGATGCTGCCAAGGGACCGCGCGGACGAGATGACTTGAAGCGAAGCCAAGGGAGCATACTTCGGAGGCAAGAGACGTGAAGGAGCATTGCAGAGTCATGCGCCTGATGCTGCCGAGGGACGTGGCCATGAACGAAGAGAGCTTCGGCGAGGGACTTCGAGTGAGATGAGAGAATGAGTGAAATGTAAGTAGCTCATTAGGTGAACTTATCCATTTGGCTAAGTGTCGGATGGGATTTCCCGACATCAAGTTGACTACCATGTTATGGTAGTCAACTACTCTAAGTCGACGGTGACTCGACTAGTGTTCGAGTCCGGTTCAAGTGCCAACAGTTGACTTCCATTGAATGGCAGTCGACTGCGAGATCACCAGTTGACTGATGAAGACATCAGTCGACTGGTCATAAGAGTTTCGGGCATAGAATGGAGTCGAGCTTGTGGAGCACTCGACTGATCGAGCATCATTCGACTGATGGCAATATCAGTCGATTGATGCCAGTGCCGTTGGATGAGATCCAACGTGGAAAGCAGCCGTTATTGGGCAACGACTACAGGACCAGTCGACTGATAGGGACATCAGTCGACTGCTCCTATGTCAACGGGAAGAAACCCTCTTCCTCTGTAAAGAGGAAGGGTATGGAGCTTTGGGGGGCTAATGCTTGAACTCCTAACTATTCCCAAAGTGCCCTAAACGGTTTTCCACTCTTCTACTAGTGCTAAACTTCATTCTATTGTGGAAGAGTGATCCTTGTGTAAAAGAGGTTACCTCCACCTAGCTTTGTGCAAAGGAGAGATCTAGTGGAAGCTTGCGGAGTGATTCACCGTGGACGAATCGGACCGTGGATTAGTGGCATAGTCGTGAACCACGTTACATATTGTGTTAGCGTTTGTATTCTTGTCATTTCTATTTTCTTGTCTTGTTTTGTTTTTCTGCTTGCGCTAATCTCTTTGTAGACGAGCAAAATTCCACCACCAAACGAAAGAGGGTTATTCACCCCCCTCTAACCGGCCGATCGATCCCCTATAAGTGGTATCAGAGCCAAGGAAAGCTTGTCGAGGACTAACTGCCACAACAAGCACATTCTAGAATGGCCGACTCTAATATTCATCCGCCAAAGTTCGAGGGGGAATTCTCTTGGTGGAAAAAGATAATGGAGGTATTTTTTGAGACCGATTTTGAAATTCTCTTAATTATGGAAAACGGTTTCGAATTGCCTAGGAATGAAGATGGGGAGCCATTGGAGAAAGCAAGGTGGAGCAAGAGGCAAAAGGAAGAATACTTGGCAAATTCAAAGGCCAAGCACCACCTCTACAATGTACTCCCCCAACAAGAAGTGAATAGAATAGGAGAATGTTCTAGTGCTAAGGAAATGTGGGAGAAGCTAGTAGAGCTTCATGAAGGTACCTCGGAGGCCAAACTTGCAAGGAGAGACCTCCTCCGCTCCAAACTATCCAACATAAAATTAGAAAAGGGAGAAAAGGTAACCTCATTGCATTCTAGGTTTAAATAAATTTTGATTGGACTAACAAGTGTAGGAGAAAGACTCTCCAACCGGGACATGCTCATGAAAGCAATTGATGCTTTTCCCCGGTCATCAAAATGGAGCTCAATGGTGGACTCCTTCTACATGTCCAAGAATCTAGAAGTGAGCACCTTGGAGGAGTTCTTCTCAACAATGGAGCTCCATGAAATGAGGCTTGAAGTAATACAAGAAGAGCCAAAGTTTCAACCTTCAAGAGGAGTACCCTTGATGGCACATAAGGGGAAGAAGAAGATAGAGATCCCCTCCTCCTCCGATGAAGCGTCCTCCTCTTCCTCCATGGATAGCACGGAAGAAGCCTATATGGTAAGGAGGGTAAGGCATGCATTAAAAGGTTTTCATTTTAATAAATCTAATGATAGGAGGAGAAGACCAAAGGGAAAGGTAATTTGTTACAATTGCCAAGGAGAGGAACACATAAGGGACAATTGTCCCCTCTTGAACAAGAGCAAAGAGGAGAAGAGAAAGAAGGAAGAAAAGAAGAAGAAGGGGAGCAAAAAGAAAAAGGAAGAAGAAAAGAAGGCCAAGGAAAAAGGGAAGGCAAAGGCATTAAAAGCAAGGACTTGGGATGACCCTTCTTCCTCATCATCATCATCATCCGTGGAAGAAAATGCCTTTGTCACAAATTTGGCATTGATGGCGTTTGATGACCTCTCCACCTCCTCCTCCGATGGTGAAGAAGCAAGCTCAAGTGGAGAGAGCTCAAGTGAAGGGGGAGCCTCCTCTACATCCTCATCATCGGAAGAGGATTTGGTAAGTGAGGTAATGAATCTACCCCCTAAGAAAATAATGTCTATGATTTCTAGCCTCACTAAGGATTTATTTAGGGCAAAGAAAAGGAATAAATGCATGCTTGAGCAAATTAAGGATTTAGAACAAAAATTAGAAAAAGCATGTTTTAATGATGATAATGATGATGCATGCTTACATGATAATTATATGGCTTTGGATGTTAATAATGCATGCATAGAAGAAAATAGGGATTTAAGGGAAAAGGTAGACTATTTGACCAAAGCCCTAGAAAAATTTACAATAGGCTCCAATACCCATAACATGATAATTGGGAGCCAAAGGGCAAGCTTCAACAAGAAAGGCCTAGGATATAAAGAAAAGAAAAATGAAAAGGCCTATAAATGTTTAATAGCTAGGGGTCAAGATAAAAAGAAGGTAATTGCTAGGAAATGGATCCCTAAGGAGTATTTAGTGAACCCCATAGGAAAGAACTTATTTTGGGTTCCTAAATCCATCCTAAAGGGTTAGGAAAACCCTAGGATAGTCAACCATATGGAATTCACCTATATCATATTGTTGGTTGACTTAGGATGGCGGGACAATATTTTTGAAATAGTGTTAGGTGATGATAATGCACCTAAAAATAGATAATTCATGTTTTAGGTGATATTTGCTTTATTATCATGATATAATACCTAATGCATTATCACAATTTGATGAATACATTTGTTTCATGATCATAATGTGAAATTAATTCATATACATCTTTATGATCATGTGGAATGATAGAATGATACTTAACCTTGATAGAATTGCATGAAAATAATGGTTAAGTATATACAAATACCTTTAGGATACATCTCACACTCACCATAGGCTACCATGATTGAAAACTTAGCATGGGTGAGATGACAGGATGATACAAATGTCCACTAATGCCTATGGCATTTAGATGGTCATTTAAAGTATCAAAATAGCAATAATAGACCAATCATGGGGAAGACTTATGTTTAATTCATAGACATATTGCCCAAAGATCATGGTTGGATATTTCATATGTTTTCAAAACAATTTCTTACTTTAAAATCTGTGTATTCATGTTTTGAAACAATTCAAAGCAAGACTAGGTGTTAAAATGGATACTAACATGATCAAAAACCTAGTGGTTTTTAAAGTTTTTGGATTTTTGGCAAAGACTTGAAAATATAATGATTTTTCATGGAAAACTATTTTTCATTGATAAATATACTTACAAGAAATATGTTCCCCAAATTTGATGATTTTTCGAATTTTATAGATTTTCTAGTGTATTTACGAAAACACGAAAAACCCGAAATACACGTGCCGATTGGTAGTAGTCTAAACGATCATTGGTAACTGATAATATACTTGATAATTTCTTTTATCCAATTTTAAGGCATGTTTTGGTTTTTTTTTTTGTTTCTCTCTAGACTTGATGTCATGCTATATAAACGTTGTTATTTATTTTTGATGGTGTCAAAGGGGGAGAAATGTATATGTTTAAGTAAGGGAGAATATACTTAGGGGGAGTTTCATGTATTAAGGGGGAGAGTTGCTAATCATGTTATTTACATGCTTTCCTTTCCTTAATATTTTATCAAATGTTTTTACCTAACTTAAACGGATTGGCACACATCAAAAAGGGGGAGATTGTTAGGGCAATCTCTTGTCATGATAAGGTTTTGATGTGTGTGGCAAAGGGTTTAAGTTAGGTTGTTATTATGATGTGCGTTGGAGTCTTGCAGGGCTTAGTAATTCGCACATGGAACCTAGGCGGGTTCACCACTCACTACTTCATGCCTGAGTCGGAGAAGGAGCATTGCAGAGTCGTGCGCTTGATGCTGCCGAGGGACCGCCGGACGAGATGACTTGAAGCAAAGCCAAGGGAGCAGACTTCGAAGGCAAGAGACGCGAAGGAGCATTGCAGAGTCGTGTGCCTGATGCTGCCGAGGGACGTGGCCGTGAACGAAGAGAGCTTCGGCGAGGGACTTCAAGTGAGATGAGAGAATGAGTGAAATGTAAGTAGCTCATTAGGTGAACTTGGTCATTTGGCTAAGTGTCGGATGGGATTTCCCGACATCAAGTTGACTACCATGTTATGGTAGTCAACTACTCTAAGTCGACGGTGACTCGACTAGTGTTCGAGTCCGGTTCATGCTTGATCATTGCCATGGAATGGCAGATTGAGAACCAATCGTCGATGAAGACATCAGTCGACTGGTCGCAAGAGTTTCGGACACAGAATGGAGTCGAGATCGCGGAGCACTCGACTGATCGAGCATCAGTCGACTGATGGCAATATCAGTCGACTGATGCCAGTGCCGTTGGATGAGATCTAAAGTAGAAAGCAATCGTTATTGGGCAACGGCTACAGGACCAGTCGACTGATAGGGACATCAGTCGACTGATCCTGTGTCAATGGGAAGAAACCCTCTTCCTCTATAAAGAGGAAGGGTATGGGGCTTTGGGGGGCTAATGCTTGAACTCCTAACTACTCCCAAAGTGCCCTAAAGGTTTTCCACTCTTCTACTAGTGGTAAACTTCATTCTATTGTAGAAGAGTGATCCTTGTGTAAAAGAGGTTACCTCCACCTAGCTTTGTGTAAAGGAGAGATCTAGTGGAAGCTTGCGGAGTGATTCACCGTGGACGAATCGAATCGTAGATTAGTGGCGTAGCCGTGAACCACGTTACATATTATGTTAGCATTTGTATTCTTGTCATTTCTATTTGCTTGTCTTGTTTTGTTTTTTCGCTTGCACTAATCTCTTTGTAGACGAGCAAAATTCCACCACCAAACGAAAGAGGGCTATTCACCCCCCTCTAGCCGACCGATCGATCCCCTACAAAGTTATCCCTAACGAATACCTAGTAAATCCAAGGAGCTTAAATAGGTTTTGGGTTCCTATGAGCGTGATCGATTCACGTTAGATGGGTTTAGGTGTGCCAACTTTAAATGAATAGGTAGTTAACCTAACCATGGTAGAGGTGGCACTTTAGGTTATTTTCAAGGTTATGGATACCTTGGAAATAGATTTGAATTTTAATCCTAAAAGATTTTAGGATGTGCCAATATATGTTTGGAATTATGAAAAATTAATTAAATTGGCACAATTTAGGTTTAGAGGTTGTAGTGTGCCATTTTGGATTTTTGGCACACTTGGGAGATAATTGACAATATGGAAAAATGGACTTAATAATAACAAATGACAATTAACATTAAAATTTGGGTATTATATACCTTTATATTTTATTTGTCATGCTTTGTTTGCCATATAGCATGCCATGACATCATATTTATCCTTATCATATAAAATATCATGAGTATGTTTAGGGTTATTTATATATGTCATGTATGCTTAAATTTAATCATATGCCATGACATCATGATCATTTGTCATGCCTTATTTATATCATCATTTATTCCATGATCATTCATGCATTTAATTTGATTAAAATTGATTTTAGGACTATGGCATGACTTGAAGTCCCATGTATAAGGGAATCAAGTAGGGTTGCCCTAGAAAATGCATGAAACTCTAGAATTAGGAGAACAAAACCCACATCTTACATTACATTGACATGTATGTGTATTGATACACTCTAGATACATGTGAGATGTTAGGATATGAGTTAAGTTTAAGGTGCATAGTTTTTGCATCTAGATGAACTCAAACTCATCTTATATTAGTGGTGGATCATTGGGAAAGCTTATGCTCAAGCCATGTACATTAAGCCCAAAGAATATGATCCAATATAAGGTTTTGAAAATATTTTTAAATCATTTTAGAAAACTGTGATGAAGTCTATCTTTTGATAGTAATCACCATTGATGAAGTTGATACAAAGTGGGCTCAAACATTGAAGTTTTTCTTCACTTTTGAACTCTGTGTCAATTTCACTATTTTATGGGTAAAATATTTTTCAAACATTTTTCACCCATTGTATTGGTCATAAGTATTATATGTATGAAGTTTCATGATTTTTCAAATTACGTATAATTATTTATGAATTTCTGAAATTCAATTCTGATAATTGAAATTCAAAAATTTCAATTATCAGCCGACTGCCCTTGTTGGCAGTCGATTGATGAGCACGGCAGTCGACTGTTGCCTGATAAAGTCGATTGTCAGGCTGATTTTGGAAAAACAAGGTATGTTTAGTCCGATTTCAGCTATGGTAAGGGTTCCTAACCACTCCTAACCCTAGGATATGCTTTGGAAAGCATTAAAAAGGGTGAAAATCCATTGGATATGGATTAGAAGAGTTGTTAGGGTGATCTATCAAATTTAAGGTGTGGAAAAGTTCAATGTTGAATTTTTAACCTTATTTTTGATGGTTTAGAGTTCCTATTAGCTTAGGGACTTCCATGGTCAAGGGGGAGCAAGCCTTTAGGGCGAGGTATCCATCATGGGATGATGGATGGTATTTTTCCTCATGAGGGGGAGAAATGGGATTTTGAGATACCCAATTTGGAAATTGGGAGAGTGTGTAGGATTGCCTCTCTCAAGTGATATGGGACTTATCACTAGGAAGATGGTAAGCATCCTAGGTATTTTTGGACCAAGGGGGAGATTGTAAGATCTCATTGGATATGAGACATTGACCTCCTTAGGTGAACCTTTTGGATGTATGTCAAAAAGGGGGAGAATGTTAAAATTACCAATTTGGGATAATTGGTAAGGGAATTTGAGTTAGGGGCTAACTCAAGGGTGTTTTTGTCAAACATCAAAAAGGGGGAGATTGTTAGTGCAATCGGCCCATGTCATGATTGACCGGACTCGAGTTTGACTCGAGTAAGTGTTTTGATGTTTGACATGGATGTTTGACATTGATGTCTGACATGTGTTGAGGAGATTGCTGATGCAATCAACCCAGGTTAGTATTTAATGTTTAACAATGGTTTGACCATTGTCATGGGAAAAGTCCAAGTCTTGAGTACTCGGCATGTAAATTCCAATCATGGGTCTTGGCAAAGGAAAGTCCAACATGGGTTGGCAAAGGAAAGTCCAAGCATGGGTCTTGGCATGGAAAGTCCAACATGGGTTGGCAAGGGAAAGTCCAACATAGGTTGGCAAAGGAAAGTCCAAGCATGGGTCTTGGCATGGAAATTCCAACATGGGATGGCAAGGGAAAGTCCAAGCTTGAGTCTTAGCATTTGAGAAGTCCAAGGGAAATATTGGCGGCGTAAAGTCCAAGGGTGAAGTCTTTACAGCATAAGTCCAATGGTTGGCGACGTAAAGTTCAAGCGGAGTCTTGGCAGCGTAAGTCCAATGTGCTTTGGCGGTGTAGACACCGTTAGCATGACAATAGCCGATGGAATCACCTGAAGACTAGCGTATAGATGAACAAGTCATGGATGACTTGGAGGGATCCGATATGCGTGAGGCTGACGGAGGTGGCTAGAAGGCTAGGTATAGGCTATGGGTGGTCTATCAAGTATGGGGGCACCATACATGGGTTAAAACCTCATGTTTGAGGTGTATCAGTCGACTGGGACCATGGGTCAGTCGACTGGTGTGAGTCAACTAGGGTTTGAGTGTAGGAATTGGCCTAGCGAATGATCGATCCGCAAAGATCGATTGATCGATCAATCGATATCGAGCAGTGATTGATCAAGAGATCAATCGATCAATGACCACTCGACTAATTGAGACATCAGTCGACTGATGGTCTATCCATTGGATTTTTCTAGCGTGGATCGAGTCGTTGTCTCACGACAACAATGGCATTAGTCAACTGATTATCCCGAGAAATCGACTGATAGGAGAAAATCAGCCCGAGTTGTAGGTTTAAAAGGAGCACGAAGGGAAGATTTTGGCACCGGTTCTTAGACATCTTTGGGGCGATTTGCTGCTGCAAATCAGGGTCTCCAAGTGCATTTCAAGCAACCAAAGATCAAGCAATCAAAAGAGCAATTGTAAAGTATTTTTCCTTTACTTGTTGTGCATTTCATTATTGTAATTGCTTGTATTTATTTCTTACTGTTGTAAGACTATTTGTATGAGGTTTCTCCACCTCCGGATTATTCCGAGGAGTTTATTGGATTAGTAGTGTGTGGTCGCATCGCTAGAGCTCGTTTAAGCTCAATCCGTGGAGTATGAACCATTTGGTTCCAAACCACGTTATATTCTTGTGTTGTGATCGTGTTTGTGTATTTTATTATTGCTTTATTTTCACTGCGCACTAATCAAATTGAAGCGAGCATGATCGATTTCCTCCATCCAATGATGAATCACTATTCACCCCCCCCCCCCACTCTAGCGGTCACCGAACGACCCTACAGACTCCACTCATGTTATTCTATGCTTGATACTTAAGTCTTTGCACTTTGAGATATACTGTTGTTGTTGTCATATTTCATTCATCGTTGCTATAACTTACTGATGCTATGGTATGTAGATCTTTAGATGCTTAACCATGGGGGGTGTAGCTCAGTATAGATGTCGATTTGACTCGTGTCATCAGGAATAATCATCCGGGGGTGGATGATGTCCTTAATGTAGAGTTTGTGGTTGTATCACCTTACCTTTCGTTGTGTAACTATTACCGATCATATGTTTGTACATGGTAGTGTGGGTTGTCGACGGTGTGTCGCTACTAACTGGAAGTCCTAGCATGGTCGATGGTTAGTTGTATATGACTCTCTGTTGGGTAGAGAGTGTATTGTGGATGTATGTGTGGTTTTGCATTCATGTCATTTACATATATACTGGCGACTTGGTCTCCCTTGTGGTTGAGAGGGTCGTCAGTCATTCTGCCTCCATGATTACTCGTGGTAGTAGTAACTAGTGTGAAGGTAGTTCATTTGTTGTGCCGCACTCGACCACTCTTGATAGTGGTAGTTGGAGTTGCATGCAGTTGTCCTGGGTGTGTGGCACTCGACCACTCTTGAGTAGTGTCAGTCGGAGTGGCCAGCAGCAGGGACCCCCGATGTTTAGCTTATAGCTCTTTATCTTATCGCTACTTATTCATACTTCCCACTCGACCACTCGAGAGTAGTGGTTATTATTGAGTTGGGACAGTTGTCATGTCATGCTACCTAGGCCACACTAGGGTCATGGTAGCGAGTGGGGTGCACAGGCATGACCATACATTTGCATTGCCATGTGTGAGGGCATTTGTATATATATACATACATATATATATATATATATATATATATATATATATATATATATATATATATATATATATATATATATATATATATATATATATATATATATATATTTGTGTGTGTGTGTGTGTGTGTATGTGTGTGTGCTTGTTGTATTATTGCATTTGATTATATATCATCTTATATGTTATTTGCATGATCTATACTATTGTGTGTGGAATACCAATGTATGACTTGGACCATACGGTTGTATGCATTTGACCAGTACCTTGATGTTGAGTAGGTTGGATCAGATATGTTGTTGTATTTGTTATTACTATGTTCACAAGATCGTGTATTAAATACAGAGGTAGTTTTACTCTATCCCGTCGTACGTGTTATATTGTTGTATATTTTTTCAGGTTGTTTAGGTTGTATCATTGCGAACTATTCAGGTATGTCAGTACATTACATTATGTATAGTTGATCAGTTGGTGGTTTATGCTCTATTTAGATTTACACTGATAGTTGTTTGTTATGACCTCTACGACTGTATACCGTTGATCTCCATCTATATATATTTGTTCATCTCCATTTGAATATTTGTTTCCCTTTATATCTTAGTTGTTGATTATGCACTATCTTGCATATTACCGCTGAGTTTTATAGTCACCACCACAGACCCTGGGTTTTCTTATCACCATATAATAGGTAGAAGATTCCTTGGATGTTCGGAGCTCCGCCAGCTGATCCCATCTCACCTTGAGTATTTGGATTGAAATCCATATTGTTGTTATATATTTTGGATTGTATGTTTTGGATTTTTATCCCATATTGTTTCCTTTGCTTGGTAGTCGGTTATGTTGTTATGTATTTGGTTTCAATCATGTTTTCATGTTGTGTCAATGTCGTACCGGTACGCATGTATTTGAGTCTTTGTATTTTTATTATTGTTGGTGTATTCCTCTGTGACTTTGGTTATATACTTTATATGTTGTGTGATTATGGTCGGAAGGCTTTGTATCAACAGGAAATTGTATCACGTACAGGGGAGATGTTGTCCGATTTTCTAGCTCAGCATACTCTCGGGGCGTGACAACTTTATTAGTATCAGAGCTCTAGGTTGTGAAGTCCACTTTCGGATTTTATTTCAGTTTGGACATCGAGTTTTGTTTTACTCGGTTTTGGTTTTGTGAGTTCTGGGATCTAGCTGTAGTGGGACGTCTCTGAGCTACAAGGTATAAGGTATGATAATGGTTATCACATATTCTTTTGTTGGTTATGCATTTAGTTGATTATAACATGGAATGACATATAGTGTGTTAGTTGTTATTCGTAACCGTGGTTTGGGTTGACTACGGGAATGACATGTTGAGTTCATTAGGCATGTACCTGCTTTCGAAAAGGTGAATTACCTTTGAGAGTCGACTAATACCGAGACGGAAAGTCGGGTCAGGTAGTCACATTACTTATGGAGATCAAAGATTACAATCTTAGGGATTTTCACTAATTATGCTAGTCATATCATTACATGTTGGGTAATGGACACGACATGTAGCCTATTGTTGATGCGGATGGTAGAGGGATTAGTTTATGATGTTCCATAGGGATTCGGATCCTTGAGTTGATTGTGTTAGGTTGTGTAACTTTAAAGGTACTTTTGAGTACTTAACTCATGTTATATAGAGAAAGTAGAATGAGTTGCATACCATTATCGGGATCAAACTAGTACTTGATGGAAGATGTAGGAAATAACCTTTGGTGAAATAACATATCACTTGATCACGATTTAATGATGTTGTGAGAGAGTATTTTCCCACGTCACTTTCTTTGACTCATTGTGAGGGAATTCTTGAGCATCAAGTAGGATGATTGTTATGGTAATGGGAGTACCATGCAGAGTTGTTAGACTTGCAGAGGTTACGACCACCTAATACTCAAGAATGTGAATGGATGTTTTAAGCCACCTATGATTTATTGGCTTACATTTGGATTAGGATGTTTGGATCTTCTATCAGATCTTGCTGGAAGACATTGGATCCAGTCACGAGTTTAGAAATGACTCCGTACAATTGTTTACGAGTTGGAGACCGATAAGCAAATATTGCAAGTCAAATTATTAGAATCAGAAGTCTCCAAATATTGGATAAAAGGAGCAAGATCAGAGTCATAGGCCATGATGTAAAATACGGTAAAAAAAATTATGGATTAATCCCTTTAATTAATTGGGTTTAATGAGTAGATTAATTGGGCTTAATTAGTGGGCTAATGGGGTTAATTATCTAGTTGGGTTGAGTCCATTAGGCTGATCTAGTTGGGCTGAAATTGGGCTTGGGCTGTAATGGGCCTGGGCTAGAAACGGATTAAATCTGTTTGGACTTAACTTGGGTTAGATCAACCCAAATGGAACAGTTTTTATAAACCTCGTCGAACCCGATCTCGCGATCGCCCTCTTCTCCTTCGTCTTTCCCCGATCAGCCGCGATTCTTCCTTTTTCTTTTTCTCGACCATTTCTCCCGATTTGAGCAGCTCCCCATCGCGACCTTCACCACGCTCGATCGCAGCCTCCGCCTCGCCAGCAGGCTCGACTCGGTGGTCACCTGCCGGAGCTCTCGTTATGCGCCCTCGATCGGCGTGCCCTGTCTTTTCGCTCGTCGCCGCCAGGCCTTGGTATCTGCGGCCGTTTTCGTCGCCGAAGCTTAGCTTCTTTGTTGTCGTCGACCTGCTCGCCGAGGACAATACGCCATCGCCGATGCTCGAGATCGGCTTCGCCTCTCCTTTTCGTTGATTCATCATCGTAGTCTTTGTGATCTGTTTGATTTGGTTTACATTCTTGATTTCCTTGGGCGCCATTGTCATGATCTCATTGAGCGAGAGAATGGAGGTAAGGTTGTGGGATTGTCTTGTGAGTAATTCCTCCTTCATTTTGCTATTCTTGGATGGTGAATTCGGGAAGCGATGAATCGGTTGAGTAGATCAGTTAAGGATCTTGTTAGAGCTATGATTTATTGTGATTATGGTTATATGGACAGTTGATTTTGTTTGTCGTTGGTTTGATGGGTGATAATTGGTGGAACAAGCCGGATGAAGGATGGATCGAAGGAGCTGTGCCAACTGTGGGAAATTTCTGTGTGCTATGATTGTTGTCGTATTGCTATGTTTCAGCATAGATTAACTGTGGTGATTTTAATGTGGGATGTGTGTTGTAGGTGAAACTCTGTTTATCCCTGTTGTGAGAGCTATGATTGGTTGATCTGTGGATGAATTAGGTGTTGTAAATGTGTCTGATTGATATATTCGGTGGATGTATTGAATTGATTAGTTGTGGTAGACTGATCTTGTGGTAAGCCTCTATTACAACCATGTTTTGAGTATTGTTTAGATCTATATATATATTGATCTTGTTGATGTGGGAGCGAGTCTGATTATGGTGTATCATATTTGGGTAATCAAGATTTCTGCCTCGTAGACGAGGAAAGGATGCGAGTATAGGAACGATGTAGTGTTTAGTTCCTACGTTTATTGGATACTTATACTTAATCATTGTTGCTATTATGTGCAGGTTTGGGATACGAAGCGGGTCCGCGGCCGTGAGGATTAGTCGAGCTTCATATCAGGTGGGTAATATCTACCTGGTCCGGTAGTTTTGATCAAATTCTAGTGCATGATCTTGGATTTATGTTTATACCTGTTTACCTTAAATCCACTCTTATTTAATCATATGCTTGTACTGCCTTGACCTTTGAGATATATACTCTGGTACTTCATTGATTATCTAGCTCGGATAGGAACTATAAACCCTATTATGTATTAGCTGATGGATGTTCAGTAAGTACAGGTTGTTAGGGTTATCTTTGTGACCTCAGATTGGGTTACTGTGTTACATCACTAGGGTTAGGTGATGAATTGGGTTTTAGAGTCGATCGTTGTATCGTACACATATTAGTTGTGCATCTATGGTGGATTTAGTTGTCTGTGCATAGATAAATGTGTGTGGTTGTTAGTATGTGGTTACGGACTAGAGGTCCTAGCATGATTGTATATCCATTATGGATCGTATATCTGTGTATAGTTATATGGATGGTCGATAGTATCTCGCTACTGACTAGAGGTCTTAGCGTGGTTGACTGTCAGATGAGTATGACTCTTTGTACGATAGAGAGAATCTTGTGGATTGTAATCCTTCCATAGTTGACTTTTGGTTGACCAGGACTCCCCGTGGGATAGGGAGTGTGGCGAGGATACATGTATGGAGCTATGCATCATTACATTGCATGCATGCTGTTGACTGAGTCTCCCTTGTGGATGAGATGGGTCGTCAGTCATCCTGCCTCCCCGACCACTCGGGGTAGTGGTAGCAGGGTTGAGGGCAGAGCATTGGATGTGTCGCGCTCGGCCACTATGGATGGTGGTAGCTGGAGATTCGCACAGCCACTTTGCGTGCGAGTGGTGTTAGCACTCGCCCACTATAGATGGTGGTTGTGTGACGTGCAGTTGTCCTGTGTTCGGCGTTTGTCTACTCATGGGTAGGGACAGCGTGGCTTGCAGCAGGGGCCCCTAGGAGTAGTTAGCTTTTTACGCTTATACGCTACTCAGTCATACTACCTTCGGTCACTCGAGTGGTGGCGGTGAGTCGGGCTAGTTGTCATTTGTCGTGCCACCTTGGCCACTCTGGGGTCGTGGTTGGGCCAGATGGTCATGAGCAGTGACCATGCATATGCATTGCTGATATATATGTATGCATGTATTTGATATATGTTTTACATATGCCTGTGAGATGCTGCATTTGATTGAGCTATGATTGCTGCATATGGTTGTTCATCATGATACATGTCATCTGCATTTTATTTACTGCTATGTGTTGAGCATGATACATGCGTTGATTCAGACTGTTATATGCATTTGATTAGCATCATGTCATTGTGTGGTACGGACCGGGTTGTTATTACAGGTGATCATATACTGTTCATATGTTGGAGTATTGGTCGTATGGATTGACACTACATTATATGGGTTATGTTATTGTATATCTATTCAGGATGATCTAGCATCTGGTGTTACAGACCGTCAGGTACATTGGTACATTACTTCATATTCAGTTGATCAGTTTAGTATATACATTGAGTATGACTTTACTGTAGTTTCTTGTTATTAGAGTTGGATAGGATTGTATGTCTATTGGACTCATGTTGTATACCTGTAGATCTTCACATGTATACTTGTAGATCTATCCTTATATGTTGTTCATGCACTTTCTATATATTACCCCTGAGTTTATACTCACCACCCCGGGACCACACAGGCTTCTGTCGCCGGATAACGGGTGAAAGATTCCTTGGGCGTTCGCTCACTTGGTGATCCCATCTCACACCGGACGGATGGATATTTAATCCGCATTGTGGTATTTGTGGATTGTCATTTTGTGGTTTTAGCCGTATTGTTTCCGTATCTGTGATATACGGACGTGTTGTATATATTTGGCTTTCGATGTGGCTTCTATTATGTTTCTTGTTGTGTCAAGTCACTCCGGAGTGCACAGTTGGGTCATTGTATATTGTTTTATCTGTTGTATGTTTCCGCTGTGTTTGATATAGTGATATCTTTATGTTATATTATTGTTGTGGGCCTACGGGCCTTGTATTAACCTGATATGTTGCCACGTACAGGGGAGATGTCATCCGTTTGCTTTTCGGCACAGCATACTCTCAGGGCGTGACACATGAGCTACTATTGGAGAGTTTGTCCAATCATGGAAGACCAATTGCATATTGTCAAAATCTTCTCATGCTTATCAGTGAAATCAGAGGAAAGACTCTGATGGAATTATGGGCATGCAGTGTTGGTCACGTCGACATGCAAAGTCAGATTATCCAGTTGGATCGGTCTATTTGATTCTACAGTAAACAATCAGTACATATGATGTGAAGGTGTACTTCGAAGACTCAGTTGAAGACTATCGATGTTATTTCGAAAGGTTGATGCACAATCTCGACAGCAGAGATCATCATAGAAGATTGGGTTATCACACTAGAAGCGATCTACTACTTCAGGCATAGTTGGAGTTCTTTGATACTTCCCTCCAGGGGAAGCGATTTACTCAGCAGTATCAGCAGAAGACATCTCATAAGACTCAAGCGTCCAGTCAACAACAATTGTCATCACCTAAGGCGCATCTATAGTATTTGCAGAGTTGGAGTGTGCTACGATGTTAGCAGTTATTCAGCACTTTATAGTCAGTGGTGTACTCTCTACCAGTACAACAGTGTTTACCACCTCTATTGCAGTCTTTGTAGTTTGCATTTCAATTTCAGCAGTTGAGTTCAATTCCTCCATGATAGTTCTTTTGCATCTATCGGAACTTAACTGTCAAGAACAAAAGTTGGATGAGTTTACATATTTACTCGAGAGGAGATGTAAAGGGTCAAAGGATTGACCATTTGGGGTATTACTTTAGTTTACCCTATTTGTTGATATAGTGAGAGATACTGGTAGTTTTCAGGTATCTATGTCTGGAGCATGTTTAGATAGGATTGGAAAGATTTCTATATTTTGGATCATGTGGATTGGTTGTTTCTCTACCCTCAGGTGAGATGTTGAACAACAACTAAGAAGTCAAGGGATGCCCTTAGACTTTGATAGTCATATTTTTACTGTAGACATATCCTTGCGGATGGGTAAATTGTTGAAATGATGGTATAATATATCTCTCATATATGCGTATGATTCGAGAGTATTCGAATGTATTTTCAGAATGAACTCCCAAACTTGCTGTTGGTGCAATCGGCCCAGGTCACGATTGACCGGACTCGAGTTTGACTCGAGCAATGTTTTGATGTTTGACATTGATGTCTGATAATATTTTGGGGAGATTGTTGCTGCAATCGACCCGGGTCATGATTGACCGGACTCGAGTTTGACTTGAGGTGGATTTTGATGGTTGACTGGGGTTGACCATGTCATGGAAAGTCCAAGCATGGGTCTTGGCAAAGGAAAGTCCTAGTCTTGAGTACTTGGCATGGAAAGTCCAACATGGGTTGGCAAGGGAAAGTCCAAGTCTTGAGTACTTGGCATGTAAAGTCCAAGCATAGGTCTTGGCAAGGAAAAGTCCAACATGGGTTGGCATTTGGAAAGTCCAAGGGTGTAGTCTTGGCCACGTAAGCCCAAGGGTGTAGTCTTGGCAATGAAAGTCCAAGTCTTGAGTACTTGGCATTTGGAAGTCCAAGGGGTTTGATATTGGCGGCGTAAAGTCCAAGGGTGAAGTCTTGGTAGCATAAGTCCAATGGTTAGCGGCGTAAAGTCCAAGCTGAGTCTTGGCAGCGTAAGTCCAATGTGCCTTGGCGGTGTAAACATTGTTAGCATAACATAGCCGATGGACACACCTGAAGGCTAGCATATGGATGAACAAGTCATGGATGAATTGGAGGGATCCAATAGGTGCGAGGCTGACGGAGGTAGCTAGAAGGCTTAGGTCTAGGCTACGGGTGGTCTAGCAAGTATGGGGGCACCATACTTGCGGTAAAACCTCATGTTTGAGGTGTATCAGTCGACTGGGACCTATGTGTTGGTGCAATCGGCCCGGGTTGACTCGAGTTTGACTCGAGCAGTATTTTGATAATAGACAAAACTTATGACATGGGATTGTCATAGGAAAGTCCAACATGGAGTTGGCATGGAAAATCCAAGCATGGGGCTTGGTGTGGAAAAATCCAAAGCATTGCGAAGCCGTGTCCTTGGCGCATTTGGGAAGTCTTAAGGACTTGGCAAGTTCACTAGGCTCGGGGTCCTTGAGTCGGTGAAGGATGGCATTGCGAAGTCATGCGCTTGGTGCATCAGAGGGACTGTCGGACAGGGAGTGAATGGAGTGAGACCTAAGGGAAGCATACTTTGAGGGCAAGAGACGTGAAGGATGGCGTTGCGAAGTCGTGCGCTTGGCACATCCGAGGGACGTAGGCCGTGGGAAGAGAGCTTCGGTGGGGAACTCCATGAGGGATGAGGTGGACTTGGCCAAGTGGCTAAGACTGAGTGTCGGATGCTCAAACTTGGTGTTTAAGGGTTTACTCGACGGTCAGATGCTCAAACAACTTGATGTTTGAGGTTTTACCCGACATCAGTCGACTGGCATAGGTGCCAATCGACTGCTCTAAGTCGACTAGGGTTCGACTGGTGTCCGACTGACCAGGATCTGGCCGAGCAGTCGACTGCCGAGGGATGGTAGTCGACTGCCAACACCATCAGTCGACTTATAAGGGATATCAATCGATTGATTGGGGTGTTTACGGCCATAGAAGGTCTTCTAGTCGAGTCGTTGCTGTGACCACTTGACTGATGGGATCATCAATCGACTGATGGGATCATCAATCGACTGATGGGCATGGTCAATTGACTGACAATGGATCCATTGGCTTTTGGTCAGCATGGATCTGGTCGTTGTGAGACAACGACTACAGGACCAGTCGACTGATGGTCACGATCAGTCGACTGATGGGTGCGAAATCAGCTTGATGCAGGTTATAAATGGAGCTATAGATGGAGGATTTCGCCAAGACTTTAAGGGTGACATTGGAGGGGAATTGCAGCTGCATTCCAGACCTTCAAGAGCCAACCAAAGCAAGCAACAAACAAGTGATCAAAAGTAATCGATGAAAAGTGTTCTTTTGTATTGTATTTGTATTCTTGTTTGTATTACTATATTACTATTGTAATTGCTTGTACGAGGTTTCTCCACCTTCGACGTGTTGTTGAGAAGGAGTTTAGTTAGTGTCGTGCGCATAACTAGAGCTCGGTGAGCTCGCCCATGGAGTAGGAACCATTCGGTTCCGAACCACGTAAATCTTGGTGTATTGCATGTGCTTGTGTTGTCGTTTGCATTTCTATTTTGTTTCTATTATTTCCACTGTGCTAACAACAATCGTAGACAAGCGACGCACGACGAACGATCATATTCCACCGTACGACGATTGAGGGCTATTCACCCCCCTCTAGCCGACCACATACGTTCCAACACTATGGGCAGTCGACTGGTGTGAGTCAACTAGGGTTTGACTTCAGGGAGTGCCCGGCCGATCATTGCAGGTGGGCGATTGACTCTTGGGCCGATCGATCGGCCCGATCATGTGATCGATCGGCCCGGTGCTCGATATTTCGGGCATAGAATCATCAGCCCGGGCTACTTTGGGGTTAGCAATCGAGTGAAGGCTCGATCAGTCGACTGATGGACATGATTAGTCAACTGATGTCCTATCCGTTGGATTTTTTCAGCGTGGATTGCACCATTTTCTCACAACAACAGTGTCATCAGTCGACTGATGGTCCCGATCAGTCGACTGATAGGCGATTTCTAGCCCAGGCAGCAGCTTTAAATGGAGCTCGTGGAGGAGGTTTGGAGCAGTGTTTCTTGAAAAGTTTTGGGGTGAATTGCTGGTGTAATTCAGGGTCTCCAAGGGCAACTCAAGCAACCACAAAGCAAGAAATCCAAAAGCTCTTGTAAAGTTGTTTTCTTTACTTGTATTGCATTATATTATGGTATCTTGCTTGTTTTTGTTTCTTACTGTTGTAAGATCATTTGTACGAGGTTTCTCCGCCTCCGACGTGTCGTCGAGAAGGAGTTTATTGTTTAGTGGTGTTTGTGGCATCGCTAGAGCTCTTTAGAGCTCGATCCGTGGAGTAGGAACCATTCGGTTCCGAACCACATTACATAGTTGTGTTTGCGTGTTTGTATATTGTTATTGCTTTATTTCCACTAATTCCATCGACACATCGAAATGCTATTCACCCCCCCCCCTCTAGCGGTCACCGAATCCTCTACAATTGGTATCAGAGCCCGGGGCTCTTCTACAGACTAACCATCGGGAGAAAAGACGCTAGAGGGTGAAGAGAAACAAGATGGAAATTCAAGAGAATTTGGGTTGGGACATCAACACCCCAATCCCATATACTTTCTGTAGGGGATCGACCGGTGTGTATGTTGGTCGGCTAGAGGGGGGTGAATAGCCCTCTTCGTACAAAAAATATTAGCACAAGCGGAAAAACAAAACAAGACAAGCAAATAGAAATAACAAGAATACAAATGCTAACAAAAGATGTAACGTGGTTCACGGCTACGCCGCTAATCCACGGTCCGATTCGTCCAAGGTGAATCACTCCTCATGCACTAGATCTCTCCTTTGCACAAAGCTAGGTGGAGGTAACCTCTTTTACACAAGGATCACTCTTCTACAATGGAATGAAGATTAGCACAAGTAGAAGAGTGGAAAAATGTTTAGGGCACTTTGGGAGCTGTTAGGAGTTCAAGCATTAGGCCCCCAAAGACCCACTCCCTTCCTCTTTATAGAGGAAGAGGGTTTCTTTCCGTTGACACAGGAGCAGTCGACTGATGTCCCTATCAGTCGACTGGTCCTGTAGCCGTTGCCCAATAACGGCTACTTTCTATGTTGGATTTCATCCAACATCAACATCATCAGTCGACTGATCTTACCATCAGTCGACTGATGGACCATCAGTCGAGTGCTCGCGAGCTCGACTCCATTTTGTGCCTGACACTGCCTCCATCAGTCGGATACCAGTCGAACACCGTTTGACTTAGAGCAGTCGACTGTCATTCCATGGCAATCTACTGATGTCGGGAAATCTCATCCGACACTTAGCTAAATGGCCAAGTTTCACCTAAGAGCACTACCCCCTTCTCGGGTTACATTCGCTCACTCTCATCCCTCGGAGTCCCTCGCCTTTGAAGTTATCTCCGTCCGACCATGTCCCTCAGATGCACCAAGCGCACGGCTCTGCAGCGCCATCCTTTGCATCTCGCCCTGAAGTCTACTTCCTCCGGCTTCACTCCAAGCTCCTCGTCCGGCAGTCCCTCGGATGCTCCAAGCGCACGGCTTCCACAAAGCCATCCTTCACCGACTCAAAGACCGAGTCATGAGAGGTAAAACTCGCCAAGGCTCCATGTACGAATTACTAAGTCCTGCAAGACTCCAACGCACATATCAAATCACAAAAACAACCTAACTTAAACCCTTTTCCACACACATCAAAACTATATCACGGGTTGATTGCCCTAACAATCTCCCCCTTTTTGATGTGTGGCAATCCGTTTAAGTTAGGTAAAAATATTTGATAAAATATTAAGAAAAGAAAGCATGTAAATAACATGATTAGAAACTCTCCCCCTTAATACATGAAACTCCCCTTAAATGCATTCCCCCTTTACTTAAACATATATCTTTTTCCCCCTTTGACACCATCAAAAAGATTAAATAGGGTTTATATGGCATCAAGTTTAGAGAAAAAATAAAAACCAAAACATGCCTTAAAATTGGATAAAAGAAGTTACTGGGCATGTTATCAGGCGACCAGTTGACTGGCACATGCATTTCGGGTTTTTCAGGTTTTCAGGGTGGATTCCAAAAATGCATTAGAAAATCTATAAAATTTGAAAAATCATGAAATTTGGGGAACATATTTCTTTTAGGGTCCTTTATCAGTGAAAAATAGTTTTCCATGAAAAATCATTATATTCTCACGTATTTTCCAAAAATATAAAAGTTTCAAAAATAACTAGGTTTTTGATCAAGTTAGTATCAAGTTTAACACCTAGTTTTGCTTTAAATTGTTTCAAAATATGAACACAGAGATTTTAAAGTAAGAAATTGTTTTGAAAACATATGAAATATCCAACCATGATCTTTGGGCAATATGTCTATGAATTAAATATAAGTCTTCCCCATGATTGGTCTATTATTGCTATTTTGATACTTTAAATGACCATCTAAGTGCCATAGGCATTAATGGACATTTGTATCATCCTAACATCTCACTCATGCTAAGTTTTCAATCATGGTAGCCTATGGTGAGTGTGAGATGCATTCTAAAGGTATTTGTATATACTTAACCATTAATTCATGCAATTCTACACAAGGTTAAGTATCATCCTATCATTCCACATGATCATAAAGACATATATGTATGAATTCCATATTATGATCATGAAACACATGTATTCATCAATTAATAATCATGCATTAGGTATGATTTATGATAATAGGTCAAATATTACCTTGAGCATGATTTGAACCCTAAAGCCCATGACTATGTGCCAAATATCAAGATCATAAATCATGATTGCAAACATAAATAGCAATTTCATTAACTATCATGATTTAAACATTATTATCAATTTATGGGCATATTATCATCACCTAACACTATTTCAAAAATATTGTCCCACCATCCTAAGTCAACCAAAATATGATATAGATAAGTTTCATATGGTTGACTATCCTAGGGTTTTTCTAACCCTTTAGGATGGATTTAGGAACCCAAAATAAGTTCTTTCCTATGGGGTTCACTAAAAATTCCTTAGGGATCCATTTTCTAGCAATTACCTTCTTTTTATCTTGACCCCTAGCAATTAAGCATTTATAGGCCTTTTCATTTTTCTTTTCCTTATATCCTAGGCCTTTCTTATTGAAACTTGCTCTTTGGCTCCCTATGATCATGTCAAGAGTGTTGGAGCCAATTGTAAACTTTTCTAAGGCCTTGGTCAAATGATCTACCTTTTCCCTTAGAGCCCTATTTTCTTCCATACATGCATCACTTACATCTAATGGCATATAAAGATCATGTGAGCATGCATCATCATTATTATCATTAAAACATGCTTTTTCTAATTTTTGTTCTAAATCCTTAATTTGATCAAGCATGCTTTTATTTTTCTTTTTGGCTCTAAACAAGTCCTTAGTGAGGCTAGAAATAATTGACATAACTTTCTTGGGGGAAAGATTTGTTACCTCACTTACCAAATCCTCTTCCGATGATGAGGATGTAGAAGAAGCTCCCCCTTCACTCGAGCTCTCCTCACTTGAGCTTGCTTCTTCATTTTCGAAGGAGGAGAAGTCTAGATCGTCAAAGGCCATCAAAGCTAAGTTGGTGACAAAAGCATTCTCCTCTTCCGATGATGATGAATATGATGAAGAGGGGTCATCCCATGTCCTTGCTTTTAGTGCCTTGGCCTTCCCTTTTTCTTTGGCCTTCCCTTTTTCTTTGGCCTTCTTCTCTTCTTCCTTCTTCTTGTTCCCCTTCTTCTTCTTCTTTTCTTCGTTCTTTCTCTTCTCCTCCTTGCTCTTGTTCAAGAGGGGACAATTATCCTTTATATGTCCTTCTTGCTGGCAATTGTAGCAAATCACCTTCCCCCTTGGTCTTCTTCTCCTATCACTAGATTTATTAAATTTAAAACTTTTTAATGCATGCCTTACCCTCCTTACCATATAAGCTTCTTCCATGCTATCCATGGAGGAGGAGGAGGAAGCTTCGTCGGAGGAGGAGGGAGTCTCCATCTTCTTCTTCCCTTTGTTGGTCATCAAGGCTACTCCTCTTGAAGGTTGAATTCTAGGCTCTTCTATTATTCCTTCAAGCCTTGTTTCGTGGAGCTCCATGGTTGAAAAGAACTCCTCCAAGGTGCTCACTTCTAAGTTCTTGGAGATGTAGAACGAGTCCACCATTGAGCTCCATTTTGATGACCGGGGAAAAGCATCAATTGCTTTCATGAGCATGTCCCAGTTCGAAAGTCTTTCTCCTACACTCGTTAGCCTAATTAAAATTTCTTTAAATCTAGAGTGTAAGGAGGTTACCTTTTCTCCCTTTTTAATCTTGATGTTTGTTAGTTGGGAGCGGAGGAGATCTCTTCTTGCAAGCTTGGCCTCCGAAGTACCTTCATGAAGCTCTACTAGCTTCTCCCACATCTCCTTGGTGCTAGCACACTCCCCTATCCTATTCACTTCTTGTTGGGAGAGTACGTTGTAGAGATGATGTTTGGCTTTTGAGTTTGCCAAGTACTCTTCCCTTTGCCTCTTGCTCCACCTTGATTTTTCCAATGGCTCCCCTTCTTCATCCCTAGGCATTTCAAAACTATTTTCCATAATTAAGAGAATTTCGAAATCGGTTTCGAAAAATACCTCCATTCTCTTTTTCCACCAAGAGAATTCTCCTTTAAACTTTGGTGGGTGAATGTTTGAGCCGGCCATTCTTGAAGGTGCTTGTTGTGGCGGTTAGTCCTCGACAAGCTTTCCTTGGCTCTGATACCACTTGTAGGGGATCGATCGGTGTGTATGTTGGCCGGCTAGAGGGGGGTGAATAGCCCTCTTTGTACGATGATGGAATTTGCTCGTCTACAAAAAATATTAGCACAATTGGAAAAACAAAACAAGACAAGCAAATAGAAATAACAAGACTACAAACGCTAACAAAGGATGTAACGTGGTTCACAGCTACGTTGCTAATCCACGGTCTAATTCATCCAAGGTGAATCACTCCTCAATCTATCCACTAGATCTCTCCTTTGCACAAAGCTAGGTGGAGGTAACCTCTTTTACACTTGGCCACTGTTGATGGTGGTAGTTAGAGTTGCACACTCGGTCACCATAGTTGGTGGTTTTCTTGTATTGATTTGGTTATTACCGCAGATGTGGATAGGATGCTTTTAAGCGTTAGCATATCATTGACTTGTTTGATCAGGAAGGTGATGGAATTTACTGGGTCGAAAGTTTGTGAAACTAGTTTTCAGGGCTCAGACGTTGGCTAACTTTTGCACAAGTGTTAGTTAATCCTTCCAGGGTGCATAGAAGGGTATAGTACACAGATGCGTCATTTCAGAGATTGAGAGCGATCCCGATATTGTTGAATGAGACGTATCTTAAGTTTACGATAGTTAAGAAACTACGAGATAAGTTGTCATACACATGACGTGGACTTATTAGTTATTATCTTGATTTGTGGATGTATGGAGCAGGAATGCTCATGGGATTTTGGCTAGCTACTGGGTAGCTACTGCATGGAGCTGCTAGAAGACGGACAGATATAATAAGGGAGATTGGTCATTATAGTCTCCCAGTCATTTCCAGTTCTGTGCGATAGAGTGGATTTTGGACAGTAGATTTCTCTTGTGAGAAAATAATTCTCTGTCTCCAAGGAGAATAGTGGGTTACAGAGTTGTATTAGATTTAGGAAGAGATACTTGGGATTCATGATAGCAGAAAGATCTCTGTTGTGTTGATAAAGAGATTCTTCACCTTCGAGGAAGATTGCGACCCAGAGTTGTTTCAATTTCAGGACGAGTTAATTCAGGAAGCTCATCATTTGAGATTGGTGATGTATTTGGAGTGTATCTGAAAATAGCGAGTTCTGAAACGTTCTTGTTGGTGGAACAATACATGTAGGACATGGTTGAGTTCGTAGCTTGGTGTTGGTGTGCCAACTAGTAAAGGTGGAATATTAGTGACCAGTAGGGTTATGTACCGAGATGGAAGTGGGAACCTAGTATGATGGACAGTGTTGGGAGATTATCTAGAATTCAGAAAGGACTTGATGCGATTTAGAGTAATCGGTGGTCGATTAGTCAAGTCCGCTCATTTTCTTTCAAGCCGTAAGATGGATTTCGTTGAATCTCTTGACAGATTTATACTGGGAGGAGATTTCCGGTCTCATGGAGTATCCTTGAGTATCGTATCTGATAGTGATTCATGATTGTTGGGGAAATGTTGACCGATAGATGGGGGTGAATAGCGTCGTGCTAGTACGTTGATGGAATTCGATTGCGTTCATCTACAAATCTCATTAGCGCGCAGCGGAATAATAGAAATAATGCAATAACAAAATAGACAACCACAAATACATAAATACACAAGTATTTAACGTGGTTCGGAACCGAATGGTTCCTACTCCACGGATCGAACTCAAAAGAGCTCTAGTGATGCACACGCAACCACTAATCACAAATACTCCTTCTCGACACAAGTCGGAGGCAGAGATGTTGGGATGTATATTGAAAAGTCTATCTTTTGTATGAACATCTTTATTTTTGAAATAAGAATCACATGATCATTGTTTGCATTTTTATGGTTATGCAATATTGTCTAATACATTACATTGTAGATAACATGGTGTGTGGTGTCACACGGGAGATCATGTTATCGGCTCCTTGTAAAGTATAAGTAACGGCTCACAACCGAGATGGCTTTGGACCAACCATCGGAATGGTTGTAGTGTGATTTGGTATTGGTTTGTCTTGACCATAGAATCACACTAGTACACTTTGTGTGTATTGAGCAGGACCGACTTAGAGGTGATTTGATTTATTGCTGACTATATAATTGAATCGGACCTCAGATATTATTATGTACATGCTCTTAATCCTGATATAATAAACGGGCAAATATACTTAGTATTCATCTCTTTGATTTACCAATGGGCGAGATTTGTACTTCGTTCAGTTACGTATTGCTTATGAGAAATGGATACGCAAACTTTAGGAATCTTCGGACCGATGATCTACAAGTCGAGAGTTTGGTGTGCCATTGATTATAGGAGGAAACCGTGTCCTATATATTAGGATGATGATGTCCCCTTGAGGAGCTCATAAGGTTCATCATGTAAACCTGCAGTGGACTTGGTCAGGCATGATGAAAGGTTGAGTGGTACTACTCATGGAGTTAGATGTTGATTAATTAATGGTCAGTAAATTAATTAATCGCGGACATTCGAGATCTTAAACACGGGAGAAAATGTACAAATAATATATGGAGCCCATATTATCACTTATGGGGTTGGTGAGGTAGATCAATGATAATCCTTTAGTGGATTGGATTATCATTAATGGATCGGACTTTATGTGGGCTTGATCCATGGGTGGCCAAGATCCAACTCCTCCTCATGGTCCCTAATGTAGCCTATTAACACCTCATGAAGCTTAGATCCAATGGATAGAAACAAAACTCTAGATCCAGGTAGAGATTAAATCTCTAAGATCAGAAGCGGTTGAGATTAAATCTCTAGATCAAACAGTTGAGATTAAATCCTAGAACCAATGGAGAGATTAAATTCATGACTTATCCTAACTCTATAAAAGGAGGGAAGGGGTTGGCATGGAACATGATGAGAGCTAGGGTTTTTGGAGCGAGAGAATCCTAGTTGAGATAGGATTAGGTTAGGGTTAGGGTTTGGAGGCTAGGCGGCACCAAATAAGGAAGGTTTCTTTCTTCTTCTTCCTTTTGGCCGGCGTCCATCCCTTCCAGCCCTTGGCGGTGCCCAAAGCTCTTCTCCTTCTCCTTAGGTGGTGGAAACAAGATATAGGGTTTCCCTTGGTGTCTTGGCGGCACCATCTTCTCCTCCTCTAGTTGGCGGCGGCAAGGATTTTATTGGTGGCCGGTTCTAGATAGGAAGATGAGTTTTGTTTTATGATCTTCCTTTGTTCGGAGTGAACAAGGAAAGGAAGATTGGTGATCTAGGAGGCTTCAACTTTTGGTAGATCGTCGCCCACACGACGTCCAAAAGGAGGAAGGACATACAATAGAAGATCAAGAGGTATAATCTTGTTTATTCTGATTAGTGTTCTTTTGTATTATGTTTATAATTGCTTTTCTATTATATGCATGTTTTGTGTGGATGGTTACTTGCTTGTATTTGTTTTTCCAATTATGAGTATGATATACTTTATGTATATGGCTAAATAATACTTGGATCCCGAACATAAACACAAAAACCGGCGATCCGGACATCGTCTATTCCGCGGCTACTCGTAGAATAGAGGTTGGTCGCTTGAACAACGAGTTTGTTCAAGTGACCCATCTAAACGAATAGCACGACGATGACTTGGTTGTTTTGGCAATCCCTTTTGTCTAGGATTAAATTTTTTAATCCGGGGACATAGAAGGGATCGCCATGATCAAGCAACCGAGGTGAAGTGGGAAGCGAAGTTCCCCCTCACGGACTCGATAAGCAAAAATCTTCAATTGGTATCAGAGCCAAGGTTTCCGGTTTTGTGTGTTTAGGATTCGGTTAATTTTTATGCACTTTTCATATATTATATATGCCGGATAATAGTAGGATATGCGTAGTTTAACTCTTTGGTTGCAGGCATAAGATTCGACTATTATGGTCATATGTGTGTATGTGATTGTATGTGTATATTTTGTTGAATCCTCGGGGTTGACGAGGCTAGTATTTGATTTTTTGTAAATTAGATACGGCATTGTTTAGCCACTCTTTATTTTATTTTACTTTCGATCTAGATTTCATGTACACTCCCTCGTGGAGTATAGGATCGATGGATGTAAATTAAAATAGGTTTTAGTCTCGGCTCGGATCTCCGGATGGCTTGTACATGGCGTAGGAGGAGCAGACGAGAAGGCGTTGCGACGGGAGACATATTGAAGACAAAAGCCATAATAGTTGGAAAATAATTTATTTTTCATATTTATTGCTTTTTGTTTGATATGCATGTCGTAGGCTAGGAAAATTCCTGAATTTCAAATTATTAAGTGGGAGAGGGAAATTTCTATAAATTCCCACGGCTTCCATTACGATTTGACAAGTGATGCAAACAAACTTGTGCGTCGGCTTCGAGTGCCTTCCTCTATATCGGATGGGTTTGTTTGCGGATCACAAGGTCAAATATGGTTATAGGGAATTATCAAGGAGCGTATGCACTTCCCCATCGGAAGGCACATAACCCGAGATAATTATCTTGGTACCGAGTAATGGTGAACACTTAGATACAAATATAAGTATCCTCCCCATCGGAGTCACTGCTTTTATTTGTAGGGCCGAAGAGAAATCAACTATTAATTTTACTTGTCAAAAAGTTAGGTTGACAAGATAGTAAAATTAATGGGTAAAACCTCCTCTTACAAATGTAGAATTTGTATACGTCCACACTATCGTGGCATATGATATTCTCGGTGTTTTGAGGTGCTGGTTGATTTTAAAATTTTATTGTTTGAGGAATCAATAATTTTTTGAAATCTAAAGTAATGATCTATGTGATTCTTATGATTTTCAAAATGACTTACAGTCCACTTGTTATGATACTAAAGGAAAATAAACTTACTGTACCCAAATGATGTTGATTAGAAAAGAATATAGATATTGTCTTAACTGTTGAGGAGTACAAATATGTACTCTTCGAAGAGGGTCCTCCGAAGCCTACGAATGAGCTGGAAGTCCTTGGGGCTGAGATCGATGGGGAAACCCAAGTCGATATCATTCTCCAATCGACAGAAAGGCTTGCTCAGGCTCAGGCCATGGTTGCTCAGAAGGTTTCTACTTCTAAGCCGAAAGGCAAGAAGAAAAAGAAACAAGATGGAGCAAAGGTGGTGGGAGGATCTCAGGGCAAGTACTTCACTTGCAAGCAGGATGGACTTTGGAAGAAGGATTGTCCCAAACAGAACAAAGGTATATCCTTTGGTCTAGTCGTTGAAACGTGATTAGCGGTGTTATCTATCGGCACCTGGTGAGTAGAAACGGGAGCCTCTGATCATGTCTGCAATACTTTGCAGGGGTTCCAGGAAACCCTACGACGAGCTGAGGGAGAGATTACCGTTTACTTGGGCAATGCCACTAAGGTGGCGGATATTGTAGTGGGAGATGTTTTATTTATCTTTTGAGAAAAATAAAATGTTGGTTCTGGAAAATTCCCTTTATGTACCTTTAATTAGAAAGAATTTATTTTCAGTTTCTAAATTGTTTATGGATGGATATTCTATTTCTTTTAATGACAGAGTTGTTATAAAAAGGAATAGGGAGGATATCTGTTCAGGTACATTGATAGGAAATTTGTATACACTCGAACCAAAAGCTCCCACGATGCAAATAGAAGTTAATAACTCATCTTCTAATTCCAATAAGAGAAAAGAACCTTCAAAGATGAACCAAACATATCTTTGGCATCTTAGGCTTGGTCACATTAACCTAAGCAGAATTCAAAGGTTGATAGCTGATGGACCTTTGGGTTCATTAGTGGTGGAGGATCTCCCAACCTGCGAATCCTACTTGGAGGGTAAAAAGACCAAGAGGCCTTTTAAGGCCAAGGGGTATAGAGCCAAAGATGTGTTAGAATTGGTTCATTCTGATTTGTGTGGTCCTATGACTATCTAGGCTAGAGGTGGTCTTGAATATTTCGTCTTTTTCATAGATGATTATTCAAGATATGGATGACACTACGATCTGATCGTGGTAGTGAGTACCTCTTAGGATAGTTTAGGAATTACTTATCGGAGGCTGGGATTCA
The DNA here is from genome assembly GCA_025175895.1 of Wurfbainia villosa. Classification (NCBI taxonomy): domain Eukaryota; kingdom Viridiplantae; phylum Streptophyta; class Magnoliopsida; order Zingiberales; family Zingiberaceae; genus Wurfbainia; species Wurfbainia villosa. The sequence continues at coordinate 62,439,183 of CM045997.1, forward strand.
ATCACAATTGTCTGTACCTAGCACACCATAGCAGAATGGTGTAGCAGAGCGAAGGAATAGGACTCTTATGGAGATGGTTAGATCGATGATGAGTTATTCTGACTTGCTAGATTCGTTCTAGGGATATGCTCTAGATACGGCGGTGTACATTCTGAACTTGGTTCCATCTAAATCAGTGCCTACTACTCCCACAGAATTTTGGACTGGGCGAAAGCCTAGTCTAAGACATATTCGGATATGGGGAGTCTAGTACATGTGTTGAAGGCAGATGCTGGTAAGTTGGAACCTCGTACAAAAGTACGCATGTTCGTTGGCTATCCTAGAGGAACGAAGGGTGGTTTGTTTTATAGTCCTAGAGGTCAGAGGGTGATCGTTAGCACAAACGCCAGATTTCTAGAGGAAGACTATGTGATGAACCACAAGCCCAAGAGTAAAATAGTTCTGGAAGAATTAAAAGGGGAAGTCACTTCTTCAGTACCACCGGTACAAGAGGATATACCACAAGTCACTGCACCGCGTGTCACAAAGGATACACAGGTGATACCTCGTCGTAGTGGGAGGGTTGTGAGACAGCCTGATAGATTCATGTTCTTGGGAGAATCTTCTGATTTGGTCCCTGGCAAACATGAACCTGATCCCTAGACATATGACGAGGCAATCCAAGATAAAGATACAGTATCTTAGCAAAGAGCATCTTGTATGTAAGCTTAATCGGTCCATTTATGGATTGAAGCAAGCTTCAAGGTCTTGGAACATCCGTTTTGATGAGGTAATCCAGTCATATGGATTTATTCAAAGTCCGGATGAGTCTTGTGTATACAAGAGATGTGACGAAAATGTAGTGGTATTTCTTGTACTATACGTAGATAACATTTTTGTGATTGGCAACAATAACAAGGTGTTATCGGACGTAAGGGTATGGTTGTCTAAATAGTTTGAAATGAAGGACTTGGGAGAGGTGGGACACATCCTTGGGATCAAGGTTATAAGGGATCGCAGGAAAAGGATGTTGTGCTTATCCCAAGCTTCATACATAGAAACGATTTTGGATCGTTTTAGCATGCAGAACTCCAAGAAGGGTTTTCTACCTTTCAGGCAGGGAGTTCCTTTATCTAAGGAGATGTGTCCTAGAACATCTGAGGAGATAGAGGAGATGAAGGCGGTTCCTTATGCTTTGGCAGTAGGAAGCCTCATGTATGCGATGCTATGTATGAGACCAGATATCTGCTTTGTCATGGGCATGGTCAGCAGATATCAGAGTAATCCAGGACAGGGACATTGGACTGCGGTAAAGCATATATTGAAGTGCCTGAGAAGGACTAGGGATTATATGCTGGTTTACCGGGCAGACCAATTACTCCCTGTGGGTTATATGGATTGCGACTTCCAATCAAGTAGGGATAACAGTAAGTATACCTCAGGTTTTGTGTTTACTTTGGGAGGTGGACCCATTGTATGGAGGAGTGTCCAACAGAAATGCGTGGCGGACTCCACCATGGAAGCTGAGTATGTGGCAGCCTCTGAGGCGGCCAAAGAAGTTGTGTGGCTCAGGAACTTCCTGATGGACTTGGATGTGATTCCTAATTTGCCCATAACTATCACAATTTATTGTGATAATAATGGTGCAGTTGCAAACTCGAAGGAAACACGAGCTCATAAGGCAAGTAAACACATAGAGTGAAAGTACTACCTGATACGAGAAATCGTAAAGGAGGTAGAAGTTATTGTAGCCAAGATTGCATCAGAGGATGACCTGGTAGACCCTTTTCACTATGGCCCTTCTAGCGAGAGCTTTGATAGGCATGTGGAGGGAATGGGGATTAGATGTATGATAGTATGAGGACAGCATAGTCTTTTAGTATCAGTGGGAGATTGTTGGGATGTATACTGAAAAGTTTATCTTTTGTATGAATATCTTTATTTTTGAAATAAGAATCACATGATCATTGTTTGCATTTTTATGGTTATGCAATATTGTCTAATACATTACATTATAGATAACATGGTGTGTGGTATCACACAGGAGATCATGTTATCGGCTCCTTGTAAAGTATAAGTAAAGGCTCACAACCGAGATGGCTTTGGACAAACCATCGGAATGGTTATAGTGTGATTTGGTATTGGTTTGTCTTGACCATAGAATCACACTAGTACACTTTGTGTGTATTGAGCAGGACCGACTTAGAGGTGATTCGATTTATTGCTGACTATATAATCGAATCGGACCTCAGATATTATTATGTACATGCTCTTAATCCCGATATAATAAACGGGCACATATACTTAGTATTCATCTCTTTGATTTACCAATGGGCGAGATTTATAGATTAAATCGATAGATTGGGTAAGTTGGGAAATGGTATTATTTATATGGTGTGTCGTTGATTATAGGAGGAAATCGTGTCCTATATATTAGGATGATGATGTCCCCTTGAGGAGCTTATAAGGTTCATCATGTAAACCCTACAGGTGGACTTGGTCCGGCATGATGAAAAGGTTGAGTGGTACTACTCATAGAGTTAGATGTTGATTAATTAATGGTCAGTAAATTAATTAATCGACGGATATTCGAGATCTTAAACACGGAGAGAAAATGTACAAATAATATATGGAGCCCATATTAACTTATGGGGGTTGGTGAGGTAGATCAATGATAATCCTTTAGTGGATTGGATTATCATTAATGGATCGGACTTTATGTGGACGTGATCCATGGGTGGCCAAGATCCAACTCCTCCTCATGGTCCCTATTGTAGCCTATTAACACCTCATGAAGCTTAGATCCAATGGATAGAAACAAAACTCTAGATCCAAAGGTAGAGATTAAATCTCTAAGATCCGACGGTTGAGATTAAATCTCTAGATCCGACGGTTGAGATTAAATCCCTAGAACCAATGGTGGAGATTAAACCAAGGCTTATCTCTAAGAAACACTGTTGATTTCCTTATCCACGAGCTCCATTTAAAGCTTCTGCCTGGGTCGGAAATCGCTGATCAATCGACTGCTCGGGACTATCAGTCGACTGATGTCACTGTTGTCGTGAGACAACGGCTAGATCCACCCTAGAAAATCCAACGGATCCATCATCAGTCGACTGATCATGACCATCAATCGACTGATCGAGCCTTCACTCGACTACTAACCCGGCGTCAGTCGGACTCGTCGTGCCCAAAAACGAGCACGATCGGTGATCACCACGATCGATCGGCCCGCCTCAGCGATCATTGCTGGGCTAATTTTCGCAGTCAAACCCTAGTTGACTCATGCCAGTTGACTGCCACATGCCACCAGTCGATTGGCACACCTCAAACATGAGGTTTTAACCCAAGTATGGTTCCCCCATACTTGCTAGACCACCCTTAGCCTAGACCTAAGCCTTCTAGCCACCTCCGTCAGCCTCACGCCTCTCGGATCCCTCCAAGTCATCCATGACTTGTTCATCCATTGCGCTAGCCTTTAGGTGCTTCCATCGGCTATGTCATTCTAACGGTGTCTACACCGCCAAGGCACATTGGACTTATGCTGCCAAGACCATGCTTGGACTTTATGCCGCCAACCATTGGACTTATGCTGGCAAGACTCCCGCTTGGAATTTACGTCACCAATATCAAACCCCTTGGACTTCTCAAATGCCAAGACTCAAGCTTGGACTTTCCCTTGCCAACCCATGTTGGACTTTCCATGCCAAGACCCATGCTTGGACTTTCCTTGCCAACCCATGTTGGACTTTCCATTGCCAAGACTCATGCTTGGACTTTCCTAAATGCCAAGTGTCCCACTTGGACTTTCCATGCCAAGTACCCAAGACTTGGACTTTCCCATGACACACATTGTCATATGTTTTTGTCGAACATCAAAACATCTCTTGAGTCAAGCTCGAGTCCTGGTCAATCGTGACCTGGGCCAATTGCACCAACAATCTCCCTCTTTTTGATGTTTGATAAAAACCAAATAAACCATTGAGTTAGACCATCTAACTCAAAACAATCATCCCCTTCAATTTTTCCAATTGATGTCATTCTCCCAATAAGTTCTCCCCCTTTTTGACTAACATCAAAAAGGTTCTCTCCAAGGAGGTCAATGTCTTATGTCCCAATGAGATCTTACAATCTCCCCCTTGGTCCAAAAATACCTATGATGCCTACCATCTTCCTAGTGATAAGTCCCATATCACTCAAGAGAGGCAATCCTATACACTCTCCTAATTTCCAAATTGGGTATCTCAAAATCCCATTTCTCCTCCTCATGAGGAAAAATAACATCCATCATCTCTTGATGGATACCTCCCCCTAAAGGCTTGCTCCCCCTTGACTATTGCACCAACAATGTCTTTGGGAAGTCCCTAAGCCAATAGGAACTCTAAACCATCAAAAATAAGGTTAGAAATTCAACATTGAACTTTCCAACACCTTAAATTGATACATCACCCTAATGTAGGGGATCGGTACGGCCGGCTAGAGGGGGGTGAATAGCCCTTTTCGTTTGGATGCCGGTATTTGCTCGTCTATAAAACTAATTAGCGCAAGCGAAAGACTAATAAAGACAAGCAAATAGAAATACGAGAAAACAATCGCTAACAAAGAATGTAACGTGGTTCACGGCTACGCCGCTAATCCACGATCCCGATTCGTCCGAGGTGAATCACTCCTTCAAAGCCAATCACTATTGGTCTCTCCTTTGCACCAAGCTAGGTGGAGGTAATCTTTACAATCAAGATCACTCTTCTTACAATAAGAATGGAGTAAAAACAAGTAAGAAGAGTTTAGAGCTTGTGGGGCACTAGGAAGATCACTTAGAGCATAAGCATTAGCCTCTCAAAGGCTCACACCCTCTCTTTTTATAGAGAGGGATGATTTCTTCCCGTTGGCCGGCATCAGTCGACTGCCGCCCTTGGCAGTCGACTGCCGTCACTACAACGGCCTCCGAACACGTCGGATCCCGACCGTTGTAGTCCAACGGAACTCTTGGCAGTCGACTGATGGACCTCACGATCATTCACGCCTCCGTAGTCGGATCGCCCGATCGGCTCGAGCGGTTCTGCTCGCGATATCCTCCGGCGTCATTGTCATTCCATGGCGATTGGCAGCTGCATAAACCATCGATCGGATACGGTCGAACCCACTCGACTCGAGCGATCATTGCCATGACTTGATAATGATCGGTGCGTGTAAAACTCAAACTTAACATAAGTTTGAGCTTCCGGTGGTCGGGTAAACCTTAACCCTTGCGGTCAAGTCTCCGACACTCAGCCATTCGGCCAAGTTCACCTAATGAGCTACTTACATTTCACTCATTCTCTCATCTCACTCAAGTCCTCAGCTCTCTTCGTCATGCCACGTCCCTCAGCGATCAGCGTACGGCTCTGCGCAATGCTCTTCGCGTCTCTTGCCTCGAAGTCCGCTTCCTTGGCTTCACTTCAAGTCATCTCGTCCCGGTCCCTCGGATGCTCCAAGTGCACGGCTTCATAAAGTCATCCTTCACCGACTCAGGACCGAGGTTGTGAGGGTGAACGCTAAGGCTCCATGTGCGAATTACTAAGTCTGCCGCGACTTCAACGCACATATCAAATCAACATAACACACTAGCAAACCCTTTGCCACACCATCAAAACCATATTACGCAAGAGATTTCCTAACAATCTCCCCTTTTTGATGTGTGGCAATCCGTTTAAGTTAGGTAAAAATATTTGATATAAATTCTAAGGTAAGAAAGCATGTAAAGATAAACATGATATAGCAACATGCAACTCCCCCTTAATCCATGAAACTCCCCATAAAAATGTTCTCCCCCTATCATAAGCATAATCATTTCTCCCCCTAAATATGTTCCCCTTTACTTAAACATACATTTCCCCCCCTTTGACACCATCAAAAAGATTAATCCTAATTTATAAACTCATGGCATCAAGTATAGTAGAAAGAGAACACCAAAAACTTGATTAAAATCTGAAATCAGAGAATATTTGGTTGTTTTTTAGGCTAGCGATCATTGCTATCGGTATATGTGATCGGTAGCACAATGGATTCAAATTACGATTTTTGTAATTTCAAAAATGCATTAAAAATTCCAGAAAATTTGAAAAATCATGAAATTTTGGAAACACATTTCTTTTAAGTATATCTATCAGTGAAAAATAGGTTTTCATGAAAAATCATTATATTTCCACGTATTTGCCAAAAATCCATAAGCTTTAAAAACTACTAGGTTTTTTATCATAAGAGTATCCATTTTGACACCTAGTCTTGCTTTGAATTGTTTCAAAACATGAATACATAGATTTTAGATTAAGAAATTGTTTTGAAAATATATGAAATATCCAACCATGATCTTTGGGCAATATGTCTATGAATTAAACATAAGTCTTCCCCATGATTGGTCTATTATTGCTATGTTGATACTTTAAATGACCATCTAAATACCATAGGCATTAGTGGACATTTGTATCATCCTAACATCTCACCCATGCTAAGTTTGCAATCAAGTTAGCCTATAGTGAGTGTGAGATGCATCCTAGGGGGTATTTGGATATACTTAACCCTTGTATTCATGCAATTCTATCAAGGTTAAGTATCAACCTAACAATCCTCATGATCATAAAGGCATATATCAATTAATTCTACATTATGATCATGAAATACATGTATTCATTAAATAATAATCATACATTAGGTATTATATGATGATAATAAACAAAATATCACCTAAAGCATGATTCAAACCTATTTCCCATGATTATGTGCCAAATCACAATATCATAAATCATGATTGCAAATATATGTAAAAATTACATTAATCATCATGATTTATGCATTATTATCTATTTATGGGCACGTTATCATCACCCAACACTATTCTAAAAATGTTGTCCCGCCATCCTAAGTCAACCAAAATATGATATAGGTCAATTCCATATGGTTGACTACCCTAGGGGTTTTCTAACCCTTAAGGATGGATTTTGGAACCCAAAATAAGTTCTTGCCTATTGGGTTCACTAGATACTCCTTGGGGATCCATTTCCTAGCTATTACTTTCTTCTTATCTTGTCCCCTAGCTATTAGGCATTTGTAGGCCTTTTCATTTTTCTTTTCCTTGTAGCCTAGGCCCTTTTTGTTGAAGCTAGCTCTTTGGCTCCCTAAGATCATGTTCAATGTGTTGGAGCCAATTGTGAATTTTTTTAGAGCTTTGGTTAAATAATCTACCTTTTCCCTTAATGCCCTATTTTCATTTATACATGCATCACTAACATCTAATGGCACATAAAGGTCATGTGAGCATGCATCATTTAAGCTAGAAGAAATATTATCATTTAAGCATGCATTTTCTAGCTTATTTTCTAATGCCTTAATTTGATTAAGCATGCTTTTATTTTTCTTTTTCATTCCAAATAAGTCCTTAGTTAAACTAGAAATTATAGAAACTATTTTCTTAGGAGAGGCTTTCGTTACCATAGTTTCCATATCCTCTTCTTCTTCTTCGGATGAAGAGGATGTAGAAGCTCCCCCTTCACTTGAGCTCTCTCCTCTTGAGCTTGATCCTTCATTTTCGGATGAAGAGCAATCCAAGTCATCAAAGGCCATCAAGGCCAAATTGGTGACAAAGGCATTCTCCTCATCCGATGATGATGAGGAGGATGAGGATGGGTCATCCCAAGTCCTTGCCTTTAGAGCTTTGGCCTTCCCCTTTTCTTTTGTCTTCTTCTCCTCCTCCTTCTTTTTCTTGCTCCCCTTTTTCTTCTTCTTTTCTTCTTTCTTTTTCCTCTCTTCCTTGCTCTTGGTTAGGAGAGGAAAATTGTCCCTTATGTGCCCCTCTCCTTGGCAATTGTAGCATATGACCTTCCCCCTTGGTCTTCTATTCCTATCATGAGATTTATCAAATCTAAAATTCTTAAATGCACGCCTTACCTTCCTTACCATGTAGGCTTCTTCCGTGCTATCCATGGAGAAGGTGGAGGCTTCATCATCGAAGGAGGAGGGGATCTCTATCTTCTTCTTCCCCTTATTTGCCAACAATGCTACTCCCCTTGAAGGTTGTATTTTTGGCTCTTCTTGTATTCCTTCAAGCCTAGATTCATGTAATTCCATAGTGGAGAAAAATTCATCTAGAGTACTTACCTCTAGATTCTTTGAAATGTAAAATGAGTCCACCATTGAACTCCACTTGGATGATCGGGGGAAAGAATCTATGGCCTTCATTATCATATCGCGATTTGAGAGCTTTTCTCCTACACTTGTTAGTCCATTTAAAATTTCTTTGAATCTAGAATGCAAAGAAGTTACCTTTTCTCCCTTTTCTAATTTAATGTTGGATAGTTGGGAGCGGAGGAGATCTCTCCTTGCTAGCTTCGCCTCGGATGTGCCTTCATGAAGCTCAATTAGCTTCTCCCACATCTCCTTGGCGCTTAGGCATTCTCCTATTCGGTTGATTTCTTGTTGGGGGAGCACATTGAAGAGATGATGCTTGGCTTTTGAATTTGCAAGGTGCTCTACCCTTTTCCTTTTGGTCCACCTAGATTTCTCTATTGGCTTCCCTTCTTCATCCCTAGGCAAAACGAAACTGGATTCCATTGTAATCATAATATCAAAATCCGTTTCGAAAAATACCTCCATTCGCTTCTTCCACCAAGCGAATTCTCCTTCAAACTTCGGAGGATAGATGTTGGAGCCGGCCATTTTGAAAGTTGCTTGTTGTGGCGGTTAGTCCTCGACAAGCTTTCCCTGGCTCTGATACCACTTGTAGGGGATCGGTACGGCCGGCTAGAGGGGGGTGAATAGCCCTTTTCGTTTGGATGCCGGTATTTGCTCGTCTACAAAACTAATTAGCGCAAGCGGAAGACTAATAAAGACAAGCAAATAGAAATATGAGAAAATAATCGCTAACAAAGAATGTAACATGGTTCACGGCTACGCCGCTAATCCACGATCCCGATTCGTCCGAGGTGAATCACTCCTCCAAAGCCAATCACTATTGGTCTCTCCTTTGCACCAAGCTAGGTGGAGGTAACCTTTACAATCAAGATCACTCTTCTTACAATAAGAATGGAGTAAAAACAAGTAAGAAGAGTTTAGAGCTTGTGGGGCACTAGGAAGATCACTTAGAGCATAAGCATTAGCCTCTCAAAGGCTCACACCCTCTCTTTTTATAGAGAGGGCTGATTTCTTCCGTTGGCGCCACTCATTCACGCCGCCTTGGCGATCGACTATCACTAGCGGCCTCCGAACACGTCGGATCCCGACCGTTATAGTCCAACAGAACTCTTGGGCGATCGGTGATGGACCTCACCGATCGGCTTCGCCCGTCGATCGGCCCACTGGCTACGGCGTCTGCCCGCGATATCCTTCCGCGGTCGACCGCCATTCTATGGCGATCATCACGGGCATAAACCCATCGATCGGATAGAACTCCACTCGACTTAGAGCGCGCCATGACTTGGCTTAACATAAGTTTGAGCTTCCAGCGGTCGGGTAAACCTTAACCCTTGCGGTCAAGTCTCCGACACTCAGCCATTCGGCCAAGTTCACCTAATGAGCTACTTACATTTCACTCATTCTCTCATCTCACTCGAAGTCCCTCGCCGAAGCTCTCTTCGTTCGCGGCCACGTCCCTCGGCAGCATCAGGCGCACGGCTCTGTAATGCTCCTTCGCGTCTCTTGCCTCTGAAGTCTGCTTCCTTGGCTTCACTTCAAGTCATCTCGTCCGGCGGTCCCTCGGATGCTCCAAGCGCACGGCTTCCACAAAGTCATCCTTCACCGACTCAAGGACCGAGGTTGTGAGGGTGAACCCGCCAAGGCTCCATGTGTGAATTACTAAGTCCTGCACGACTTCAACGCACATATCAAATTAACATAACACACTAACTTAAACCCTTTGCCACACCATCAAAACCTTATTACGGCAAGAGATTGCCCTAACACCTAACACCTCTCCTAATCCATATCCAATGAATTTTCACCCTTTATAATGCTTCCCAATGCATATCCTAGGGTTAGGAGTGGTTAGGGAACTCTAACATAGCTGAAAATGGGATAAACAAATCTTGTTTTCTCGAAATTAGCTTGGCAGTTGACTCTATCAATCACGATCATTGCCTTAGACATCGATCACACCAAGAGCGATCGATAATCAAATTTCTGAATTTCAATTATCAGAAATGGATTTTAAAAATTCATAAATAATTATACATATATCGAAAAATCATGAAAATTCATACGTATAATACTTATGACCAATACAATGGGTGAAAAATATTTAAAAATTATTTTACCCATAAAATAGTGAAATTGACAAAAAGTTCAAAACCATTGAAATTTTCAATGTTTTGGCCCTACTTTGTATCAACTTCATCAATGGTGATTGCTATCAAAAGATAGACTTCACCAAGGTTTTCTAAAAGAATTTTAAAATATTTTTGAAAACCTATATTGGATCATATTCCTTGGGATTAATGTACATGACTTGTACACAACTTTCCCAATGATCCACCAATGATTTTAGATGAGTTTGAGGTCATCTAGATGCAAAAACTATGCACCTTGAACTTAACTCATATCCTATCATCTCACATATATCTAGGGTGTATAAATACATATACATGTCAATGTGATGTGAGATGTAGATTTTGTTCATCCTAATTTAGGGTTTCATGTATTTTTTTAAGGCAACCCTACTTGATTCCCTTATGAATGGGACTCCAAGTCATGCCAAAGTCCTTAACTCAATTTTCATTAATTTAAATGCATGAATGATCATAGCATAAATAATAGCATAATAAAGCATGGCCAATGATCATGAGATCATGGCATATGATATAATCTAAAAACACATGACATTAAACCTTAATCCTAAACATGATCATGACATATAAATGATAAAAATTAAACATGATGTCATGACATGTTATATGGCAATCAAGGCATGACATATAAAATGTATAGGTATACTAATACCTAAATTTCAATATTTGTTGTCATTTGATATAATTAAGTATATTTTGCCATAATACTAATTTTCTCCCAAGTGTGCCAAAAACTCAAAATGGCACACTATGACCTCTAAACCTAAATTGTGCCAATTTGATTGATTTTTTATAATTCCAAAAATATATTGGCACATCCTAAAATATTTTAGGATTAATAATTAAATTTATTTTTAAGGTATCCATAACCTTGAAAATTACCTAAAGTGCCACCTTTATCATAGTTAGGTTAACTACCCATCCATTTAAAGTTGGCACACCTAAACCCATCTAGCGTGAATTGATCATGCTCTTAGGAACCCAAAACCTATTTGAGCTCCTAGGGTTAATTAGGTATTCTTTAGGGATAACTTCCTTATATACCTTCCTAATGACCCTTCTAGGCTTGTTTGCCTTGGTCATTTGGGTCTTGCCATGGTTGACTCTAGGGGTAACTCCCCTTGCAACCTTCAAAGTGGCTTCCCTAGGTTTCCTTGAAACCCTAGCCACTAGGCACACACCTTGGTCAATCTTAGGAATGACTTTCCTATTGACCTTGGTCTTCCTAGACCTAGTTTGTGTACCATAATCAAATGGAACACTATGATAAGCCACCTTAGGCTTAGGTTTGTGACCCAAACCTTTCTTGCCCTTGGTTGACTTTTGTCTCTTAGGCCCTAGGTGTTGATTTTGACTTCTAGACCCTTGACTTTGACCACTTGACCCCTTAAATTGATTTTGCATAATCCTAAGGGTCTTCTCAAGTTTTTCAAGCCTTGACCTCAAGGCTTGATTTTCAACCACTAATTGCCCAATTTTTGAATTTTGATTTAATCCTTGGGCATTGTTCTTCCTATGCATATGCCTAATCCATTTAGGGTTAAAACTTAGGTGGTCTTCTATTTTCTTGATCGATTCCCTAGGTAAAATATTTTTAGGGACATTAGTCCCAAATTTCTCCTTATTCCTAAGGTTTACACTCTTAGCACCTAGACAAAAATATTTGTTATTTCTAATAGCATGCTCCTTATGAACAATAGCAAGATTGTTTAAATTACTTCTAGCATGCTTCTTGACATAAATTGAAGGTGCATTATTAAAATATACCTTAGGGTTAGCCTTAGCTCCCCCTACATGTGATGCTCCTTCCTTATCCTTGATTTCCTTCTTCCTAGGGCATTGACTTCTATAGTGCCCCTTTTGATGGCACTTGAAACATACTACAAGCTCCTTGCCCTTCCTAATTGAGGCACCGACATCCTTCGAATTTGTGTTGACTTTTGGTGTCGGAGGAGTCTTCTTAATTTTTTTTTTTTGGGCACTTACTCTTGTAATGCCCACTTTCTCTACACTCAAAGCAAATTATATGATTTTTATTTAAAATTACATTGCTTGAGTTACCTAGGTCCGTGGTGGAAGCTGGAATTGCTTCTTCACTTCTTCCGGAGGTTAAAGCGACTTCTTGCTCTTGCTCCGACGTGGGAATTCTCTCCTCCCCCTCAATCCTAGAGGTGGAAGTCTCTTCCACATTTTCTACTTTTTCTTCCTCCGATCCGAAAGTTGACTCCCTATCAACGTCCGAATCCTCACTCGCTTGTGAGGATGAGGATTCATCTTCGGCCTCCTCTTCTTGAGCCGGTGATGGGTCTTCATGGAGCTTGGCCAATTCCCTTCAAAGCTCCTTGGCATCCATGCAATCACCTAGGCTACACAAGAAGTCATTAGGTATCAAATCAAAAATAAATTTGACTACCTTCTTATTTTTCTCAAATTGTTGGAGTTGCTCCTCGCTCCATCTCTTCTTTTTTAGGAAGCTTCCCTTTGGTCCGCTTGGGTATTGGAATCCTTCTATTAGGATGGACCACTCCTCTAAATCCCTCATCATCAAAAAATCTTCAATCCTTCTCTTCCAAGAATTGAAGCCTTCTCGTCCATATAGGGTGTAGGCACCGGTGTGTTGATGTCCCAACCTAGTTGTTCTTCCAACTCCATCTTCACCCTCTAGCATCTTTGTCTTAGCTCCCGGCGGTTAGTCCGTAGAAGAGCCCCGGGCTCTGATACCAATTGTTGGGGAAATGTTGGCCGCTAGAGGGGGGTGAATAGCGTCGTGCTAGTACGTTGATGGAATTTGATTGCGTTCGTCTACAAATCTCGTTAGCGCACAGCGGAATAATAGAAATAATGCAATAACAAAATAGACAACCACAAATACACAAATACACAAGTATTTAACGTGCTTCGGAACCGAATGGTTCCTACTCCACGGATCGAGCTCTAGTGATGCACACGCAACCACTAATCACAAATACTCCTTCTCGACATAAGTCGGAGGCGGAGAAACCTCGTACAAATATTCTTACAACAATAAGAAACAAATACAAGAAATTACAATAATGAAATACAATGCAAGTAAAGAAAACTACTTTACAATTGCTCTTTTGAATGCTTGATCTTTTATTGCTTGAATTGCACTTGGAGACCCTGATTTGCAAAAGCAAATCGCCCCAAAAGCCCTCAAGAAACGTTGTTGATTTCTCCTCCATGAGCTCCATTTAAAGCTTCTGCCTGGGCTGGAAATCGCCGATCAGTCGACTGCTTGGGACTATCAGTCGACTAATGCCACTGTTGTCGTGAGACAATGGCTAGATTCACGCTAAAAAAATCTAACGAATCCATCATCAGTCGACTGATCATGACCATCAGTCGACTGATCGAGCCTCCACTGATCGCTAACCCGGCAGTCAAGTCGGTTTCATTCTGCTGAAAAACCGAGCACCGGGCCGATCATTGCTAGGATAATCGATCGCCACCTGCAGTTGGATCACTAATTCCCATAGTCAAACCCTAGTTAACTCATGCCAGTCGACTGCCACATGGCACCAGTCGACTGGCACACCTCAAACATGAGGTTTTAACCCAAGTATGGTTCCCCCACACTTGCTAGACCACCCTTAGCCTAGACCTAAGCCTTCTAGCCACCTCCTTCAGCCTCACGCCTCTCGGATCCCTCCAAGTCATCTTTAACTTGTTCATCCATTGCGCTAGCCTTCAGGTGCTTCCATCGACTATGTCATGCTAACGGTGTCTACACCGCCAAGGCACATTGGACTTACATTGTCAAGACTCCGCTTGGACTTTACGCCGCCAACCATTGAACTTATGCTTCCAAGACTCCCGCTTGGACTTTACGCCGCCAATATCAAACCCCTTGGAATTCTCAAATGTCAATACTCAAGCTTGGACTTTCCCTTGCCAACCCATGTTGGACTTTCCATGCCAAGACCCATGCTTGGACTTTCCTTGCCAAACCATGTTGGACTTTCCATTGCCAAGACCCATGCTTAGACTTTCCCAAATGTCAAGTGTCTCACTTGGACTTTCCATGCCAAGTACCCAAGACTTGGACTTTCCCATGACAATCACATTGTCATATGTTTTTTTCGAACATCAAAACATCTCTTGAGTCAAGCTCAAGTCCTGGTCAATCGTGACCTAAGCCGATTGCACCAACAATGATTCACCTTATGATTCTGGTAAAGTTTCAAACAGGTCACGGATATAGCGCTCCACACTGGTGCGAATATTTACCTTTTAATAGGTCTGTTGACAGTATATATGAGAGCTGAAAAATAATATCCAAGCATAGTACCCCCACTTGGTTACTTGAGGTGTGTGATTTTGCTTCAAGTACTTGAGTCGAGCAGTGTGACATTGCTTACTCATCGTACTTGAGTAGAAATTTGGGGACTAAATTTTTATTAGTGAGGGAGAATGTAAGATACCGAAAAAAAAAGATAATAATAAAATAATTCATGTTAATTAGGAAAATACCCTATGGAATTTTCAAGGAATTTTTAGAAATTTTTCTGGACTTAAATGGAATTTCTAGGACAGTTTGTGGGGAAAGATTAAATAGGCTTTGATAAAGCATGTTGAGGAGTTAAATGGGTTTAATTAACCCAAGTTATATCAAAACCTAGGTTTAGGTTTTATTAAACTTCCTTCCTTTCTATTTCTCCACCGCAACAAATTTCTCCCGATCCACCTCTTTCTCCCTCCCGTTTTCTCACGCCGCCATGGCATTCCTCTTCGTCGCTCCTTTTGCCACCTTTAGCCTTGCCGTCGACCGCTTCAGACCCCCCCCCCCACCGACCCTTGTCGGCACACACAGAAGTGTTGTGCCCAAAGGATCACGCTGCTATTTGCCCCCCTTCGCCGTCGAGGCACACGACAGAGTTTCATCGTCGCTCTCCTTCGCACGATCCAGCTCGACGTCGTCATCACAATACCCGATCGGGGCTGTCACCGGGCTTCTCCCTCAACGTCTACGTGGCAAACTCCACGGCCACCGCAACCAGCTTCGCTAGCCACCGGACCTTGCCTCGACCTTGAGCAGCATCTTACCGCAGCCTGTTCCCGTTGCTCTCTCCTCCATCGCCGCCTATATTCACCACGAACTCTATTTTTTCAGTGAGATTGGTCTCGCAATGTGCCCTCTTCCAGCTTCGAGTGATCGCCAGAATTTCTTTCCTCTGCTCAGCTTGCTTGTGATACAAGTGACAACTTGGTGTTGATTTGTTCTTATGACTTACCATTATATCTTTAGGTAATCTCTTTAACTTCTCTTTGTTCTTCAGACTTTGAATTCAGAGAGTAGAAGTTCTGGGAAGAATGGTAATGGGATGTTAATAATAGGTGTTGAGGGTAATTTGAACAGGTTATTCTCTATTGGACTCCATTGATTTAGAGCAGATACCTAATTTGAATCAAGCAACAATGGTTCAAATGAAGCTAATTGGAGTAGGAGATTGGGAATTGACATACTTGTAAATTGTGGAGATCAACAGTGGATTTGTGTTTCAGATAAGCTGTGGTTGATTGGAACAATGGGAGGTAAGCATTGATTTTGTATGTTATGAAGTGGATTGTGTTATAGTTGTATAATAGATTGTGTAAAGATGTTATTATGTATTATATCTATTGGATAAATTGTAGTGAAATTTCAGGAAACTTGGATTAAGGAGTTGTTGGATTGAAGTGATTATAAGGACCTTGATTCGGGATAGTCTTTTGGGCATGGAGATTTTTTTGGATATTTTATAGTTTAGGTGGGTAATATTCTACCCTAGTCAGGTAGTTGAATATTCCTAGTGCATGAGTTTCTATATGGTTGATATTGTACCTTGACTCCACTCATGTTATTCTGTGTTTGATACTTAAGTCTTTGCACTTTGAGATATACTATTATTGTTGTCATATTTCGTTTATCATTGCTATAATTTACCGATGCTATGGTATGTAGATCTTTAGATGCTTAACCAAGGGGGGGTGTAGCTGAGTATAGATGCTGATTTGACTCGTGTCATTAGGAATAATCATTCGAGGTGCATGATGTCCTTAATGTAGAGTTTGTGGTTGTATCACCTTACCTTTCGTTGTATAACTAGTACGAATCATATGTTTGTACATGATAGTGTGGGTTGTCAACGGTGTGTCGCTACGGACTGGAAGTCCTAGCATGGTCGATGGTTAGTTGTATATGACTCTCTGTTGGGTAGAGAGTGTATTGTGGATGTATGTGTGGTTGTGCATTCATGTCATTTACATGTATGTTGGCGACTTGGTCTCCCTTGTGGTTGAGAGGGTCGTCAGTCATTCTGCCTCCACAGTTACTCGTGATAGTAGTAACTAGTGTGAGGGAATTTCATTTGTTGTGCTGCACTCGACCACTCTCGATAGTGATAATTAGAGTTGCATGCAGTTGTCTTGGGTGTGTAGCACTCGACCACTCATGGATAGTGTCAGTCGGAGTGGCCAACAGCAAGGACCCCCGGTGTGTAGCTTATAGCTCTTTATCTTATCGCTACTTATTCATACTGCCCACTCGACCACTCGAGAGCAGTGGTTGTTGTTGAGTTGGGACAGTTATCATGTCGTGTCACCTAGGCCACACTAGGGTCGTGGTAGTGAGTGGGGTGCGCAGGCATAACCATGCATTTGCATTGTCATATGTGAGGGCATTTGTATATATATACATATACATATATTTATGTATATATATATGTGTATGAGTGTAAGCAGTATATATATATATATATATATATATAGTAGCATTTGTTTGTGTTATGTTTGCTGCATTTGATTGTACATCATCTTGCATATTATTTGCATGATCTATACTGTTGTGTGTGGGATATCAGTGTATGACTTGGATCGGACGGTTGTATGCATTTGACCAGTACCTTGATGTTGAGTAGGTTGGATCAGGTATGTTGTTGTATTTGTTGTTACTATATTCACAAGATCGTGTATTAAATACCGAAGTAGTTTTACTCTATCCCGTCGTATGTGCTATATTGTTTTATATTTGTTCAGGTTGTTTAGGTTGTGTCATTGCGAACCATTCAGGTATGCCAGTGCATTATATTATGTACAGTTGATCAATTGGTGGTTTATGCTCTGTTTAGATTTACACTGATTGTTGTTTGTTATCACCTCTACGACTGTATACTTTTGATCTCCATCTATATATATCTCTTCATCTCCATTTGTATATATGTTGCCCTTTATATCTTAGTTGTTGATCATGCACTATCTTGTATATTACCGCTAAGTTTTATACTCACCACTGTAGACCCTGGGTTTTCTTGTCGCCCAGGTAACAGATAGAAGATTCCTTAGATGCTCAGAGCTCCGCCAACTGATCTCATCTCACCTTGAGTATTTGGATTGAAATCCATATTGATGTTATATATTTTGGATTGTATGTTTTGTATTTTTATCCTATATTATTTCCGTTGTTCGGTAGTCGGTTATGTTGTTATGTATTTTGTTTCGATCATGTTTTCTTGTTGTGTTAAAGTCATACCGGTACACATGTATTTGAGTCTTTGTATTTTTATTATTGTTGGTGTATTCCGCTGTGACTTTAGTTATATACTTTATATGTTGTGTGGTTGTGGCCGAAAGGCTTTGTATCAACAGGAAATTGTATCACATACAGGGGAGATGTTGTCCGATTTTTGGGCTCGACATACTCTCGGGGCGTGACAATGGGTAATTGACAATTGGAAAGTCCAAGCATGGTCTTGGCAAAGGAAAAGTCCAAGCATGGGTCTTGGCAATGGTAAAATCCAAGTCATGGGTACTTAGCATGGGAAGTTCAAAGGTATAGTCTTGGCAGCATAAGTCCAAGTGTGTAATCTTGGTGGTGTAATGTCCAAGTGGCCTTTGGCGGTGAAAGTCCAAGTATGGATGCTTGGCAATTGGGAAGTCCAAGGATGTGATATTGGCACCGTAAAGTCCAAGCATGCAGTCTTGGCAGCATAAGTCCAATGTTTGGTGGCGTAAAATCCAAGCATTTGTCTTGGCGACATAAGTTCAAATGTACCTTGGCAAGGTAGACCCGGTTAGCATGATAATAACCAATGAAAACACCTGAAGGCTAGCGTATGGATGAACGAGTCATGAAGGACTCGGAGGGATCTGATAGACGTGAGGGTAATGGAGGTGGCTAGAAAGCATAGGTCTAGGCTAAGGGTAGTCTATCAAGTATAAGGGGATCATACTTGAGTTAGACCTCATGTTTGAAGTTTATGACTAAGGTTATGGATCAATCGACTAGCCAAGTGTTTGATACTTGGCAGCCTAGTCAACTTCGATCAGTCGACTGGTCGTGTAGTTGACTGAGGTTCGGCTGCTCGAGATGTGCTCCGATAGTCGACTGCCATGTATGGGAGTCAACTGGTATTTATGGACACGAGCACAGAATATTTGGTAGTCAACTAACCAGTGGACTACTGGGCAGCAGTCAACTGCTGGTAAGGGTAGTCTATTGCTAGGGTATCCATTGGGCGGGTTCCAATGTGGATGGAAACATTGTGAACAAATAGGAGAGGAGTTGACTGGTGTCTTTTGTCAGTTGACTACTAGGCGTGAAATCAGCCCAATGCAAGTTATAAAAGTAGCTCGAGATGGATGATTTCGCACCAGTTTTTGGGGCAATTTTGGGGAGGAATTGTTGTTGCATTTCAGATCTTCAAGAGTCTAAAGCAACCATCAAGCAAGCAAAACATTCAAGTTCTTGTAAAGTGTTCTTTGTTAGGAATTGGACATCGCTAGAGGGGGGTGAATGGCACATCTTCGATCTCTTGACGGAATTCGTTCGTGCTTGCTACAAAACATGTTATGCGCAGCGGAAATAAAGATAATAAAGCAATAATAAAACACAAGCACACAAACACAGCGATATAACGTGGTTCGGAACCTTAGGGTTCCTACTCTACGGGTTGGGCTCGAATGATCCCTAGCGATGCAAACACCACTACTAAACAAATAAACTCCTTCTCGACAATAAGTCGGAGGCGAAGAAACCTCATACAAGGATTACAAAAGTAATACAAAAGAAATACAAGCAATTACAAGTGAAATACACAAAAACACGTAAAGAAAACTTTACAAATGCGCTTTGAATGCTTGCTTGTTTGAATGCTTGAACTGCACTTGAAGACCCTGATTTGCACCAGCAAATCGCTCAAAATCGCCCAAGAAATTGCTGGCGAAAATCACCCCATCAAACTCCTTTTATGCCTCCGCGCGACCTGGATTTTTGCCTGGCAATCAACTGTCATAAGGCCCCAATCGACTGCCAATAGTGTTGTTGTCTCACAATAGACATGATCCACGTCGGCATTCAAGCCAACGGATACACTGACAGTCGACTATCATTACTCATTAGTCGACTGCCAGCCTTGTAGCCAACTGATCAGTCGGCTACCGAGCATTCTTAGTACAAGCAATCGACTATCATCCATGGTAGTCAACTGCTCAGGCCATCAGTCGACTGCCCAATACTGGCAGTCGACTACCAAGGCTATTTACCATAGTCAAACACAAGTCGACTCCCAACAGTCGACTGGTCATAATGTTGGGTTTTCGACACCACGGCGTGTGTGTGTTCGATCACGTTTCGTAAATATGAACACAGCGGAAGCAATAAAAATAATAAATCTACATTTATTACAACACACACAACACATGCATGCATATTACAACAAGTGTAGACATAACCGTAAATTTAAATTTGCAATAAAAGGAAATTTATCTACGTTATAACTTTCGTATGACATATAGCGGGAACGGAATCAACCGGAACGATCCTCGCTAGAATCGTCTCTATCCGTATCCACGCCGAGTTCCTCGGGATGACTTCGCTAAGCCACGAGCTTCGTCTTCGTACGGGTTACTAGCCGCATGTTGAAGACGACGTGATCGAGAGATGATCACGATCCGAATCCAAATTCGGATCCTAATACGAGTTCTCAAAACTCGCTTCTCTGGAGAGGTATTCGTCAACCAATTGATGAATCCTTCGTCCTCCACCTCAGAGGATTACCGGAGATCGAATCACCGGTAAGTTAGCCGCTGTCGGAGCTCTAACCATCGTCCAAATGACCCTCCGATGAGAGGAGAACAAGCTGTCCAGAAAACTGGACAGCTTTGGTGGAGGTGATAGGCGCCGGCCAACCAAGGAAGATAGAGCTCACCTTGATGCCAAACTTGAAGGAGATCACCGGAGCACTAACCGACAGCAGCTCGACGCCGATGAGGGGGAAGGAAGCAGCCTTCTGGACGCCGGTTGGAGGAGCTTTGGGCGACGGCAATAGGTTGGCGCCGAGAGCTCCAAGGAGGAGGTGGGCGGCAACCTTAGGGCTAGGGGTTTATGGATTAGGGCTTAATTATCCCGTAAGCCCTCTTTTATAGAGAACTAATTCTCTTAATGGTTATTGGATCATAACCATTAGGCCCGTTAACCCGCTCCATTAAGATAAGTTAAAATAAACCAAACCATGATGGTTTATTTTAAGTTAAAACGAACCGAACCAACTTTTGGTTCATTCGTTTAAAATAAACCAAACCCTTTGGTTTATTCTCTTCCATTGGATTAGAACCAAACCATTTTAGTTCATCCATTATGTCTTCATAAGACACGGCCCATCCACGCTTCCATTGCGCCTGAAACAATTTGATGCTCGCTCCATGTTTGGTCCAACCAAACATAGTTTCTCTCTGTCTGAGAATCTCATTCTCAAGCTCGTTTTAAATCCTTCGGATTACGCTCATTGTGCGTGTGACCAAATAGGTTCTCGGTTTATGTTGGCCGTCTATAATTAACCATTAATTATAGAATGATCATGAGTGGCACCTAGTAGTACATCATGATCCCCAATTAACCGAAAAGATCAACGGTTGATCCAGAACTATTTCTGAAACCCTTCAGCAGCTCGAATGAATCGTGCCCCATTCCCTTCACTCATCTTATACCCACTTGGTTCAGGACATGGTCTATAGTGTCAGTCCCCACTAGGCTGACTATGTCACACCTAGCCCAAGTATCATCTTCTCGTCCTACGGATTCTAGTTACTCCACATGTATCGAAGAGTACCTTACTCTAAACATGTAATGCTTTGGCCAAAGACTTTAGTAACAATCCGACGAGAGGCCATGGGTATACATCTCCTCGCAAGGAGTGGTGAATCCTTTATAGGTTATTCAAACACCTTCGATCACTTCGACTTATACCCAATCATCCCGGGTCCACATCTCCTTAGAGATGCTTGCTTAAGATGTCAAAGCATAAGTCTCTATGATCAAGATGACTTGAATACCACAAGTCAAAGGAACATCGCACTTAAGCCACAGTAAGAACTTCATTGACATATCTATATATGCAGAGAATCATATGAAGTCTTACGGCTGGTCACTCCAATGAACTAGTTACCATAACTAGCATCCACGATTAACTCCGGACATCACTATGTCTCCAGCCAGTGAGAATCAGCTGCTTGGATACACCAAGGAGTATACCTCGTGCTAGTCTCGACATAATTGATGGTGTCCAAATCCATCAATTCATCGACTAGGGATAATTTCGATACATCACAATTACACATGTAGAGATACTCACTAGTTGTGATCCAATCATAAATTCTCTCATGCTGTGAATCGTATCGTGAACATTCAGTAAATGAGTTTAAGATCCAATCAAATACATGAAAACATGTATACTCAAATAGTGAATCTTCATTTATCATATAAATGGTTCATACATAAGGTGATTGCCTTAGGACATCTCTCATATATTACAAACAGACTCCCACTTGGCCTAATGCCAATCGCTACGGTATCCAATACCATAAGCTCGAACATGACCCTCAAACTTATTTTGAGGTAATGCCTTAGTCAAGGGATCCGCTAAGTTCCTTTCAGTGGGAATTTTCTCGATTTGTATTTCGTTCCTACTGATGATCTCTCTGATAAGATGATAGCGGCGATGTTTGGATCATTGATGAGACCATATCAAGTTCAGAGATGAACTTCTTGATCCAAACCGCTTCCTTTGCTGCTTCCAAAGCTGCAATGTTTTCTGCCTTAGTGGCATAATCCGCTATAGTGTCAATCTTGGAACCTTTCCAACTTATTGCGCCTCCATTCAAGGTGAATACATACCCAGACTGAGACATGGAATCATCCTTGTCTGTCTGGAGCTGGCATCCGTATACCCACGTATCACCATGTCCCCTTCTCCATATATTAGGAACACATCCTTATTTCTTCTCAAGTACTTAAGAATCATCTTAACTGCCACCCAATGATCCATTCCTGGATCAGACTGGTATCTGCTCGTGACACTCAAAGCGTACGATACATCGGGCCTCGTACATAACATAGCATACATGATAGATCCTATTGCGGATGTATAGGGAATCTTATTCATGCAAATCCTATCGTCTTCTGTGCGCGGACACATAGAGTTCGAAAGGTGTACCCCATGCCTGATGAGTAGGAAACCTTTCTTGGATTCCGACATGCTAAACCTCTTTAGCACTCGGTCTATATATGTAGACTGCGAAAGACCAAGCAATCGTTTCGATCTATCTCTATAGATCTTAATCCCGAGGATGTAGGTTGCTTCTCCCAGGTCTTTCATGGAGAATGTCTTGGATAACCAAACCTTCACTGACTGTAAGATTGAAACATCGTTTCCTATAAGTAGTATGTCATCGACATACAATACTAGGAATACGACTGCACTCCCACTAACCTTCTTGTACACACAAGGTTCGTCTGGATTTTGTGAGAAATCAAACTTTTTGATTGTCTCATCAAAACGGATATTCCAGCTCCTGGATGCTTGCTTCAATCCATAAATGGACCGTCGCAATTTGCATACATTGGTTTTATCAACCGATGTGAAACCCTCAGGCTGTATCATATACACGTCCTCGAGCAGGTTTCCATTAAGGAAAGCTGTTTTCACATCCATCTGTCATATCTCATAATCATAATGAGCCGCTATGGCCAGGAGCATCCGAATGGATTTAAGCATAGCTACAAAGTAATAGGTTTCGCCATAATCAACACCTTGCTTTTGACGATATCCTTTCGCCACCAATCTAGCCTTATAGGTAATCACATTACCATCCATGTCAGTTTTCTTCTTGAAAACCCACTTGCACCCTATAGGCTTTATGCCTTCAGGTGGGTCAACCAAGTTCCAAACTTGGTTTTCATACATGAAATCCATTTCCGACTTCATGGCACCAAGCCACTTATCCCTTTCTGAACTTGTCAGCACTTCTTCATAACTAGTAGGCTCCTCATCATCAATGAGTAACACGTCGTTCGATTCACTTACGAGAAATCCATATCTATCAGGAATATTGCGTGTTCTACCAGATCTACGAAGATGTGGTGTTACAATAGGTCCAGTCGATTGCTCATCACTATGAGTTGTCGGCTGTTGTGCTTCACCAGGTATCTCATCAATGTCTATTTGAGTCTCTCGAGCCTCCTCAAGCTCGACGACACTCCCACTATTTTCTTGCAAGAGAAACTCTTTCTCTAGAAACACAGCATGCCTTGAAACAAACACCTTTTGTTCCACAGGATGATAGAATTGGTAACCCCTTGTTTCCTTAGGGTATCCAACAAATAGACATTTATCAGACTTAGCATCCAATTTGTCTGATACAGTCCGCTTCACATAAGCAGAACAACCCCATATCTTCAAGTAAGATACATGAGGTTTCTTACCATTCCATATCTCATATGGAGTAGTTGAGACTACCTTGGTAGGCATTCTGTTTAACAAGTAAACAGCTGTCTGAAGTGCATAGCCCCAAAAGGACTTGGGAAGAGTCGTATGATTCATCATTGACCTGACCATGTCCAACAAGGTCCGGTTACGCCTCTCAGATACACCATTATGCTGTGGTGTATATGGCGGAGTCCATTGAGACAATATACCATTGTCTCTTAGATAATCAAGAAACTCTTGACTTAAGTATTCACCACCTCGATCCGATCGAAGTATTTTAATACTCTTATCATGTTGTTTCTCTACTTCATTTCTGAATTCTTTGAACCTTTCAAAGGCTTCAGACTTGTGTTTCATCAAGAACACATACCCAAACTGTGAGTGATCATCAGTGAAGGTAATGAAGTAGTTATAGCCTCCTAATGCTTGAGTTGACATAGGTCCACATACATCAGTATGTATTAGTCCTAGTAACTCTCCCACTCATTCACCTTTTCCAGTAAAAGGTAACTTAGTCATCTTGCCTTTTAAGCATGATTCGCATGTATCGTATGAATCCAATTCAAACGATTCCAGAATTCCACATCGGTGTAATTCGGACATGCGTTTCTTGCTTATATGGCCAAGATGACAATGCTGTTAGTGAAAGCCCTAGAGCCAATCATGTGATGATTGTTGTATGGACTTTATTGTATCATATTCCTATTTATAAAGGCATGGTTATTATATTTACTTGTATTGGTGCCAAATAACTAAATATAATAATGTCCTTGAGTAGTAGGTTCTTATCTATATCAATCGATTGGTTGAATCGATAATGAGATGATATAGAGAACACTACTCTTAATCATTCCTAGTCGAGTATTAACATTCAGGGACAATGTTAATGCGTAGAGACTAGCATGTAGGTCAACAAGATGACTTGATCTCACAAGTCATGGATATGAGATATCAAGTTGACACATGGGTATGTATTGGAGAATGTATACTGAATGACCCGCCAAGAGAAAGTATCATGGATCGTTATATGAGTGTCATATACTTTCTCATGTGGCTATTAGTATGACTATTAGTCCTTAGACCTGAAGTCACCATGGTTCCCTACATAAGGAGTTGCATACTTTGGTCACAAGCGTCACCCGTAAATGGGTGGACTATAAAGGCGATTACTGGGTATGTAACAAATTATGCGGAGGGATGTGAGTGATGTAGATGGGATCTATCCCTCCTATATGACGGGGGTGACATCGATATTCTTGATAGAGTGAGACCACGAAGTGCATGGCCATGCCCAAATGAGTCAATATGAGATATTGAGCTCATTTGATTAGAGTGAGTCTACTTGGGGTTCAAGATTTAGATTGTATCGAGGATGACACGGTCTATGCCTCGATTGGTCAATCTAGATGTCAAGGATAGAGGGACATTGTCACATATTGTGAGAGTCACAATTAGTAGTCACAAAGGTGATGTTGGAGCTCAACATTCTTGTAACTTGGGTAGCAATGATGTGTTGCTAGATACCGCTCATTGCTTATGTTCCTAAATCGGTTTAGGGACATTGCCAACGTTACAAGAACCTATAGGGTCACACACATAAGGGCAATTAGATGGAGATTAGGTTCATATGATGAACCATGAGGATTAGGTTCATGGGATGAACCAAATTGGATTAAGAGTAATCCAAATTAGACTTATTGAGTTAGACTCAAGTTGATTGAAGTGTTGAATGAGTCTAATTTAGATTTGATTCATCAAATCAATTTAAATTAATGAATAGAGATTCATTAAATTAAAATTGACTTGAATCAAATGGTTGGATTTGATCAACCATAGGAGATAATAGGTCAAGTTTGACTTGACTTGAGAGGGAAGATGAATGGTCAATTTTGACTTGACCAATTGCCATGTCATGGTGACTTGGCATGGGGCCGGCCAATGATGATGCTCCACATCATCATGGACACATCATGGGGTGCCACCTCATGAGGGAGACCAAGAGCCATTGGCTCTTGGAGTTACATGCATGCATGTAACCCCCTTATAGTGGGTTATGGATGATGTGAAGTTAAGTTGTGTAACTTCATCTTCTTCCTCTCTCTCTTCCCTCAAGCTCTCTCTTCCTCATCTAGCCATGAACGTCCAAGGGGTGCTAGCACACTTTAGGATGCTTTTCTCCACCTATTGCTTGTGTGGATACCGATAGAGGAATGTACACTTGACACTCTCGAGTTCCGGCGAACCTTTTGGACGAGCGGGATAAGCGAAGGGCGTCGCTACGAGGGTAACACTCTCACCTTCTAGATCTAAGGTAGATCTAGGGTTTTTATATAAACACATACATGTTTTGTTTTAATACATCTTCGCACGGATCCGTGGCCGGGGCTTCCGAGGTTTCCGCAACGCAAAAAGCGGTTTTTGCGGCTCGGAAAAACCCAACAAATGCCACATATAGGAGTCTATTTGATTATCCTTTCGAGCACGCGTGTTGCTCGCTTCGATATTGAAAATGTCACTGGATACGTCCAACGTATAAATGCCATTACTCAAGGTTCCAGTTCCATAAAGTACGCCATTCAAAGTTATATAACAACAATTGTTACTAAACGTCAAATGGAAACCATTTCTATTTAAACAGGAAATAGAAACAATGTTCTTTATTAGAGAAGGAACATAATAGCAATTGTCCAGTTCTAAGACTAGTCCACTAGGGAGCTTCAGCAAATAAGTTCCGATGGCGACCGCAGCAACCTTTGCTCCATTGCCAACTCGCAAATTTGACTCCCCTCTGACAAGTCTTCTTCTATTCCTTAGCCACTGTATGTCATTACATATATGTGAGCCACACCCAGTATCCAATACCCAAGTGTCTAAGGAAATAGAATGACAATCAATAACGAAAATACCTGAAGAGGATGGGGCATCAGATGCCTTCTTCTTCTTTTTCATGGACTCAAGATAAATCTTGCAGTTTCTTCGCCAGTGGCCTTCCTTGCCACAGTGATGGCAAGTGCCCTTTTGCGCTGGTTCTGCCTTCTTTGCCTTTTTCTTCTTTCCTTTCTTCTGTTCTTTTGCCTTCCTCTTAGAACCTTTCTTTGAGGAATCAACTAACAGAACCGCCATCTCCTCATGCTTCACAGAAGGCTCCACAGTCTTCAGCATATTGAGGAGCTCGGGAATGGTGGATTCTAATTTGTTCATCCGATAGTTCATCACAAATTGTGAGAAACTCTTGGGCAAACAATGCAGAATTAAGTCAATACTTAACTCATGATCCAGCACAAAACCGAGGGTTGCTAGCCGCTCGATGTACCCGTTCATCTTTAGAACAAACTGCACTACAGATGAACCTTCTTGCATCTTGGTGGTGAAGAGGAGCCTAGAGACCTCGAACCTTTCGGATCTCGCTTGCTCATCGAACAACTCATGAAGATGGAAGACTATAGTATTAGCATCCATATGCTCATGTACCATCGCGCTAGCATGATGCAACTCGCCACAACCGCCACATGTTCGATAGACCAACATTTGGTCCGAGTTGCATGATCGCCCTTAGGATGCTTAGGAAGAGGCTCTTCAAGGACATATGCAAGCTTTTCGCTGAGAACAATTCTCGTGTTTCTAAGCCACCAGAAGTTAGGCCCACTTTGTTCAATCCAAAATAGTGCGCAAATTCAAAGACGTCATGATCAATTTATTGACCTAGAAATACAAAACGAGCATATATGAGAAAATGATTTTAAAATGCATCAATATACATTTATAAATCCCATTCATTTTTCGAATTTCAAAAACCCCAAAATCACTTCGGGAGATCGTAGGTCCATCTCCGAATGGGCTGATATCCATCATAGTTATGAACAACCTTGGAGAGAGTCCAACAAGCCATTCATAACTACGACTAGTAGGTATCATCTATACCGA
Source organism: Wurfbainia villosa (assembly GCA_025175895.1). Classification (NCBI taxonomy): domain Eukaryota; kingdom Viridiplantae; phylum Streptophyta; class Magnoliopsida; order Zingiberales; family Zingiberaceae; genus Wurfbainia; species Wurfbainia villosa. The sequence goes on from CM045997.1 coordinate 62,467,159, forward strand.
TTGCATATCACGTATATGCAACTATCACAATGTGCTATCAACTAATTGAATGTTCACACATACGTTGGGTTGTTAACACATTAACAAGTATGCATCATATGCATAGCACCCAACTTCACCTCCCTTTACATCGACCTTGGAGAGAGTCCAACAAGCCGATGCTCCAGGTTAAAGTCAACCCATTAATCGAGAAATAGTTTTAATATGGTTAGAGTGCATTCAACCAATTAGCCCAGCTTGGAGAGAGTCCAACAACCAAAGCTAACGATTGACCTCTGACTCTTACCATATTAGTATTAAACTATTCCATGGTTTGAACATGTTCGGGTTCGAGCCGGGCTTGGAGAGAGTCCAACAACCCAAACAAGAAACGGAACTCTGGTTCTAACCATATTAATGGAAGGTGTAGGCTTTAATATTGTTTAAGGGTTTTATGTCTCATCATCTTTGCATGCAAATAACTATTATCTACATGGCATGGCATACATGGCATACATCTACATGTCACGACACGCATGGCATAATGTTATGCATCTAATGCAATTACATGGCATACAATTATGTCATGTATATATATTTCCTTATATGTCATAACTATTTATGTAAATAAAATATGTTTAAGATTTGATTCTCCAAATCAAATCATAATTAAATTAGGAAACAAATTTCCAAATCTAATCACATATTTTATTTATGGAATTATTTGATTAAGGAAAATCTATTTAGGAAACCAATTTCCTAAATCATTAAAACTACTTATGGAAATAAAATATTTTAAGATTTGATTTCCCAAATCAAATCAAGATTAAATTAGGAAACAAGTTTCCAAAATCTAATCAAATATTTTATTTATGGAAAATATCAATTTCCATAAATACTTCCAACTTTCCAAAAGTGGAAGATTTCCATAAATACTTCTAGACTTTCCAAAATTGAAAAATTTCCATAAATACTTCTAAATTTCCAAAATTAGAAAATTTCCATAAATAACATTATGACTATCGCAAAACCATTTTACGATTATGTCGAAACACAACCTGGCCTCTGATACCACTGTTGGGTTTCCGGCACCGCGGCGTGTGTGTGTTCGATCACGTTTCGTAAACATGAACACAGCGGAAGCAATAAAAATAATAAATATACATTTATTACAACACACGCATGCATATTACAACAAGTGTAGACATAACCATAAATTTAAATTTGCAATAAAAGGAAATTTATCTACGTTATACCTTTCGTATGACGTGTAGCGGGAACGGCATCAACCGGAACGATCCTCGCTAGAATCGTCTCTATCCGTATCCACGCCGAGTTCCTCGGGATGACTTCACTAAGCCACGAGCTTCGTCTTCGTATGGGTTACTAGCCTCGTGTTGAAGACGACGTGATCGAGAGATGATCACGATCCGAATCCAAATTCGGATCCTAATACGAGTTCTCAAAACTCGCTTCTCCGGAGAGGTATTCGTCAACCAATTGGCAGATCGCCAGTCCTCCACCTCAGAGGATTACCGGAGATCGAATCCCGATAAGTTAGCCAGCTGTCGAGCTCTAACCATCGTCCAAGCGGCGCTCGGCGAGAGGAGAACAAGCTGTCCAGAAAACTGGACAGCTTTGGTGGAGGTGATAGGCGCCCGGCCAACCAAGGAGATAGAGCTCACCTTGATGCCAAACTTGAAGGAGATCACCGAGCACTAACCGGCAGCAGCTCGATGCGGCGAGAAGAAGCATCCTTGGGCGCCGGTTGGAGGAGCTTTGGGCGGCAATAGGTTGGCGCCGAGAGCTCAAGGAGAAGGAGGTGGGCGGCAACCTTAGGGCTAGGGGTTTATGGATTAGGGCTTAATTATCCCTTAAGCCCTCTTTTATAGAGAACTAATTCTCTTAATGGTTATTGGATCATAACCATTAGGCCCGTTAACCCGCTCCATTAAGATAAGTTAAAATAAACCAAACCATGATGGTTTATTTTAAGTTAAAACGAACCGAACCAACTTTTGGTTCATTCGTTTAAAATAAACCAAACCCTTTGGTTTATTCTCCTCCATTGGATTAGAACCAAACAATTTTGGTTCATCCATTATGTCTTCATAAGACACGGCCCATCCATGCTTCCATTGCGCCTGAAACGATTTCATGCTCGCTCCATGTTTGGTCCAACCAAACATAGTTTCTCTCGGTCTGAGAATCCCATTCTCAAGCTCGTTTTAAATCCTTCGGATTACGCTCGTTGTGCGTGTGACCAAATAGGTTCTCAGTTTATGTTGGCCGTCTATAATTAACCATTAATTATATAACGATCATGAGTGGCACCTAGTAGTACATCATGTTCCCCAATTAACCGAAAAGATCAACGGTTGATCCAGAACTATTTCTGAAACCCTTCAGCAGCTCGAATGAATCGTGCCCCATTCCCTTCACTCATCTTATACCCACTTGGTTTAGGACATGGTCTATAGTATCAGTCCCCACTAGGCTGACTACGTCACACCTAGCCCAAGTATCATTTTCTCATCCTACGGATTCTAGTTACTCCACATGTATCGAAGAGTACCTTACTCTAAACATTTAATGCTTTGGCCAAAGACTTTAGTAACAATCCGACGAGACGCCATGGGTATACATCTCCTCGCAAGGAGTGGTGAATCCTTTATAGGCTATTCAAACACCTTCGATCACTTCGACTTATACCTAATCATCCCGGGTCCACATCTCCTTAGAGATGCTTGCTTAAGATGTCAAAGCATAAGTCTCTATGATCAAGATGACTTGAATACCGCAAGTCAAAGGAACATCGCACTTAAGCCACAGTAAGAACTTCATTGACATATCTATATATGCAGAGAACCATATGAAGTCTTACGGCTGGTAACTCCAATGAACTAGTTACCATAACTAGCATCCACGATTAACTCCGGACATCACTATGTCTCCAGCCAGTGAGAATCAGCTGCTTGGATACACCAAGTTGTATACCTCATGCTAGTCTCGACAGAATTGATGGTGTCCAAATCCATCAATTCATCGACTAGGGATAATTCCGATACATCACAATTACACATGTAGAGATACTCACTAGTTGTGATCCAATCACAAATTCTCTCATGCTGTGAATCGTATCGTGGACATTCAGTAAATGAGTTTAAGATCCAATCAAATACATAAAACATGTATACTCAAATAGTGAATCTTCATTTATCATATAAATGGTTCATACATAAGGCGATTGCCTTAGGACATCTCTCATATATTACTAACACATAATCCCAGTCGACTGCTACAAGTCGACTCAACTGTCAAATGTTAAAACACTTGACCAATCGGCTCGTCCAAAGCCCTAGTCAACTGATAACCTCAACCATGAGGTTTAACCCTAAGTATGATGCCCTCATACTTGCTAGACCACCCTTAGCCTAGACATAAGCCTTCTAGCCACCTTCGTTAGCCTCACACCTATCGGATCCCTCCAAGTCATTCATGACTTGTTCATCCATATGCTAGACTTCAGGTGCTTCCATCGGCTATTGTTATGCTAAGCTTGTCTATATCGCCAAGGCACATTTGGGCTTATGCTACCAAGACTATCGCTTGGACTTTACAATGCCAAACCATTGGACTTATGCTGCCAAGACTCTCGCTTGGACTTTACGCCGCCAATGTGAACCCTTGGACATCCCTTGCCAACCCATGTTGGACTTTCCATTTGCCAAGACTCAAGCTTGGACTTTCCCTTGCCAAGACCCATGCTTAGACTTTCCATGTTAACCCATGTTGGACTTTCCATTTTCTAAGAATCAAGCTTGGATTTTCCATGCCAAGTACACAAGACTTGGACTTTCCATTGCCAAGTGTCTCACTTGGACTTCTCCATCATATGGTCAATCCCATGTCAACCATATAGACAACCCATTGTCAAACAATGGTCAACTCATTGTCAAACATTAATGTCAAACATCAAAACACTAACATCAAACCACTACTCGAGTCAAACTTAAGTCTGGTCAATCGTGACCTGGGTCGATTGCACCAACAATCTCTCCCTTTTTGATACTTGACAAAATCCAATATCTTTGAGTTAGAACACTAACTCAATCCAATCCTCCCAATTTTCCAAATTGGGAATTCCATTTTCTTCCCTTTTTTCACATACATCAAAGAGGTTCTCTCTCCAAGGGTGTTAATGTCTCATATCCCAATGAGATCTTACAATCTCCCCCTTGGTCCAAAAGCATCTAGGATGTCTTCACTCTTCCTAGTGATAAGTCTCATATCACTAAAGAGAGGCGATCCTCACTCTTCCAAATTTTCCCAATTCTCCCCCTAATGAGGAAGAACACATCCATCATCCCATGATAAATAACCTCTCACTAAAGGCTTTCTCCCCCTTGACCAATACACCAACAATGTCCTTGGAGAGTCCCTAAGCCTATAAGAATATTAAACCATCAAAATTAAGGTTAAAAGTTCAACCTTGAACTCTCACATACCTTAAAATTTAATACACACCCAAATAACTCTCCTAATCCATATCCAATGGATTTTCACCCTTTCTAATGCATTCCAAAGCATATCCTAGGGTTAGGAGCAGTTAGGGGAATCTAACATAGCTGAAATCTGGCTAAACAAACTTTGTTTACCCGAAATCAGGCCTGGCAGTCGACTCTGACAATCAGCAGTCGACTTCCCTTGACGTCAGTCGACTGCCATCCATGGCTGTCGAATGATTTCTACAAATGTAGAAATCAGATTCAGAAATTGAAATTTATAAAATCATAAGTAATTATACATAAATCAAAAAATTGTGAAAATTCATATGTATAATACTTATGTCAAACATTAAGGGTGAAAAATATTTTAGATTCAAATACCCATTAAAATGAGAGATTGACACAAAGTTCAAAATAATTGAAAATTTCAATGGTGATTGTTGGTGCAATCGGCCCGGGTTAACTCGAGTTTTACTCGAGCAGTATTTTGATGATAGACAAAACTTATGACATAGGATTGTCATAGGAAAGTCCAAAGCATTGCGAAGTCGTGTGCTTGCTGCTTGGTGAGAAATGCATTGCAAAGTCGTGCGCTTGGTGCATTTGGGAAGTCTTGAGGACTTGGCAGGTTCACTAGGCTCGGGGTCCTTGAGTCGGTGAAGTATGGCATTGCGAAGTTGTGCGCTTGGTGCATCCGAGAAACTACCGGACGAGGAGTGAATGGAGTGAGGCCCAAGGGAAGCATACTTCGAGGGCAAGAGACGCGAAGGATGGCATTGCGAAGTCGTGCACTTGGCGCATCCAAGGGACGTAGGCCAAGGGAAGAGAGCTTCAGTGGGGGACTCCATGAGGGATGAGGTGGACTTGGCCAAGTGGCTAAGACTGAGTGTCGGATGCTCAAACAACTTGGGTTTGAGATTTTACCCGACATCAGTCGACTGGCATAGGTGCCAGTCGACTGCTCCAAATCAACTAGGGTTCGACTGGTGTTCGACTGAACAGGGTCTGGCTGATCAGTCGACTGTCGAGGGTTGGAAGTATACTGATAAGGGAGATCAATCGACTAATCGGGGTGTTTTTAGCCACAAAATGGTTTCCAGTCGAGTGCTCGCGCCAACACTCAACTGATGGGATCATCAGTCGACTGATGGGCATGATCAGTCGATTGATGATGGATCCATTGGCTTTTGGCCAGCATGGATCAAGTCGTTGTGAGACAACGGCTACAGGACCAGTCGACTGATGGTCACGATCAGTCGACTGATGGGCGCAAAATCAGCTTGATGCAGATTATAAATGGAGCTCAAGATGGAGGATTTCGCCAAGACTTTTGTGAAGCTTTTGGAGGGGAATTGTTGCTGCATTCCAGACCTTCAAGAGCCATCTAAAGCAAGCAACAAGCAAAAGTTTCAAAGCAAGCGTTGTAAAATGTTCTTTATGTGTATTTCGTATTTGTCTTTGTATTGCTTGTATTTCATATTACTTAGTGTAATTGCTTGTGAGAGGTTTCTCCACCTCCGACGTGTTGTCGAGAAGGAGTGTTGTTAGTGTCGTGTGCATAACACGAGCTCATTGAGCTCACCCCGTGGAGTATGAACCATTCGGTTCCGAACCACGTATATCTTGTGTATTGCGTGTGATTGTATTATTGTTATTATTTCTATTATTTCCGCTACGTATATTAACGACAATTGTAGACAAGCATGAAAGAACGATCGTATTCCACCGTATGACGATTGAGGGCTATTCACCCCCCTCTAGCCGACCACCTACGTTCCAACAAGTGGTATCAGAGCTAGGAGCTTGTCGAGGACTAACCGCCGACACAAGCAGTACAAGATGGTCGGCTACAACCTCCAACCACCAAGATTCAAAGGAGATTTTCAATGGTGGAGAAGAAAATTGGAGGTATATCTAGAAACCAATTTTGATATTATGCTAATCTTAGAAAATGGTTTCGAATTGCCTAGAGATGAAAGCAATAGGCAAATTGAGAAGTCAAGGTGGACCCAAGACCAAATCAAGGACTTCAAGACAAATCTCAAGGTGATCGAATTATTTAGTGATTTGATTCCTAACATCATTTGGTCTAGGCTAGGTAATTTTAGGGATGCTAAGGACCTATGGGACAAGGTGATATGATTTCATGAAGAGCCCACATTGGTCCATGAAGAGGAAGAATGCCCATCAACATCCGAATCCAAGGATGTTGAAGAATTGCCCACCACATTTGAAAATGTTGATGATTTGGTGGAGACCTCCACCTCTAGAATTCAGGGGGAGGAGAGGCCTTCTATCCCGGAACAAGTTCGAAAAGAAGCTTCAACATCCGGGAGAAGCAAAAATTCCCTAGGTAACTCAAGTGTTGTTATTATAAATAAAAATCATATAACATGCTTTGAGTGTAGGGAACAAGGGCACTATAAAAGTAAGTGTCCTAAAAAGGTGAAGAAGGTTTAACCGGCACCAAAAGTCAATAATGTCGAAGTCCCCACAATTAGAAGCAAGGAGCACATTGTGTGCTTCAAATGCAACCAAAGGGGGCATTATAGAAGCCAATGCCCTAGGGGGAGGAAGAAAGGACAAGAAGGTGTATTTCAAGTAGGGGGAGCTTTCAAAGCTAACCCTAAGGTAAATTTATTTAATGCACCTTCAGTTTCTAAGACCAAGAAGCATGCTAATTATTTTAGTTCTCTTGCAATTGTTAATGAAAAGAATGCTAGTAGAAATAATAAGGTTTATTGTTTAGGTGCTAAGCATGTAAATTTATCTAAGGATAAACCTAGGACCAATAACACTAGAACTATTTTACATGGGGAATCAATTAGGAGAATAGAAGAAAATTTGGGTATTAATCCCAAAAAGTCTAGGCACATGCCTAAGAAGAAGAGGCCTTCCCAAAAACCTAATGAACAATCAAAATTGGGAAAATTAGAATTAGAAAACCAAGTCTTGAGATAAAGACTTGAGAGAATGGAAAATACCCTTAAGATTATAGAAAATTCTATTCAAGGGTCAAATGCCCAAAAATAAGACCTAGGGTTCAATAACGGTCTAAGGGCAAGGAAGGTTTGGGTCACAAACCTAAGCCCAAGAAGACTTACCATAATGTCTCATTTAATTATGGAATAATTTCTAGGTCTAGAAAAATTAAGGCTAATAGGGAAGTTATCCCTAAGACTAGCCATGGTGTTTGCTTAGTGGCTAAGGACTTAAGAAAAACCAAGAAACCCACTATGAAGGTCAAAGGGGGAGTTACCCCTAGGTTTGACTTAGAAAAGACCCAAAAGACTATGGCTTCAAAACCTAAAAGGGTCATTAGGAAGGTATCTAGGGAAGTTATCCCTAGTGAATACCTTGTTAACCCAAGGAGCTTCAATAGGTATTGGGTTCCTAGGAGCGTGATCGATTCACGCTAGATGGGTTAGGGTGTGTCAACCCTAAGTGGATGGGTAGTTAACCTAACCATAGTAGAGTTGACACATTAGGATGTGCCAATATGCTTTGAGAAGTAAAAAATAATTAAATTGGCACAAATAGGTCTTAGAGGTATGGGTGTGTCATTTTGGGTTTATGGCACACTTGGGAGATAATGGTATTAAGGCAAAATAGAATTAATTCCTAGAAATGGCAATTTGGATTTAACACTTAGGTATTTTATACCTTAATATATTGTACTTGCCATGATTTATTTGCCTTGCCATGACATGACATCATTTTCATTTTTATCTCTAAAAAAGTCATGATCATGTTTTAGACTTAGTTTTATATGTCATGTATGCTAAAATTTCATTCACATGCCATGACATCATGATTTTGGCACATGCTTAATTATATCATATATATGTCATAATCATATCATGCATAAAATAAAATTGATTTAAGGACCATTGGCATGACTTGAAGTTCCATGCATAAGGGAATCAAGTAGAGTTGTCTTAGAATATGCATGAAACCATTAAAGAACAAAAACGCACATCTCACTAGAATATTTGACTTGAATGTGTCTTGCACATTTAGATACAAGTGAGATGTTTAGGAAAAAGAAATTAAAGGTTTCAAAAATATTTTGAAAACTTTTTGAAAAACCTTGGTGAAGTCTATCTTTTGATAGCTATCACCATTGAATGGGATGATACAAAGAGGGCTCAATATTGAAGCTTTTCTTAACTTTTGAACCTTGTATCAATCTCGCTAATTGGTGGGTAAAATAATTTTCTAATATTTTTCACCCATAATGATTATAATAAGTAATATACATACAAAATTTCAAGATTTTTCAACTTATGTATATTTACTTACGAATTTCAGAAATTCATTTCTGAAAATCAAAAAACTGCAAATGCAGTTATCACTCGACTGCCAGAGAGGGCAGTCGACTGATGTGGGAAGGAGTCGACTGATATCTGATTCAGTCGACTAACACTGTTGATTTTGGGTAAACCTTGGTGGTTAGGCCCATGTTCAGCTAGGTTTTGGTCCCCTAACCACTCCTAACCCTAGGACATGCTCGGGAGAGTATTAAAAAGGGTGGAAATCCATTAGATATTGATTAGGAGAAGTGTTTAGGGTGAGTATCAATTTTAAGGTGTATGAAAGTTCATTGTTGAACTTTGCCTTAATTTTGAGTGGTTTAATGTTCTTATTGGCTTAGGGACTCTCCAAAGACATTGTTGGTGCAATGTTCAAGGGAGAGCAAGCCTCTAGGGGGAGGTATCCATCATGGGAAGATGGATGTGTACTTTTCCTCATTGGAGAAAAATTGGGTTGCCTCTCTTTAAGTGATATGGGACTTATCACTAGAAAGATTGTAGGCGTGTGTTCCTCCAAGGGAGAGATTGTAAGATCTCATTGGGATATGAGACATTCATACCCTTGGGGAGGACCTTTTTGATGTATGTCAAAAAGGGAGAGAAGTTACCAAGTTACCAATTGGGTTTGGAATTATAATTGGGATGTGAGAATTGTCAATTAGGGATAATTGGTAGACTTGAGGGATAGTTTTGTCAATCATCAAAAAAGGGGAGATTGTTGGTGCAATCGACCTGGGTTGACTCGAGTTTTACTCGAGCAGTATTTTAATGATAAACAAAACTTATGACATGGGATTGTCATAGGAAAGTCCAAACTATTGCGAAGTCGTGTGTTTGGTGCTTGGTGAGAAATGCATTGTAAAGTCATGCGCTTAGTGCATTTGGGAAGTCTTGAGGACTTGGCAAGTTCACTAGGCTCGGGGTCCTTGAGTCGGTGAAGGATGACATTGTGAAGTCGTGCGCTTGGTGCATCTGAGGGACTGTCGGACGGGGAGCGAATGGAGTGAGGCCCAAGGGAAGCATACTTCGAGGGCAAGAGACGCGAAGGATGGCGTTGCGAAGTCGTGCGCTTGGCACATCTGAGGGACGTAGGCCGAGGGAAGAGAGCTTCGGTGAAGGACTCCATGAGGGATGAGGTGGACTTGGCTAAGTGGCTAAGACTGAGTGTCGGATGCTCAAACAACTTGGGTTTGAGGTTTTACCCGACATCATTCGACTGGCATAGGTGTCAGTCGACTGCTCCAAGTCGACTAGGGTTCGATTGGTGTTCGACTGAACAGGGTCTGGCTGATCAGTCGACTGTCGAGAGATGACAGTCGACTGATAACACCATCAGTCGCCTTATAAGGGAGATCAGTCGACTGATCGGGATGTTTTCAACCACAGAATGGTTTTTAGTCGAGTGCTCACGCCAGTACTTGACTAATGGGATCATCAGTCAACTGATGGGCATGATCAGTCGACTGATGATGGATCCATTGGCTTTTGGCCAACGTGGATCAAGTCGTTGTGAGACAACGGCTACAGGACCAGTCGACTTATGGTCACGATCAGTCGACTGATGGGCACAAAATCAGCTTGATGCAGGTTATAAATGGAGCTCAAGATGGAGGATTTCGCCAAGACTTTTGTGAAGCTTTTGGAGGGGAATTGCTGCTGTATTCCAGACCTTCAAGAGCCATCTAAAGCAAGAAACAAGCAAAGGTTTCAAAGCAAGTATTGTAAAGTGTTCTTTATGTATATTTCATATTTGTGTTTGTATTGCTTGTATTTCATATTACTTAGTGTAATTGCTTGTGAGAGGTTTCTCCACCTCCGACGTGTTGTCGAGAATGAGTGTTGTTAGTGTCGTGCGCATAACATGAGCTCGTTGAGCTCACCCCGTGGAGTAGGAACCATTCGGTTCTGAACCAAGTATATCTTGTGTATTATGTGTGATTGTATTGTTGTTATTATTTCTATTTTTTCTGCTGCATATATTAACGAAAATTGTAGACAAGCACGCAAGAACAATCGTATTCCACCGTACGATGATTGAGGGCTATTCACCCTATTGGTGCAATCGGCCCAGGTCACAATTGACCAGGACTCGAGCTTGGCTCGAGAGATGTTTTGATGTTAGACAAAAAACATATGACAATGTAATTGTCTTGGTAAAGTCCAAGCATGGGTCTTGGCAAGGTAAAGTCCAAGTCATGGGTACTTGGCATGGAAAGTCCAAGTTAGACACTTGGCATTTGGGAAAGTCCAAGTCTTGAGTACTTGGCACAAGGGAAGTCCAAGCATGGGTCTTGGCATGGAAAGTCCAACATGGGTTGGCAAGGGAAAGTCCAAGCTTGAGTCTTGGCATTTGAGAAGTCCAAGGGGTTTGATATTGGTGGCGTAAAGTCCAAGGGTGGAGTCTTGGCAGCATAATGTTGGATCGAGAAGCGTCGCTAGAGGGGTGAATAGCGATCGTAAATCTTTCGTTCGAATTCGTTCGTTGATACACAAGTAAACGAGTAAGCACAGCGGAAAATAAATGAACATGTTTATTTTACTTGGTTCACAACCCAGCGGTTGCTACTCCAAGGCCCTATCGGTCCTAGACCGTGTATGGAGGGCAAAGCACTATAACGTCTCCTCCTCGTTGGAGGTAGGAGACAACGATCACAAAACTGAATATACAAGGATGAGGCAACAAGCCTACCTCACCTCGTTATGAAGAAAAACAAAGAATACAATATCAAAAATATTACTTGATTCTACTGCCGACGAAGAAGATCGGAACTTGGCGTCGCGTCGGTGTTATGACGATGTTGGAGTATTGGCGTTGTAGGAGCACTTGATGAATAAACTTGATGTGATTTGGAGTTGGATTCCTCCCCTCCTTTTATAGATTTTGGCCTCTGAATTTGTCTCCTCTTCTTTAGGAACGGATTATGAAATTGTCCAAAATTTATCGTGAAGTGGCTGCGTCAAACGTTATCCATTTTGACCTAGCGCAAAGGCTGATTCGTCGCCATCAGTCGACTGATGACTCCCATCGATCGGATGAGCATCACGATCGGCTTAACGCCCAGCGTCGTGATCGCTAGCACGCCACTTCCCTACAGTAAGAGGTTAGCTCAGAAAATGATAAATACGACAGTTTCTAACCGTCTGATCTCGACCTAGACCTTCCACAGGAAGTCTTAGTCGGATCGCCGCCTATGGTCGTCCTCGTCAAGAGGACACAACCTTACAATCTCTCACTCACATGAGCTTGCCTCGATAGTAGCTCTCGCTTCCAGCCTTCCACTCGATTCCTTCGGCTCCCTCCGAAGTCACTCGAGTGTCGCCCGACCTTCAGCTCCAACTTTAGCACTTTTTTGCACACTTGATTTAGCTCGTGAGATAATGATGTAAACTTAACTTTGTGTCTTTGCCATAATCAAAACACAGGTTCGATTATCTAGTGCCCCTGCACCAACACATAAGTCCAATGGTTGGCAGCGTAAAGTCCAAGCGGAGTCTTGGCGGCGTAAGTCCAATGTGCCTTGGCGGTGTAGACACTGTTAGCATGACATAGCCGATGGAAGCACCTGAAGGCTAGCGCAATGGATGAACAAGTCATGGATGACTTGGAGGGATCCGAGAGGCGTGAGGATGATGGAGGTGGCTAGAAGGCTTAGGTCTAGTCTAAGGGTGGTCTAGCAAGTATGGGGACACCATACTTGGGTTAAAACCTCATCTTTGACGGGCACTGGCAGTCGACTGCCAAGAGATCCGTTGGAACTTATCCAACGTGGATTGAGTCATTGTCTCACAGCTACAGTGTTGGCAGTCGACTGCCAGGCAGAAATCTAGGTCGTGCGGAAGGATAAAAGGAGCTCGACGGGAGGGTTTTTGCACATGGTTTCTTGAGCATCCTTGGGGCGATTTGTTGCTGCAAATCAGGGTCTTCAAGTCCATTCTTCAAGCAACCAAAAGCAAGAAATCCAAAGCATTTGTAAAGTATTTTCTTTACTTGTATTGCATTATATTCCATTGTATTTGCTTGTATTTTCATTATATTACTGTTGTATACATTGTACGAGGTTTCTCCACCTCCGGATTGTTCCGAGAAGGAGTTATTACATAGTGGTGTGCTTGTGGCATCGCTAGGGCTCGTTTGAGGCCGATCCGTGGAGTAGGAACCGTGCGGTTCCGAACCACGTTAAATATTTATGTATTGGTGTGTTCGTGTTTGTTTACTTTGTTATTGTTTTTATTATTATCATTCCGCTGCGCATAATGAGTTTTGTAGAGACGAACGCGAAAGATTTCCATCATCGTACGAACACGTCGCTATTCACCCCCCCCCCCTCTAGCGGCCTCAAATCTACTACAATTGGTATCAGAGCCCGGGGCTCTTCTACGGATTAACCGCCGGGAGCTAAAGAAGCTAGAGGGAAGATGGAAGTTCAAGAGCAACTAGGATGGGATATCAACACACCGATCCCTTATGCCTTCTATGGACGAGAAGGCTTCAATTCTTGGAAGGCGAGAATTGAAAAAAATTTTATGATGAGGGACTTTGAAGAATGGTCCACCTTGATGGAGGGCTTTAGCTATCCAATAGGACCAAAGGGGGGTTCCTTAAAAAGAAGAGATGGACCGAAGAGCAAGTCCGAGCCTCCGAGAAAAATGATAAGGTGATAAAATTTTTAATCGATTTAATGTCTAACAATATCTTGTGTATGTTAGGTAATTATGTAGATGTCAAGGAGATATGGAGCCAAGTAGCAAAGCTCCATGAAAATTCATCATCAATCCAAGAAGAAGAAGAAGAAGAAGAAGAAGAGGAGTGCTCACCCTCTCAAGCTCAAAAGGAAGCAAGTACATCGTTATCCAAAGAGCTTGAGGAGTCGGAAGTTGATAGGGAATCAACCTCCGAATCGGTGGAAGAAGAGGAAACCTCCACCTCTAGGATTGAGGGGGAGGAGATTAGAGCATCCTCAATATCAGAGCAACAAGAAGAACCATCACATCTGGTAGAGAGGAAGAGCAAGCTCAAGAATCCACTCCGACCACCACAACCACCCTAGGTAACTCGAACACCGTAATTCAAAATAAAAATAATATTATGTGTTTTGAGTGTAGGGAATTTGGGCACTATAAGAGCAAGTGCCCAAAGAAGATTAGAAAAGCTCCTCCGGCACCAAAGGTCAAGGATGTCAATCCCTCAACGCAAAAGAGCAAGGAGCAAGTGATTAGCTTCAAATGCCAGCTACCGGGACATTACCAGAGTCAATGCCCAAGAGGGAAGAAGAAGGGGCAAGAAGGAGCTACACAAGTAGGAGGAGCTTCCAAAGCTAACCCTAAGGTATTTTTAAATAAAGCTCCTTATTCAAATAATGTCAAAAAACATGCTAGGAATAATTTTAATAGTCTTGCTAATTATCATAAAGAGCATGCTAGAAATAGAGAATTGTGTCTAGGAGCTAAGAATGTCTACTTTTCAAAGAAAGAAAAAGTTGGGACTAATGTCCCTAAAAATGTCATCCCTAGGGAATCTATTAGGAAAATACAAGAGCACCTAGGTTTTAACCCCAAATGGACTAGGCATATGCCTAGAAAGAACCCTGCCCAAGGATTAAATCAAAATTCTAAAATTGGGCAATTAGAATTAGAGAACCAAGCCTTGAGATCATGGCTTGAAAAACTTGAGAAGACCCTTAAAATTATGCAAATCAATTTAAAGGGTCAAGTGATCAAAAGTCTAGGTCCAAAAGTCAAAGTCAACACCTAGGACCTAAGAGTCAAAAGTCAACCAAGGGCAAGAATGGTTTAGGTCACAAACCTAAGCCTAAGATGACTTATCATAATGTTCCATTAGATTATGGAACATAATCGAGGTCTAGGAAAACTAAGGTTACTAGGGAAGTTATCCCTAAGAGTAACCAAAGTTTGTGCCTAGTGGCTAGGGTTTCAAGGAAACCTAGGGTGACCACTAAGAAGGTTGCAAGGGGAGTTACCCCTAGAGTCAACCTAGGTAAGACCCAAATGACCAAGGCTAACAAGCCTAGGAGGGTCATTAGGAAGGTATCTAGGGAGGTTATCCCTAAGGAATACCTAATTAACCCTAGGAGCTCAAATAGGTTTTGGGTTCCTAAGAGCGTGATTGATTCACGCTAGATGGGTTTAGGGTGTGCCAACCTTGATTGGATGGGTAGTTAACTCAACCATGGTAAAGGTGGCACTTTAGGCAATTTTCAAGGTTATGGGTACCTTGGAAATAGGTTTGATTTTTAATCCTAAAAGATTTTAGGATGTGCCAATATACCTTGAAGATTATGAAAAATCAATTGAATTGGCACAATTTAGGTTTAGAGGTCATAGTGTGTCATTTTGGGTTTTTGGCACACTTGGGAGATTAATAGGAATAATGGCAAAAATATACTTAATTATCTCAAATTGCAACTAATATTAAATTTAGGTATTATTATACCTATACCTTTTAATTGTCATACCTTGATTGTCATATGCCATGACATGACATCATGTTTATTTTCATCATTCATATATCATGATCATGTTTAGGATTAAGGATTTAAATGTCATGTGCTTTAGTTTTATATCATATGCCATGACATCATGATCATTGGCCATATTTTATTTTTGCTATTATTATGCCATGATCATTTCATGCATTTAATTGATTAAAATTGATTTAAGGACAACAGCATGACTTTGAGTCCCATTTATAAGGGAATCAAGTAGAGTTGCTTTAGAAAAATGCATGAAACCCTAGTTTAGGGAGAACAAAACTCACATCTCACATCACATTGACATGTATATGTATTTATACACCCTAGATACATGTGAGATGCTAGGATATGAGTTGAGTTCAAGGTGCATAGTTTTTGCATCTAGATGAACTAAAACTCATCTAATTTCAATTGTGGATCATTGGAAAAGCTTGTGTGCAAGTCATGTATATAGAGCCCAAGGAATATGATCCAAAATAAGGTTTTGAAAACATTTTAAAATCATTTTAGAAAGCCTTGGTGAAGCTTATCTTTTGATAGCAATCACCATTGATGAGATTGATACAAAGTGAGCTAAAACATTGAAGTTTTTCTTCACTTTTGGATTTTGTATCAATTTCGATATTTAATGGGTAAAATAATTTTCAAATATTTTTCACCCATTGTATTGACTATAAGTAATTTACGTATCAAATTTTGTGATTTTTCGATATATATAGAATTACTTATGACTTTTCAAAACTCGATTCTGATAGCTGAAATTCGAGAATTTGATTATCGATCGGCTATCGCCAGATAGCGGTCGGTGATGAAGGATTCGATTACTAATAGAGTCGAATCAGTCTGATTTCGTGTTAACAAGGTTGTTTAGCCCATTTTCAACCATAGTAAAGGTCCCTAACCACTCCTAACCCGAGGATATGCTTTGGGAAGCATTATAAAGGGTGAAAATCCATTGGATATGGATTTGGAGAGGTGTTAGGTCAAAGTATCAAATTTAAGGGTGGAAGAGTTCATGTTTGAACTTAGAACCTTAATTTTGATGGTTTAGAGTTTCTATTGGCTTAGGGCCTTCCCAAGGACATTGTTGGTGCAATGGTCAAGGGGGAGCAAGCCTTTAGGGGGAGTTATCCATCTTAGGATAATGGATGTGTTTCTCTTCTTGAAGGGAGAGAAGTTATTGGGAGAGTATCATCAATTGGGAAAATTGATGGGTTTTTGATACCCAATTTGGAAATTGGGAGAGTGAATAGGATTGCCTCTCTTGAGTGATATGGGACTTATCACTAGGAAGATGGTAGGCATCCTAGGTATTTTTGGACCAAGGGAGAGATTGTAAGATCTCATTGGGACAAGAGACTTTAAACTCCTTGGAGAGATAACCTTTTTGATGTTAGTCAAAAAGGGGGAAAATATTTGGGGAAGAATATTTTAGAGAAGGTTAA
This sequence comes from Wurfbainia villosa, assembly GCA_025175895.1. Classification (NCBI taxonomy): domain Eukaryota; kingdom Viridiplantae; phylum Streptophyta; class Magnoliopsida; order Zingiberales; family Zingiberaceae; genus Wurfbainia; species Wurfbainia villosa. The sequence goes on from CM045997.1 coordinate 62,483,895, forward strand.
ATTACCAATTTGGGATAATTGGTAAGGAGTTTTTTGAGTTAGATGGTCTAACTCAAATGGTTTGTTTTGTTTGGTTTTTGTCAAACATCAAAAAGAGGAAGATTGTTGGTGCAATCGGCCCAGGTCACGATTGACCACGACTCGAGCTTGGCTCGAGAGATGTTTTGATGTTAGACAAAAAACATATGACAATGTAATTGTCATGGTAAAGTCCAAGCATGGGTCTTGGCAAGGTAACTTGGCATGGAAAGTTCAAGTGGGATACTTGGCATTTGGGAAAGTCCAAGTCTTGAGTACTTGGCACAAGGGAAGTCCAAGCATGGGTCTTAGCATGGAAAGTTCAACATGGGTTGGCAAGGGAAAGTCCAAGCTTGAGTCTTGGCATTTGAGAAGTCCAAAAGGTTTGATATTGGCGGTGTAAAGTCCAAGGTTGGAGTATTGGCAGCATAAGTCCAATGGTTAGCAGCGTAAAGTCCAAGCGGAGTCTTGGCGGTGTAAGTCCAATGTGCCTTGGCGGTGTAGACACCGTTAGCATGACATAGCCGATGGAAGCACCTGAAGGCTAGCGCGATGGATGAACAAGTCATGGATGAATTGGAGGGATCCGAGAGGCGTGAGGCTGATGGAGGTGGCTAGAAGGCTTAGGTCTAGGCTAAGGGTGGTCTAGCAAGTATGGGGACACCATACTTGGGTTAAAACCTCATCTTTGAGGTTGTGATCGGCATTATGGCGGTTCACCGCCGAATCGACTAGAGCTCGACCGCCACTTAGGGTGAAATTGCCTTGGCGATCATCGCTCATTAGAGCAGCGATTATTGCTAGCGATCGCCATGGATGGCGATCGACTACGATTGAGTTGCGAGCACAGATGCTGGAACTTGTCCAACGTGGATTGAGTCGTTGTCTCACAGCTACAGTGTTGGCAGTCGACTGGGGCCTTATGGCAGTCGACTACCAGGTGGAAATCCAGGTCGTGCGGAAGGATAAAAGGAGCTCGACGGGAGGGTTTTTGCACATGGTTTCTTGAGCATCCTTGGGGCGATTTGTTGCTGCAAATCAGGGTCTCCAAGTCCATTCTTCAAGCAACCAAAAGCAAGCAATCCAAAGCATTTGTAAAGTGTTTTCTTTACTTGTATTGCATTATATTCCATTGTATTTGCTTGTATTTTCATTGTATTACTGTTGTATACATTGTACGAGGTTTCTCCACCTCCGAATTGTTCCGAGGAGTTATTACATAGTGGTGTGCTTGTGGCATCGCTAGGGCCCGTTTGAGCCCGATCCGTGGAGTAGGAACCGTGCGGTTCCGAACCATGTTAAATATTTATGTATTAGTGTGTTTGTGTTTGTCTTACTTCGTTATTGTTTTTATTATTATCATTCCGCTGTGCATAACGATTTTTATAGAGATGAACGCGAAAGATTTCCATCATCGTACGAACACGTTGCTATTCACCCCCCCCCCCTCTAGCAGCCTCAAATCTACTACACACCCCCCTCTAGTCGCCCACCTATGTTCCAACAGTGATTGCTATCAAAGGATAGACTTAATCAAGGTTTTCTAAAATAATTTTAAAATGTTTTTGAAAACCTATATTGAATCATGATCAATTGGCTCAATGCACATAACTTGCACATTAGCTTTCCCCATGATCCACCCATGGTATAAGATGAGTTTGAGTTCATCTAAATGAAAAAACTATGCACCTTGAACTTAACTCATTTCTTAGCTTCTCACAAGTGTCTAGGGTGTATCAATATACGCACATGTCAATGTGATGTGAGATGTAAGTTTTGTTCATCCTAATCTAATCCTCATGCATTTTCTAAGGCAATACTACTTGATTCCCTTATACATGAGATTTCAAGTCATGTCAATTGTCTTTAAATCAATTTTCATTAAATCTAAATGCATGAAATATGATCATGGCATATAATGATAGCATAAGTGAAATATATGCTAATAATCATGATGTCATGGCATATGAAGACAACCTAAATAACACATGACAAAAATAGTCCTATGCATAATCATGACATTTTATATGATTAAAAAGAAATATGATGTCATGACATGTTATATGGAAATAAAGGCATAACAAATAAGATATAAGGCATAAAAATATCTAAATTTTAATATTAGTTGTCATTTGTTAAGATTAAATTCATTTTGTCATATTATCACCTATCTCCCATGTGTGCCAAAACCCAAAATGGCACACCATGACCTCTAAACCTAAATTGTGTCAATTTGATCAATTTATCAAACTTTTTAAATAATATTGGCACATCCTAAAATCTTTTAGGATTATGATCAAAACTTATTTCCTAGGTATCCCATTGAAAATACCTAGTCAACTTTGCTATGGTTGAGTTAACTACCCATCCAATCAAGGTTGACACAACCTAACCCATTTAGCGTGAATCGATCACGCTCCTAGGAACCCAATACCTATTGGAGCTCCTTGAGTTTACTAGGTATTCCTTAGGGATGACCTCCCTAGATACCCTCCTAATGACCCTCCTAGGCTTGGTAGCCTTGGTCATTGTGGTCTTGCCTTGGTTAACTCTAGGGGTGACTCCCCTTGTAATCTTCTTAGTGGCATCCCTAGATTTCTTCGAAACCTTAGTCACTAGGCACTTGCCATGGTTAGCCTTAGGGATTACCTCCTTAGTAACCTTGGCTCTCCTAGACATAGGTTGAGTTCCATAATCAAATGGAACATTGTGATAAGTAGGCATTACCTTCTTGGATATAGGCTTGTGACCCAAACCTTACTTCCTAGATGGTTCTTACCTCTTACACCCTTGACTTTGACTCCTGGACCCTTGAATTTGATTTTGCATATTTCTAAGGGTCTTTTCAAGTTTCTCAAGTCTTGACCTCAAGGCTTCGTTCTCTAACTCTAGTCTTTCCAATTTAGATTTTTCATTAATCTTTTGGGAATGAGACTTCCTAGGCATATGTCTATAGTTCTTGGGATTAATGCTTAGATGGTCCTCTACCTTCTTAATAGACTCCCTAGATAGGACTTTTCTAGGGTTATTAGTCCTAAATTTTTCCTTATTTCTAAAATTGCAACTCTTAGCACCTAGGAAATAAAGTCTATTATTTCTAGCATACTTTTCATGAACAATAGCAAGTGAATTAAAGGCATACTTTTTATCATAAAATTTTGAAGGTGCATTATTGAATTTTCCTTTAGGGTTTGATTTTAAAGCTCCCCCTACTTGTAATGCTCCTTCTTGACCCTTCTTCCTCCCCCTAGGGCATTGACTCCTATAATACCCTTTTTGTTGACATTTGAAGCAAATGATGTGCTCTTTGTTTTTAATTGTTGGGGGACCAGGTTCCTTGGCCTTTGGCACAACTTGTGTCGTCTTCTTGACCCGTTTCGGACACTTGCTCTTGTAGTGTCCGGCTTCCCTAAACTCAAAGCATACAATATGAATTTTATTTTTAATTGTAATGTTTGAGTTACCTAGGTCAATGGTGGTCGGCATCGGAGTTTATTTTTCACTTCTCCCGGAGGTTGAAACTACTTCTTGCTCTTTCTCCAGCTTCAGTGATCTAACTTCCTCCCCCTCAATCCTAGAGGTGGAGGCTTCTTCCACCTCTCCTTCCTCGGATGTCGAACACCTCTCGACTTCCAAATCCTCACTTTCTCGTGAGGATGAGCACTCCTCTTCGAGCTCTCTTTCTACTTGAGCCACTGATGGTTCTTCATGGAGCTTGGCTAATTTATCTCATAGCTCCTTGGCATCTAGAAATTCACCTAACCTAGACACAATATCGTTAGGTATTGAATTTAATATTAATTGTGTTACCTTATCATTTCTTTCGAAATCTTGGACTTGCTCTTCGGTCCATCTTTTCTTCTTGAGGTATCAACCTTTTGGACCTCTTGGAATTTCAAACCCCTTCACTAGGATCATCCAATCTTCAAAGTCCATCATGAAGAAGTTCTCCATTCGTGCCCTCCATTGCTCAAACCCTTCTTGTCCATAGAAGGTGTATGGAATTGAGTGTTGATGTCTTATCTTAATTTTTCTTCAAACTCCATCTTCTTCCCCCTAGCGTGCTCCCTTAGTTGTTAAACCTTGAAGAGCGGCCTCACTCTGATACCACTTGTTAGGAATTGGACATCGCTAGGGGGGGTGAATGGTGCATCTTCGATCGCTTGACGGAATTCATTCATGCTTGCTATAAAACTTGTTATGCGCAGTGGAAAAAAAGATAATAAAGCAATAACAAAACACAAGGACACAAACACAATGATATAATGTGGTTCGGAACCTTAGGGTTCCTACTCCATGGGTTGGGCTCGAATGAGCCCTAGTCATGCAAATACCACCACTAAACAAATAAACTCCTTCTTGACAACAAGTCGGAGGCAGAGAAACCTCGTACAAGAATTACAAAAGTAATACAAAATAAATACAAGCAATTATAAGTGAAATACACAAAAATACGTAAAGAAAACGTTACAAATGTGCTTTGGATACTTGATTGTTTAATTGCTTGAACCGCACTTGAAGACCCTTATTTGCACCAGCAAATCGCTCCAAATCACCCAAGAAATCGTTGGCGAAAATCTCCCCGTCGAGCTCCTTTTATGCCTCCGCACGACCTGTATTTTTGCCTGGCAGTCGACTGCCAATAGTGAAGTTGTCTCACAATAGACTTAATTCACGTCGGCATTCAAGCCAATGGATACACTGACAGTCGACTGTCATTACCCATCAGTTGACTGCCAGCCTCGTAGCCGACTGATTAGTCAGCTATCGAACATTCTGAGTACCAGCAGTCGACTGCCATCTATGGCAGTCGATTACTCAAGCCATCAATCAACTGCCAAGGATATTTGCCATAGTCGAACACCAGTCGACTCCCAGCAGTCGACTGGTCATAATCCCAGTTGACTGCTACAAGTCAACTCGACTGTCAAATGTCAAAACACTTGACCAATCGACTCGTCCAAAACCCCGGTCGACTGATAACCTCAACTATGAGATTTAACCCCAAGTATGATGCCCTCATACTTGCTAGACCACCCTTAGCCTAGACCTAAGCCTTCTAGCCACCTCCGTCAATCTCACGCCTATCGGATCCCTCTAAGTCATCCATGACTTGTTCATCTATACGCTAGCCTTCAGGTGCTTCCATCGTCTATTGTCATGCTAAGCTGGTCTATATCGCCAAGGCACATTTGGGCTTACACTGTCAAGACTACCGCTTGAACTTTACACCGCCAAACCATTGGACTTATGCTTCCAAGACTCTCACTTGGACTTTACGCCGCCAATATCAACCCTTGGACTTCCCTTGCCAACCCATGTTGGACTTTCCATTTGCCAAGACTCAAGATTGGACTTTCCCTTGCCAAGACCTATGCTTGGACTTTCCATGTCAACCCATGTTGGACTTTCCAATTACCAAGACTCAAGCTTGGACTTTCCATGTCAAGTACCCAAGACTTGGACTTTCCATGCCAAGTACACAAGACTTGGACTTTCCATTGCCAAGTGTCCCACTTGGACTTCTCCATCATATAATCAACCCTATGTCAACCATATAGTTAACCCATATTCAAACAATGATCAACTCATTGTCAAACATCAAAACACTAACATCATACCACTACTCGAGTCAAACTCGAGTCTGGTCAATCGTAACCTGGGACAATTGCACCAATATTCTTTACATTGTTATTGTATTTCCTTTGTATTTACTTGTATTTCATTTTTATTGTTGTAAGATATTTGTACAAGATTTCTTCACATCCGATGTCATACCGAGAATGAGAGGTTTATTAGTGGTGGTGTACAACACTAAAGCTCGCTATTAAGCTTGCCCCGTGGAGTAGGAACCCTAGTTCCGAACCACATTAAATCTTTGTGTATTGTTTGTGTGCTTGTTTTGTATTTCTATATTCTACTGTGCTAACAACAATTGTAGATAAGCACGTGATCAAAAGCAAAAAAATCGAAAATGTTATTCACCCTCCTCTAGCACAACCACATCGGTCCCTATAGTTGTGGTGGTCGAAGACATCAGGTGAAGGATTCGTGATGGGTCAGCAAGGACTGGACATCAGAAAGAAGCCAAGATGGTCAAAGACACCAAATGAGGGATTCTGATGGGTCAAAAGAGTCTGGACTGTAGGGAAATCCGGATTGTGACATTCATAATATCGCGGGCGAAATACTTCGCACAACCGCAGCGGAAACAAAAATTACAAACTGAATCCCTCTAGAGATCCATGCAAAACATATAAATCATTTTCTTTAATCTAGATCTTATCTAGAAGAAGAAATATACCTTCAATGTGAGCCCTTCGCAATCCCGCTAATCCAAATGCTCCCGGATCTCAATACGGTAAATACAACCGTATCTCCATGGTATCCACACTGACACTCAGCAGTTTTTGAGTCACGTTGTGCTAGCAACCCTAGCAAAATGCCAAGAACACTTGGAAGAAAGAAGGAGAAGAAGGAGAAGGCTCTTGGCTTGCACGCCCAAACTCATAAGCATCTCACCGAAAAAACCCTTACCTCTCATCCCATGAAGAGGCTTCTTATCTCCATCATGAATACCAAGACCCTTGGTATTCCATTTCATCAATACATTAAACCTCTCATCTCCTCATCATGAATACCAAGACCCTTGGTATTCCCTATTAGGACCTGTGCACCCGCTAGAGGGGGTGAATAGCGCGTGCTCGTACGTTGATGGAAATCATTCGCGTGCTTGTCTATAATTTTCATTAGCGCAGCGGAAACAAAGATAATAAAGCAATAACGAAAATACAAACACACAAATGCAAAGATATAACGTGGTTCAGAACCGAACGGTTCCTACTCCACGGATCGAGCTCTAAAGAGCTCTAGTGATGCACACGCACTCACTAATCACAAATACTCCTTCTCGACACAAGTTGGAGGTGGAGAAATCTCGTACAATAGTTTACAACAATAAACTAAGTACAACAAGCAATTACAATGAAATACAATGCAATACAAGTAAAGAAATCACTTTACAAATTCCTTTAGATTGTTTGCTTTTGGTTGTCTTGGACTAGCCTTGAATGACTGGAAGAGCACCAACTATTCCCCTTCAAATCGCCCAAGAAAACACTTGCTTGAAACCCTCCACGAACAGCTGCTTTTAACCTACATCAGGCTAGATTTCTGCAGATCAATCGACTACCATAAGTCACCAATCGACTAATGTCACTGTTGTCGTGAGACAACGGGTCGATACACGCTAGAAAAACTCCAACGGATCTCTTGGCGGATCGCTAACATTGCGATCGATTGCCACCGTAGTCGACCGCCTAATCACTCGAGCATTCGTGCTCAGCGGATGAACTAGTAGCAATGATCGCCGGAGCAATGTCGACTCTAAATCGGCAAATAACTCTAGTCGACTTGCGGCAGTCGAACCGGCCATAATGTCAGTCGACTGTCAACCTCAAAAATGAGATTTTAACCCAAGTATGGCTCCCCTATACTTGCTAGACCACCCTTAGCCTAGACCTAAGCCTTCTAGCCACCTCCATCAACCTCACGCCTCTTGAATCCCTCCAAGTCATCCATGACTTGTTCATCCATCGCGCTAGCCTTCAGGTGCTTCCATCGGCTATGTCATTCTAACGATGTCTACACCGCCAAGGCACATTGGACTTACGCCGCTAAGACTCTGCTTGGACTTTACGCCGCCAACCATTGGACTTATACTGCCAAGACTCCACCCTTGTACTTTACGCCGCCAATATCAAACCCCTTGGACTTTTCCTTGCCAACCCATGTTGGACTTTCTATGCCAAGACTCATGCTTGGACTTCCCTTGTGTCAAGTACTCAAGACTTGGACTTTCCCAAATGCCAAGTGTCCCACTTGGACTTTCCATGCCAAGTACCCATGACTTGGACTTTACCTTGCCAAGACCCATGCTTGGACTTTCCCATAATCACATGGTCAACCCTAGTCAACCATCAAAGTCTCCCTTGAGTCAAACTCGAGTCTGGTCAATTATAACCTGGGTCGATTGTATAAACAATCTCCCCAAAACATTAACTAACATCAATGTCAAACATACTATGTAAAACCACTTTGTCAAACATCAAAACATCACTCAAGTCAAACTCGAGTCTGGTCTATCATGACCTGGGCCGATTGCACCAACAATCTCCCCATTTTTGATGTTTGACAAAACAAACCTTGAGTTAGGCCCCTAACTCAAATTCCCTTACCAATTTTTCAAATTGGTAATTTAACCTTCTCCCCCTTTTTGACATTTATCAAAAAGGTTATCTCTCCAAGGAGGTCAATGTCTCATGTCCCAATGAGATCTTACGATCTCCACCTTGATCCAAAAATACCTAGGATGCCTACCATCTTCCTAGTGATAAGTCTCATATCACTCAAGAGAGACAATCCTATACTCTCTCCCAATTTCCAAATTGGGTTTCTCAAAATCCCATTAATTTTTCCAATTGATAACATTCTCCCCTTCAAGAAGAAAAGCACATCCATCATCCCATGATGGATAACTCCCCCTAAAAGCTTGCTTCCCCTTGACCATTGCACCAACAATATCCTTGGGAAGTACCTAAGCCAATAGGAACTCTAAACCATCAAAATTAAGGTTCTAAGTTCAAACATGAACTCTTCCACCCTTAAATTTGATACTTTGACCTAACACCACTCCAAATCCATATCCAATGGATTTTTACTCTTTATAATGCTTCCCAAAGCATATCCTAGGGTTAGGAGTGATTAGGGACCTTTACTATGGCTGAAAATGGGCTAAACAACCTTGTTTTTTCCTAAATTAGCCTGGCAGTCGACTACTTACAGTAATCAGTCGACTGCCACTCACATCAGTCGACTGCCACCAAGGGCAGTCGACTGATAACTGAAATTTCCGAATTTCAGTTATCAGAGTTGAATTTCAGAAAATCATAAGTAATTCTACGTATATCGAAAAATCACAAAATTTGATACGTATATTACTTATAGTCAATACAATAGGTGAAAAATATTTTAAAATTATTTTACCCATAAAATATCAAAATTGATACAAAATCCAAAAGTGAAGAAAAACTTCAATGTTTTAGCTCACTTTGTATCAATCTCATCAATGGTGATTACTATCAAAAGATAGACTTCACCAAGGTTTTCTAAATGGATTTTAAAATGATTTTGAAAACCTATATTGGATCATGTTCCTTGGGCTCAATGTACATGACTTGTACACAAGCTTTCCCAATGATCCACAATTGAAATAAGATGAGTTTTAGTTCATCTAGATGCAAAAACTATGCACCTTGAACTCAACTCATATCCTAGCATCTCATATGTATCTAGGGTGTATAAAATACACATACATGTCAATTTAATGTGAGATGTGAGTTTTGGTTCATTTAATCTAGGGTCTCATGCATTTTTCTAAGGCAACTTTACTTGATTCCCTTATAAATGGGACTCCAAGTCATGCCCAAGTCCTTAACTCAATTTTAATCAAATGCATGAATGATTATGGCATTAATGATGATATAAATAAGCATATGCTCATAATCATGATGTCATGCCATAAAATAAAATCTAAAAACACATGACATTAAACCTAATCCTAAAAGCATGATCATGACATATAAATGATGAAAATAAACATGATGTCATGTCATGGCATATGGCAAATCAAGGCATGGCAAATAAAAAGTATAGGTATAATAATACCTAAATTTTAATATTAATTTCCTTTTGAGATAATTAAGTATATTTTTTCCATATTCCTATTAATCTCCCAAGTGTGCCAAAAATCCAAAATGGCACACTATGACCTCTACTCCAAAATTATGCCAATTCAATTGATTTTTCATAATCCCAAAAATACATTGGCACATCCTAAAAATCTTTTAGGATTATAATCAAAATCTATTTCCAAGGTATCCATAACCTTGAAAATAATCCTAAAGTGTCACCTTTATCATGGTTGAGTTAACTACCCACCCACTCAAGGTTGACACACCCTAAACCCATCTAGCGTGAATCAATCACGCTCTTAGGAACCCAAAACCTATTTGAGCTCCTAGGGTTTACTAGGTATTCCTTAGGGATGACCTCCCTAGATACCCTTCTAATGACCCTCCTAGGCTTAGAAGCCTTGATCATTGTGGTCTTGCCATGGTTAACCTTAAGGATTGCCTCCCTAATAACCTTCTTAGTGGTCATCCTAGGTTTCCTAGAGACCCTAGCCACTAGGCACTTACCATGGTTACTCTTAGGGATAACTTCCCTAGTAACCTTGGTCTTCCTAGACCTAGTTTGTGTTCCATAGTCAAATGGAACACTATGATAAGCCACCTTAGGCTTAGGTTTGTAACCTAAACCTTGCTTGCCCTTGGTTGACTTTTGACTCTTAGGTCCTAGGTGTTGACTTTGACTTTTGGACCTAGACTTTTGATCACTTGACCCTTTAAATTGATTTTGAATAATTTTAAGGGTCTTCTCAATTTTTTCAAGCCTTGATCTCAAGGTTTGGTTCTCTAATTCTAATTGTCCAATTTTAGAATTTTGATTTAATCCTTGGGCATAGTTCTTCCTAGGCATATGCCTAGTCCATTTGGGGTTAAAACCTAGGTGCTCTTGTATTTTCCTAATAGATTCCCTAGGTATGACATTTTTAGGGACATTAGTCCCAAATTTTTCCTTCTTTGAAAGGTAGACATTCTTAGCTCCTAGACACAATTCCTTATTTCTAACATGCTCTTTATGATAGATAGAAAGATTGCTAAAATTATTTCTAGCATGCTTTTTGACATTATTTGAATGAGGAGCTTTATTTAAAAATACCTTACGGTTAGCTTTGGAAGCTCCCCCTACTTGTGTAGCTCCTTCTTGCCCCTTCTTCTTCCCTCTTGGGCATTGACTCCTGTAATGTCCCGGTAGCCGGCATTTGAAGCAAATGACTTGCTCCTTGCTTTTGATAGTTGGGGGACCGGTCTCCTTGACTTTTGGCATGGGTGGACTCTTCTTGACTCTTTTAGGACATTTACTCTTATAATGTCCTACTTCCCTACACTCAAATCAAACTATGTAATTTTTATTTAAAACTACATTGCTTAAGTTACCTAGGTCCGTGGTGGAAGGTGCCGGAGTTGGATTTTGAGCTTCTTCATCTTGATCGGATGTCGAAGCTTCTTCTTGATGTTCCGTTGTGGAAGTTCTCTCCTCCCCCTCAATCCTAGAGGTGGATGCTTCTTACACTTCTTCCACCTCTTCTGATCCGGATGTTGATTCCCTATCAACCTCCGAATCCTCAAGCTCTTTGGATGATGATGTACTTGCTTCTTTTTTAGCTTGAGAGGGTGAGCACTCCTCTTCTTCTTCTTCTTCTTGGATTGATGATGGATTTTCATGGAGCTTTGACACTTGGCTCCACAACTCCTTAGCATCCATATAGTCCCCTACCATACTCACAATATCATTAGGGACCAAATCAAAAATAAATTTTACTACCTTCATGTTTTTCTCGAAGGCTTGAATTTGATCTTCACTCCATCTCTTCTTTTTGAGGAATCCACCTTTTGGTCCTTTTGAAAACTCAAATCCTTCCATTAATAGGGATCATTCCTCAAGGTCTCTCATCATCAAAAAATCTTCAATTCTTTTCTTCCAAGAATTGAAGCCTTCTCGTCCGTATAGGGTGTAGGGCACCGATGTGTTGATGTCCCAACCTAGTTGTTCTTGGACTTCCATCTTCACCCTCTAGCGTGCTCCCTTAGTTGTTAAACTTCAAGAGCGACCTCGCTCTGATACCACTTATTAGAACTTGTGCGCCCGCTAGAGGGGGTGAATAGCGCGTGCTCGTACGTTGATGGAAATCGTTCGCGTGCTTGTCTACAATTTTCGTTAGCGCAGCGGAAACAAAGATAATAAAGCAATAAAGAAAATACAAACACACAAACACAAGGATATAACGTGCTTCAGAACCGAACAATTTCTACTCCACGGATCGAGCTCTAAAGAGCTCTAATGATACACACACACTCACTAATCACAAATACTCCTTCTCGACATAAGTCGGAGGTGGAGAAAGCACGTACAATAGTTTACAATAATAAACTAAGTACAACAAGCAATTACAATGCAATACAAGTAAAGAAATCACTTTACAAATACCTTTAGATTGCTTCCTTTTGGTTGCCTTGGACTAGCCTTGAAGGACTGGAAGAGCACCAACTATTCCCCTTCAAATCACCCAAGAAAACACTTGCTTGAAACCCTCCACGAACAGCTGCTTTTAACCTGCATCGGGCTTGATTTCTGCTGATCAGTCGACTGCCATAAGTCACCAGTCGACTGATGTCACTGTTGTCGTGAGACAATGGGTCGATCCACGCTGGAAAAACTCCAACAGATCTCTTGGCGATCGATCGCAACATTGGCGATCATACCACATAGTCGACGCCTCGGCTGGAGGATTCTTTTCTCGCGGTGAACTAGCGATCAATCGTCCTTGTCGATCAGCTGTCGACATCGATCGATTGCTCCAATGAGTACGATCGCCAGCAATTCGGCTCTAAACCGTGATCGAACTCTAGTCGACTTGCGACAGTCGAACCGGCCATAATGTCAGTCAACTACCAACCTCAAAAATGAGGTTTTAACCCAAGTATGGTTCCCCCATACTTGATAGACTACCCTTAGCCTAGACCTAAGCCTTCTAGCCACCTCCATCAGCCTCACGCCTCTCGGATCCCTCCAAGTCATCCATGACTTGTTCATCCATTGTGCTAGCCTTCAGGTGCTTCCATCGGCTATGTCATGCTAACAGTCTCTACACCGCCAAGACACATTGGACTTACACCGCCAAGACTCCGCTTGGACTTTACGCCACCAACCATTGGACTTATGCTGTCAAGACTCCACCCTTGGACTTTACGCCGCCAATATCAAACCCCTTGGACTTTCCCTTGTCAACCCATGTTGGACTTTCCATGCCAAGACTCATGCTTGGACTTCCCTTGTGCCAAGTACTCAAGACTTGGACTTTTCCAAATGCCAAGTGTCCCACTTGGATTTTCCATGCCAAGTACCCATGACTTGGACTTTACCTTGCCAAGTCCCATGCTTGGACTTTCCCATAATCACATGGTCAACCCTAGTCAACCATCAAAGTCTCCCTCGAGTCAAACTCGAGTCTGGTCAATTATAACCTGGGTCGATTGTATAAACAATCTCCCCAAAACATTAACCAACATCAATGTCAAACATACTATGTTAAACCACTTTGTCAAACATCAAAACATCACTCGAGTCTGGTCAATCGTGACCTGGGTCGATTGCACCAACATTCCCATGCATGATTAATCACATTAATCATGCATGATGATCGATGACCCTTGGTTTTTCCGCATGATGATTTATCTTTCATGGTTTAACTTGAGTCTAACTCAAGTTTAACCAGCTCAAGTCTAACTCAAGTCTTGGTCATTTGCTCAATTGTTCTTTTAGTCAACTAAAAGAAACAATCTCCAAAACAGAATGTCATTTGTGTGTGACCCAATAGGCTCTTGTAATGTTGGCAATGTGTCTAAAATTCTTTTAGACACATAAGCAATGAGCGACATCTAGCAATACATCATTGCTACCCAAGTTACAAGAAAGTCGAGATCCGATAACCTTTCCATGACTATTATCATGTATGATGGTGTCCTTCTATCCTTAATATCTTAGATCGATCAATGAGGCATAGATTACGTATTGCTATTTTGGAAATCTCATATTTTCCATGGTTAGCGATTGGATTTATAACTTGGTATTCGTCGCTTTTTTATTAGTGTGAAATGGGGAGAAATAATTATATTTAAATAAATTGATGATAGGGGAAAATTTGAAATTTCGTATAGGAGTTTCATTAGAATTAAGGGGAGTTGCATGTGATCGGCGTGTCGTATGTAAGGACACTAGCGACGAAATTTATACATGGCATCGCGAGAAGTTTCTCTGAGCGATTACCAAAGTACATAACTCCTTATGTAGGGAACCGTAGTGACTTCAAGTCTAAGGATTATTCATACCAATAGTCATATGAGAAAGTATATGATACTCATATAACGATCCATGATACTTTCTCATGGTGGGTCAATTCAGTACATATATTCTCCAATATATATACCTATGTGTCAATGTGATATCACATATCCATGACTTGTGAGATTAAGTCATCCATTGACCTACATACTAGTCTCAATGTATCAATATATCCCTTAGCCTATTGATACAATACTTGACTAGGAATGTTTAAGTATAGTGTTCTCTACAACTTCTCATAATCAATTCTACCAATTGATATACTGTAGTTTAGAACCTATTATTCAAGGGAATTATTATATTTATTTAGCTAACACATGCATAAAGTAAATATAATAATTAATCTTTGCCTGTTATTAATGAAATATGATACATATGATCCCTAATCAATCATCTCATGATTGGCACTAAGGGCTGACACTAACATGGACACCAGAAAGAAGTCATGATGGTTTAAAGATCAGAAGCTAAGCAAGAGAGTCCAAACAAGTAAGAGGACCAGGGGTTTGGTAAAGGTAAGGACCTTGTGTGGAGTGGTAAGGTTGCTTCCTCGGTACGAGGACAATCTTAGGTAGTAATCCAACTAAAGGTTCCGGGGGAAGGTAAAAGTCGAGATCAGATGGTCAAAGACTATCATAATTACTATTATTGTATACACTGTAATAATCTTGTGATGCAGGTGACTAGATGGGAATTCAAGGAAACTCAAGCATCAATCGACTGGAATGGAACCCAGTCGACTGAGGTGAATAGGTTCGGTCAAAAGCTAATTGCCACATCAAGATAAAGATTGCGAATAATTAGGATCTAGATCTGGACCAAGTCAAGACAGTTGATCAATAAAAATGGGGTTGGACACAAACCCTAACAATCAATTTTTCGCTCAAGTGCTCTTGCTCTCAAAACTTCGCAAACAACATTCCTTCGTGCTACAACACTATAACTCCGACCATGCTTCTTCATTTAGTTATTTTGCCGATATACTTTAGCTCCTTTTGTGTACTTAATTTCTAAAGAGAGTGGTAAGGTTGTTACCATCTCCTTTACTTTTTGTAAGCATTGTGTTTCTTACCTCCAATGAGGAAGAGATCTCTTAGTGAATTGCTCGTCGAAAGCGATCAAGGATCGTGGGCTTTAGACTAGCAACCATTCGACAATGAATCAAGTAAAAAAAATCTATTATGTTTTGTCTTTTACATTTTCCAGTGCATCTTACTTTGATTTTACATGTTTTAAATGAAAGGAAAAAAAATTAACGTTATTCACCCTCCCCCCTCTAGCGTCTTTCTGATCCAACACCACATCGTCGTTTTCGAATTGAGAATGAGATTCTCATTGTGACTCTTGAGGACGAGGATGATTCGAGGACTCTAAAAGAGACTCTCGAGTGTTCAACAAAGAACCAATGTTTTAAGGGCATGCAGAAAGAAATGGAATCAATGAAAGTCAACAAAGTCTAGGACATAGTTGACTTACCTGAGAATAGAAAGGCTATGGGAACAAGTGGGTTCTCAAAATCAAAAGAAATGTCGATGGATCGATCGAGAACTATAAGGCACGTCTAGTAGCCAAGGATTATACACAGACAAAGGGTATTAACTATAAGGATACTTTCTCTCCAGTAGTCAAGTTTATATTGATCCATTTACTTTTAGTGATTGTCGCAAGTTTGGGTCTAGAGTTACACCAGATGGACGTGAAGACCATTTTCCTTAATGGAAGTCTGAATGAGGAGATTTACATGGAACAACCTCCTGGATTTTTTCTAATAGGTCAGGAAGATAAGGTCTGTCTACTTCAGAAGTCGATATATGGTCTAAAGCAATCATCCAGATGATGGTACCTAAGATTTTGTGAAGAAGTGATATCTTATGGCTTTACAATGGTCGAGAAGGATCATTGTATGTATCTAATAAGTTCAGATAATTCTTTTGTGATTCTGCTGTTATATGTGGATGACATAATATTTGTTGGAAACAACATTGAGTATTTAATATTAAAACATGGTTATCTTCCCGTTTCAACATGAAAGATATGGGTAAAACTAAGTTCATCCTCGAAGTACAGATATAGAGGGATCGCTCGAGAAAATTATTGGCTCTTTCACAAGAGACCTACATTAAAAAAATTCTCAAGCGCTTTGGGATGAGTGATTGTAATGTCATAGATACTCCAATTGCTAAAGGTGAAGGTCTTAGCTTGATAATGTGTCCTAAAACTCAGGAAGAAATAAAGGAAATGAGCAAAGTACCTTATTCCAATACAGTTAGAAGCCTAATGTACTCAATGATGTGTATACAATTGGATATATATTATGCAATCGGTCTAGTATGTATATATCAAGTGAATCCTAGAAGGGGTCACTGGAGAGTAGTGAAAAAGATTTTCCGATATCTCAAAGGAACTGCAAACTTCTCTCTGTGTTACGGAGGAGGTGATTTGTAGCTTGTGGGATATTCAAATGTCGATTGGAGAGGCGATCTGGATAAACACAAATCAACATCAGGTTTTGTGTTCTTGCTCAATGGCGGAGCCATCTCGCGGAGTAATAAGAAGAAAACTTGTGTTTCTCTATCTACGATGGAGGTTGAGTTTATGGCTTGCTCAGTAGCAGTTCAAAAAAGTGTTTAACTTCGAAGACTATTAGATAACTAAGGGATTGTAGTGGATAGTGGAATGTCAGTAATGATTTATTGTAATAATCAGGTCGCTATCGCTTACACTCGAGATCCTAAGTTTCATAATAGAACCAAACACATATACCATATATCATTTTGTAAGAGACATCATTGAGAAGAATGAAGTAACTGTCAAGTACATTTCAACACACAACATGGTGGTTGACCCCTTTACCAAATCTATCACTAGAGACTCTTTTATGGGACACAGAGAGTCATTGGATTTGAGTATTTTGTGACATTTCTCAATTTATACTTCATGACAATAGTGATGTTTAATTATATATGTTTGTGTGTGTGTGTGTGTGTGTGTGTGTGCACGCGCGCGCGCGTGCGCACATTATTTGGTCACACTTATATTAAGTAATGCATTTGTTATATATATATATGTTTTGTGATATAATAGATTTGTCAGGTAGACGAGGCCAACTCTCTCACACGAGTGACCATCTTCAAGAGTGGAGATAAGACAATTTCTAGCTGTAAGAGGTTTTGAGAGTAGCCCAATTAGAACTTAAGTCGTCCTGATATGTGTTCAGAATGAAGTCATGTGTGACATGATCGATGTGGACAAAATCACATCCATATTGCCTGTACGTAGCCAAGTTTGAAAGCTCAAATATCATCTGCAATTTGTGATATTGTCTTTAAGAAACTCTCTCTCAGATCTCTAATAGAGTCTTATGTGTAGAATAAGTCTCATACCTATACAGTATTAGAGAAATCTGACAAATACCCTTATGAGAGATGGGGGGAATAATACTGTGATAAGTGTTTCATACTACATATGATAAAACGACTAGGAAAAGTGGAAATCATATTACTTGAAACAGTAAATTGAATATCTCTGAGCCTCACTGTGTGAGATCTGAGATCCTCTGGGTGTGATCTCTTGTGCTCTTATTACTTTCGGTTGTTTCGGTCCGAAAGATAAATTAAAGTCTGAATGACATGTATAGGAAAACAGCTGAATCAAGATTTGTTGGAAATTGGACATCGCTAGAGGGGGTGAATAGCGTGTTGTATGTCGATGGATTTTGATCGTGCTTGCATCTACAATTGTTATTAGCGCAACGAAAACAAAGAAAATGAAATAATAACAAAATTATAAGCACAAACACAAGCGATATAACGTAGTTCGGAACCTTAGGGTTCCTACTCCACGGAGCGACAACACCACTAATAAAACTCCTTCTCGACAACAAGTCGGAGGTGGAGAAACCTTGTACAAAGATTACAACAGTAATACAATAGAAATACAACAAGAAAAACTAAGCAATACACAAAACAAGTAAAGAACACTTTACACAAGAACTTTGGATTGCTTGCTTGTTGCTTGCTTTGGATTGGCCTTCAAGGTCTGGAATGCAGCAGCAATTCCCCTCCAAAATCGCCCCAAAAATCGCTGCTAAATTCTCCCATCCAAGCTATTTTTATAACCTTCGTCGGGCTGATTCGTGCCTGGCAGTCGAGTGCCATAAGGCCCAAGTCGCTTGCCAATAGTACTGTTGTGAGACAACAGTTTAATCCATGTCGGCATCCAAGCCAACGATTACACTGGCAGTCGACTGCCATTACCCAACAGTCAACTGCCAGGGTCGTAGCCGACTGACCAGTCAGCTATCGAGCATTTTTCCCTGCAACCTTGACCAGCAGTCGACTGCCCTCCATGGTAGTCGACTGCCATCAGTCGATTGACCAATTCTGGCAGTCGACTGCCAAGGTATTTCCTGCAATCGAACACCAGTCAAGTCCGAGCAGTTCTGTTGGTGCAGTAGGCACCTAAGTCAAACCTGGGTTTTGATTATAGCAAATGATACAAAATTAAGCTCATATCGTTATCTCACGAGCTGAATCGAGTGTGCAGAAGATTGATATAGCTGGAGCTGAAGGCTAGCGACACCCGGAGGAAGCCGCGGTGGTCGGGCGACACTCGAGTGACTTTGGAGGGAGCCGAAGGAATCGAGTGGAAGGCCGAAAGCAAAAGCAACACGTAAGTATCAAGGTAAGCTCGTGTGTGCGAGCGTAAGTGAGGTCGTATCCTCCTTACGGGGATGATCATAAGCGTAGATCCGACCAGAGACATCCCATCGATGGTCCAGGTCGAGATCGGACGGTCGAAGGCCGTCGAAATAATGTTTTCTTTTAGCTAACTTTGCCCTGCGCAGCATCGCATCACGACCACTTGGAGGACTCGACTACCGTCAATGATCGCTAGCCAAAGGTCAAGACTCGTGATGCCGCATCATCGATCGATGATGGCCATCAGTCGACTGATGGTCAATGATCAGCTTCGAGGAGTCAAGGCTTATCACCCCATTTCAAGGAGGTTTTGTGCCCAATTCCTATTGGTTGAAGACCCATTCGATGAGGGGCTTAAAGGCTATAAAAGGAGGGCTTGTCCTAGGGTTTTTCATCAATTAAAAAGCTTCCAAGTGCTTCCGATACGCTATGAGTCTCCGACATCCCTACGACGAAGCGTTGCCGAGACGACGACTCAAGCTCCAAGATTCAAGTCTTCAAAAGTCGTCGGTATAATCTTTAATTTGTATAAGTTGTTCTTATTTCGAGCTTTAAATCATATCAAGGAGAGGGGGAGTGTCCCTCTACCTTGAGTCTTTCTTGAGTTTTTGTATTCGTTTAACTCCTATCTCCAATGAGAAAGAGTTTGTTTAGTGTTTTGCCCTCCGTGCGTGGTCAAGGACCACTAGGGCCTTGGAGTAGTAGCCTTCGGCTACGAACCAAGTAAAAAACCCATTGTCTCTTCTATTTTAGATTTATCTTCCGCTGTGTCTACTCGTGATTTACCGAACGAATTCAAAGAAAAGTTTCTATCGCTATTCACCCCCCCTCTAGCGATCCTCTTCGATCCAACAATTGGTATCAGAGCCGGGGGTTGCTAAGATTTGGTGAAACCACCAATCTAGCCATTTTTACAGATTTATTTTTCTTTTAATTCTGTTTTTTTTTTATTATTTATTTCGCTTTGTTAGGTTTTTCTCCCGCACTACTAATCCAAGACGCGAGTCTTGGTACTTGTTAAGGTGTTTTTGTCGTTGCTAGTTTTTTTCGTCTTCGTCTCTTTTTGTCTTTCGTGTTAATGGCCCATCTCGAGGGTTTTAGCACCGTCCGACCACCGTTTTACAACGGTGACGATTTCCGTTACTGGAAAGGTCGGATGGAGTGCTTCCTAAAAACCCAAATAGAGATGTGGATTGTGATCCAAACCGGGTTCACCCTTCCTACTAATGAAGAAGGTGAATCCTTGGATTACAATCAGTGGTCCATTGCCACTAAACGACAAGTCGAGGCAGATGCAAAGGCGACTCAAATCCTGCAATGCGGGCTATCCAAGGAGGAGCTGAACCGAGTCGGACCCTTCATCAGCGCAAGAGATCTGACGGGCGAGGCGATCGAGTTACGAAGGATCGGATCAAGCTAAGGTTTGCAACGTGATTTGTTGTTCAATAAATTGTACACACTAAAAATGCAGGAACACGACGGCAATAATACAATTGCAGCGCCAGCGCCCGTGACATCGTCAACAACCTACACGCAATCGGGCAAAAGGTCGAAAACCGCAACCTTATAAGGTATGTTCTAAATTCTTTTCCGAGGACTACCTTGTGGGCATCCATGGTCGACGCCTACAAGGTCTCCAAGGACCTTTCTAAAGTTAGAATAGACAAATTATTTTCTGATTTTGAATTACATGAGCAGTCCAACTCGGAACCCGAGAGGGGTATAGCCTTGTTTGCAGGTTCAAAGAAGAAGAAAATCGCAAGCAAGCCACCACCAACCGAGGAGGAAGACGAGTCCAGAAGAAGAAGTTGACCAGAGTTAGAACTAATGAACCTAGCTCGAAGGATAGCCAAGGGACGAAAGCGAACCACGACTCGACCCAACCAAGGTAAGCCTAAAAGTTCTAATATTAGGTGTTATGAGTGTAATAGGTTTGGACATATCAAGTCCGAGTGCCCCAAGCTCAACCACCAAGCACCTAAGCACAAGAAGGCCCTCAACGCGACATGGGAAGAAGCGTCATCCGAAGAAGACGAAGACCACGTCTTCATGGCGAAATCGATTAGTCGGAACCACGGAGACCGAACTGAACTTGAGTCGAACACGAGGATGACTCGGACTCTGAACGGCTACCTTCAAGTCAAGCCACGGATACGCATCCGGTTCAAAAGATACCCTTAAAGTGAGTCGAACTTTATTTAATACTTTACATAATACGGTTAGGTTTTTGTCTAGGAAATTAGCTAAGTCCGAGTCCAAGGTTGAGACCCTTGTTGAGGAGGTTAAACTCCTCAAACACGAGGTCTCCCTAACCTCTTCGACTAGTCGAGTTCAAGAGAAGGACTCAACTCGAGTTGAAAAGCTCGAAGTTGAGAACTCTCTCTTGACAAGTCAAGTTGAAGATCTTAGGAACACGTTGGAAAGGTTCACTTCGGGATCCAAAGGACTTGACCTCCTACTTGGATCTCAAAGGGCCGTGTACAACAAGGCTGGACTAGGGTTTAACTCAAACACGACTAATAGGTCATATATGTCGATTGTAAGTCGACATAGGAAACATGTCCAAGCATGGGTCCCTAAGAACTTTTTGATTTCAACTCTATGATCCAACCCGTACTGGGTTCCCAAGGACCAAATCCACTATGTGGATAGACCGAACCGATTCAACGGTCTAGGGGGAGCCAGTACAAAACATGTTTGTTCTTTAACTTAGAAATTGCATGCTTAGAATTTTTTTGTTTGTTTTTTTTTTAACTTGTGAACTCACTTAGAACACATACATAACCAACTAAAATCCTTCGAAAAGATTGAGCCTCGGGGAGCCTCTTTTCAAAAATAACCAGTTAGACCAGGAAATAGTCTTAGGTGAGTCAAGTCATCATTTTCTTGAAAATGGCTTTGTCTAAGGAAGTGGTCGATGATCCGATAAAAGAAGGCCCCTGTGCCTCGCCACGACGTGGAAGCCATGATCTTGAAAAGGTAAACTTGACAAGCCTAGGGTCAAATCCAAATCTAACATAAAATTACTTGAACCTAAATGCACTTAATCAACTTAATTGGAAGTCATCTCACAAAAAAAAACATAAGTATAACATGCTTGATCATATAGACACAGGTGAGATGACCTAGGTTTAAAAACTTACAACAAATTTTTTTTAAAATATATATATATATATATAAATTCTAACATCCAATCCAACCACCTTGTGTGTAGGATCAATGGATGTTGGACAGCGGTTGCTCCCGACACATGACCGGGGATCAACTCAAATTCACAAAGCTTCGATTCAAACGACAAGGATCGGTAGCCTTTGGGAATAACGGCAAGCTCAAAATCATCGGATCAGGTGATATCGAGCTTAACTCGAATTTTGTTATTAAAAATATATTACTTGTAGAGAATTTTGAATATAACCTGCTTAGCGTAAGCCAATTATGTGACAATAACTATAAGGTCGTATTTTTAGAAAATGAATGTGTAATTAAAACAAATAAAACAGTTAAAACAATACTCAAAGGAACTAG
Source organism: Wurfbainia villosa (assembly GCA_025175895.1). Lineage (NCBI taxonomy): Eukaryota > Viridiplantae > Streptophyta > Magnoliopsida > Zingiberales > Zingiberaceae > Wurfbainia > Wurfbainia villosa. The sequence continues at coordinate 62,506,223 of CM045997.1, forward strand.
GACAAATAACATTTATACAATTAACTTAATCAAATCCTCAGCCAAATGTCTTATGACACAGGAAGAGGAATCATGGTTGTGGCACCGACAACTCGGTCACTCGCACCCAAGACTCGTCCACAAGATGAGTCAAAGTGGCTTAGTCAGAGGCTTACCCAACCTCAACAATTTGGTTAATAAAATCTGTAATGCTTGTCAACAAGGAAAACAACCTAGGACACAACACAAGTTAACTAACCAAGAACGAACCTCAAGTGTACTTGAGCTCCTGCATATGGATTTATTCGATTCACATGGAGCCAAGTCACTCAATAGAAGTCAATATTGCTTAGTCATAATTGACGACTACTCCAGGTTTACCTGGGTTAGGTTCATCAAACATAAAAATGATACCCTAGATCAATTAATCAATCTATTCAAATTAATCGAGAATCAAAAAAACCTTAAGGTTAAAAGACTTAGAAGCGATCATGGTGGTGAATTCGAAAATCAAAGGTTCACCGACTTCTGTAACCTAAACGGATACCACCATGAATTCTCTTGCCCTAGGACCCCTCAACAAAATGGCCTAGTGGAGTGGAAAAATCGAACTCTACAAGAAGCCGCTAGGACCATGTTGAACGAATACGACCTACCTGATAGGTTTTGGGCAGAAGCCGTTAGCACGGCTTGCTATGTCTAGAATAGGATCCTTATGGTAAAGAGGCACCTTAAGACCTCGTACGAGATTTATCACAATAAAGTACCCAACATCAAGTACTTTAGGGTATTTGGATGTAAAGTACATATCTTAAACACTAAGAACCACCTAGGGAAATTCAAATCCAAAACCTCCACCGGAATCTTCTTAGGATACTCAACCACGAGTAGGGCCTATAGGGTATATAACCACGATACCCTTAAAGTCGAAGAGACTATTAATGTAGTGTTCGATGAAGTACCCGAACCTACAAAACCCTTAATGACCCCAAGTGTTGAGCCCACTGATACCAAACTCGTCTCCGACCCTGAGATCGAGTCTAATCCACATCAACCAACTTCTCTTGTCGACCAAGTGACAAGTGATCCGAGTCAAACTAGTGTTCAACCAAGTCACTCAATTGATCAAGCATTAGGTGACACAAACCCAACCCAATCTAGGATTCAGACTAACCACCCTATCGATCAAGTGATAGGAGATCCTAATCTAGGAGTTCGAACTAGAGCATCATATAGGAACCTTAGTCAAATTTCCTTAATTTCAAAGATAGAACCCAAATCAATTGAACAAGCTCTTCTTGATCCCGATTGGATTATTGCAATGCAAGAAGAGCTAGCTCAATTCACTAGGAATGAAGTGTGGGAACTAGTACCACCACCTAAAGACAAAACGATAATTGGAACAAGGTGGGTGTTTCGAAATAAGCTTGATGATAAAGGTGAAGTAGTTAGAAACAAAGCTAGGTTAGTCACCAAAGGGTTTAGTCAAGTCGAAGGCTTAGATTACGACGAAACCTATGCCCCAGTAGCTAGACTCGAATCCATTCGAATGTTGCTAGCTTATGCCGCACATCGAGGATTTAAGTTGTTTCAAATGGATGTTAAGTCGGCATTCCTAAATGGATACATTAAAGAAGAAGTTTATGTTAGCCAACCCCCCGGATTCAAAAATCTAGATAAACCCGACCATGTTCTAAAACTTAAGAAATCTCTCTATGGACTTAAACAAGCTCCTCGAGCTTGGTACGAGAGACTTTCAATCCATCTTAAGTCAAAAGGGTTTAACCAAGGCTTAGTTAACTCAACTCTCTTCGTAAAAACCTTAGGTAAAGAAATATTCATAGCTCAAATTTATGTAGACGATATAATTTTTGGAACCTCTAACTCAGCCTTACTAAACGAGTTCGTTTCACTCATGGAAAGTGAGTTCGAAATGAACTTGGTAGGCGAGTTAAATTTCTTTTTAGGTATACAAATTAAACAAACTAAGGATGGTATATACCCATATCAACAAAAATACACTAAGGAGTTAATTAAAAGATTTGGAATGCAAGACGCTAAGGAATTAAACACCCCAATGGCGATTAATGTTAACATAGGAGAAGACCTAGAAAGTAAGTCCATTGACTTAAAGTACTATAGGAGTGCAATAGGAAGTCTCCTATACTTAACTGCGAGTCGACCCGACATTCTATTCGCAGTAAGTATGTGCGCCAGGTTTCAAACCTGTGCTAAGGAGTCTCACCTAACCCTAGTTAAGCGTATCCTTAGATATCTTAAGGGTACACTTAACGTCGGTATTTGGTATCCTAGATCTACCGAGTTCGAACTAATCGGCTACTCCGATTCGGACTATGTCGGTAGTAAGCTCGATAGAAAGAGTACGAGTGGTTGTTGTCAACTTCTCGGCTCGAGTCTAGTGAGTTGGTGCAGTAGAAAGCAACACTGTGTTGCTTTATCTACCACCAAAGCCGAATACATCGCGATGGGTGAGTGTGTCACGCAGCTTCTTTGGATGAAGCACACTCTCCGTGACTTTAAGTTAGACTTTACGAATACTAAACTTCACGTAGATAACATTAGTTCAATTAATCTTACAAAAAATCTAATATGTCACTCTAGGACCAAACATATAGAGGTCAAACACCATTTCATTCGAGAACATGTGGCCAACGGAGCCATACAACTCGAATACGTCGAATCGAAGTCTAACTTGGCAGACCTATTTACTAAACCCCTACCCGAAGCCGAATTTAGTCTATTAAGACGAAAATTGGGCATGTGCGTAATAGAATAGGTACTTGCAAATTATATGTTCTTACTACTATTTCTTTAATTTCATGGAACTAGCATAGGACATACCTTAGATATCATGCACCTATAGATTTAAGGAGCCAGTACATCTCACAACACATATGACTAATGTGTTTGTGTACTTAGCCACGTAGATGGGCGTGAGATGTTAGGACCTTACTCCTGGTTCCAGATGTAGAGCTAGTGCATCGCTATGAACCACGGAGTATAATCATACATACTAACCGACTCTGACTGTGATCGTTGATCTTTCATATCAATCAAGCCAAATATGAGTCGAACATTTTATAGATGAAATTATTTTCAGTATATTATTTTCGAAATAATGTGGAACATGCTTGGACTTTAAAATTAAAACTTATTTTTTTCCACACACACCCTCACTCTTTTCGATATATGGCAAAAGGGGGAGAAAAAGGCCAAAGTTAAAGTTTTTTTTATGGCCAAGGCTTACTTAAAGTTTTTTTATGGCCAAGGTTTACTTACTTAACTTTAAGTTAACGAAACAAGTTAAGGGAATTCTTAACTTAAACACATTTAGTTAACTTGTTTTCGTTAACAATACAAAAAGTAATTTACTTAACTCTTAATTAATTTGTTAAACAAAATGAAAGTAAAGGCCAAGGTTAAGAAATCATTTTTTTTTCTTAACTTATTTTAAACCCTATGGCCAATATTAAGTGATTTCGGTTACTTAATTCTTTTTTTTTTTAGTAGCAAATATCAAGGGGGAGAGTTAAAACTCTTTCTCAAGTACTCACCCTCGGTCAAGGGAGAGGATTCCTCAAGGGGGAGCACTTGAAAAAGAGTTTTATATACTCCTGCACATTCATGCATATCTCTTACTCAGTTTACTTAATGCACTTAATTTGTCTTTCTTAACTTTGTATGTGGGTTTGCCATAAATCAAAAAGGGGGAGATTGTTGGTGCAATAGGCACCTAAGTCAAACCTGGGTTTTGATTATAGCAAATGATACAAAGTTAAGCTCATATCGTTATCTCACGAGCTAAATCGAGTGTGCAGAAGATTGATATAGCTGGAGCTGAAGGCTAGCGACACCCGGAGGAAGCCGCGGTGGTCGGGCGACACTCGAGTGACTTCAGAGGGAGCCGAAGGAATCGAGTGGAAGGCCGAAAGCAAAAGCAACACGTAAGTATCGAGGTAAGCTCGTGTGTGCGAGCGTAAGTGAGGTCGTATCCTCCTTACGGGGATGATCTTAAGCGTAGATCCGACCAGAGACATCCCATCGATGGTCCAGGTCGAGATCGGACGGTCGAAGGTCATTGAAATAATGTTTTCTTTTAGCTAACTTTGCCCTGCAGCTAGCATCAGTCAACTGTCATCTTGGAGGACTCGACTGCCGTCAAACGATCATTGCGCTAAAGGTCGGCCTCGTGATCGCCATCGCATCACGATCGATGATGGCCATCAGTCGACTGATGGTCAATGATCAGCTTCGAGGAGTCAAGGCTTATCACCCCATTTCAAGGAGGTTTTGTGCCCAATTCCTATTGGTTGAAGACCCATTCGATGAGGGGCTTAAAGGCTATAAAAGGAGGGCTTGTCCTAAGGTTTTTCATCAATTAAAAAGCTTCCAAGTGCTTCCGATACGCTACGAGTCTCCGACATCCCTACGACGAAGCGCTGCCGAGATGACAACTCAAGCTCCAAGATTCAAGTCTTCAAAAGTCGTCGGTATAATCTTTAATTTGTATAAGTTGTTCTTATTTCGAGCTTTAAATCATATCAAGGAGAGGGGGAGTGTCCCTCTACCTTGAGTCTTTCTTGAGTTTTTGTATTCGTTTAACTCATATCTCCAACGAGAAGGAGTTCGTTTAGTGTTTTGCCCTCCGTGCGTGGTCAAGGACCACTAGGGCCTTCGAGTAGTAGCCTTCGGCTACGAACCAAGTAAAAAACTCATTGTCTCTTCTATTTTAGATTTATCTTCCGCTGTGTCTACTCGTGATTTACCGAACGAATTCAAAGAAAAGTTTCTATCGCTATTCACCCCCCCCCTCTAGCGATCCGCTTCGATCCAACAAGTTCGACTGGTCATAATCCCAGTCGACTACCAAGAGTCAACTCGGCTACCAAGTGTCAAAACACTTGACCAATCGACTGGTTCAAAGCCCCAGTCGACGGTCCAAAGCCTTTGTCGACTGATAACCTCAAACATGAGGTTTAATCCCAAGTATGATACCCTCATACTTGCTAGATCACCCTTATCTAGACCTAAGCATTCTAGCCACCTCCGTCAACCTCACGCCTATCGGATCCCTCCAAGTCATCCATAACTTGTTCATCCATACACTAGCCTTCAGGTGCTTCTATCGGCTATTGTCATGCTAAGATAGTCTATATCGCCAAGGCACATTGAGCTTACGCTACCAAGACCACTGCTTGGACTTTACGCCGCCAACCATTGGACTTATGTTGTCAAGACTCCCGCTTGGACTTTACACCACTAATATCAACCCTTGGACTTTCCTTGCCAACCCATGTTGGACTTTCCAATTGCCAAGACTCAAGCTTGGACTTTCCCTTGTCAAGTACCCATGACTTGGACTTCTCCGTAATATGGTCAACCCCATGTCAACCATATAGTCAACTCATTGTCAAACAATGGTCAACTCCCTTGTCAAATATCAATGTCAAACATCAAAACACTACTCGAGTCAAACTCGAGTCCAGTCAATCGTGACCTGGGTCGATTACACCAACAATCTCTCCCTTTTTGATGTTTGACAAAAACCACAAACACCTTTGAGTTAGGCCACCTAATTCAAATCTCCCTACCAATTCTCCCAAATTGGTAATCTTAAATTCTCCATCAATTCTCTCGTTAATTCTCTCCCTTTTTTAAATACATCAAAAAGGTTCTCCCCAAGGGTGTCAATGTCTCATATCCCAATGAGATCTTTCAATCTCTCCCTTTGTCCAAAAATACCTAGGATGCCTTCACTCTTCCTAGTGATAATTCTCATATCACTCAAGAGAGGCAATCATACAAACTCTCCCAATTTCCAAATTGGGCATCTCACATTCTCAAAATTCTCCCCCTCATGAGGAAGAACACATCCATCATCCCATGATGGATACCTCCCCCTAAAGGCTTGCTCCCCCTTGACCATTGCATCAACAATGTCCTTGGAGAGTCCCTAAGCCTATAGGAATACTAAACCATCAAAATTAAGGTTAAAAGTTCAACCTTGAACTTTCACACACCTTAAAATTGATACACACCATAAACAACTCTCCTAATTCATATCCAATGGATTTTCACCCTTTCCAATGCTTTCCAAAGCATATACTAAGGTTAGGAGCAGTCAGGGTAGTCTAACATAGCTGAAATCAGGCTAAACAAACCTTATTTACCCAAAATTAGACTTGGCAATCGACTCTTACGGTCACTAGTCGACTGCCATTGATGCCAGTCGACTGCCATAAGCGGCAGTCAACTGATTTCTACAAATGCAGAATTTCAATAATCAGAAATGGAATTCTGAAATACATAAGTAATTATACATAATACGAAAATCATGAATATTCATATGTAAAATACTTATGTCAAACATTATGGGGAAAAATATTTGAAAAAAAATATCTATAAAATAATGAGATTGACACAAAGTCCAAAACCATTGAAAAGTTTAATGTTTTGGCACTACTTTGTATCAACTCTCTCAATGGTGATTGCTATCAAAAGATAGACTTCACCAAGATTTTCTAAAATGATTTTAAAATATTTTTTAAAATCTATATTGGATCATGATCAATGGGCTCAATGCACATGACTTGCACATTAACTTTCCCCATGATCCACCCATGATATAAGATGAGTTTGAGTTCATCTAAATGCAAAGACTATGCACATTGAACTTAACTCATTTCCTAGCATCTCACATGTATCTAGGGTGTTTGAAAACACACATATGTCAATTTGATGTGAGATGTGGATTTTGGTTATACCTATACTAAGGTCTCATGCATTTTCTAGGCAACACTACTTGATTCCCTTATACATGGGACTTCAAGTATGTCATAGTCCTTAACTCAATTTTCATTAAACCTAAATGCATGAAATATGATCATGGCATATAATGATACCATAAATAAAGCAAATGCCAAAAATCATGATATCATGACATATGATTAAATCCTAAACATACATGACACTAAAACAAACTAAGCATGATCATGATATATTATATGATAAAAATAAATATGATATCATGGCATGACATATGGTGAATAAAACATGGCAAATAAAAGGTATAGGTATAACAATACCTAAATTTTAATATTAATTATCATTTGTTATTATTATTTCTATTATGTCATATTACTACTAATCCCCCAAGTGTGCCAAAAATTCAAAATGACACACCGTGACCTCTATGTTAGTAATATATGAGAGATGTCCTAAGGCAATCGCCTTATGTATGAACCATTTATATGATAAATGAAGATTCACTATTTGAGTATACATGTTTTATGTATTTGATTGGATCTTAAACTCATTTACTGAATGTCCTCGATACGATTCATAGCATGAGAGAATTTGTGATTGGATCACAACTAGTGAGTATCTCTACATGTGTAATTGTGATGTATCGGAATTATCCCTAGTCGATGAATTGATGGATTTGGACACCATCAATTCTGTCAAGACTAGCACGAGGTATACTCCTTGGTGTATCCAAGCAGCTGATTCTCACTGGCTGGAGACATTGTGATGTCCGGAGTTAATCGTGGATGCTAGTTATAGTAACTAGTTCATTGGAGTGACCAACCGTAAGACTTCATATGGTTCTCTGCATATATAGATATGTCAATGAAGTTCTTACTGTGGATTAAGTGTGATGTTCCTTAGACTTGCGGTATTCAAGTCATCTTGATCATGGAGACTTATGCTTTGACATCTTAAGCAAACATCTCTAAGGAGATGTGGACCCGGGATGATTGGGTATAAGTCGAAGTGATCGAAGGTGTTTAAATAGCCTATAAAGGATTCACCACTCCTTGCGAGGAGATGTATACCCATGGCCTCTCGTCGGATTGTTACTAAAGTCTTTGTCCAAAGCATTACATGTCTAGAGTAAGGTACTCTTCGATACATGTGGAGTAACTAGAATCCGTAGGATGAGAAAATGATACTTGGGCTAGGTGTGACGTAGTCAGCCTAGTGGGGACTGACACAATAGACCATGTCCTGAACCAAGTGGGTATAAGATGAGTGAAGGGAATGGGGCACGAATCATTCGAGCCTCTTTGAAGGGTTTTGAATAGTTACGGATCAACCGTTGATCTTTTCGGTTAATTGGGGATCATGATGTACTACTAGGTGCCACTCATGATCGTTCTATAATTAATGGTTAATTATAGACGGCCAACATAAACCGAGAACCTATTTGGTCACACGCACAACGAGCGTAATCCGAAGGATTTAAAACAAGCTTGAGAATGGGATTCTCAGACCAAGAGAAACTAGGTTTGGTTGGACCAAACAAGAAGCGAGCATGAAATCATTTCAGTCGCAATGGAAGCGTGGATGGGCCGTGTCTTATGAAGACATAATGGATGAACCAAAATGGTTTGGTTCTAATCCAATGGAGGAGAATAAACTAAAGGGTTTGGTTTATTTTAAACGAATGAACCAAAAGTTGGTTCGGTTCGTTTTAACTTAAAATAAATCATCATGGTTTGGTTTATTTTAACTTATCTTAATGGAGCGGGTTAACGAGCCTAATGGTTATGATCCATTAACCATTAAGAGAATTAGTTCTCTATAAAAGAGGGCTTAAGGGATAATTAATCCCTAATCCAAAACCCTAGCAAGGAGTTGCCGCCCAACCTCCATTGCCGCCCAACCTCCATTGCCGCCCAGCCCCTTGTGTCGCCGTCCAGCTCCTTGTCGGCGACCAAGCTTCAGCCGGTGATCCTCCGGCGACCCTCTGGTGATCTCCTTCAAGTTTGGCATCAAGGTGAGCTCTATCTCCCTTGGTTGGCCGGCGCCTATCACCTCCACCAAAGCTGTCCAGTTTTCTGGACAGCTTGTTCTCCTCTCGTCGGAGCGTCATTTGGACGACGGTTAGAGCTCCGACAGTGGATAACTTACCGGGGATTCGATCTCCGGTAATCCTCTGAGGTGGAGGATGAAGGATTCGTCAATTGGTTGACGAATACCTCTCCGAGTAAGCTGAAGTTTTGAGAACTGTGACAGATCCGAATTTAGATTCGATCGTGATCATCTCTCGATCACGCCGCCTTCAACACGAGGCTAGTAACTCGCACGTAAGACGGCTCGCGGGCTTTAGTGAAGTCATCCCGAGGAACTCGGCGTGGATACTGAATAGAGACGCATTCTAGCGAGGATCGCTCCGGTTGATGCCGCTCCACCTACACGTCATACGAAAGGTATAACGTAGATAAATTTCCTTTTATTGCAAATTTAAATTTACGGTTATGTCTACACTTGTTGTAATATGCATGCGTGTGTTGTGTGTGTTGTAATAAATGTAGATTTATTATTTTTATTTCTTCCGCTGTGCTCATGTTTACGAAACATGATCGAACACACACACGCCGCGGTGCCGAAAACCCAACACTCTAAACCTAGTTTGTGCCAATTTGATTGATTTTTCATAATTCTTAAAATATATTGGCACATCCTAAAGACCTTTAGGATTATGGTCAAACCACATTTTCAATGTACCCATAAACTTGAAAATGACCTAAGGTGCCACTTTTACCATGGTTAGGTTAACTATCTATCCATTTAAAGTTGGCACATCATAACCCATTTTGCCTGAATCGATCACACTCCTAGGAATCCAAAATCTATTTGAGCTCCTTGGATTTACTAGGTATTCCTTAGGGATAACCTCCCTAGATACCCTCCTAATGACCCTCCTAGGCTTGGTAGCCTTGGTCATTGTGGTCTTGCCTAGGTTAACTCTAGGGGTAACTCCCCTTGTAACCTTCTTAGCGACTTTTCTAAGTTTCTTCGAAACCTTAGCCACTAGGCATTTACCATGGTTAATCTTAGGTATAACTTCCCTAGTATCCTTGGCTTTCCTAGACCTAATACTAGTTCCATAATCAAATGAAACATTGTGGTAAGTAAGCATTACCTTCTTGGACATAGGCTTGTGACCCAAATCTTGCCTCCTAGATGGTTCTTGCCTCTTACACCCTAGGTTTTGACTATTTGACTCTTTAATTGAATTTTGCATCTTCCAAAGAGTCTTCTCCAACTTATCAAGCCTTGACCTTAAGGTTTGATTTTCAAACTCCAATTTTTCTAATTTAGTGGACCTATTATTTCTTTGAATTGATTTGTTCTTTCTAGACATATGTTTAGAATTCTTGGAGTTAAAGCCTAGATAGTTCTCTATCTTTCTAATACTTAGGTAAAATTATTTTAGGAACATTAATCTCAATTTTCTCCTTATTCCTAAAATGGCAAGACTTTGCACCTAAGTGTTGGTGCAATTGGCCTAGGTCACGATTGACCAGGACTCGAGTTTAACTCGAGTGATGTTTTGATGTTTCGACAAAAACATATGATAATGTAATTGTCATGGGAAAGTCCAAGTCTTGAGTACTTGGCATGGGAAGTCCAAGTGGGACACTTGGCATTTGGTAAAGTCCAAGCATGGTTCTTGGCAATGGAAAGTCCAACATGAGTTGGCATGGAAAGTCCAATATGGGTTGGCAAGGGAAAGTCCAAGCATGGGTCTTGGCATGGAAAGTCCAAGCATGGGTCTTGGCATAAAAAGTCCAACATGGGTTGGCAAGGCAAAGTCCAAGCTTGAGTCTTGGCATTTGAGAAGTCCAAGGGTTTGAAATTGGCGGCGTAAAGTCCAAGCGGGAGTCTTGGCAGCATAAGTCCAATGGTTGGCGGCGTAAAGTCCAAGCGGAGTCTTGGCGGCGTAAGTCCAATGTGCCTTAGCGGTGTAGACACCGTTAGCATGACATAGCCGATGGAAGCACCTAAAGGCTAGCGCGATAGATGAACAAGTCATGGATGACTTGGAGGGATCCAAGTGGCGTGAGGCTGATGGAGGTGGCTAAAAGGCTTAGGTCTAGGCTAAGGGTGGTCTAGCAAGTATGGGGGAACCATACTTGGGCTAAAACCTCATGTTTGAGGTGTGCCAGTCGACTGGTGTCATGTGGCAATCGACTGGACCAAGTCAACTAGGGTTTGACTGTGGGAAGTGGCCTAGCAGTCGACTGCCAGAGGTGGGCAGTCGACTGATGGCTCGAGCAGTCGACTGATCGTGTGATCAGTCGACTGGTACTCGAGAAATCAGCCACAGAATGGAGTCGAGACCCAACTGGTCGAGTGAGGACTCCATCAGTCGACTGATGGGTATGATCAGTCGACTGATGGTAGACCCGTTGGACTTATCCAGCGTGGATCTAGCTGTTGTCTCACGACAACAGTGGCATCAGTCAACTGATGGTCCTGATCAGTCGGCTGATCGACTTTTTCCAGCACAGGTTGAAGTTATAAAAGGAGCTCGTGATGGAGGAAATTGGCATCGGTTTTCTTGAGGGTTTTGGAGCGATTTGTTGTTGCAAATCAGGGTCTCCAAGGTGATTTCAAGCAACCAAGCAATCCAAAGGCAATCGTAAAGTAGTTTTCTTTACTTGCATTGTATTTCATCATTGTAATTGCTTGTATTTGTATCTTATTGTTGTAAGATTACTTGTAAGGGGTTTCTCCACCTCCGACTTGTGTCGAGAAGGAGTATTTATGATTAGTGAGTGCGTGTGCATCACTAGAGCTCGTAGAGCTCGATCCGTAGAGTAAAAACCGTGCGGTTCCGAACCACGTTAAATATTTATGTTTGCGTATTTCGTTATTGTATTATATCTATTTCCGCTATGCACTAACGAAATTGTAGAGACAAACACGCGATCGAATTCCATCTACGAACGGTCAAACGCTATTCACCCCCCCTCTAGCGGCGTCAAATATCCTACAATTGGTATCAGAGCCTGGGGCTCTTCTACGGACTAAACGCCGGGAGCTAAGACAAAAGACGCTAGAGGGTGAAGATGAAAGAACCATTGGGATGGGACATCAACACCCCAATTCCGTATTCCTTATATGGACAAGAAGGATTTCGACAATGAAAGGCGAGAATTGAGGACTTCCTAATGATGAGAGACCTTGAGGAGTGGTCCGCTTTGATGGAAGGGTTTGAATATCCTAAGGGACCAAAGGGAGGGTTTCTCAAGAAGAAGAAATGGAGTGAGGAGCAACTCCGACAATTCGATAAAAACAAGAAGGTAATCAAACTTATTTTTGATCTAATTCCTAATGACCTCTTGTGTAGCCTAAGTGACCTTGAGGATTGTAAAGACGCCAAGGAGGTATGGAACAAATTGGCAAAATTCCATGAAGAGTCTCATTCAATCCATGAAGACAAGGAGGATGAAGAAGAGAGTTCATCCTCAAGTGAAAGTGAGGAATCGGAAGTTGAGATGGAGTCAACTTCCGGATCGGAGAAAGAAAAGGTGGAAGAAGTGGAAGAAGTGGAAGAAGCATTCACTTCTAGGATTGAGGAGGAGAGATCATCCTCCACACCGGGGCAATCTCAAGAGAAGCCATCCACCTCCGGGAGAGATAAAGAATCCACTCCGGGGCCTACAACCACTCTAGGTAACGCAAGCAATTCGGTTTTAAACAAAAATCATATAATTTGCTTTAAGTGTAGGGAATCCGGGCTCTACATGAGTAAGTACCCAAAAAGGGTAAAGAAGACTCAACCAGCACCAAAAGTCAAGGATGCCGGTCCCCAAAGTCAAAAGAGCAAGGAGCATATCATATGCTTCAAGTGCAACTCAAAGGGGCATTACCGGAGTCATTGCCCAAGGGGGAAGAAGAAAGGGCAAGAAGGAGCAACACAAGTAGGGGGAGCCTCCAAGGCAAACCCTAAGGTAAAATTTATTAATGCACCTTCAATTTCTAGGGATAAGAAGCATGCTAGGAATAATTTTAATAGTCTTGCTATTGTACATGAAAAGCATGCTAGAAATAATAGACATATTTGCTTAGGTGCTAAGAGTGTCCACTTAGGAAATAAGAAGAAATTTGGGACTAATGTCCCTAAAAATATTTTACCTAGGGAATCTATAAAGAAAATAGGAGAACACCTAGGTTTCAATCCTAAATGGACTAGGCATATGCCTAGGAAGTCAAATGCCCAAGGATTAAATCAAAATTCTAAAATTGGGCAACTAGAAAAGAAAAATCAAGTCTTGAGGTCAAGACTTGAAAAGATGGAAAAGACTCTTGTAAAAATGCAAAATCTATTTCAAGGGTCAAGAGGTCAACATGTAGGGTCTAGAAGTCAAAGCCTAGAGTCAAATGGTCAAAAATCAAGATCTAGGAAATTAGATTCATCCAAGGGCAAACCTAAGCCCAAGGAAACCTATCACAATGTTCCATTTGATTATGGAACTAAACCTAGGAAAACTAAGGTCAATAGGGAAGTCATCCCTAGAGTTGACCAAGGGTTGTGCCTAGTGGCCAAGGTTTCTAAGAAACCTAAGGTGGCCACTAAGAAAGTTGCAAGGGGAGTTACCCCTAGAGTCAACCTGGGTAAGACCAAAATGACCAAGGCTAATAAGCCTAGGAGGGTCATTAGGAAGGTATCTAAGGAGGTTATCCCTAAGGAATACCTAATTAACCCTAGGAGCTCAAATCGGTTTTGGGTTCCTAAGAGCGTGATTGATTCACGCTAGGTGGGTTTAGGGTGTGCCAACCTTGATTGGATGAGTAGTTAACTCAATCATGGTAAAGGTGACACTTTAGGATATTTTCAAGGTTATGGTTACCTTGGAAATACATTTGAGTCTTAATCCTAAAAGTTTTAGGATGTGCCAATATTACTTGAGAAGTGTGATAAAATGATCAAAATTGGCACAATTTAGGTTTAGAGGTTAGTGTGCCATTTTGGGTTTTTGGCACACTTGGGAGAAAAATAGAAATATGGCAAAATATAATTAATTATATGAAATGACAATTAATATTAAAATTTAGGTATTTCTATACCTATATGCTTTATATGTCATGCTTTGTTTGTCATATAACATGTCATGACATCATGCTTATTTTTAATCATTCTATATGTCATGTACATATTTAGAATTAAGGATTAAATGTCATGTGTTTTTAGATTTCATATTATGTCATGACATCATGATTATGAGCATATGTTTATCTATATCATCTCTAATGTCATAATCACTCATGCATTTAAAATAATTTGATTAAAATTGTCTTGGAGTCCCATTTATAAGGGAATCAAGTAGGGTTACCTTAGAAAAATGCATGAAACCCTAGATTAGGGAGAACAGAACTTACATCTCACATCAAATTGACATGTATGTGTATTTATACACCCTGGATACATGTGAGATGCTAGGATATGAGTTAAGTTCAAGGTGCATAGTTTTAGCATCTAGATGAACTAAAACTCATCTAATTTCAATTATGGATCATTGGGAAAGCTTGTGTACAAGTCATATACGTATAGCCCAAGGAATATGATCCAAAATAAGGTTTTGAAAATATTTTAAAATCTTTTTGAAAAACCTTGGTGAAGTCTATCTTTTGATAGCAATCACCATTGATGAGATTGATACAAAGTGAGCCAAAAACTTAGAAGTTTTCTTCACTTTTGAATTTTGTATCAATTTCGATATTTTATGGGTAAAATATTTTTCAAACATTTTTCACCCATTGTATTGGTCATAGGTATTATACGTATCAATTTTCGTGATTTTTCGATAAACGTATAATTAGTTATGATTTTCCAAAACTCATTTCGATCGAAAATCGATTTTCGATTTTTCAGCTATCTGCGATCGCCATATGTGGGATTGATGTGATTCAATGATCGATTTAATCACTTTGATTGCACGATTTGGGATAAAACAAGCTTGTCTAACCCGATTTCGGCTGCGGTTAAGGTCTCTAACCACTCCTAACCCTAGGATATGCTTTGGGAAGCATGATGAAGGGTGAAAATCCATTGAATATGGATTAGGAGAGTTGTTTAGGGTTTGTATCAATGTTAAGGTGTTGGAAAGTTCAATGTTGAATTTCTAACATTAATTTTGATGGTTTAGAGTTCCTATTGGCTTAGGGACTTCCCAAGGACATTGTTGGTGCAATGGTCAAGGGGGAGCAAGTCTTTAGGGGGAGTTATCCATCTTGGAGTGATGGATGTGTTTTTCTTTCTTCTTGAAGGGGAAAGGGTTATCAATTGGGAAAATTGATGGATTTTTAGAAACCCAATTTGGAAATTGAGAGAGTGTATAGGATTGTCTCTCTTGAGTGATATGGGACTTATCACTAAAAATATGGTAGGCATCCTAGGTGTTTTTGGACCAAGGGGGAGATTGTAAGATCTCATTGGGACATGAGACATTGACATCCTTGGAGAGAAAACCTTTTTGATGTTAGTCAAAAAGGGGAAGAATGTTTGGGGGAGAACATTTAATAATTGGTAAGAGACTTGAGTTAGTGGTCTAACTCAAATGATTTGTTTGGTTTTTGTCAAACATCAAAAAGGGGGAGATTATTGGTGTAATCGGCCCAGGTCACGATTGACCAGGACTCGAGTTTGACTCGAGTGATGTTTTGATGTTTCGACAAAAACATATGACAATGTAATTGTCATGGGAAAGTCCAAGTCTTGAATACTTGGCATGGGAAGTCCAAGTGGGACACTTGACATTTGGTAAAGTCCAAGCATGGTTCTTGGCAATGGAAAGTCCAACATGAGTTGGCATGGAAAGTCCAACATGGGTTGGCAAGGGAAAGTCCAAGCATGGGTCTTGGCATAGAAAGTCCAAGCATGGGTCTTGGCATAAAAAGTCCAACATGAGTTGGCAAGGGAAAGTCCAAGCTTGAGTCTTGGCATTTGAGAAGTCCAAGGGTTTGAAATTGGCGGCGTAAAATCCAAGCGGGAGTCTTGGCAGCATAAGTCCAATGGTTGGCGGCGTAAAGTCCAAGCGGAGTCTTGGCGGCGTAAGTCCAATGTACCTTGGCGGTGTAGACACCGTTAGCATGACATAGCCGATGGAAGCATCTGAAGGCTAGCGCGATAGATGAACAAGTCATGGATGACTTGGAGGGATCCGAGAGGCGTGAGGCTGATGGAGGTGGCTAGAAGGCTTAGGTCTAGGCTAAGGGTGGTCTAGCAAGTATGAGGGAACCATACTTGGGCTAAAACCTCATGTTTGAGGTGTGCCAGTCGACTGGTGCCATGTGGCAGTCGACTGGACCAAGTCAACTAGGGTTTGACTGTGGGAAGTGGCCTAGCGATCATTGCGGTGGTGGCGATCGTGATGGCTCGAGCAAGCCGATCGATCGTGTGATCGATCGGTGGTGCTCGAGAAATCGGCCACAGAATGGAGTCGAGACTCGACTGGTCGAGTGAGGACTCCATCAGTCGACTGATGGTAGACCCGTTGGACTTATTCAGCGTGGATCTAGCCGTTGTCTCACGACAACAGTGGCATTAGTCGACTGATGGTCCCGATCAGTCGACTAATCGACTTTTTCCAGCACATGTTGAAGCTATAAAAGGAGCTCGTGATGGAGGAAATTGGCATCGGTTTTCTTGAGGGTTTTGGAGCGATTTGTTGCTGCAAATCAGGCTCTCCAAGGTGATTTCAAGCAACCAAGCAATCCAAAGGCAATCGTAAAGTAGTTTTCTTTACTTGCATTGTATTTCATCATTGTAATTGCTTGTATTTGTATCTTATTGTTGTAAGATTACTTGTAAGGGGTTTCTCCACCTCCGACTTGTGTCGAGAAGGAGTATTTGTGATTAGTGAGTGTGTGTGCACCACTACAGCTCGTAGAGCTCGATCCGTGGAGTAGGAACCGTGCGGTTCCGAACCACGTTAAATATTTGTATCTGCGTATTTCGTTATTGTATTATATCTATTTCCGCTGCGCACTAACGAAATTGTAGAGACGAACACGCGATCGAATTTCATCTACGAACGGTCAAACGCTATTCACCCCCCCCCCCTCTAGCGGCGTTAAATATCCTACACTAAGCAATAAATTTTACTATTTCTAGCATGTCTTTGTTCATGAGCAATAGCAATAAAATTCCTAGCATGCTTTTGCCTATTAATTAAGGAAGGAACATGATTAAAGGTTACCTTGGGGTTTGTCTTAGCTCCCCCTACATGTGATGCTCCTTCTTGACCCTTCTTCCTCACCATAGGACATTGACTCATATAATGCCCTGGTTGTTGACACTTAAAGCACACCACATCCTCCTTGCTCTTCCTAATTGGGGCACCGACATCCTTTGAATTTTTGTTGACTATAGGTGTCAGCGGAGTCTTCTTGACTTTCTTAGGACACTTGCTCTTATAGTGCCTATATTCCCTACACTCAAAACACATAATATGATTTTTATTATTAATTGAAGTGTTTGAGTTACCTAGATCAATAGTGGTGGCCAGAGTGAGTTCTTCATCTCTCACGGAGGTAGATGGCTCTTTTTGCTCTTCTTGCTCTTGCTCCGGCATGAAAGATGACATAATATCCTCCCCCTCAATCCTAGAGGTGGAGACTTCTTCTACTTCTTCCTCTTCCACCGATCTGAAAGTTGACTCCTCTTCAACTTCCGAATCCTCACTTTCTTGTGAGGAAGAGCTTGCTTCTTCGGTCTTCTTGTCCAATTGAACCGATGATGGGTCTTCATGATATTTTGTCAACTCGCTCCAAAGCTCCTTGGCATCCTTGTATTCACCTAAGCTATACAAGATATCATTAGGAATCAAATCAACCAAGAATTTTATTACCTTCTTATTTTTCTCGAATTCTTGGATTTGTTCCCCGGTCCACTTCTTCATTTTGAGGAAACCTCCCTTTGGCCCTCTCGGATACTTGAATCCTTCCATCAAGGCGGACCATTCTTCGAAGTCCCTCAACATGATGAAGTCTTCAATCCTTGCCTTCCATTGATTGAAGCCTTCTCGTCCATAGAGTGCATATGGGACAGGAGTGTAGATGTCCCATTCTAGTCTTTTTTCAAACTCCATCCTCTTCTTCACCCTCTAACGGTGCTCTCTTGGCAGTTAGTCCAAATGAAGAGTGGTCTCGCTCTGATACCACTTGTTCGAAATTGGACGTCACTAGAGGGGGGTGAATGGCGTGTCGTATGTCGATGGATTTTGATCGTTCTTGCGTCTACAATTGTTATTAGTGCAGCAGAAACAAAGAAATAAAGTAATAACAAAAAAACAAGCACAAACACAAGCGATATAATGTGGTTCGGAACCTTAGGGTTCCTACTCTATGGGGCGAGCTCAACGAGCTCTAGTGATGACAACACCACTAATAAAACTCCTTCTCGATAACAAGTCAGAGGTGGAGAAACCTCATACAAAGATTACAACAGTAATACAATAGAAATACAACAAGAAAAACTAAACAATACACAAAACAAGTAAAGAACACTTTACACAAGAACTTTGGATTGTTTGCTTGTTGATTGATTTGGATTGGCCTTGAAGGTATAGAATGCAGTAGCAATTTCCCTCCAAAATCGTCCTAAAAATCGCTGCCAAATCCTCCCATCCGAGCTGCTTTTATAACCTTCGTTGAGTTGATTTTGCGCTTGGCAGCCGATTGTCATAAGACCCCAGTCGACTGCCAACAGTACCGTTGTGAGACAACGACTTAATCCACGTCGGCATCCAAGCTAACGGTTACACTGACAGTCGACTGCCATTACCCAGTAATCGACTTTCAGGGCCGTAGCCGACTGACCAGTCGGCTACCGAGCGTTCTACCCCATAACCTCAACTAGCTGTCGACTGCCATCAGTCAACTAACCACGGTCTGCGATCGCCAAGGCATTTTCTGCGATCGAGCGCCCGAGTCGAGTCAGAACGGTCGATAATGGTCATAATCGGATCGTCAAGAGTCAACTCGGTTGTCAAGTATCAAAACACTTAGCCAATCGACTGGTCCAAAACCTCAGTCGACTGATAACCTCAAACATGATGTTTAACCCTAAGTATGATGCCCTCATACTTGCTAGACCACCCTTAGCCAAGACCTAAGCCTTCTAGCCACCTCCGTCAGCCTCACGCCTATCGGATCCCTCCAATCCATTTATGACTTGTTTATTCATACGCTAGCCTTCAAGTGCTTTCATCGGTTATTGTCATGCTAAGCTAGTCTATACCGCCAAGGCACATTGAGCTTACGCTGCCAAGACTACCGCTTGGACTTTACGCCGCCAACCATTGGACTTATGCTGTCAAGACTCCCGCTTGGACTTTACGCCGCCAATATCAACCCTTGGACTTTCCTTGCCAACCCATGTTGGACTTTTCAATTGCCAAGACTCAAGCTTAGACTTTCCTTTACCAAGTACTCATGACTTGGACTTCTCCATCATATGGTCAATCTCATGTCAACCATATAGTCAACCCATTGTCAAATAATAGTCAACTCCTTTGTCAAACATCAAAATACTACTCGAGTCCGGTCAATCGTGACCTGTGTCGATTGCACCAACAAGATTGATAAATTTAAGTTTGGGAAAAATAATACCAATTGACAATGCATCATTAGCTTATATTTGTCGACTGATCTTTTAATTTTATCCATGTAGAAATTAAATATATTAGTGAATATATAATTAAGCGTGATCTGAGGATTACTTTCGATGAGGAAAATATCTTGATTGAATGTAATTAGTCTTGGATCTAGGGTGTAGCGAGATTTTATATTTTATGATACAATGATGACTACTCAATCATCCTAACATATGTATTGAACAGTTTCTATTTACAAGTGTACTCGTAAATTGCACGACGTCCAACTTTGTATGAAAACCTAGCAGGGTAATGTGATGGGTCACATGAGTTGTGATCTTACAACGAAAGTTAAATGCTCTCGAATGCAAGTAGAAGATGTAACTGATGCCTACTATGGGGCATTCATTCAAAATGGTAAGGATGACATTGGAGCATTCCACTATCGATAATTAAATGTTTGTAACTTCCCTTTTCATGACTCCACTAACCTAAATGTATATCAGTAATCTTCTACTTCATCTTCTCCTGTATAAACATACTTCTTATATGAAATATGATAGAAGTGTAAAAGAGAAGAATAAGAGATGTGCGAAAGAAGGGAAAAGAACATGAAGAATTCACATCTTATTAAAGAGAATAAGATACCTTTCATCTTTAACATCATCAGATTGTAAATTGTGACGTGATTTAATCTTCGTAATTATGATCGGATAGCTGTGATTTAACAATGATAGTTCAATATTTGTGTGTTATTCATGATCACAATTTACAATGCTAGAGGATTCTTCATTTACAATCTAAAATATTCATTTATTCTGCAAAATTTATGATGTATACCTACACTCCCAATGCCATCCAAGCACCAACCAGCATTGCCACTTGGATTGTCAGTCTGATGTTTGGATCCTATAGTCTTATATAATGAGTTAGTTTGTCATGTTTGAATCCTATTGTTCTATAAAATTATTATTCATGTTAGACAACCAAATGAAATCTTATGTGGCTAAAAAAATCTCAGTTTTTCCCCACCATAAACAAAACTAAAACCACCCACACTCGACATTATTTCTTACCAATTTCATATATTAAAAATAATCGTCCCTTTCAAGTTCATTCAATGAAACTCCAATTTAACATGAAAAGGTAATTTCAATGAAACAGCGAATAAACATCAATTGACATTGTTGCGATTTATGCATCCAGGAACAGCTGCAACGCTATAACAGAGCAACTAGGCAGTTTGAAAAGGTAAAACTCCCCCGGCCCATGACAAAGGGATAATGGAAAAAGCAAAATAAACTTCTGCGGGAAATTACACTCATTCAGCCTCGTGTTCAGCTATGTCACCTCAAACGGAACGAGGGACATTTTATCAAACACAAATTACTGGATAATAGAGTCGTGTTAGGTATGTCCTGACCATTTATTCAACTAGCCCCATAACTAGGGTACAGTAACCACCACAGCCGGATGAATGGAACAGCTTCACTTAGTTTTGGCAATATGACGGATCAGGTCAATGACCCGTGTGCTGCAAAGAAAGATAGATAATAATAAAAAAATTGATTACTGCACGACAATTTAACAAACCACCTGAAACTTCATTGAACAGACAGTGATTACCTGTAGCCCCACTCATTATCATACCAGGCCACAAGTTTGACAAAGGTGTCATTCAGAGCAATACCGGCCTTTGCATCAAAAATGCTCGACCTAAAAGTTCAATTGCCATAATAGACTTTATTAGTTTATAGCAAAAATATGAGAATTACATGCAACAATGCCAATAAAGTCAACCACCACATGGATAAATTTCCATATATATAAATATGTGTATATAGCGCAATGAAGTACCTGCTATCACCCAAAAAGTCAGTGGAGACCAAATCCTCTTCCACGTAACCCAAGATGCCCTTGAGCTTGCCCTCTGATTCTTCCCTGTTTGATAGTTGTAAGTGTAAAGCAGCAAAGGATCTTCACGAATACATGCAACTGCAGCAAAATTATAAAAGTGGTCGCATGCAACATTATAAGACTCGTGTCACTCCAGCCATGCCATTTTGTATCCATGATATAACAGCCACAGCGGTTGGGTTTCTTGATGTATCTCCCCCAAACATAAAGGTCCATTCTTATGTATGACCAAAAATTAAAAATCAAATCACTAACCAAAATTACATATAACAACTAAACCTTTACCTCACAGAGTGGTGTCTGATAAATAGATCTTCCTACACAAACCTAATTAACAATCATTCTGCATCTTCATTTATATTTAAATAAATTTTATTCTATTTTATCGCATAAATCTAATTCTATATGACCTAAAAATGTCTTTAAAAATGTTCTTTTTCAAGAAAAGAATAATTTCTTTGATCAAATTAAGTGTCACTTGTGAACAAGTGACATGTCGTTGACAGTTTTTTTTCCTTGAATCATACTGCTCATTGTGTTAATGCCATGGAAGACCGTTAGCAGGATTGTCCAATATTACCGTCATTTATGCCAAAATGCTTCTGGATAAGAGTTCACACAGTCCATCTATCAGGAGAATAGGATGTGAAGATATTGTTTAATCATTTAACCCATAAAAATAAAAAAAGAAAGCACAATAATTTAAAAAAATATATTGTGATTAGATAATTCTAAAAACATTTACGCCTCACTAAATCCATATAAAAATCATCACAGTCATATCTTTATTTGAACCAAACGCTAAGTTTAGCTCCCACCAACCATCAATAATCCAAATCACAGATTGGCCCCATATGACCACAGCAAATGCATGTTAAATATGTGAACATATGTATGCAAAAATATTTAAAAAATGACAGTAGATTTTATAAATTAAACACCGGATTCTATCCTACATGTTCAGACGTAACTTGAAAGAAAAGGATCAATCTCACAACCTAAACAGACAAGTAATTGCAGCAGGTGACAGGAATGCACTTACTTGATGGCAGCCTTTATCTGCTCATAAGCAGCAGCTTTCTCGAGCCTGACAGTGAGATCCACAACAGACACATCCACAGTTGGAACGCGGAAAGCCATACCAGTCAACTTTCCATTCAAAGCAGGTAGCACTTTTCCTACAGCCTGTGAATAGTGAATTGAAGAACACGTTATATTTAACAAACCAAACAAAGTTAGAAAGTTAATTCAAACTTCAGACGATACAAAGATTTAAATATTGAAAAATTATATCAATATCAGCGCAAGAAGCAATCAATGAGTTGTATGCTTAACTTCTATATAACAGTAGTAAACAACATAACCAAGAAATATTCATGAGCATCCCAATATTCAAGAAACACTACTCTTAAGCATGTCGAAGTGCAGGCAATAAAATAACAAGGTTAATGCTTAATTAAAAATGTTTTAAACTACTCAAAAAAAAAAAAAAAAATTCAGTCTAAGATATCTACATCTGTCCATGAGAATTAACATTAAACACCCCCACCTGGTTATAAATGTAGCACAGCACAAGTGATATCATGAGTCTACAAAACCTTATCATAGTTATAAATACATAAAAATTAGAAGTAATTACAGGATACAGTGATAATGATTTTTTAAAACAAGACCTGAGGGGTTGATACAGTAACAAGAATGTGCTAAATTAAAGAATGAAACAGTTAGCAAGAAGAATTTCATTGTTTGTAAGTTAGTAAATCACATAACCAAGAATAGATAGAACAAACAATAGCAATTAGATCCTAAAATATTCCCAGACGGCAAATGAACTGAAACTGATGGCCCAGAAGAAGAATCTGAATTAGACTACAAAAGTAGCTGGAAAAGAGTGGGGATTACCATAATCACCATCACTATAATTTGCTGATAATCAAGGTAAACAAGGCAAGGGTAACACAATAATGCAACTTTGGTTATACTAACATTGGAAAATAGGAAGCACAAACAGAAAATAGATCAAAGTTCTCAGTCATAACAATCTAACAATAAATTGTCTAAGCAACAAACCACCAATAAAGTTTGTTATGAAATTACTGAGCCCAAATGAATGGTAAATAAAGGCAATGTCTAAACCAACTTTAGTTATGTTCTGAAAACCAAGAACCAAAACAAAAGAAGGCTGGGAAAACATTAAAATAAATAAGAACACACACAAAAATGTGCGAAAATATATAATTATATTAACAAGCATAAGATAATGAGAGAAATTAAGTCTGACACCAGCTCTAAATGCACAATGAAGTCTGAAACCAACAATGAATCACCTGTGCTGACAATCAAAGAAAATCAAAAGCATTATAGTTTTGATAAGAATCAGTTTGATAAGTAACATCTAATTGAACTACAAATATAACATATTGTCCAACTTGCATTGTGTTTTTTAACAACAAATGTTCTAACTGATGTTATTTCACCAAACCTTGTCATTGTATGACCTAACCTTACAACAAATATCTAATATACAAGGTCAACGTTCACTAAGGTGTTTACAAAATTTTACTGCACAGCCCCCTCCATTTTTCCTTCCAGGCTTGGGCTTGGGCTAGGACTGATTGATGGTGACAGTGTCAGCCCCATTGTATAACAGTTTCATTGTATTTCACCTGACGTCCTTAGCATATGACAGTTCACTAGTCATGACAGCAACTTCTTTAAGATTGAAATTTGACATGCAATGGAAGGAAAATGGCATGCTGAATAATAATTGTAAAAAGTATGCAACACTGAAGTACCTTAGCCGCACCAGTGCTGCTGGGAATGATGTTAAAGCTTGCAGCTCGTCCACCCCTCCAGTCCTTGCTAGATGGTCCATCAACAGTTTTTTGAGTGGCTGAAAGAAACTAAGTAGCTCATATAACACATCAACCATAAATGAAAAATAATTCATATAATTTTAGATTTCAATATTTCATGGATCATAGAACAACATTACCAGTGATGGAATGTACAGTCGTCATCAAACCTTCCACAATTCCAAATTTGTCATGAATAACCTGTCATACAAAAAACTCTTATCACACATTAATAATTTCAAAGCAAAACTAATTGTGCATTCTCATGCTTATCAGTTAGTCACCTTGGCAAGAGGAGCAAGGCAATTGGTGGTGCAGCTAGCATTGGAGACGATGTCAATGTCAGATGTGTATGTATGTTCGTTCACTCCCACGACAAACATAGGTGCATCCTTGCTTGGAGCAGAAATGATGACTTTCTTGGCACCGCCCTGTTATCCAGAACAATAAACTTTATGCCTTCAAGACATTAATAGTAATAACTTCCAGAGGATTTTCCATCAAATTCCTTGAAATTATTGAACCAAAGCACTAATTTTTTCAAAATCAGTCTGTCACACTATCAGAACTATAACATTTAGAAGAACATTGTTGGTATGAACCACTCCCCAATAATAAATATGTTAAAAAGAAGAAAAAAATCTTTGTCAGCCTTCACAAGAAAAAATTTATAAATCAACCGCATCATTGGCACCAAAAAATTACATATATGCTTCAAAATGCTAAATGAAGGCAGGCCAATTCTTCAACATTACCTTAATCATTTTTCAAAAAATAAGATTCCATCCATTCAATTCAGATCAAAGCTTTAGGCAATTTCCTTGTCACTAGTAGTCAGTAGACAGATATGTTATCCCACCAATTGTGTAATGCAAGGGAAGTCTACATATAATTATGTAAGTGTGCAAAAATGATGGTAAATAACATGAACTAGAATGAAGCTATTTGAGAAATGCTAGTTATAAAAAAAAAATTGAACATATTGGCAGGAAATTGCTCAATGTATGTGTTACTAAATTGAATCAGCAATCACTAGTGTTAGGCAAATATAAATAACAAGATTAAGTATAAACAGCATAAACTGTTCCTCACTCATCAAATTGATCTCTCATTCCTAAGCAAACTCAGACCAGTCTTCATCAGTAACAGATTCCAGAAGCATATAGCAACTTGACATATGGTATCATCATCTACCTTCAAGTGAGCAGCAGCCTTCTCCTTGTCCGTAAAGACACCAGTAGACTCCACGACGAACTCAGCTCCAGTCTCACCCCAAGGAATCTCCTCAGGATTCCTAAACACAACCACAATCTCAGTAAATAACACCAACAAAAAATTGAGTGACAACGGCTACTTCTTTCAGAACAGACAATAGCATTTTAAACACCTGATGCCAAAGACAGTAACATCTTTCTCTCCAAAAAGAAGGGTCTTGGAATCCTTCACTTTTATTTCGTGATGCTTCCATTGCCCATGTACAGTATCATATTTAAACATGTATGTCTGCAAATATAACCGAGTTAGAAAATCGGATCTAACATACAGCTAAAGAAACAGAGTATAAACTAAAAGCATAAAAAAGCCAATACATATGATCTGCAGTTTGGATCTATATCTGTAGCGACCATCCACTTCTAAATAATATATTTTGACGGAAGATAAATGAACAAAGCACAAGAAATATCCAAATCAGACTAGTAGAGGCGAAAGAAAGCATTAAAAAGCAACCGCATAGGTAGATCGACACGTTAAAGAGTACCATGTAATCGGTGCTGATGAATGGATCATTGACGGCAACGAGGTCCACATCCTCACTCTGGAGCGCGACTCTGGCGACCAATCGCCCAATCCTACCAAAACCTACAGCGAGCCAACAAAACAAAAGTTAAACCCAACAGAAATCAAGATCGACAGTGGTAATTAAAAACACACTCCTGTGAAACAAAAATGAAACCTACCATTGATGCCGATCTTGATCTTGCCTGCAAAAAGACATACCAAACAAATGAAAGAAGAAACCAAAATAATCAGAACAAAAAACAATAGAGGATAGTTGAAATGAACTGAGAAAGTCGCAGGCCTACCCATGGCGGCGAATGGATGCAGAGAAGCGATCTGATAAGAAAGAAGGAATGAGTGGACGAAATGTAGCTGCGAGTGGGTGGAGTTTCCACTGCTATATAAAGAAGTCCGGGCAGAGCTTAATCGTCTAGGGTTTCTGCCCCCATCTCCGCATACTTAAACTGAACCGCCTACGTATATCCAGATAATTGGCTGTTACACGAGGGTTAGTGGGCATATCGGTAGTGTGCAGCGATGTCGCCGACGTCGAGATGCCCGTGACGCACTGAACGAGTCGGATTCGAATTTAATACCAAACACCCGATTCGGTAGAATAAGAATGAGTAAAAAAATAAAAGAAGATATTCAAAGGTATTCTTTATCAAAAAAAATGCCCAACATATTTCTTATTTTAAAAAATACTCTCATTTCAATTTAATTACACCGTAACTATTATAATTTCTTAAAATACATTATTTTTTAATTTAACTTGTCAAACGATATATATAATACTTTTTAAATCAAAAGGCTAAAATTTTATATATTTGATCCAAATTACTTTAATAATATTAAAAGCATTGTAAAATTAGTGTAGCAGCCATTAATTAGTTATTACAACAATATAATAGTTATTATAATATCATGACAATCTTTTAATGATTGTAATATTATTATAGTAGTTAATAAATGACTAGTATAATAGTTTTAACCTTTTTTAAAGCTATTCTGATCAAATTTAAGTAATTTAATTAAGTTGGCAAAGAATTTTTTATATAAAAATATTATATGCATAATAATTTTGTTCAAATTACAAGTATTTATTTTAACACTACTTTTAACTGTTAAACTTGGAATGTCATCTTGATTTTTGCCAAATAAAAATTTGTTCTAAAAATTTAAAAGGAAAAAAAGTGTTGGATATGTGTATTTGATAAGTATGTAATTAAGATTTATCATAATATTATAGATATTAATTCAGTTGATCATGATGGACTTCATGGATTTAGCCGGTAGCTTGAGGAATTATGAAGTTATGGATGATCATTGTTGCCCGTCGAGACGGGAATGATGAGATGTCCAGGTGGCGAGCGCGGCAAAGGGCTGACAACTCAGACGAAAGGAGATGACGCGAAGGGCAGGTGGTGATGGCCGAAACGGCGTCTCGGCTATGAGCGTCGAATGAAGCGAAACAGGCTGAATGATGGCCGAATGATGGGTTTTGTAAGACAGAAAGCGGTTAAGGGCGCCGAGAGAGATCTCGACAAGGCTCCTACAATGTTCAAGGCAGGAAATTAGTAGGAAGATGGAGAAAGGAATAGAGAGAATGGGTTGAGAATGTGCGAACCTCTTTCTCCTTCTTCAGGAGAAATATATATATAAGAGAAATCTCATGTCAAATAGTACAGTCGGTATGGACAGTATGACTTCATGATATATTTACGCCTGCTCTAAGAAGTAATAGGGGTTATTACCCTCATAAATGTCACAGACGCATAGGCTGTAATTAATACTCGTCGTGTGGTTGATGGGAGACAACTCTTCATTAATGCGGTAGATAGGTTTATGAAAATCGGTATGGGTCTTTGTCCCCTGGTCGGAGGGAAACGCTAATAAGGACTGCTTCGTTGGCCATCTAAACAGAAAATATTCGTCACATCATCTGACTAAATAAGATAAATCGTGTGTTGGGAAGTCATACATATGAGATAATGTGCATTTGCCGAGATATAAGATGATGACCGAGACGCGGGACGTATGGGATAAGATATGGCGGAGCCGAGACGCGGGACGTCTGGAATAAGATATGGCCGAGCCGAAATGTGGGGCGTCTGGAATAAGATATGGTCGAGCCGAGACGCGAGGCGTCTGGAATAAGATATGGTTGTGTCGAGACGCGGGGCATCTGGAATAAAAGGTGGTGTAGTACTAGTTGTTACATGCTTAGTCATATGCCTTAGGTTAGTTTTTCCTGGTATCATAGACATCCCCCTCAAGTCTAGTCGAAGGAGAGGCGTAGCCTGACTGACTAGACAGGTCTTATTGAGTCGTGATTCCTCTCTTCCTATTTAATGAGGCATGTGAGGTCGCACCTCGTATGTGCTCCTCGGGAATAGAGGAGATCTCGCTTTTGGAGATGGCCCATTAATACACATTAATACGGGGATATGTTATGATTGGCTTACTTCCCTAGGGTTTCTTTCGTCATGCCACGTGTCCCGAGGAAAAGTCCTCGAGAGGGGAACCGACACAGCTCGTCTATAAGTGCCCCTCGCCACTTAGGTCTCACCATTTCGCACGCACCGTCTCTTCAAACCTTCTTGCTCTGGCGATGTCTTCCTTCTTCTCCAATGACGTTTCCCTTGTAAGTCCTCTGCCCTTCGCCCTTCTTTTCCTTTCGCAATGGCCTCTCATATCGACATATGGTATTTGAGAGCTCGCAGCTCTGTTACCCCTGAGGTTCACATCGAGGCTAGGGCTGCTTTCCACATCCCTAACTCCTATAGGCTTAAGTGTCCTTAGCGGGAGCAACGACCTCACAAGTCCCCTCCCGAATTCACGGCATTCTTTCTTGACCAATTGGCCGCTGGTCTCCGCTTCCCCTTGCACTCCTTCTTTGCCGAACTGTCTTCTTATTTCCTTATTCCTTTGAACCAATTCGCCCTTAATGCCTTTAGCATTATTATTATTTTTCTTTTCTACCATCTTCCCCTTTCGGCTGTTGCTTTCCATTCTTGTTTCATTCCGAAGAAGAAAGAGACGGGAGTCTTCTTCTTTTCGGCTCAACAAGAAGTGAAGTTCTTGTCGAACCTCATTACTTCACACAAACACTAGAAGGCCAAGTACCTGTTTGTTAAGCATGAATCCCCTTTTACTTGGCCGACCGGGTGGTAGCTCGAGCTGTCACCCTCCCCCTCTATTCGAAGCTTCAAAAAATCTCCAGCTTACCGAGAGATTTTCGGAGTCCTCGTCGGCCTGAGCTTTGACGTCAATGTCTTGTTGGAGGAGGGACATCTATACCACTTCGGTATAAGTCCAATAAAGACCGAGCTGAGTGGCTCACTAGGTAAAAAGAACTTTATCTTGTTTTATTTCTATCTGCTAACCTCCTTCCTTCTTTATGACAGCTGAAGTCATGTTTCGCGCTTCAATTAACAAAAAATTGAAGTGGAAAAGGGCACAAGTGATCCCTCCAGCAGATGCTCCTGCCGAGACACCTGAGGAAGCCGGATCAGATGAACCTCCACCGACTCGGCCTTTCTATGGTAGCAGAGGTGGTAAGTTCCGGGGATTCGGAGGAGCAGTGCCGACAGCATAAGAGGAGTCGTGTCGTGTTGTCCTCTTCAGAAGAGAGTCCTTCCCACTCCCTCCCCAGCCAAAGTCTCCGCGACTCGGCTGGGCTGAGTGGTGAAGGGCCTAGTGGCATAGGTCATGACAGCCTGACGCCCCCCGTGGAAGAGTATCCGAGGGCTCCTACTCCTCCCGCTGAGCCGTCGTCCTTCCAGTCGCGCAGCTTGAGCCCCCTCCCCCAAGTTTCTGGTCATCTCGGGTCGGGACAAAGTAGGCTAGCTCGAGGGTTCCTTCGAGACATCCGGGATGCCGTAGGGGAGTCTGCCAAGGGGAAATCCATCCCGGCGCTAAGTGACGAGATGAACACCCACCTGCCCAAAGTAAGTGTCTGTTTTTCTTTCTTAAACATTTTACTAGTCCATTTTTTTTTTACTAACTTTGAGTTCTTCTATAGCTTTGGGGTTGCCACCTAGAAATGATGTCTCGGCTGCCCCCCTTGATAGAGACTTTCCAGGGGATGCGAGCTCAGGTAGCAACCCTCTCCACCCAGCTACGGGACAAGGAGACGGAGCTCGACCTTACTCAGTCCGAGGCGGCTGTGTTCCGGTCTAAAGCCCTCTGCTATGAGGACGACCTTCGGATCCATGCACAGGAGTTGGAGCGCCTAAAGGTCCAGGTAGCCGAAGCGGCGGAGCTGCGAGCCAAGGGCACAGAGGTAGATGAACTCAGGGCCCGAGCCGAAGAAGCTGAGGCCAAGCTGCTGCAGGCTAAGCAAATTAGACCTACTCAAACAGAGTTTGAAACCAAGCAGCGGGAAGAGCTAGCGGCTCGGGCGGAGGCGGCCAGAGTCGAGCTGGTTACCTACCGAGCTGGCGAGGAGGGTCGCTGGGAGAAACGCAAGAAAGCTTTCCTCACCTCTGAGGAGTTTTCTGATATCCTAGGAGGTCGCACCGTCGACCTCCTAGAGATAGGCTACGAGGGGGTCATCCGACATTTCAAAGAGGTCGGGTATCCACCCGAGGGGGCTTCTACTGAGTTCTTGGACTTGCAGTGTCTCATTGACGAGACCCCAGACTCGGTACTTGGTGCCCTCCCTCAATAGTTTAGTTTTTAATTTCTAGTTTAGTAGTAAATTTTTGTAGCCGCACACATCATTTTTAAACTTGTAATACCTTTGATTTTAATGCAAGTTTTTTGAACTAAGTGTTCTCATTCGGCTTCTTAGGAATTTAATGCTACTGACTATGATAATAACGAATAATAACAAGCGAATCCAAAGCACCTTCACTACGCTTCGATGACAAGAGACTTGGCTAAGATATGATAGATGATATCCAAAGGAAAGAGCCGAAAAGCATATACTTGGAACCAGCCGCGATAGGCGATATCCAAGGAAGAAAGTCGAAGACCGAATAGATAATACTTGGGACCAGCTATGATAAGCAATATCCAAGGAAGAAAACTAAATAGGCAATACTTTGGACTAGCTATGATAAGCGATACTCAAGGAAGAAAGCCGAATAGGCAATACTTGGGACAAACTATGATAAGCGATACCCAAGGAAGAAAGCCGAATGTATAATACTTGGGACCAGCTATGATAAGTGATACCTAAGGAAGAAAGCCGAATAGGCAATACTTAGGACCAACTATAATAAGCGATACCCAAGGAAGAAAGCCAAATAGGCAATACTTGGGACCAGCTATGATAAGCGATACCTAAGGAAGAAAGTCGAATGGATAATACTTGGGACCAACTATGATAAGCGATACCCAAGGAAGAAAGTTGAATGGATAATACTTGAGACCAAGTATGATCAGCGATACCCAAGGAAGAAAGTCGAATAGGGAATACTTGGGACTATCTATGATAAGCGATACCCAAGGAAGAAAGCCAAATGGATAATACTTGGGACCAGCTATGATAAGCGATACCCAAGGAAGAAAGCCGAATAGGCAATACTTGGGACCAGCTATGATAAGCGATACCCAAGGAAGAAAGCAAAATAGACAATACTTGGGACCAGCTATGATAAGCGATACCTAAGGAAGAAAGTCGAATGGATAATACTTGGGACCAACTATGATAAGCGATACCCAAGGAAGAAAGCCGAATGGATAATACTTGGGACCAACTATGATAAGCGATACCCAAGGAAGAAAGTTGAATGGATAATACTTGGGAGCAGCTATGATAAGCGATACCTAAGGAAGAAAACCGAATGGATAATACTTGTATAGAAAAGCCTGATTGGGATCATGAAGAAGAGCTTTCATTATGAGGAGACTTCATTACATATTACTGGGCTCTTTAGACATGATAAGGTCGTAGATGGAAAGCATTCCAGGGCCGAGTAAGCTCCTTTCCTTTGCTATCTTGAAGGTAGTAAGCACCAGAACTGAGCTTCTTGACTACTTTGTACAGGCCTTCCCATTGAAGTGCTAACTTGCAAACTTCCCCCGCAGGATGGATTTTCTTCCAAACAAAATCATTGGGCTGAAAGGATCGGGGTACCACCTTCTTGTTGTAAGCCTGGGCGATTTTTCTCTGAAAGGCATTCATCCGACTAGCTGCTTGATCTCGAGTCTCCATTACTAAATCTAGTTCGGCCAACCTCTTCTCTTTGTTGCTATCATCGTTCGGCATATAAGCAGAAACTCGAGGTGATCCCATACCAATCTTTACGGGGATGAGGGCTTCAACCCCTTAAACAAGATGAAATGGGATGAGGTTTGTGTTGTCTTTAGGAGTAGTTCTATATGCCCATAAGATACTGGGTAATTCTTCGACCTAGCTTCCCCCCGTGTGATCTAATTTGATCTTAATTCCCCGAATCAGCTCTCGGTTGGTGACTTCAGCTTGCCCATTGCTCTGAGGATAAGCTACCGAGGTGAAAGCTTACTGAATTTCTAACTGCTGGCACCATTCCTTTACTTTGTGGCCTTGAAATTGTCACCCATTATCTGAGACTAGCTTTCTTGGAATGCCGAATCGGCAAACTATGTTTCTCTAGAGGAACCTTAAGACGACATCTTCAGTTATTTTGGCTAATGGCTCAACTTCCACCTACTTCGAGAAATAATCCACCGCAACTAGCAGGAATTTCTTCTGATTTGGGCCCATCAATAACGGTCCCACTATATCCATTCTCCACTGATCGAAAGGGCAGGATATTGCTAAAGGTTTCGGCAGTTCAGCTGGTTGTTGAGAGAAATTTTGATGCTTCTGACAGCTAAGACATACACGTACACATCGGGTGACATCTTGCTGGAGCGTAGGCCAAAAATACCCAGCCAATAAGACCTTCCGAGCAAGGGATGCTCCCCCAGAGTGATTTCCGCAGCAACACTCGTGCACTTCTTGTTGGATTTCCGGCACCGCGGCGAGTGTGTGTTCGAACATGTTTCGTAAACATGTGTATAGTGGAAGAAATAAAAATAATAAATCTACATTTATTACAACACACACATCACACGCATGCATAGTACAACATGTGTAGACATAACCGTAAATTTAAATTTTGCAATAAAAGGAAATTTAACTACGTATACCTTACGTATCACGTGTAGCGGGAAAGACATCAACCGGAACGATCCTCGCGAATCGTCTCTATCCGTATCCACGCCGAGTATCTTTAGGATGACTTCACCAAGTCACGAGCCTCGTCTTCGTACGGGTTACTAGCCTCGTGTTGAAAACGATGTGATCGAGAAAAGATCACGATTCGAATCCAAATTCGGATCCAAAACGAGTCCTTAAAAACTCGCTTCTCCGGAGAGGTATTCGTCAACCGTTTGACGAATCCTTCGTCCTCCACCTATGAGGATTATCAGAGATCGAATCCCCGGCAAGGCTACCGCTGTCGGAGCTCCAAACGTCGTCCAAACGACGCTCCGACGAGAAGGAAACAAGCTGTCCAGAAAATTGGACAGCTTTGGTGGAGGAGTAGGGGTCGGCCAAAAAGGAAAGGTGGAAGCTCACCTTATTACCGAACCCAAGGGAGATCACCGGAGCTCCTCCGGCAGCAGCTCGACGCCGGCAAGTGGAGAAGACGACAGCAGCTGGTCGCCGGTTGGAGGAGAAGGGGCGGCGGCACTAGGGTTGGCGCCGACTTCTTCAAAGGGGAGAGGTGGGCGGCAACTCTAGGTTAGGGTTTTTGGATTAGGGCTTAACAAACCCTTAAGCCCTCTTTTATAGAGAACTAATTCTCTTAATGGTTATTGGATCATAACCATAAGGTCCGTTAACCCGCTCCATTAATATAAGTTGAAATAAACCAAACCATAATGGTTTATTTTAAGTTAAAACGAACCGAACCAACTTTGGTTCATTCGTTTAAAATAAACCAAACCCTTTATTTTATTCTCCTCCATTGGATTAGAACCAAACTATTTTAGTTCATCCATTATGTCTTCATAAGACACGGCCCATCCACGCTTCCATTGTGACTGAAACGATTTCATGCTCGCTTCTTGTTTGGTCCAACCAAACTTAGTTTCTCTCGGTCTGAGAATCTTATTCTCAAGCTCGTTTTAAATCCTTCGGATTACGCTCGTTGTGAGTGTGACCAAATAGGTTCTCGGTTTATGTTGGCCGTCTATAATTAACCATTAATTATAGAACGATTATGAGTGGCACCTAGTAGTACATCATGATCCCCAATTAACCGAAAAGATCAATGGTTGATCCAGAACTATTTCTGAAACCCTTCAGCAGCTCGAATGAATCGTGCCTCATTCCCTTCACTCATCTTATACCCACTTGGTTCAGGACATGGTCTATAGTGTCAGTCCTCACTAGGCTGACTACGTCACACCTAGCCCAAGTATCATTTTCTTGTCCTACGGATTTCAGTTACTGCACATGTATCAAAGAGTACCTTACTCTAAACATGTAATGCTTTGGCCAAAGACTTTAGTAACAATCCGATGAGAGGCCATGGGTATACATCTCCTCGCAAGGAGTGGTGAATCCTTTATAGGCTATTCAAACACCTTCGATCACTTCGACTTATACCCAATCATTCCGGGTCCACATTTCCTTAGAGATGCTTGCTTAAGATGTCAAAGCATAAGTCTTTATGATCAAGATGACTTGAATACCGCAAGTCAAAGGAACATCGCACTTAAGCTACAGTAAGAACTTCATTGACATATCTATATATGCAAAGAACCATTTGAAGTCTTACGGTTGGTCACTCCAATGAACTAGTTACCATAACTAGCATCCACGATTAACTCCGGACATCACAATGTCTCCAGCCAGTGAGAATCAGCTGCTTGGATACACCAAGGAGTATACCTTGTGCTAGTCTCGACAGAATTGATCGACTAGGGATAATTTCGATACATCACAATTACACATGTAGAGATACTCACTAGTTGTGATCCAATCACAAATTCTCTCATGCTGTGAGTCGTATCGCGGACATTCAGTAAATGAGTTTAAGATCCAATCAAATACATGAAAACATGTATACTCAAATAGTGAATCTTCATTTATCATATAAATGGTTCATACATAAGGCGATTGCCTTAGGACATCTCTCATATATTACTAACAGACTCCCACTTGGCCTAATGCCAATCGCTATGGTATCCAATACCATAAGCTATAACATGACCCTCAAACTTACTTTGAGATAATGCCTTACTTAAAGGATCCGTTAAGTTCCTTTCAGTGGGGATTTTCTCGATTTGTATTTCTTTCCTACTGATGATCTCTCTGATAAGATGATAGCGGCGAAGCACATGTTTGGATCGTTGATGAGACCTTGGCTCTTTCGCCTGTACAATTGCTCCATTGTTGTCGCAGTAGATTGGTATTGCTTCAACAATGGCTGGAATCGCACCAAGTTCATAAATGAACTTCTTGATCCAAACCGCTTCCTTTGCTGCTTCCGAAGCTGCAATGTATTCTGCCTCAGTGGTAGAATCCGCTACAGTGTCTTGTTTGGAACTTTTCCAACTCACTGCGCCCCCATTCAAGGTGAACACGTATCCAGACTGAGACCTGGAATCATCCTTGTCTGTCTGGAAGCTGGCATACGTATACCCGCATATCACCATGTCCCCTTCTCCATATATTAGAAACATATCCTTAGTTCTTCTCAAGTACTTAAGGATCGTCTTAACAGCCACCCAATGATCCATTCCTAGATCAGACTGGTATCTGCTCGTGACACTCAGAGCATACGATACATCGGGCCTCGTACATAACAGAGCATACATGATAGATCCTATTGCGGATGCATAGGGAATCTTACTCATGCAAATCCTCTCGTCTTCTGTGCGCGGACACTTAGACTTCGAAAGGTGTACCCCATGCATGATGGGTAGGAAACCTTTCTTGGATTCCGACATGCTAAACCTCTTTAACACTCGGTTTATATATGTAGACTGCGAAAGACCAAGCAACCGTTTCGATCTATCTCTATAGATCTTAATCCCGAGGATGTAGATTGCTTCTCCCAGGTCTTTCATGGAGAATGTCTTGGATAACCAAACCTTAACTGACTATAAGATTGAAACATCGTTTCCTATAAGTAATATGTCATCGACATACAATACTAGGAACACGACTACACTCCCACTAACCTTCTTGTATACACAAGGTTCGTCTGGATTTTGTGAGAAATCAAACTTTTTGATTGTCTCATCAAAACGGATATTCCAGCTCCTGGATGCTTGCTTCAATCCATATATGGATCGTCGCAATTTGCATACCTTAGTTTTATCAACCGATGTGAACCCTCAGGCTATATCATATACACGTCCTCGAGCAGGTTCCCATTAAGAAAAGCTGTTTTCACATCCATCTGCCATATCTCATAATCATAATGAGCCGCTATGGCCAGGAGCATCCGAATAGATTTAAGCATAGCTACAGGCGAATAGGTTTCGTCATAATCCACACCTTGTTTTTGACGATATCCTTTCGCCACTAATCTAGCTTTATAGGTAATCACATTACCATCCATGTTGGTTTTCTTTTTGAAAACCCACTTGCACCCTATAGGCTTGATTCCTTCAGGTGGGTCAACCAAGTTCCAAATTTGGTTTTCATACATGGAATCCATTTCCGACTTCATGGCATCAAGCCATTTATCCCTTTCTGAACTTATCAGCACTTTTTCATAACTGGTAGGCTCCTCATCATCAATGAGTAACACGTCGTTCGATTCACTTACGAGAAATCCATATCTCTCAGGAATGTTGCGTGTTCTACCAGATCTACGAAGATGTGGTGTTACAATAGGTCCAGTCGATTGCTCATCACTATGAGTTGTCGGCTGTTGTGCTTCACCAGGTATCTCATCAATGTCTATTTGAGTCTCTCGAGCCTCCTCAAGCTCAACAATACTCCCACTATTTTCTTGCAAGAGAAACTCTTTCTCTAGAAACACAGCATGCCTTGAAACAAACATCTTTTGTTCCACAGGATGATAGAATTGGTAACCCCTTGTTTCCTTAGGGTATCCAATAAATTGACATTTATCAGACTTAGCATCCAGTTTATCTGATACAGTCCGCTTCACATAAGCAGGACAACCCCATATCTTCAAGTAAGATACATGAGGTTTCTTACTATTCCATATATCATATGGAGTAGTAGAGACTACCTTGGTTGACATTCTGTTTAACAAGTAAACAGCTGTCTGAAGTGCATAGCCCCAAAAGGACTTGGGAAGATTCACATGATTCATCATTGACCTGACCATGTCCAACAAGGTCCGGTTACGCCTCTCAGATACAGTATTATGTTGTGGTGTATATGGCGGAGTCCATTGAGACAATATGCCATTGTCTCTTAGATAATCAACAAACTCTTGACTTAAGTATTCACCACCTCGATCCAATCGAAGTATTTTAATACTCTTGTCATGTTGTTTCTCTACTTCATTTCTGAATTCTTTGAACCTTTCAAAGGCTTCAGACTTGTGTTTCATCAAGAACACATACCCAAACCGTGAGTGATCATCGGTGAAGGTAATGAAGTAGCTATAGCCTCCTAAAGCTTGAGTTGACATAGGTCCACATACATCAGTATGTATCAGACCTAGTAACTCTCCCACTCGTTCACCTTTTCTTGAAAAAGGTAACTTAGTCATCTTGCCTTTTAAGCATGATTCGTATGTATCGTATGAATCCAATTCAAACGATTCCAGAATTCTACATCGGTGTAATTCGGACATGCGTTTCTTGCTTACATGGCCAAGACGACAATGTCACATGTAGGAGTCTAATTGATTATCCTTTTGAGCACGCTTGTTGCTCGCTTCGATATTGAAAATGTCACT
The DNA here is from genome assembly GCA_025175895.1 of Wurfbainia villosa. NCBI lineage: Eukaryota > Viridiplantae > Streptophyta > Magnoliopsida > Zingiberales > Zingiberaceae > Wurfbainia > Wurfbainia villosa. The sequence continues at coordinate 62,544,035 of CM045997.1, forward strand.
GGATACGTCCAACGTATAAATGTCATTGCTCAAAGTTCCAGTTCCATAAAGTATGTCATTCAAAGTTATATAACAACAATTGTTACTAAACGTCAAATGGAAACCATTTCTTTTTAAGCAGGAAATAGAAACAATGTTCTTTATTAGAGAAGGAACACAATAGCAATTGTCCAGTTCCAAGACTAGTCCACTAGGGAGCTTCAGCAAATAAGTTCCGATGGCGACTGCAGTAACCTTTGCTCCATTGCCAACTCGTAAATTTGACTCCCCTCTGACGAGTCTTCTTCTATTCCTTAGCCCCTGTATGTCATTACATATATGTGAGCCACACCCAGTATCCAATACCCAAGTGTCTAAGGAAATAAAATGACAATCAATAACGAAGATACCTGAAGAGCATGGGGCATCGGATGCCTTCTTCTTCTTCATGGACTCAAGATAAATCTTGCAATTTCTTCGCCAGTGGCCTTCCTTGCCACAATGATGGCAAGTGCCCTTTTTGTGTTGGTTTTGCCTTCTTTACCTTCTTGTTCTTCCCTTTCTTCTGTTCCTTTGCCTTCCTCTTAGAACCTTTCTTTGAGGAATCAACTAACAGAACCGCCTTCTCCTCATGCTTCACAGAAGGCTCCACAGTCTTCAGCATATTGAGGAGCTCAGGAATAGTGGATTCTAATTTGTTCATCCGATAGTTCATCAAAAATTATGAGAAACTCTTGGGAAAACAATGCAGAATTAAGTCAATACTTAATTCATGATCCATCACAAACCCGAGGGTGGCTAGCCGCTCGATGTACCCGTTCATCTTTAGCACAAACTGCACTACAGACGAACCTTCTTGCATCTTCATGGTGAAGAGGAGCCTGGAGACTTCGAACCTTTCAGATCTAACTTGCTCATCAAATAACTCATGAAGATGGAAGACCATGGTATTAGCATCCATATGCTCATGCTGCTTTTGCAGCTCAGGTACCATCGCCGCTAGCATGATGCAACTCGCCAGCTCAGAATCTGCCACATGATTCTGATAGACCAACATTTGGTCTGGAGTCGCATCGTCCTTAGGACGGTTGGGAAGAGGCTCTTCAAGGACATATGCTAGCTTTTCCGCCTTGAGAACAATTCTCAGGTTTCTAAGCTAGTCCAGAAAGTTAGGCCCAGTCAGTTTGTTTGAATCCAAAATAGTGCACAAATTCAAATACGTCATGATCAATCGATTGACCTAGAAATACAAAACGAACATATATGAGAAAATGATTTTAAAAATGCATCAATATACATTTATAAATCCCATTCATTTTTCGAATTTCAAAAACCCCAAAATCACTTCGGGAGATCGTAGGTTTATCTCCGAATGGGTTGATATCCATCATAGATATGAACAACCTTAGAGAGAGTCCAACAAGTCATTCATAACTACGATGGTAGGTATCAACTATACCGATTACATATCACGTATATGCAACTATCACAATGTGCTATCAACTAATTGAATGTTCACACATACATCGGGTTGTTAACACATTAACAAGTATGCATCATATGCATAGCACCCAACTTCACCTCCCTTAACATCGACCTTGGAGAGAGTCCAACAAGCCGATGCTCCAGGTTAAAGTCAACTCTTTAATCGAGAAATAGTTTTAATATGGTTAGAGCGCATTCAACCAATTAGCCCGGCTTAGAGAGAGTCCAACAACCAAAGCTAACGATTGACCTCTGACTCTTACCATGGTTTGAACATGTTCGGGTTCGAGCTGGGCTTGGAGAGAGTCCAACAACCCGAACAAGAAACGGAACTCTGGTTCTAACCATATTAATGGAAGGTGTAGGCTTTAATATTGAGTTAGGTTTTTTTTATGTCTCATCCTCTTTGCATGCAAATAACTATTATTTACATGGCATGACATACATCTACATGTCACGACACACATGACATAATGATATGCATCTAATGCAATTACATGACATACAATTATGTCATGTACAATATTTCCTTATATGTCATAACTATTTATGGAAATAAAATATATTTAAGATTTGATTCTCCAAATCAAATCATGATTAAAATAGGAAATAAATTTCCAAATCTAATCACATATTTTATTTGTGGAAATAGTTGATTAAGGAAAGTCAATTTAGGAAACCAATTTCCTAAATCATCAAAACTACTTATGGAAATAAAATATTTTAAGATTTGATTTCCCAAATCAAATCATGATTAAATTAGGAAACAAATTTCCAAAATCTAATCAAATATTTTATTTATGGAAAATATCAATTTCCATAAATACTTCCAACTTTCCAAAAGTGGAAGATTTCCATAAATACTTCTAGATTTTCCAAAATTGAAAAATTTCCATAAATACTTCTAACTTTCCAAAAGTAGAAAATTTCCAGAAATATCATTATGACTATTGCAAAACCATTTTACGATTATGTCGAAACACAACCTGGGCTCTGATACCACTGTTGGATTTTCGGCACCGCGGCGAGTGTGTGTTCGAACATGTTTCGTAAACATGTGCACAGCGGAAGAAATAAAAATAATAAATCTATATTTATTACAACACACACATCACACGCATGCATAGTACAACATGTGTAGACATAACCATAAATTTAAATTTTGCAATAAAAGGAAATTTAACTACGTATACCTTACGTATCACGTATAGCGGGAAAGACATCAACCAGAACGATCCTCGCTAGAATCGTCTCTATCCGTATCCACACCGAGTATCTTCGGGATGACTTCACCAAGTCACGAGCCTCGTCTTCGTACGGGTTACTAGCCTCGTGTTGAAGACGATGTGATCGAGAAAAGATCACGATCCGAATCCAAATTCGGATCCAAAACGAGTCCTCAAAAACTCACTTCTCCGGAGAGGTATTCGTCAACCTTTTGACGAATCCTTCGTCCTCCACCTATGAGGATTACCGGAGATCGAATCTCCGGCAAGGCTACCGCTGTCGGAGCTCCAAACGTCGTCCAAACGATGCTCAGACGAGAAGGAAACAAGCTGTCCAGAAAACTAGACAACTTTGGTGGAGGAGTAGGGGCCGGCCAAAAAGGAAAGGTGGAAGCTCACCTTATTACCGAACCCAAGGGAGATCACCGGAGCTCCTCCGGAAGCAGCTCGACGCTGGCATGTGGAGAAGACGACAGCAGCTGGTCGTCGGTTGGAGGAGAAGGGGCGGCGACACTAGGGTTGGCGCCGACTTCTTTAAAGGGGAGAGGTGGGCGGCAACTCTAGGTTAGAGTTTTTGGATTAGGGCTTAACAAACCCTTAAGCCCTCTTTTATAGAGAACTAATTCTCTTAATGGTTATTGGATCATAACCATAAGGCCCGTTAACCTGCTCCATTAATATAAGTTAAAATAAACCAAAACATGATGGTTTATTTTAAGTTAAAACGAACCGAACCAACTTTGGTTTATTCGTTTAAAATAAACCAAACCCTTTGGTTTATTCTCCTCTATTGGATTAGAACCAAACCATTTTGGTTCATCCATTATGTCTTCATAAGACACGGCTCATCCACGCTTCCATTGCGACTGAAACGATTTCATGCTCGCTTCTTGTTTGGTCCAACCAAACTTAGTTTCTCTCGGTCTGAGAATCTCATTCTCAAGCTCATTTTAAATCCTTCGGATTAGGCTCGTGCGTGTGACCAAATAGGTTCTCGATTTATATTGGCCATCTATAATTAACCATTAATTATAGAACGATCATGAGTGACACCTAGTAGTACATCATGATCCCCAATTAACCGAAAAGATCAACGGTTGATCCAGAACTATTTCTGAAACCCTACAGCAGCTCGAATGAATCGTGCCTCATTCCCTTCACTTATCTTATACCCACTTGGTTCAGGACATGGTCTATAGTGTCAGTCCCCACTTGGCTGACTATGTCACATCTAGCCCAAGTATCATTTCCTCGTCCTACGGATTCCAGTTACTGCACATGTATCGAAGAGTAACTTACTCTAAACATGTAATGCTTTGGCCAAAGACTTTAGTAATAATCCGACGAGAGGTCATGGGTATACATCTCCTCGCAAGGAGTGGTGAATCCTTTATAGGCTATTCAAACACCTTCGATCACTTCGACTTATACCCAATCATCCCGGGTCTACATCTCCTCAGAGATGCTTGCTTAGGATGTTAAAGCATAAGTCTTTATGATCAAGATGACTTGAATACCGCAAGTCAAAGGAACATCGCACTTAAGCTACAGTAAGAACTTCATTGACATATCTATATATGTAGAGAACCATATAAAGTCTTACGATTGGTCACTCCAATGAACTAGTTACCATAACTAGCATCCACGATTAACTCCGGACATCACAATGTCTACAGCCAGTGAGAATCAGCTGCTTGGATACACCAAGGAGTATACTGTTAGTAATATATGAGAGATGTCCTAAGGCAATCGCCTTATGTATGAACCATTTATATGATAAATGAAGATTCACTATTTGAGTATACATGTTTTATGTATTTGATTGGATCTTAAACTCATTTACTGAATGTCCACGATACGATTCACAGCATGAGAGAATTTGTGATTGGATTACAACTAGTGAGTATCTCTACATGTGTAATTGTGATGTATCAGAATTATCCCTAGTCAATGAATTGATGGATTTGGACACCATCAATTCTGTCGAGACTAGCACGAGGTATACTCCTTGGTGTATCCAAGCAGCTGATTCTCACTGGCTGGAGACATTGTGATGTCCGGAGATAATCATGGATGCTAGTTATGGTAACTAGTTCATTGGAGTGACCAGCCGTAAGACTTCATATGGTTCTCTGCATATATAGATATGTCAATAAAGTTCTTACTGTGGCTTAAGTGCGATGTTCCTTTGACTTGCGGTATTCAAGTCATCTTGATCATGGAGACTTATGCTTTGACATCTTAAGCAAACATCTCCGAGGAGATGTGGACCCGGGATGATTGGGTATAAGTTGAAGTGATCGAAGGTGTTTGAATAGCCTATAAAGGATTCACCACTCCTTGCGAGGAGATGTATACCCATAGCCTCTCGTCGGATTGTTACTAAAGTCTTTGGCCAAAGCATTACATGTTTAGAGTAAGGTACTCTTCGATACATGTGGAGTAACTAGAATCAGTGGGCGAGGAAATGATACTTGGGCTAGGTGTGGCGTAGTCGACCTAGTGAGGGCCCGACACAATAGACCATGTCACTGAACCAAGTGGGTATAAGATGAGTGAAGGGAATGGGGCCGCGATTCATTCGAGCTCTTGAAGGGTTTGAGAAATAGTTACGGATCAGGTTGATCTTTTGGTTAATTGGGGATCATGATGTACTACTAGGTGCCACTCATGATGGTTCTATAATTAATGGTTAATTATAGGCGGCCAACATAAGCGAGAACCTATTTGGTCACCGCTGCAGCGAGTGTAATCCAAAGGATTTAAAGCGAGCTTGAGAATGGGATTCTCGGGCCAAGAGAAACTATGTTTGGTTGGACCAAACATAAGCGAGCATGAAATTGTTTGATCGCAATGGAGCGTGGATGGGCGTGTCTTATGAAGACATAATGGATGGACCAAAATGGTTTGGTTCTAATCCAATGGATGAGAATAAACCAAAGGGTTTGGTTTATATTAAGCGAATGAACCAAAAGGTTGGTTGGTTCGTTTTAACTTAAAATAAACCATCATGGTTTGGTTTATTTTAACTTATCTTAATGGAGGCGGGTTAGCGGGCTTTATGGATATGATCCATTAACCATTAAGAGAATTAGTTCTCTATAAAATAGGGCTTAAACCTAACCCAAAACCTAATCAAAAACCGCCCCCTAGTTGCCGCCCACCTCTTGGAGGAGTTGGCGCCCAACCCAGCCGCCCGCCCAGCTTTGTGCCGGCCGTCCAAGAAGTTGCGGCGTCAAGCTCAGCCGGTGAACCTCGGCAGCTCGGTGATCTTCCTTGGCTCCGGTGACAAGGTGAGCAAGTCGCTTTCCTTATTTGGCGCGCCGCAAGGTCTCCACCAAAGCTGTCAGTTTTTGGACAGCTTGTTCTCTCGTCGGGCGTCGTTTGGGCGGCGGTTAGTGCTCGACAGCGGCTAACTTACGGGGATTTGATCTCCGGTAATCCTCTGAGTGGAGGGCGAAGGATTCGTCAAGCGGTTGTGAATACCTCTCGGAGAAGCGAGTTTTGAGAACTTCGTTTTGGATCAATTTGGATTCGGATCGTGATCATCTCTCGATCACGTCGTCTTCAACACGAGGCTAGTAACCCGTACGAAGACGAAGCTCGTGACTTAGCGAAGTCATCCCGAGGAGCTCGGCGTGGATACGGATAGAGACGATTCTTACGAGGATCGTTCCGGTTGAAGCCGTTCCCGCTACACGTCATACGGAAGGTATAACGTAGTTTAATTTCCTTTTATTGCAATTTTAATTTACGGTTATGTCTACACTTGTTTTAATAGAATGCGTGTGTTGTGTGTGTTGTAATAAATAGGAGTATTTATTATTTTTAATTGATTACTCTGTGCTCAATTTTACGAAACATGATCGAACACACACCTGCCTTGTGTCGGAAACCTTGATGGTATCGAGCCCAGGTTGTGTTTCGACATAATCGTAAAATGGTTTTGCGATAGTCATAATGTATTTCTGGAAGTTTTCTAAATTTTGGAAATTTAGAAGTATTTATGGAAATTTTTCAATTTTGGAAAGTCTAGAAGTATTTATGGAAATCTTCCACTTTTGGAAAGTTGGAAGTATTTATGGAAATTTATATTTTCCATAAATAAAATATTTGATTAGATTCTGGAAATTTGTTTCCTAATTTAATCATGATTTGATTTGGGAAATCAAATCTTAAAATATTTAATTTCCATAAGTAGTTTTAAAGATTTAGGAAATTGGTTTCCTAAATAGATTTTCCTTAATCAAATAATTCCATGAATAAAATATGTGATTAGATTTGGAAATTTGTTTCCTAATTTAATTATGATTTGATTTGGAGAATCAAATCTTAAACATATTTTATTTCCATAAATAGTTATGACATATAAGAAAATTACATACATGACATAATTGTATGCCATGTAATTGCATTAGATGCATAACATTATGCCATGCGTGTCGTGACATGTAGATGTATGCCATGTATGCCATGCCATGTAGATAATAGTTATTTGCATGCAAAGAGGATGAGACATAAAACCCTTAATCAATATTAAAGCCTACACCTTCCATTAATATGGTTAGAACGAGAGTTACATTTCTTGTTTGGGTTGTTGGACTCTCTCGAGCCCGGCTCGAACTGAATATGTTCAAACCATGGAATAGTTTAATACTAATATGGTAAGAGTCGAGGTCAATCGTTAGCTTTGGTTGTTGGACTCTCTCTCAAGCTGGGCTAATTGGTTGAATGCGCTCTAACCATATTAAAACTATGTCGATTAATGGGTTGGCTTTAACACAGCATCGGCTTTGTTGGACTCTCCAAGGTCGATGTAAAGGGAGGTGAAGTTGGGTGCTATGCATATGATGCATACTTGTTAATGTGTTAACAACCCGATGTATGTGTGAACATTCAATTAGTTGATAGCACATTGTGATAGTTGCATATACGGGATATGCAATCGGTATAGATGATACCTACCGTCGTAGTTATGAATGGCTTGTTGGACTCTCTCCAAGGTTGTTCATAACTATGATGGATATCAGCCCATTCGGAGATGGACCTACAATCTCCCGAAGTGATTTTGGGGTTTTTGAAATTCGAAAAATGAATGGGATTTATAAATGTATATTGATGCATTTTTAAAATCATCTTTCTCATATATGCTCGTTTTGTATTTCTAAGTTAATATATTGATCATGATGTGTTTGAATTTGCGTTCCATTTTGGATTCAAATAAATTGACTGGGCCAAACTTCTTGGACTGGCTTAGAAACTTGAGAATTGTTCTCAAGGTGGAAAAGCTTGTGTATGTCCTCGAAGCGCCTCTTCCACTTGATCCTAGTGGCGATGCAACTCTGGACGAATTGTTGGCCTATCGAAACATGTGAGTGATTACGAACAAATGAGTTACATCATGCTAGCCGATGGAACCCAAAGCTGGCGCGCATGATGGATGCTCATATCGTAGTCCTTCATCTTTGTGAGTTGGTTGATGAGCAGTGAGATTGAAGGTTGAAGTCTCAGCTCCTCTTCACCTCACGAGATGCTAGGAGGTTCATGCGTGATCTTGCTCGATATCTTTGAAGGCGTGGAGTCTTGAAGCATGAGCGAGGGGGCGTGTTGTTAGTTGATTCCTCGAAGAAAGGTTCTAAGAGGAAGTCAAAGGAACAGCAGAAGGGAAAGAAGAGAAGGGCTAAGAAGGTAGAACTAGCACAAAAGGAAACTTGCCATCATTATGGCAAGGAGAGTCATTTGCGAAGAAAGTACAAGATTTATCTTGAGTCCGTGAAGAAGGATAAGGCATCGGATGCCCCATCTTCAGAAATCTTCTTTATTGATTGTCATTCTATTTCCTCAGACACTTGGGTATTCGATACTGGGTGTGACTCACATATATGTAATGACATACATGGGCTAAGGAATAGAAGAAGACTTGTCAAGGGAGAGTCAAATTTACGTGTTGGGAATGAAGCAAAGGTTGCTGCACTCGCCATCGGAATGTATTTGTTGAAACTCCCTGCAGGACTTGTCTTAGAACTGGACAATTGCTTTTATATTCCTTTGTTGATAAAGAACATCATTTCTATTTCTTGTTTAAAATAGAAATGGTTTCCATTTGACGTTTAGTAACAATTGTTGTTACATAACTTTGAATGGGGTTCTTTATGGGACTGGAACTTTAAGCAATGGTGTTTATACGTTGGACGTATCCAGTGACATTTGCAATATCGAAGCGAGCAACAAGAGTGCTCGAAAGGATAATCACATAGACTCCTATATGTGGCATTGTCGCCTTGGCCATATAAGCAAGAAACGCATGTCCGAATTACACCGATGTGGAATTCTGGAATCGTTTGAATTGGATTCATACGATACATGCGAATCATGCTTAAAAAGGCAAGATGACTAAGTTACCTTTTACGGGAAAAGGTGAACGAGTGGGAGAGTTACTAGGTCTAATACATACTGATGTATGTAGACCTATGTCAACTCAAGCTTTAGGAGGCTATAGCTACTTCATTACCTTCACCGATGATCACTCACGATTTGGGTATGTGTTCTTGATGAAACACAAGTCTGAAGCCTTTGAAAGGTTCAAAGAATTCAGAAATGAAGTAGAGAAACAACATGACAAAAGTATTAAAATACTTCGATCGGATCGAGGTGGTGAATACTTAAGTCAAGAGTTTCTTGATTATCTAAGAGACAATGACATATTGTCTCAATGGACTCCGCCATATACACCACAGCATAATGGTGTATCTGAGAGGCGTAACCGGACCTTGTTGGACATGGTCAAGTCAATGATGAATCATGCAACTCTTCCCAAGTCCTTTTGGGGCTATGCACTGTAAGGGATCGTTTGAAGGCTAGAGGGGGGGGTGAATAGCTCTTTTCGTTTCTACAAAAATAATTAGCGGAAGCAAACACAAGTAATATATGTAAAAACAAAAACCAATGCTAACAAAGCCTTTACGTGGTTCGGAGATAACGCTCCTACTCCACGGCGATCCTTAAGGTGGATCAACCCAAGCAATTTCACTATGAAGCTTTCTCTTTACAAAGACCTCCTCTTCTTACAAAAGATGACAATGAAGATTTGAGAGGAGAAAGGAGATTAATATACTTAGAAAGCTTTGGAAAACTTGTAGGAGCTTAGAAGGAAGATCAGAATATAAGCATTAGACTCTTCTTGCTCCCCTTGGGCTCTTTTTATAGGAAAGAGCCTCTTTCCCGTTGAGTCTATCACCGACCGTGACTTTCATCGATCGATGCCGATTCTAACCACGCATAGCCGGATTCGCGAGATTTGCCATCGTATCGCCATACGGAAGACTATCGGTCGATTGCTGATGGCGATTCGGTAATCTTTGCTAAATAGCCGTGGCCGGATCGGCTACGAATACTGTTTAATGGCGATCGGCGCGCCAATTATAGCGATCGCCGGCTTGTAAACTATGCCGATCGAGTCGAGATCGGTATCATCGGATTCGGTAGGATAACTTGATCGACCTTCGAACTCTAATGCTATATTTTAAAGGCGATTCGACCATGTTCGGTCTCATACTTGAAAACATAACCTAAGCCTAGACTTAACCTTCTAGCTTCTCCATCAGCCTTGCGCCTCTAGGATCTCTCTGAGTCCATGACTCCATCCATGCGCTTGCCTTCAAAAGCTTCCTTCGGTTTCGTCATGCTTTAGGTTTCTTCTTTGCCAAAGTACGCTTGGACTTTACGCCGCCAAGACTACATGCTTGGACTTATGCCGCCAAGACTTTCCTTTGGTCTTCCTTTTCCAAGGACTGCTTGGACTTTACGCCGCCAAGACTACATGCTTGGACTTATGCTGCCAAGACCTTTCCTTGACTTCTCTTTGCCAAGATCACACTTGGACTTGTCTTTTACCAAGTCTTCATACTTGGATTTTCCTGTCACTTAAACATGTATACAATTAGATCACAAAACATTGCCTAACTTAGATGATTATCCAAACATCAAAATATATATAAATGCTTGGGGCATTGTTGCACCAACAATCTCCCCCTTTTTGATGTTTGGCAATCATTTAAGTTAGACCTTTAATACATAAACATATTTCAATATGAATTCTAACTTCAATGTCCCTTCTCCCCCTTTGACATACAACAAAAAGGGAAGAGGTTATTCAATAAGTGCAGGAAAGAATTATAATTAACACATCTTGAACAAAGGTATAAAATTGATATGAAGCTCCCCCTAAATCCAAGACATGTTTCATGATAAATAAAACATAAGCAATAGGCAAATATGTCCTAGTCTTGCACCAACAATTATATAAATAAGGGATTTAGCTCCCCCTAAACCAGTGCACCAAGAAAATCCGCCTTTCCATACAAGGTATCATATATATATTGTGGAAATTGTATAATGTCCAAAATTGAACCTTTTAACCGATGAAAAAACCACTTTCCATTCAAGAGCAGTGACACGGTTATTTGGGCAGGCGATCAGAATAACTGCCATTGACATATGATCGCTAATAACGCAATATCGAGCATCGATAAATCAATTTCGAGTTTTTCAAAGTTTGAAAATCGTAGAAAATTACGTGGGTGTCCAAAAATCACGAAACTTGGCATACACATTCTATTAGACTAGAATAAAATATGAAAAATATTAGGCGAAAAACATGTTCATCAGTTGATGGATTGATACGATATTTAAAACAACAAAAATCATGACACAAAAAGTGTAATTGTATCGTATCAACATTCAAAACTTCGTACTATATTCTCAACTACTAAACTTGATAAACAATAAATTGTAGGCACTAATAGAAGTGAATAAAAACAATTTCATATCATCAATCAAAAGTCATTACATAAGTAGGATTTTTTGCCGTAAAATCGGCCATAATGTGAATAACAAAGAAAATAAGCGATCTAACGATCGTCGTCGTCAGCATCCATCGGTGCCGATGGCGAACCATCGTGGTGGGTGTCCAGTGCGGCAGGCGAAGAATCGCCAAGATGTCCTGCTCGTCGATGCACCTCTCTCTCACGAGGAGAGGAGCTCCCCGATGCTCTAGGCGCGGCTCCTCTAGACGCGTGTGTCCACCGCTCCGCAAAGCATCGGCGGGCACCGAGGGATGTGTCACGGTAGACTAGTATCGCTGCGGTCTCCCCTGCGGCGATCCCTCAAGAACACTGCGGCACCACCCTCGGCTACTCCCTGCGGCACCATCCTCAAGAACACCTTCCGCGCGGCATCCTCACGGTGCGGGCGGCACTGCCACCGTCTTTGGGTCCCGGAAGAACGGATCCTCTGTCGGCCTTAATGAGAAACTCAAGTCATCCGATCATATTTCCTATTCATGATTTTAATGACTCCTATATTCACATCAATGCCCACAGTGAGCCATTGGTGAGGACATTTCAAATGGTATGTGAACCTTCCCATTGTTTGGTCTTATGAAATGAATGATGCATTGGAAGGTATATAGAACAATGTCAATGTCTAAGTATTGACGTAAGTACTGAATGAGAAGTAGATGTGGAGTGCGAACCATTGCCAAACCACTGGTAACAATGGTAAGAAGACAATGTGCAATTACCTTATAAAGAACATTGTCGAGCGAGCATTCTTGTGATTGAAATAAATTGGTGTTCAAAGGTCGAGGATAGTGATAGAAGGTATCATGAAGGAATCTAAAGAAATCTCCTCAAAGGGAGATGGAAGAGGTTCACTCGAGATGGATATAGAGTGAAATCACTCTCGGAAGGAAGACATCCGAGAAAATCGGTCAGTCAGACTGGGATGAAATCCGGATCGCTACGAGCAACGCGCGAGTCCGATCTCACCCATCTCCAACCTACGTAGGTTATTGAAAAATTCAGAGAGGAGGGTGATGTTTACGTGATGTTCGAAGACCAAGCGACTCAAGGTTGAGTTGTTGGATGATTTGAACTATGTCGAAACAAAAGTCTTTAAGAAACTTGGAATCCATTGACCTAGGTGGAATGAGTTGGAATTTGTTTTTATGAAACGACTCTCAAGGGCGAATTTGGAAATCTAGGATCAACAGAGGGTTGAGGGTTGACGGGCCCTCATTGGCCTGGAGGTGCCCGTGCGCTTAGTAGCAACATGCTTAATTCTAAATGGGCGAAACAAACAACAAAATGCACAATGTAGGTTGATGATGCATGAGCAAGATAAGCATGGGTTAGTGAAAATCATAGGAACAAAACAAAACAATGATCATGAAAGAAAATATACCTAGGTGGCATGGTGAATAAGGATTAGTGTCGGACAAGGAAACCCTAGCAAGTGTGGACCTAGAGCGCGACGAGGGACACGAGAAGCTTCTCGAGTTGGAGAGCGATTACGTGTCGATGGAGTCGCCGGAAAACAAAAGGAACGGCAGCAAGAAGGTGCGGTGGGCGATCGTCGGAAGAGGAAAGAAAGAGAGAAGTCGAGAGGTTGGCGAGTCGAACCGGTGGAAAGCCCTAAAAAAGCGCGACACCCGATCATTTGGTTAGTCGGCGGTCGAGCGATGGTGATCGATCGAATCGGCCCGACCGTCGCATATGAACCATTACATGCAGCGTCGATCGGCGCCATAAATGGCGGTCGAGGTGATGGTGATCGATCGAGCCCGACGATCGCATCTGAACCGTGCATGCAGCGTCGATCTGCGCCATAAATGGCGGTCAGGCGATGTGATCGATCGTGATATAAATGGCGGTCGGTGATATGAGCTGAGCTTGGTTCGATATTGGCGTATCAGTCGAACTGGCGTTAGGTACGGTCGGTGATATCGATCGATACAATTTTGGCGGTTAAAATTCATAATTAATTCAATAAAGATCAAAAATCACGAAATTTCGTGGGTAATATTGTTAGATCATTTCCTATCAAGGAAAAATTATTTTAAAGGTATATTACCTCTAGATTTTGATATTGACACAATCTTGAGATTTTGCAAAAGTTATGATATCTTTGCAAAACTTTGTATCACTTTGGCTTATCAATAGGAATTTGTTTCTCAAGGTTTGATAGACATAGTTTATATTTTATTTTATTTGACATTTCCAATCATATTCTTGGAGCTATATGCACATTAATCGTACATAGGCCTTCCCAATGATTGGTCCAATGAAGGATTAATGTTTCTAGATGACACTTTGGTTCATAGTAATGCATCATAACAAGCATGATGAACCAAGTGCATCTCCCTAACATCTCACATGTTGTCTAGGTGGCTCAATACAAAATCATGGCTTCCTAAGTGTTTTGTGAGATGGTTAAAGGTATAAATCCTAGTATTTCTATAGAATCATGCAAAAACTACACTTCTATTCTACAAAGCACATCCCAAGTTCTCTCTAAGTGATGAAAATTCTAGTTCGGGAGGCTTGGTAAAGATGTCGGCTAGTTGGACTTTAGATTCAATGTAATTAAGCTCAATGTCCCCTTAGCCACATGATCTCTAATGAAGTGATGTTTCACTTCAATGTGCTTGGTCCTAGAGTGATGCATTTTTGGTCAAGTTAATGGTGCTCACATTATCACAAAGTACTTTTATGTTGGAGTAAGTTAGCTCATAATCTTCTAAGGTATGTTTCATCCATAATAGTTGAGCTACACAACCACCCATAGCAACATATTCGGCTTCGGTGGTTGATAAAGCAACACAAAGTTGCTTCCTACTACTCTAACTAACTAGGGAGGACCCAAGAAATTGGCATCCACCACTAGTACTTTTCCTATCCAATTTGCACTCGGCATAATCGGAATCGGTATACCCAAGTAATTCAAATGACCTAGTCCTAGGGTACCATAGACCTACATTTAGTGTGCCCTTGACATATCTTAAAATTCTTTTAACGGCAACTAAATGAGATTCCTTAGCACATGATTGATACCTAGCACACATACCAACCGCAAATAATATGTCGGGTCTACTAGCGGTTAAATACAAGAGGCTACCAATCATGCTCCTATAAAGGGTAAGATCTATTTGTTTTCCTTCACTATCACTATCTATTTTGGCATTGGTTGCCATTGGAGTTGACACTACCTTAGCATTTTCCAAACCAAATTTCTTAATCATTTCCTTAGCATATTTGGTTTGATAAATGTAAATTCCTTCACTAGTTTGTTTAACTTGCAAACCTAGGAAGAAATTTAATTCTCCAACTAGACTCATTTCAAACTCTTTTTCCATATTTTGAATAAAGTCTTCAAGAAGCTCATCATTTGTTGACCCAAAGATAATGTCATCAACATACACTTGGGCTACAAAAATGTCCTTAGATGTTTACTTTATAAAGAGAGTTTGATCTATACTACCCCTTCTGAAATCCTTGGAGATTAGGAAAGTTGACAATCTTTCATACCAAGCCCGGGGAGCTTGTTTCAAACCATATAAGGCTTTCCTAAGTTTGTATACATGGTTTGGGTAGTCCATATTTTCAAACCCGGGAGGTTGTTCTACATACACCTCTTCCTTAATAAACCCATTTAGGAATGCCGATTTGACATCCATTTGATGGAGTTTGAAACCCATATAGGAGGCATATGCTAAAAGTATTCTAATGGACTCTAATCTAGCAACCGGGGCATATGTTTCATCATAATCAAGTCCTTCAACTTGATTAAAACCCCTTGCAACTAATCGTGCTTTATTTCTAGTGATATTCCCTTGGTCATCTAGTTTGTTCCTAAAGACCCATCTTGTAGTAATAATAGTGTTTTCACTTGGTCTAGGAACTAACTCCCACTTGACTCCTATCAAATTGAGCCAATTCATCTTGCATTGCTAAGATCCAATCCGGATCAAGCAATGCATCTTTAATGTTTTTGGGCTCAATTTGAGAGATTAAAGCTATATGACTAGTGGGGTCCCTATGGAATGACCTAGTCCTAACTCCTTGAGATAATTCACCCACAATTTGATCTAATGGGTGACTTTGATGAACTCTTATGGTTCTAGGAGGTGTATCAAGTTGAGTTTGATCATGATCTACTTCAATTCTATGTTCATTATCGGAATCATCCCTTACTTCCCCTTGATCCAATCCTCCCCCTTGATTATTACCCCCTAAGTTTAAATCTTGAAATTGTTTGGTAATTTCTTGATTTTCATTATTTATGTCATCATCAATAGGGGATTTTCTAGGGTATGTATTTGAAGTTTCATCAAATTGAACATTTGATGATTCTTCAATCTTTTGAGTCCTTTTATTGTAGACTCTATATCCTACACTAGTGGATGAGTATCCAACTAGGATTCCCTCATCCGCTTTGGACTCAAATTTACTTAGGTTGTCTTTGGTATTTAAGATATAGACTTTACATCCAAAGACCTTAAAATAATGAATTGTTGGAATTGTACCATTCCACAATTCAAATGGAGTTTTTCCTAAAACCTATGAATTAATACCTATTTTGGATATAGCAAGCGGTATTAACGCTTCACCACAAGTAGCTAGGTAAGGAATATGCATTAAGCATTGTCCTAGCCGCTTCTTGTAGGACACGATTTTTCTTTCCACAACCCCATTTTGTTGGGGTGTTCTAGGACAAGAAAATTCGTGCTTGTACCCTTGTTCTAAGCAAAAAGTTGAAAAGTTAGAATTCTCAAACTCTCCACCATGATCACTACGGATCCGGTTGATTTTGAGTTTTCTTTCATTTTTTACTCTTTTGCTAAATCCTATGATTATTTCTAAGGTTTCATCCTTATTTTTCAAGAAAAACACCCAAGTAAACCTAGAAAAATCATCTACTATTACCAAGCAATATTTACTACCAATTATAGATGGGGTACTATGGCAATCAAATAAATCCATATGTAGCAATTCTAATGGTAAAGCGGTACTAAGTAAGTTTTTACCTTTGTGTGATGTTTTTGATTGTTTCCCTTCTTGACAAGCATCACACATCTTGTCCTTGAGATATTTGACTCTAGGCAATCCTTTGACTAGCTTCAATTTGGCTATTTTGGCTATATTCTTCATGTTTATATGACCTAGTCTCCTATGCCAAAGCCAACTTTCTTCCTCTTTTGCAATAAGACACTTAGTGGAAGGATTAGTAGCATAAGATAAATCAACATAATATATATTTGATTTTCTAAAGCCTACTAACATGCAATCATTTATAGTTTTGTATCTTATAAAGCATTTTGAGGAATCAAACTTAACATCAAAATTTGCATCACATAATTGGCTTACACTAAGTAAGTTAAATTTCATATTCTTAACTAATAGAACTCTATGAATAGCAAGATTGGGAGATACCTCAATGGTGCCCTTTCCTAAGATTTTAAGTTTGCCGCTATTACCAAAGACACTTTTCCTTGGCTAGTGTGGTTGATAGTGGAGAATTTTCTCTCATCCCGGTCATATGCTTTGAGCACCCACTATCAACTATCCACAAGCTTGGATCTTCTACCTATGTCACATGAAAACACAATCCTTAGGTACCCAAATCTTAGGACCACTAGCATTAGTTATAAATTTCTTTGGTACCCATGCTTTTCTCCCTTACTTTTAATCATGGATTTTCTACTAACTAGGGATGCAAATGCTACCTCTTTCTCCTTAGGTTTATATCCTAAACGGCCTTATTGTAAATTGCCCTTTGGTCCTTAATAATCATATCTAGATATTTGGAACCATTAGTGAACTTTTCTAGGCATGTTCTTAATTTACTTATTTCTTTTCTTAACTCATCATTTTCATCCCTAAGAGTACACTTATCATCACTAGATGATTTATCACATGATGCATCTATATTCTTAAATGATTTGATTTCTAATTTTAGATCCTTAATCCTAGTTTTTGATCTATTTAAAGCATTTTGTAAACATGCAATAGTCTTATAAAGTAAATCTACTTTGGGTGAGTCATTTACCTCATCATCATCACTTGATGATGATTCATCACTGAAGAGGAAGAAGACTCCTCGCTTGAGCTTCGGTTTCTTCCAATGCCATGAGGGCTAAGTTCCGGGTTGAATGGCAAACTTCTTCACCGGTAGACTCCTCCATACTTAGAGTGTCCCATGTTTGTGCCAACATCGCCTCCTTCTTCTTCTTTTCCTTCTTCTTCTTATCCTTCTCCTCCTTTTTCTTTAGTTCCAGGCAATTGGGCTTTATATGCCCTTTCTTGTTGCAACCAAAACACGTCACGTTAGAGATAGAATTTGAATTGTTAGAAGATTTACCTCTTGAGGATTGAAACATCCTCTTCACATCCTTCTTGGTGAGCCTCCTTGACTTCCCACCAAATTTCTTGACGTAGTGTGCTACCTCACTTGCCGACAACTCATCCTCACTACTTGATGAGTCCTCCTCGGATTCGGATGAGGAAGACACCTCCTTCTTTTCCTTTTTCTTCTTCTCCTTCTTTCCTACAACAAGAGCTATACCCTTCTCTTTGGATGAAGTGTTAGCTTGTTCATGCAATTGAAATTCACAAAATAACTCATCTAATTTAACTAATGAAAGATCCTTAGAGACCTTATAGGCATCTACCATTGAGGCCCATAAGGTGGTCCTAGGGAAGGCTTGTAGTACATACCTCACAAGGTCTCGGTTGTCGACCTTTTCACCTATAACGTGTAGTCCGTTGACTACCTCCTTGAAGCGCCCATGCATTTGGCTCACCGTTTCATTTGTCTTCATAGTGAAGCTTTGGAGTTGGCCAATCAAAAGATCCCTCTTGGCCCTTCTTGTCTCTTTGGATCCTTCGTTGAGTTCGATGAGCTTCTCCCAAAGCTCCTTTGCGGAGTTGAATGGCCCGACCTTAGATAGTTGCTCCTTGGATAGACCACATTGAAGTGTGGTCGTTGCTTTTGCATTCGCTTGTGCTTTCTTGGCCATCTCTCTTGTCCAATCCTTTGTTGGTAGTGGTGCTCCGAATTCGTCGACCGGCTTCTCAAAACCATCTACAATGCTAAACCAATTTTCAATATCGTTCATTAAATAATACTCCATCCTACCTTTCCAATATCCAAAATCGTTGCCGTCGAAGAACGGAGGCCTCGCCGTGCTATACCCCTCTTGAAATGCCATCTTTGCTCCGGTTGATTGCTAGATCTTCCGATGCGATCCGGGCTCTGATACCACTTGTAAGGGATCGTTTGAAGGCTAGAGGGGGGGGGTGAATAGCTCTTTTCGTTTCTACAAAAATAATTAGCGGAAGCAAACACAAGTAATATATGTAAAAACAAAAACCAATGCTAACAAAGCCTTTACGTGGTTCGGAGATAACGCTCCTACTCCACGGCGATCCTTAAGGTGGATCAACCCAAGCAATTTCACTATGAAGCTTTCTCTTTACAAAGACCTCCTCTTCTTACAAAAGATGACAATGAAGATTTGAGAGGAGAAAGGAGATTAATATACTTAGAAAGCTTTGGAAAACTTGTAGGAGCTTAGAAGGAAGATCAGAATATAAGCATTAGGCTCTTCTTGCTCCCCTTGGGCTCTTTTTATAGGAAAGAGCCTCTTTTTCCCGTTGGAGGTCTATCAGTCGACTGGTGACTTTCATCAGTCGACTGCCGCCGATTCTAACGGCTACGGCCGGATTCGCGAGATTTAGCGTCGTCGCTATCGCCAGCGGAAGACTATCGATCGACGCCTACATGATGGCGCGATTCGGCCAATCTTTGCTAAATAGCCGTGCCCAGCGATCGGCTCACCGCGTGGCGATCGGTCTAATGCTATATTTTAAAGGCGATTCGGCCGACACCATGTTCGGATCGGGCACACTCAAGTATGACTAATTCATACTTGAAAACATAACCTAAGCCTAGACTTAACCTTCTAGCTTCTCCATCGACCTTGCGCCTCTAGGATTTCTCCGAGTCCACGACTCCATCCATGCGCTTGCCTTCAAAAGCTTCCTTCGGTTTAAATGCTTTAGGTTTCTTCTTTTGCCAAATGCGCTTGGACTTTACGCCGCCAAGACTACATGCTTGGACTTATGCCGCCAAGACTTTTCTTTGGTCTTCCTTTTCCAAGGACTGCTTGGACTTTACGCCGCCAAGACTACATGCTTGGACTTATGCTGCCAAGACCTTTCCTTGACTTCTCTTTGCCAAGATCACACTTGGACTTGTCTTTTACCAAGTCTTCATACTTGGATTTTCCTGTCACTTAAACATGTATACAATTAGATCACAAAATATTGCCTAACTTAGATGATTATCCAAACATCAAAATATATATAAATGCTTGGGGCATTGTTGCACCAACATGCACTTCAGACAGCTGTTTACTTGTTAAACAGAATGCCAACCAAGGTAGTCTCAACTACTCCATATGAGATATGGAATAGTAAGAAACCTCATGTATCTTACTTGAAGATATGGGGCTGTCCTGCTTATGTGAAGCGGACTGTATCAGACAAACTGGATGCTAAGTCTGATAAATGTCTATTTATTGGATACCCTAAGGAAACAAGGGGTTACCAATTCTATCATCCTGTGGAACAAAAGGTGTTTGTTTCAAGGCATGCTGTGTTTCTAGAGAAAGAGTTTCTCTTGCAAGAAAACAGTGGGAGTGTCGTCGAGCTTGAGGAGGCTCGAGAGACTCAAATAGACATTAATGAGATACCTGGTGAAGCACAACAGCCGACAACTCAAAGTGATGAGCAATCGGCTGGACCTATTGTAACACCACATCTTCGTAGATCTGGTAGAACACGCAATATTCCTGAGAGATATGGATTTCTCGTAAGTGAATCGAACGATGTGTTACTCATTGATGATGAGGAGCCTACCAGTTATGAAGAAGTGCTGACAAGTTCAGAAAGGGATAAGTGGCTTGATGCCATGAAGTCGGAAATGGATTCCATGTATGAAAACCAAGTTTGGAACTTGGTTGACCCACCTGAAGGCATAAAGCCTATAGGGTGCAAGTGGGTTTTCAAGAAGAAAACCGACATGGATGGTAATGTGATTACCTATAAGGCTAGATTGGTGGCGAAAGGATATCGTCAAAAGCAAGGTGTTGATTATGACGAAACCTATTCGCCTGTAGCTATGCTTAAATCCATTCGGATGCTTCTGGCCATAGCGGCTCATTATGATTATGAGATATGGTAGATGGATGTGAAAACAACTTTCCTTAATGGAAACCTGCTCGAGGACGTGTATATGATACAGCCTGAGGGTTTCACATCGGTTGATAAAACCAAGGTATGCAAATTGCGACGGTCCATTTATGGATTGAAGCAAGTATCCAGGAGCTGGAATATCCGTTTTGATGAGATAATCAAAAGGTTTGATTTCTCACAAAATCCAGACGAACCTTGTGTGTACAAGAAGGTTAGTGGGAGTGCAGTCGTATTCCTAGTATTGTATGTCGATGACATACTACTTATAGGAAACGATGTTTCAATCTTACAGTCAGTGAAGGTTTGGTTATCCAAGACATTCTCCATGAAAGACCTGGGAGAAGCAGCCTACATCCTCGGGATTAAGATCTATAGAGATAGATCGAAACGGTTGCTTGGTCTTTCGCAGTATACATATATAGACCGAATGCTAAAGAGGTTTAGCATGTCGGAATCCAAGAAAGGTTTCTTACCCATCAGGCATGGGGTACACCTTTCGAAGTCTATGTGTCCGCGCACAGAAGATGAGAGGATTTGCATGAGTAAGATTCCCTATGCATCCGCAATAGGATCTATCATGTATGCTATGTTATGTACGAGGCCCGATGTATCGTATGCTCTGAGTGTCACGAGCAGATACCAATTTGATCCAGGAATGGATCATTGGGTGGCTGTTAAGACGATCCTTAAGTACTTGAGAAGAACTAAGGATGTGTTCCTAATATATGGAAAAGGGTACATGGTGATACGTGGGTATACGGATGCCAACTCCAGACAGACAAGGATGATTCCATGTCCGAGTCTGGGTATGTATTCACCTAGAATGGAGGCGCAATAAGTTAGAAAGGTTCCAAACTTAAAACTATAGCGGATTCTGCCACTAAGGCAGAATACGTTGCAGCTTTGGAAGCAGCAAAGGAAGCGGTTTGGATCAAGAAGTTCATCGATGAACTTGATGTGGTCTCATCAATGATCCAAACATGGGCTTCGCCGCTATCATCTTATCAGAGAGATCATCAGTAGGAACGAAATACAAATCGAGAAAATTCCCACTGAAAGGAACTTAGCGGATCCCTTGACTAAGGCATTACCTCAAAATAAGTTTGAGGGTCATGTTCGAGCTTATGGTATTGGATACCGTAGCGATTGGCATTAGGCCAAGTGGGAGTCTGTTAGTAATATATGAGAGATGTCCTAAGGCAATCGCCTTATGTATGAACCATTTATATGATAAATGAAGATTCACTATTTGAGTATACATGTTTTATGTATTTGATTGGATCTTAAACTCATTTACTGAATGTCCACGATACGATTCACAGCATGAGAGAATTTGTGATTGGATTACAACTAGTGAGTATCTCTACATGTGTAATTGTGATGTATCAGAATTATCCCTAGTCGATGAATTGATGGATTTGGACACCATCAATTCTGTCGAGACTAGCACGAGGTATACTCCTTGGTGTATCCAAGCAGCTGATTCTCACTGGCTAGAGACATTGTGATGTCCGGAGATAATCGTGGATGCTTGTTATGGTAACTAGTTCATTGGAGTGACCAGCCGTAAGACTTCATATGGTTCTCTGCATATATAGATATGTCAATGAAGTTCTTACTGTGGCTTAAGTGCGATGTTCCTTTGACTTGCGGTATTCAAGTCATCTTGATCATGGAGACTTATGCTTTGACATCTTAAGCAAACATCTCCGAGGAGATGTGGACCCGGGATGATTGGGTATAAGTTGAAGTGATCGAAGGTATTTGAATAGCCTATAAAGGATTCACCACTCCTTGCGAGGAGATGTATACCCATGGCCTCTCGTCGGATTGTTACTAAAGTCTTTGGCCAAAGCATTACATGTTTAGAGTAAGGTACTCTTCGATACATGTGGAGTAACTAGAATCCGTAGGACAAGGAAATGATACTTGGGCTAGGTGTGACGTAGTCAGCCTAGTGGGGACTGACACAATAGACAATGTCCTGAACCAAGTGGGTATAAGATGAGTGAAGGGAATGGGGCACGATTCATTCGAGCTACTGAAGGGTTTCAGAAATAGTTCTGGATCAACCGTTGATCTTTTCGGTTAATTGGGGATCATGATGTACTACTAGGTGCCACTCATGATCGATCTATAATTAATGGTTAATTATAGACGGCCAACATAAACCGAGAACCTATTTGGTCACACGCACAACGAGTGTAATCCAAAGGATTTAAAACGAGCTTGAGAATGAGATTCTCAGACCGAGAGAAACTATGTTTGGTTGGACCAAACATAAAGCGAGCATGAAATTGTTTCAGTCGCAATGGAAGCATGGATGGGCAGTGTCTTATGAAGACATAATGGATGGACCAAAATGGTTTGGTTCTAATCCAATGGATGAGAATAAACCAAATGGTTTGGTTTATATTAAACGAATGAACCAAAGGTTGGTTCGGTTCGTTTTAACTTAAAATAAACCATCATGGTTTGGTTTATTTTAACTTATCTTAATGGAGCGGGTTAACGGACTTTATGGATATGATCCATTAACCATTAAGAGAATTAGTTCTCTATAAAATAGGGCTTAAACCCTAACCCTAAAACCTAATGAAGAGGCAACCCTAGTTTGGCCGCCCACCTTATCTCCCCTTTTGAGTTGGCGCCAACTTTTCTTGCCGCCCAGCCCATATCTCTTCCAACCGGCGACCAGCTGCTGCGGTTTCCTCCTCTTGCCGGCGACGAGCTGCTGCCGGAGGAGCTCCGGTGATCTTCCTTGGCTCCGGTGACAAGGTGAGCAAGTCGCTTTCCTTATTTGGCCGGCGCAAGGTCTCCACCAAAGCTGTCCAGTTTTTTGGACAGCTTGTTCTCCTCTCGTCGGAGCGTCGTTTGGACGACGGTTAGTGCTCCGACAGCGGCTAACTTACCGGGGATTTGATCTCCGGTAATCCTCTGAGGTGGAGGACGAAGGATTCGTCAAACGGTTGACGAACACCTCTCCGGAGAAGCGAGTTTTGAGAACTCGTTTTGGATCCGAATTTAGATTCGGATCGTGATCATCTCTCGATCACGTCGTCTTCAACACGAGGCTAGTAACCTGTACGAAGATGAAGCTCGTGACTTAGCGAAGTCATCCCGAGGAGCTCGGCGTGGATACGGATAGAGACGATTCTTAAGAGGATCGTTCCGGTTGATGCCGTTCTCGCTACACGTCATACGGAAGATATAACGTAATTTAATTTCCTTTTATTGCAAATTATAATTTACGGTTATGTCTACACTTGTTGTAATATGCATGCGTGTGTTGTGTGTGTTGTAATAAATATAGATTTATTATTTTTAATTGCTTCCGCTGTGCTCATGTTTACGAAACATGATCGAACACACACACGCCGCGGTGCCGGAAACCCAACAGATACCTCGTGCTAATCTCGACAGAATTGATGGTGTCCAAATCCATCAATTCATCGACTATGGATAATTCCGATACATCACAATTACACATGTAGAGATACTCACTAGTTGTGATCCAATCACAAATTCTCTCATGTTGTGAGTCGTATCGCGGACATTCAGTAAATGAGTTTAAGATCCAATCAAATACATGAAAATATGTATACTCAAATAGTGAATCTTCATTTATCATATAAATGGTTCATACATATGGCGATTGCCTTAGGACATCTCTCATATATTACTAACACTTCTCGCATGACATACTCTACTTCTTCTGGGTCGAGGCACTTAAGTAGGGGCCGAGTGAAAGCTCGTTTATAGAGTGTGTCGCCTATTAGGGCGAAGCGAGTATTTCTTTTCTTAACTGTCTATGCTTCAGCTCGGCCATTCGGCAGTATTCCCTTCTTGAGGTAGTCAGTCAGGGGAGTCCTCCAATCCTGTGGGCTATGAGGCGCTATTGGGTCTTGATCTATATTAGCGATGAGCTGCGTCTTGGCTATTGAATCATCCAGGCTCCAAGTAGTGAGTGCACTAGTCATGCGAGCTAGCTCGTCAGCTTTTTGATTGTCCGCCCGAAGAATTTTATGAAGAGTAACCTCTTGAAATTCCGAGGATAGCTTGAGATAAGCCTGTATATAGTGCCGACTGTAACGCCTATAAAATTTCTAGCAAATTTTATAAGAATTTTGCATGATTATAATGGGCTTTTATGTGGGCTCTTTCAAAAATAAAAGAAAATAGAGCCAAAAAAGATGCATGGCCCAGGGTTTGAACCCTGAACCTCCAAGCAGATAACTAAACCTTAAGATACATGTGATAACCAGAAACCCAGCGGGGGTGTGCTGTTAGAAGGGTAAGAGAAATGATAGATAAGGGTAAGGGAGGCAAAGGGACACCTTCACTTCAATAAATAGGAGTAATGAGGAAACAAGAGAACACAAGTTATCATTCTCTTCTTCCTCTCTTCTTCCTCCATCGAAAACCTATCCCCTCCCTTCTTCCATTTCCGAAAACTCAAGAAGCAAGAAAGAGAGGCTTTGTCTTGGCTCCAAGGGTATAGTTCTATTAGTAAACCAAGCGAAAGGATGTAAGTAATCCCCTCACCTGCAGTACAAGTTATTTCGATTGTTGATTTCTTAAGATCATGCTTTGAAAGTTTCGGCCAAGACCCCATTTATGCTCTTAATGATCTTCCATGTCATGCTAGGTGTATATATGATGTTAACATGATGTTAGCTAGACCTTGGACAAGTTGTTTGAGTGTTTGATTTCAAACCCCTCCTTGAAAGTTTCGGCCAAGTCCCTATTTATGCTCCTAATGATCTTCCATGTCATGCTATATATATATATGATGTTAATATGATGTTAGTTAGACCTTGTACAAGTTGTTTGAGTGTTTGATTTCAAACCCCTCTTTGAAAGTTTCGACCAAGACCTCATTTATGCTCCTAATGATCTTTCATGCCATGCTAGGTGTATATATGATGTTAACATGATGTTAGTTAGACCTTGTGTAAGTTGTTTGAGTATTTGAATCCTTAAAACCCCCATTGGGGTTTCGGCCAAGACCATGTATGGGCTACTAATGATATTCCATGCCATGCTACATGTATATAAGATGTTAACATGATGTTAGTTAGGCTTTGTGTAAGTTATTTGGATGTTGAATTCTTACAAACCTTCCTTAGATGTTTCGGCAATGATAAGTTTATGCTCACCAATGATCTTCCATGCCATGATATATATGTATATGATGTTAGCCTGATGTTAGTTAGACTTTGTACAAGTTGAATTAGGGTTTGAATTCTTAAGATCCCCCTTGGAAGTTTCGGCCAAACCTTGTTCATGCTCACCCATGATCTTCCATGTTATGATATATCTATATATGATGTTAACATGTTGATAGTTAGACTTTATGATAGCATGATTTGTTTATGCCACTACCTTATGTTCATGTTAATTGTATGAATGTATGATTATGTTATGCTCATTGCGTCATGATGTACAAGTATGTATGATGAAATGCCTAAGAGACGCTTCCCTATGAATGGGAACTAAGAGCACTCTTTATATTATGAAAATGAACATGATATGTTATGAAAAGGAACATGATATGTTAAGATAAGGAACATGATATGTTATGATAAGGAATATGATATGTTATGATAAGGAGCATAATATGTTATGATAAGGAACATGATATGCTATTTTATTTTTGTATGACTTGTACCGGACCCTAGCAAGGTCCACGGGATAGGCTCCTACGTGCCCCTAGGTCGACGGTCATAGTACGGACCTAGTACGGGATGAGCTCCTAAGTTGCCCTAGGTCGACGATTGTAGTACGGGCCTAGGATGAGCTCCTATGTTGCCCCTAGGTCGACGGTCGTAGTACGGACCTAGTACCCTAGTAGGTTCGGGATTAGCTACCTCGGGTCTATTTAGGAATGCGCGCAAAGATGATGATGTATGTGGTACAATGTCGGGCCCTCAATGTTGAGATTATGTTGAAGTACCTATAAAATATATATTTTCAAAGAACATCTTGCATATACCCATTTCATGTCTATGTGATTATGATATTTTATATGAATGCTATGCCTACATGTTGTTTAGATGAACATGTCAATGTTTTTATGAATTCTAGTCTTATGTTCCTAAATGATCATGTCAAGACTTTTATATGAATGCTATGCCTATATGTTTCCTAAATGATCATGTCATGACTTTTATATGAATGCTATGCCTATATGTTGTTTAGATGAACATGTCAATGTTTTTATGAATTCTAGTCATATGTTCCTAAATGATCATGTTAAGACCTTTTATATGAATGCTATGCCTATATGTTGTCTAGATGAACATGTCACTACTCTATGTCTAATACCTGATGTATGATTTTTTTTTGTGAGTAGAAAAGGATCTTACTAAGCCTATGTGCTTATAGTTTCATGTTTCCCTTGTACTGCAGATAAGGATAAAGAATGACTAAACTAAAGGGAGCAGCAGGAGGGGCAAAGTGTGTGTGTGGCAGTGGCATGATGGAAGCGATCGGTTTTATGTTTCAAGACTTATGCATGTTAGTTGTTAAGAGTTGATCACTACTTGATGTTTTGATGGTTGCTACTTGATGTTAACTTAGACTTGCTTCAAGGGTTATACATGATGTGAAACTATACTCGTTATGCTTTATGAAACCTTAGTATGTTAAGCACTTGATTTAGTTAAAGAATTGCTAAGAACCTTCTTATCTTGATTGAATTGTTAAGTGATAGAAAACTATGTACCTAGATGATACTCTAAATGCCTCAATGATGTCCATGTACCCTATACCTGTATTTAGGCTCCCATAACATCATTATGTTGATTATCATGAACTTGCACCAAGTAGTGTCCTTATGAAATGATTACGCATGTTTAGTAAATGTTCACCTGTTACATGGTTAAGAATGTTGAGTTATTTGCACATAAGAAGGTAAATGCATGTGTTGGTGCAATCGGCCCAGGTCACGATTGACCAGGACTCGAGCTTGACTCGAGAGATGTTTTGATGTTAGACAAAAATATATGACAATGTAATTGTCATGGTAAAGTCTAAGTCATGGGTACTTGGCATGGAAAGTCCAAGTGGGACACTTGGCACAAGGGAAGTCCAAACATGTGTCTTAGCATGGAAAGTCCAACATGGGTTGGCGAGGGAAAGTCCAAGCTTGAGTCTTGGCGTTTGAGAAGTCCAAGGGGTTTGATATTGGTGGCGTAAAGTCCAAGCAGGAGTCTTGGCAGCATAAGTCCAATGGTTGGTGGCGTAAAGTCCAAGCGGAGTCTTGGCGGTGTAAGTCCAATTTGCCTTGGCGGTGTAGACACCGTTATCATGACATAGCCGATGGAAGCACCTGAAGGTTAGTGCGATGGATGAACAAGTCATGGATGACTTGGAGGGATCCGAGAGGCGTGAGGATGATGGAGGTGGCTAGAAGGCTTAGATCTAGGCTAAGGGTGGTCTAGCAAGTATGGGGGAACTATACTTGGGCTAAAACCTCATGGTTGAGGTGTGCCAGTCGACTGGTGCCATGTGGCAGTCGACTGGACTGAGTCAACTAGGGTTTGATTGCGAGAATTGCTCTAGCATGCCATAGGTGGCGGTCGGTGATAAGCTCGCCGGTCGTGATCTTGTGATCAGTCGACTGGTGCTCGTGAAATCGGGCACAGAATGGAGTCGAGACTCGACTGGTCGAGTAAGGCTCCATCAGTCGACTGATGGGTATCATCAGTCGACTGATGATGGATCCGTTGGACTTATCCAACGTGGATCTAGTCGTTGTCTCATGACAACAGTGGCATCAGTCGACTGATGGTCCCGATCAGTCGACTGATCGACTTTTTTCAGCACAGGTTGAAGCTTTATAAGGAGCTCGTGATGGAGGAAAATGGCATGGTTTCTTGAGGGCTTTTGGGGGATTTGCTGCTGCAAATTAGGGTCTCCAAGTTGATATCAAGCAACCAAGCGATCAAGCATTCAAGAGCATTTGTAAAGTATTTTCTTTACTTGTATTGCTTTGTATTTCATTGTATTTGCTTGTAGCATTTTGATTATTGTTGTAATCATATTGTACGAGGTTTCTCCGCCTCCGGATTGTTCCGAGAAGGAGTGTTTATTAGTGGTTGCGTATGCATCACTAGAGCTCATAGAGCTCGATCCGTGGAGTAGAAACCTTGAGGTTCCGAACCACGTTAAACAATTGTGTTTGCGTGTTTGTCTTGCTTTTCGTTATTACTATTATTATTCCGCTGCGCATAACGAGTTTTGTAGAGACGAACGCGAACGAATTCCATCATCGAACAAGCATGACGCTATTCACCCCCCTCTAGCGGCCTCAAATATCCTACAATTGGTATCAGAGCCCGGGGCTCTTCTACGGACTAACCGTTGGGAGCTAAGACAAAGAAGCTAGAGGATGAAGATGGAGTTGGAAGAACAACTCGGTTGGGACATCAACACACCGGTCTCATACTCATTATATGGACGAGAAGGCTTCAATTCTTGGAAGAGAAGAATTGAAGATTTTTTGATGATGAGGGATTTAGAGGAATGGTCCTTATTAATGGAAGGATTTGAGTATCCAAGAGGACCAAAAGGTGGATTCCTCAAAAAGAAGAGATGGAGTGAGGATCGACTCCAAAGATTCGAGAAAAACAAGAAGGTAATCAAATTCATTTTCTATTTAATTCCTAATGACTTCTTGTGTAGCCTAGGTGAGTGCATGAATGCTAAAGAGCTTTGGAGCAATTTGGCCAAGCTCCATGAAGGTCCATCACCGGTCCAAGAGGAAGGGACCGAAGAGACAAGCCCATCATCCTCACAAGGAAGTGAGGACTTGGAGGTTGAGAGACCATCAACATCCAAGGAGGAAGAGGAAATAGAATTGGAGGAGATTAGAACATCCTCAACACCAGAGCAAGAGCAAGAAGTCACTTCAACCTCCGGGAGGAATGAAGAATTCACTCCAATCACCACAACCACCCTAGGTAACTCAAACACCGTAATTCAAAATAAAAATAATATTATGTGTTTTGAGTGTAGGGAATTTGGGCACTATAAGAGCAAGTGCCTAAAGAAGATTAGGAAAGTTCCACCAACACCAAAAGTCAAGGATGCCGATTCCCCAACATCTAAAGGCAAGGAGTACATCATATGCTTCAAGTGCAATTCAAAAGGACATTATAGGAATCAATGTCCTAGGGGGAGCAAAGACCCAAGAAGGAGCATCACAAGTAGGGGGAGCTACTAAGGCAAACCTTAAGGTATATTATGTTAATAATGTTTTTTCTTTAGTTAAAAGTCAAAAGCATGCTAGGAAATTTAATTCTCTTGCAATTCACCATGAAAAGCATGCTAAAAATAAATATTTGTGTTTAGAAGCTAAAAGTGTCCACTTAGGAAATAAGGAGAAATTTAGGACTAATGTCTCTAAAAATACCTTACCTAGGGAATCTATCAAGAAAATACAAAAGCACCTAGGTTTGAATCTCAAGTGGACCAGGCATATGCCTAGGAAGTCTCATGCCCAAAGACCAAATCAAAATTCTAAAATTGGGCAATTAGAATTAGAGAATCAAGCCTTGAGGTCAAGGTTTGAAAAACTAGAAAAGACCCTCAAGATTATGCAAAAACAAATACAATGGTCTAATGGTCAAAGTCAAGGGTCAAAACCTCAAAGTCAACATCTAGGACCCAAGAAACAAAAGTCAACTAAGGGCAAGAATGGTTTGGGTCACAAACCTAAGCCTAAGGTGACTTACCATAGTGTTCCATTTGATTATGGAACACAAACTAGGTCTAGGAAGACCAAGGTCAATAGGGAAGTCATCCCTAAGATTGACCAAAGGTTGTGCCTAGTGGCTAGGGTTTCTAGGAAACCTAGGGTGACCACTAAGAAGGTTGAAAAGGGAGTTACCCCTAGAGTCAACCTAGGTAAGACCCAAATGACCAAGGCTAACAAGCCTAGGAGGGTCATTAGGAGGGTATCTAGGGAGGTTATCTCTAAGGAATACCTAATTAACCCTAGGAGCTCAAATAGGTTTTGGGTTCCTAAGAGCGTGATTGACTCACGCTAGATGGGTTAGGGTGTGCCAACCTTGATTGGATGGATAGTTAACTCAACCATGGTAAAAGTGACACTTTAGGTTATTTTCAAGGTTATGGTTACCTTGGAAATACATTTGAGCTTTAATCCTAAAAGATTTTAGGATGTGCCAATATTATTTGAGAAGTTTGATAAAATGATCAAATTGGCACATTTTAGGTTTAGAGGTCATATTGTGTCATTTTGGGTTTTTTGCACACTAGGGAGATTAGTGATAATATGGCAAAATATACTTAATTATATGAAATGTCAACTAATATTAAAATTTAGGTATCATTATACCTATGTATTTTATTTGTCATGTTTTGTTTGCCATATAACATGTCATGACATCATGTTTATTTTTATCATTTATATGTTATGATTATGTTTAGGAATTAGGATTGAATGTCATGAGTTTAAGTTTTATATCATATGTCATGACATCATGATCATTGGTCATGTTTTTATTTTGCTATCATTATGTCATGATCATTTCATGCCTTTAATTTAATGAAAATTGATTTAAGGACTTTGGCATGACTTGGAGTCTCATTCATAAGGGAATCAAGTAGGGTTGCCTTAGAAAATGCATGAAACCCTAGATTAAATGAATCAAAATCCACATCTCACATCACATTGATATATATGTGTATTTATACACTCTAGATACATGTGAGATGCTAGGATATGAGTTAAGTTCAAGGTGCATAGTTTTTGCATCTAGATGAACTAAAACTCATCTAAAATCATTGGTGGATCATTTGGAAAGCTTGTGTACAAGTCATGTACAATGAGCCCAAGGAATATGATCCAAAATAAGATTTTGAAATCATTTTAAAATCCATTTAGAAAACCTTGGTGAAGTCTATCTTTTGATAGCAATCACCATTGATGAGATTGATACAAAGTGAGCCAAAACTTAGAAGTTTTCTTCACTTTTAAATTTTGTATCGATTTCGATATTTTATGGGTAAAATAATTTTTAAATATTTTTCACTCATTGTATTGCCTATAAGTAATATACGTATCAAATTTCATATTTTTTCGATATACGTAGAATTACTTATATTTTTGAATTGATTCGATAATGAAATTGAAAATTTGATCGATCGCCTCTTGGT
Organism: Wurfbainia villosa; assembly: GCA_025175895.1. NCBI lineage: Eukaryota > Viridiplantae > Streptophyta > Magnoliopsida > Zingiberales > Zingiberaceae > Wurfbainia > Wurfbainia villosa. Next base: position 62,576,007 of record CM045997.1, read on the forward strand.
ATGATCGATAGAGTGGCAATGATCGTAGTCAAGAGTCGACTGTCATTGCTGATTTCGGGATAACTAAGTTTGTTTAGCCCGTGTTCAGCTGCGGTTAAGGTCCCTAACCACTCCTAACCCTAGGATATGCTTTGGGAAGTATTATAAAGGGTAAAAATCCATTGGATATGGATTAGGAGAGTTTTTAGGGTTTATATCAATCTTAAGGTGAGTGAAAGTTCTTTGTTGAACTTTGAACCTTAATTTTGATGGTTTAGAGTTCCTATAGGCTTAGAGACTTCCCAAGGACATTGTTGGTACAATGGTCAAGGGGGAGCAAGCCTTTAGAGGGAGTTATCCATCTTGGGATGATGGATGTGTCTTCTCTTCTTGAAGGGGGAGAAGTTATTGGGAGAGTATCATCAATTGGGGGAAAATTGATGGGATTTTCAGAAACCCAATTTGGAAATTGGAAGAGGGTAAAGGATTGCCTCTCTTGAGTGATATGAGACTTATCACTAGAAAGATGGTAGACATCCTAGGTATTATTGGATCAAGGGAGAGATTGTAAGATCTCATTGGGACATGAGACATTGACCTCCTTGGAGAGATAACCTTTTTGATGTTAGTCAAAAAGGGGGAGAATATTTGGGGAAGAATATTTTGGAAAAGGTTAAATTACCAATTTGGGATAATTGGTAAGGAGTTTTTGAGTTAGATGGTCTAACTCAAATGGTTTGAAATGTTTTGTTTGGTTTTTGTCAAACATCAAAAAGGGGGAGATTGTTGATGCAATCGGCCCAGGTCACGTATGACCAGGACTCGAGCTTGACTCGAGAGATGTTTTGATGTTAGACAAAAACATATGACAATGTAATTGTCATGGTAAAGTCCAAGTTATGGATACTTGGCATGGAAAGTCCAAGTGGGACAAGGGAAGTCCAAGCATGTGTCTTGGCATAGAAAGTCCAACATGGGTTGGCAAGGGAAAATCCAAGCTTGAGTCTTGGCGTTTGAGAAGTCCAAGGGGTTTAATATTGGCGGCGTAAAGTCCAAGCAGGAGTCTTGGCAGCATAAGTCCAATGGTTGACGGCGTAAAGTCCAAGCGGAGTCTTGGCAGCGTAAGCTCAATGTGCCTTGGCGGTATAGACTAGCTTAGCATGACAATAGCCGATGAAAGCACTTGAAGGCTAGCGTATGGATAAACAAGTCATAAATGGATTGGAGGGATCCAATAAGCGTGAGGCTGACGGAGGTGGCTAGAAGGCTTAGGTCTTGGCTAAGGGTGGTCTGGCAAGTATGGGGGAACCATACTTGGGCTAAAACCTCATGGTTAAGGTGTGCCAGTCGACTGGACTGAGTCAAGTAGGGTTTGACTGCGAGAATTGCTCTAGCAGTCGACTAATAAGCTCAACAATTGACTGATCTTGTGATCAGTCGACCGGTGCTCGTGAAATCGGGCACAGAATGGAGTCGAGACTCGACTGGTCGAGTAAGGCTCCATCAGTCGACTGATGGGTATCATCAGTCGACTGATGATGGATCCGTTGGACTTATCCAACGTGGATTTAGCCGTTGTCTCACGACAACAGTGGCATCAGTCGACTGATGGTCCCGATCAGTCGACTGATCGATTTTTTCCAGCACAGGTTGAAGCTTTATAAGGAGCTCGTGATGGAGGAAAATGGCATGGTTTCTTGATGGCTTTTGGGGCAATTTTCTGCTGCAAATCAGGGTCTCCAAGTTGATATCAAGCAACCAAGTGATCAAACATTCAAGAGCATTTGTAAAGTATTTTCTTTACTTGTATTGCTTTGTATTTCATTGTATTTGCTTGTAGCATTTTGATTATTGTTGTAATCATATTGTACGAGGTTTCTCCGCCTCCGGATTGTTCCGAGAAGGAGTGTTTATTAGTGGTTGCGTGTGCATCACTAGAGCTCGTAGAGCTCGATCCGTGGAGTAGAAACCTTGAGGTTCCGAACTGTGTCAAACAATTGTGTTTGCGTGTTTGTCTTGCTTTTCGTTATTACTATTATTATTCCGCTGCGCATAACGAGTTTTGTAGAGACGAACGCGAACGAATTCCATCATCGAACAAGCACGACGCTATTCACCCCCCTCTAGCGACCTCAAATATCCTACAACATGTTCCATGTTTTATGTTTTTTAAAGTTTAAATTATTCCACTGTAAATGCACGCATGTATGATCGCGTCGCACCGCCCTTCCTCCCCCTCTAGAGTACGAGAAGGGGCGGGCGTGACACCGCATCCTTTGGTTGTTGATATCAAATGACCATTTGAGTTGTTCCACTGCCAACTGCGAGTCTGAATGCAAAGAAATCTGAGTGGCTCCAATATGATGGGCTGCTCACATTCCGGCTAATAAGGCTTTGTACTCTGCTTCGTTGTTGGAAGCTTGGAAGTTGAGCTGTATAGCTATCCGGATTATATCTCCTTGGGGGATATTAATAATACTCCTACCCCACTTCCCTGCTTAGTTGCCGATCCATCCACATATACCTTCCATTCCTTATTTTTCTCAACCCCTGGCGTCTCAACTAGGAAATTCGCCAATACTTGCGCCTTGAGGGTCGTATGGGGTAGATACTGGATGTCATACTCAGCTAACTCAGTGATCCACTTGATTAAGCGGTAGATGCTTTCGGATTGGTCAATATCCTTCCGAGGCCACTGTTAGTTAAGACCGTGACCGGATGAGATAAGAAATACGGACGAAGCTTCCGAGCTATTATAAGTACAGCTAGTGTCAACTTTTCCAATATCGTGTACCTGCTCTCGGCAGCTTTTAATAAATGACTGACGAAATAAATAGGTAATTGTTTACCTTCTTCCTGTCGGAGTAGTACTGATGCCACGACCTCTTTAGAGGAGGCTAAGTATAGTTGCGAACTCTCTCCAGGCACAGGTTTAACAAGTGTGGGCAGCTTAGCTATATACTGCTTTAATTTGGAGAAGGTCTGTTCACACTTTTCATCCCATGAAAATCGAGCCGACCTACGGAGTACCTTAAAGAAAGGGAGACTCCGCTCAACCGACTTAGGGATGAATCGGAAAAGTGTCGTTATTCGGCCCAATAACTTTTCTACTTCTCTGATATTTCGGGGAGAAATCATGTTCTACAAAGCCCGAGCCTTCTCGGGATTAACTTTAATGCCTCGCTAAGTGACAATGTAGCCTAGGAACTTGCCTCCTCGAACCCCGAATATGCATTTGCTGGGGTTAAGCCGAATTCCATATTGGCGCAACATGCCGAACATCTCCGTCATATCTCTGACTATGTCTTCGGCTTTGGTGGACTTGATGAGGATGTCGTCCACATATACCTCGATGTTTCAGCCTATTTGTGACCGAAACACTTTGTCCATTAGCCTTTGATAAGTGGCGCCAGCGTTCTTCAATCCGAATGACATAACCTTGTAGCAAAAAGTGTCATCCGCTATGACAAAGCTGACCTTTTCTTGATCTTCTAGGGCTAATGGAATCTGATGATACCCCTGGTGAGCGTCCAACATACAAATTAGCTCACATCCTATCGTGGAATCTACTAATTGATCTATCCGAGGTAAGGGATAACAATCTTTAGGGCATGCTTTATTAAGATCTCTGAAGTCTATACATACCCTCCATTTTCCTCCTGGTTTTGGCACTAATACAATATTAGACAACCATTCGGAAAATTGTACCTCGTATCTGGCTTGCATAAGTTTCTGCACTTCGGCTCGGATAATTTGGTCTTTCTCTAGTCCGAAGTGTCTTCTTTTTTGCTTAACAAGCCGAGACCCGGGAAGGATGTTTAATCTATGCTTCATTACGACTCGAGAGATGTTCTGATTCTGTTCTTCAGGCCAAGTAAAAACGTCTTGGTTGTTTGCCAAACAATCCATCACTTCTTGCTTCAGCTCGATTGGCAAATCTGCAGCGACTCAAATGACTTACTTAGGTTGGTCCGGCCATACTTGCACGGTTTCTTCTTCCATAGGCTCTGCATGTAGGTGGCGATAATTGTCCCATAGACGACGCCAATAATGTTGCTTGTCGAGACGGGAATGGTGAGGTGTCCATGTGGCAAGCATGGCAAAAGGCTGATAACTCGGACGAAAGGAGATGACGCGAAGGGCAAGTGGTGATGGCCGAAACGGTGTCTCGACGTCTCGGCTATGAGCCGAGTCGAATGGAGCGAAACGGGCCGAATAACGGGTCCTACAAGACAGAAAGCGGTTAAGGGTACCGAGAGAGATCTCAGCAAGGCCCCTCCGATGCTTAAGACAGGAAATTAGTAGGAAGATGGACAAAGGAATGGAGAGAATGAGTTGAGAATGCGTGAACCTCTTTCTCCTTCTTCAAGAGAGATATATATAGAAGAGAAATCTCCTGCCAAATAGTATAGTCGGTATGGGCAGTATGGTTTCATGATGTATTTATGTCTGCTCTAAGAAGTAATAGGGGTCATTACCCTCATAAATGCCGCAGGCGCGTGGACTGTAATTAATACTCCTCGTGTGGTTGATGGGAGACAACTCCTCATTAATGCGGTAGACAGGTTTATAAAAATTGGTATGAGTCTCTATTCCCTGGTCGGAGGGAAACACTGATAAGGACTATTTCGTTGGCCATCTAAACAGGAAATATCCGTCACGTCCTCTGACTAAATAAGATAAATCATGTGTTGGGAAGCCATACATCTGAGATAATATGCCTTTGTCGAGATATGAGATGATGACCGAGACGCGGGACGTCTGAAATAAGATATAACCGAGCCGAGACGCGGGGCGTCTGAAATAAGATATGGTCGAGCCGAGACGCGGGACGTCTGGAATAAAATATGATCGTGCTGAGACGCGGGACGTCTAGAATAAGAGGTGATGTAGTACTGGTTGTTACATGCCTAGCCATATGTCTTAGGTTAGTTTTTCCTGGTATCAATCGTCAATATAAAAATGAAGCCAAAAATTCATGCAATATGTTGGTAATTAATATTGGATCTGTCTTTTTGGTGGATTTGATTATATTAACATTTTAATAGCCTAAGTTAATTAGACCTTAATCTATTGTCACCTTGTGACTTTAGGGCGTTCATGTATCGTCATATGCCATCAATGACTAAGGTCTCGGACCATAGAATAGCTTACTTAGACTAGACAAGTGCTAATCAATTAGAATAATATTTCAATAAATTAGAAGGTCAATTTTAGAGGATAAAATATCACCATTTGAGTTAGGGCTGAATTACTTTATTGATGGATTCAAATGTTATTGTCATATATAAATTCATATTTTTGAATATCTAGTAGATTAGATTAGGTTTATGTAAGTGATCGTGCTAAAGATAGTAAAATTTGGCATGACTCATTATTTAAATGACATGATCTAACTTGCAATTTCATGAATTTAGGTTCGAGTTAAGTAGATTCAAACACAACTACTCTTCTAGTGATAAGTTAATAATATGTAAACAAATATAAAAGTATAAAAAACTCCCCCCATATTGCCATACCATTATTGTTCTAACCCTCAATTTCAATCGTGAATAGTAACTCTATAATGTCTTAAATGATGACCCAATTACCCTATTCTCTGCATGAATGGTGCACTTACCCTACCAAGCTTGACTGACCACTATTCCAATGATTTTTGTGAAATGAGATTGATATTTTATTTTATGTGATGCAGCTCGGAATTTTTTCGCTCCTCGATCTGGTGCCACCGAGGAAGGGGTCCTCTCCGACCGCATCAGTAAATTTATCCTGAAAAAATTAACATGCGTTAAATCACCGCCGGCCTATCCGACGACGACACTCTGATGCCTAAGTTAGGTCGGACATCAATGAAAGACAATATATTAAATACAGTAAAAACAATGTAAAAAAAAAGGAAGATAACTTATCTCATTTGTAATTAGAAAAATATGAAAGAGCCCTGAGTGATGCTTAGATAAGATCATAAAAAAATTGCAGGATAGCTAGAAACATTGCAACTCCAAACCTCCTTAGCTAATTCAAGCTTCCCATCTCTCAATAATGCATTCAATGAGTCTTTTAAGATCACATAGCAAGGTGTGGTAAAGAGGTCTCATCCAACCATATCTTTGAAGTGTGTGCACATAGTGATATAAAAGAACTGCATAATCTCTTGGCTCCTCATGACTTGCACCTAAGAGTACTAGTTTCTCACAAGCTGCTAATGCACGCCTCATACCACCAAAGCGAGTTATAGTCCAAACTCCACGCTCTATTCTAGGATGGGCAACCTTGGAAGAAACCATTTCTAAACCACTAACATTGCCACATAAATTGTAGTGTCTTTCTCCAATCGATCTGGATCCAAAAGTGAGATTTACAACATGTGCTACTCTTAAAACTGAAGTAATAGCTCGATCATACTGAAATGGCTAGAAAAGTATTCTTAAGATCCCTTAAGATCTTCCCCAAAAGTGACTTCGTCGTAATAATATGACATTGATCAGATAATTGGCTTTTCTATTTTCGATTTCCCCTGAATCTCAGACTCTGCTAGAACAAATTATTTTAGAAGGCGGTTGCCAAATGCTCGTGACATTGCTAATATGCCTCCAACCCTCCAGGTACCAACCCGCATGACAACTCCTCCAGCATCCTCAATTCTCTTGCGCTTATCACTTCTATTCGGCTTGTGGTCATCATAGAGAGGAATTGCTTTTCCAGCCTTACATATTACATCACGTGAATCACCGACATTAGCTTCAAATAATTGTTTATCGATCAAAACTGCAGTAGAGGCTGAAAAACCATCATCTCTAGTAGTGTTGCTTTCAGAAGTTAAGAAATCTGAATCAGTTCTTTTAAATGTCTCGCTTATTGCGAGTTTTGTATCCACCATGAATAATGGATGCTTTGTTAAGTTGTTGAACAAGTGCTCCTTCAAATATTCAGAAGCACATGAACCACCATTTCCATCGAATATCCCAAAAAGGTCGATCAATTTTCCATCAATTTCAGCTGATTTATGCTCATAGTTGTCCTCCATGCTTGGCCTTTTCCCCTTAAAGCTAGCATATCCACACTGCCAACGAGCATCCACACTTTTCCATGTTCCACTTGCATAATTACTATTTACTTCGTGATCCTTTTCAGGTGATACATTGTCAGCAGCTCCACGCTCCAAAGCTAGGCCTAAATCCACCATCATCGTTGCACGTCTTAAGATAAAATTCCTATCTCAACGAGGACCAAGCCCTCTTTCCACCTTTGTTCCTTTGAAGTCGAACGTTCCAGGTTCTTCATGCGATTGACAAAGTCGTTTAAGTCAGCATTATACACCATCTATCTTGTTGAGAACCTGTTTACAACCTCCCAAGCTAAGAACTCTTCGATCCGAGGCCGAGCGTGTAGATCGGAAAGCGGAGAATGAGGCCGCCAGGGGCAGATCATCGTGACGGTGATCAACGAATTCGAAGGAAGAGAGGAAAAGGGGGAGATTGGAGAGAAGATGGTGGTTCCTTTTCTTGCGACAGTGGCCCCCCCAGGGGGCAGATCATCGTGACGGTGATCAACGAATTCGAAGGAAGAGAGGAAAAGGGGGGGGAGATTGGAGAGAAGATGGTGGTTCCTTTTCTTGCGACAGTGGCTCCCCAAGCCGCCTCCTTGTCGAAGCAACCCTCCCCAAGCCGCCACCCTCCCCTCAGCGGGAGATGTGACAAGAAGCCCTCTTCCGTAGCCACTTCTTTTATATCTCCTCACGGTCGGTTTTTTATTTCATGGGCCATTATATTTCTATATTAGAGGTGACTCTTCTAAATAGTCAGACGAATCACTCCGATGAGTCTGACTTCAATTTTATCACTTTGTCACCTAGAGTCTGATCATATCTTTGCTTCTTGTTCCTTTATTCGGTAATATCATACGCATCCATAGTGTTCGGTGATCTGCCTGATCGAATGAAGAAAAGGCTGATTCGAGGACTTACAAACTGTCTCAGATGGATATAATAAGACGACTAATTTGAGGGCTTACGAATAACCTCTGGCGGGTATGAGGATGATCGAAGTCAGGACTTACGAATCACCTTAATTAGATATAAGAGAAAGACCTCCAAATCCCGACTGAATAAAGTGATACTCATTTCAGAATACTTAGACTTAATAAAATAAAAGAAAACCTAGAACACCTGAAGCGCCCGAGCTTGGACCACTTCGACATAAAGAAATAAAATAACAACTAGCCTGACATATCTCGACTAAATGATATAACAACAAGTTCAAGAACACCTCGGCCTAATAAAATAAGAGCTGATCCGAGATACCGGGATTGAATAAAATAATATCTGTCTCATAATGCTTTGGTTATATAGAATAAGAGCTGACCAAAAATGCTTTGACTGAATAACATAATATCCATTTCAGAATACCTCTGATGGATAAATTAATGTATGACTCGAAGCGCCTCGGTGAAATGAAATAAGACCTCCTTCTGTTCAGTTTGGCCGAATAAAATAACAGTAAACCTGGAGTGACTTGGCTCGGATAAATTTGACATAAAGAAATAAAATAACAACTAGCCTGACATATTTCGGCTAGACTGAATAAATTAATATCCACCTCATAATCCTTCAATAAGATAAGAACTGACCTAACAATACCTGGACTGAACTGAACAAAATAATATACACCTCACAATACTTCAATAAGATAAGAACTATCCCAACAACATCTGGACTAAATTGAATAAAATAATATACACTTCACAACACTTCAATAAAATAAAAATTGACTCAGCAATGCCTGGACTAAATAATACCAACACTTCATAAGTAGGCAAATAGAATATCCCTCTCCTCGACTAACTGAATATAAAATCATACTCCTCCCGGTTTGGTACTACACGGGGAAGGTAAGCTTCGATCAATGCTAAGATGAATAAGAGTGTAGGCCGATTTGAGGGTGTACGAACCGCCTCTGTCAACTGTGAGAATAAACTTTGCCATTCTTCGAAAGTGCATTCTACTTTAAACACAACTCCTCCGATCCATCACCGTACGGGGAACAACAACTACGAGTGCACTGAGGGCTTACGAATGGCCTTAGACGGCTGTGTTGAAGAATAAAACCTACTCGAGGGCTTACGAACTGCCTCGGTCACCTTTAGTAAAATACTCCGCCATTCTTCCAAAGTGTGTTCTACCTTAAACCCAACTCTTCCGATCCGTAACCACACGGAGAACAATAACTTCGAGCATGCCGAGGGCTTACAAATTGCCTCAGACGGTCGAGTTAAAGAATAAGACCGACTCGAGGGCTTACGAACTACCTCGGTCGATTTTAGAAAAATACTCTATCGTTCTTCCAAAGTGTGTTCTACCTTAAACCCAACTCCTCCGATCCACAATCGCATGGGGAACAAAAACTGTGAGCGTATTGAGGGCTTACGAATGACCTTGGACGGTCGAGTGGAAGAATACGACCGATTCGAGGGCTTATAAACTGCCTCGGTCGACTTTAGAAAATACTCCACTGTTTTTCTAAAGTGTGTTCTACCTTAAACTCAACTACTCCAATCCACAACCGTACTGGGAATAACAAATGCAATCACACTGAGGGCTTACCAATGGCCTTGGATGCCCGAGTTGAAGAATAAGGCCGACTCGAGGGTTTACGAACTGTCTCGGTCGACTTTAGAAAATACTCCGTCGTTGTTCCAAAGTGTGTTCTACCTTAAACTCAACTCCTCCGATCCGCAACCGCATGGGAAACAACAACTGCGAGCGCATTGAGGGCTTACAAATGGCCTCGGACGAATGAGTTGAAGAATAAGACCGACTCGAGGGCTTACGAACTACCTCGGTCAACTTTAGAAAAATACTTTGTCGTTATTCCAAAATGTGTTCTACCTTAAACCCAACTCCTCTGATCTGCCATTGCACAGGGAATAACAACTGCGAGCGCACCGAGGGCTTATGAATGGCCTCGGATTACCGAGTTGAAGAATAAGACTGACTCGAGGGCTTATAAACTGCCTTGGTCGACTTTGATAAAATACTCCATCGTTCTTCCAAAGTGTATTCTACCTTAAAACCAACTCCTCCAATTTGCCACCACGTGGGGAACAACAACTGCGAGTGTGCCGAGGGCTTACGAATGCCCTCAGACGGTCGAGTTGAAGAATAAGACCAACTCGAGGGCTTTAGTAAAATACTCCTTCGTTCATCCGAAGTGAATTCTACCTTAAACCCGACTCCTCCTATCCACCACCGCAGGGGGAAATAAGAAAACCTTAAAGAAGTGTGTAGCTCTAGCCTCCGTATAGAGAGTAATAATCCATGTATGATAAGTAGGAATAGTCCATAGTAGGTTAAGTTTAGAGTTACTTCTTTGAGAACTTTTGAGAAAACCTGCTTATACTTATAAATCCCGAATTTGATAATACAAATAGACAATAAAATAAACTCAAGAGCGAATGAACAACTGAGCCAGGTCTTCTATTTGTAGGAGATTTGAGGCCGCTAGAGGGGGGTGAATAGCGACGTGCTCGTACGATGATGAAATTCTTTCGCGTTTGATCGTCTACAATCTTGTTAGCGCGAAATAGTAATAACAAATAAATATAACAAGATACACAATCACAACACGGTCATATAACGTGGTTCGGAACCTCAAGGTTCCTACTCCACTGATCGGGCTTAAACGAGCCCTAGCGATGCCAATCACACACCACTAATAAACACTCTTTCTCGAAACAATCCGGAGGCGGAGAAACCTCGTACAATAGTTTACAACAATAAACTAATAACAACAAGCAAATAAGATGAAATACAATGCACTACAAGTAAAGAAAATGCTTTACAAATGCCTTTAGATTGCTTGTTTGTTGATCGCTTGAACCGTGGTTGAAGACCCTGATTTGTAGCAGCAAATCGCCTCAAAAATGTCCAAGAAATCGCTTTTGTTTTTTTTCTCCATCACGAGCTCCATTTAAAGCTTCAACCTGTGCTAGAAAAAGTCGATCAGTCGACTGGTCGGGACCATCAGTCGACTCATGCCAATGTTGTCGTGAGACAACGGCTAGATCCACGTTGGATAAGTCCAACGGATCCATCATCAGTCGACTGATGATACTTATCAGTCGACTGATGGTCGACTGATGGAGCCTTCACTTGACCAGTCAAGTCTCGACTCCATTCTGTGCCCAATTTCACGAGCACCAGTCGACTGATCACAAGATCAGTCGACTGCTCAGCAAATCAGTCGACTGCCCACCTATGGCAGTCGACTGCTAGGGCAATTCCCGCAGTTAAACCCTAGTTGACTCACACCAGTCAACTGCCACATGACACCAGTCGACTGGCACACCTCAAACATGAGGTTTTAGCCCAAGTATGGTTCCCCCATACTTGCTAGACCACCCTTAGCTTAGACTTAAGCCTTCTAGCCACCTCCATCAGCCTCACGTCTTTCGGATCCCTCCAAGTCATCCATGACTTGTTCATCCATCGTGCTAGCCTTTAGGTGCTTCCATCGGCTATGTCATGCTAACGGTGTCTACATCATCAAGGCACATTGGACTTATGCCACCAAGACTCCGCTTGGACTTTACGCCACCAACCATTGGACTTATGCTGCCAAGACTCCCGCTTGGACTTTACGCCGCCAATATCAAACACCTTGGACTTCTCAAATGCCAAGACTCAAGCTTGGACTTTCCCTTGCCAACCCATGTTGGACTTTTCATGCCAAGACCCATGCTTGGACTTCCCTTGTGCCAAGTATCCGACTTGGACTTTCCATGCCAAGTACCCATGACTTAGACTTTCCCATGACAATCATACTGTCATATGTTTTTGTCTAACATCAAAACATCTCTCGAGCCAAGCTCGAGTCCTGATCAATCGTGACCTGGGCCGATTGCACCAACAATCTCCCCCTTTTTGATGTTTGACAAAAACCAAACAAACCATTGAGTTAGAAAACTAACTCAAATCCCTTACCAATTATCCCAAATTGGTAATTTTACCTTCTCCCCCTTTTTGACATACATAAAAAATGTTATCTCTCCAAGGAGGTCAATGTCTCATGTCCCAATGAGATCTTACAATCTCCCTCTTGATCCAAAAATATCTAGGATGCCTACCATCTTCCTAGTTATAAGTCCCATATCACTCAAGAGAGGCAATCCTATACTCTCTCCCAATTTCCAAATTGAATTTCTCAAAAACCCATCAATTTTCCCAATTGATGTCCTTCTTCCCTTCAAAAATACATCCATCATCCCAAGATGGATACCTCCCCTTAAAGGCTTGCTTCCCCTTGACCATTGCACCAACAATGTCCTTGGAAAAGTCCCTAAGCCAATAGGAATTCTAAACCATCAAAATTAAGGTTCAAAGTTCAAACATGAACTCTTCCACCCTTAAATTTGATACTTTGACCTAATACCTCTCCAAATCCATATCCAATGGATTTTCACCTTTTATAATGCTTCCCAAAGCATATCCTAGGGTTAGGAGTGGTTAGAGACCTTAACCGCAGCTGAACACGGGCTAAACATACCTTGTTTTCCCGAAATCAGCATTGGCAGTCGACTCCGTCATCTACCAGTCGACTGCCACTCACATCATTCGACTGTAAATTCTCGAATTTTAGCTATCAGAATCGAATTTTGAGAAGACATAAGTAATTCTACGTATATCAAAAAATCACGAAATTTGATACTTATATTACTTATAGTCAATACAATGGGTGAAAAATATTTGAAAATTATTTTACCCATAAAATATTGAAATTGATACAAAATCCAAAAGTAAAGAAAAACTTCAATGTTTTAGCTCACTTTGTATCAATCTCATCAATGGTGATCACTATAAAAAAATAGGCTTCACCAAGGTTTTTCAAAAGGATTTTAAAATGTTTTTAAAACCTTATTTTGGATCATATTCCTTGGGCTAAATGTACATGACTTGTACACAAGCTTTCCCAATGTTTCACCACTCATATAAGATGAGTTTGAGTTCACCTAGATGCAAAAACTATGCACCTTGAACTTAACTCATATCCTAGCATCTCACATGTATCTAGGGTGTATAACATACACATACATGTCAATTTAATGTGAGATGTGAGTTTTGGTTCATTTAATCTAGGGTTTCATGCATTTTCTAAAGCAACCATACTTGATTCCCTTATAAATGGGACTCCAAGTCATGCCATTGTCCTTAAATCAATTTTAATCAAATGCATGAATGATTATGACATTAATGATGATATAAATAAGCATATGCTCATAATCATGATGTCATGACATAATATAAAATCTAAAAACACATGACATTTATCCTAAATCCTAAACATGATCATGACATATAAATGATGAAAATAAACATGATGTCATGTCATGACATATGAAAAATCAAGCATGGCATATAAAATGTGTATAAGAGTACCTAAATTTTAATATTAGTTGCCATTTGATATGATTAAGTATATTTTGTCATATTACTACTAATCTCCCTAGTGTGCCAAAAACCCAAAATGACACACTATGACCTCTAAACCTAAAATGTGCCAATTTGATCATTTTATCAAAACTTCTCAAATAATATTGGCACTTCCTAAAATCTTTTAGGATTAAAGCTCAAATGTATTTTCAAGGTAACCATAACCTTGAAAATAACCTAAAGTGCCACTCTTATCATGGTTGAGTTAACTACCCACCCAATCAAGGTTGACACACCCTAAACCCATCTAACGTGAATCAATCACGCTCTTAGGAACCCAAAACCTATTTGAGCTCCTAGGTTTAATTAGGTATTCCTTAGGGATGACCTCCCTAAATACCCTCCTAATGACCCTCTTAGGCTTAGAAGCCTTGGTCATTGTGGTCTTGCCATGGTTAACCTTAGAGATTGCCTCCCTAATAACCTTCTTAGTAGCCACCCTAGGTTTCCTAGAAACCTTAGCCACTAGGCACTTACCATGGTTACTCTTAGGGATAACTTCCCTAGTAACCTTGGTCTTCCTAGACCTAGTTAGTGTTCCATAATCTAATGGAACACTATGATAAGCCACCTTAGGCTTAGGTTTGTGACCCAAACCTTTCTTGCCCTTAGTTGACTTTTGTTTCTTGGGTCCTAGATGTTGACTTTGAGATATTGACCCTTGACTTTGACCATTAGACTCTTGCATTTGATTTTGCATAATCTTGAGGGTCTTTTATAATTTCTCAAGCCTTGATCTCAAGGCTTGGTTCTCTAATTCTAATTGCCCAATTTTAGAATTTTGATTTGGTCTTTGGGTATGGGACTTCCTAGGCATGTGTCTTGTCTATTTAGGATTAAGGTCTAAGTGTTCTCCTATTTTCCTAATATACTCCCTAGGAAGGACGTTTCTAGAGACATTAGTCCCAAATTTCTCCTTCTTTGAAAGGTAGACATTTTTGGCTCCTAAACACAATTCCCTATGTCTAGCATGCTCTTTATGATAAATAGCAAGATTATTAAAATTATTCCTAGCATGCTTTTGACTATAAGAATTAGAAAGAGCATTACTAAAATATATCTTAGGGTTAGCCTTAGCTCCCCCTACATGTGATGCTCCATTTTGAGTCTTTTTCTCCCCCTTCTTGCATTGACTCCGGTAGTGTCCCGGTTGTCGGCACTTGAAGCATATGACATGCTCCTTGCTCTTTTGACTTTGGGCACCGACATTCTTGACCTTTGTGTTGACTTTTGGTGCCGGAGGAGTTTTCCTAATCCATTTTGGACACTTGCTTTTGTAGTGCCCGATTTCCCTACACTCAAAACATATTATATGTATTTTATTATTAACACATATGTTTGAGTTACCTAGGGTGGTTGTGGTGGTCGGAGTGGATTCTTGAGCTTGCTCTTCCTCTCTACCGGATGTAGATGATTCTTCTTGTTGCTCCGATATTGAGGATGGTCTCTCCTCCTCAATCCTAGAAGTAGATGCTTCTTCCACTTCTTTCACCTTTTCCGATTCGGATGTTGATTTCCTATCAATCTCTGAATCCTCATGCTCTTTAGATGATGATGTACTTGCTTGAGCTTGAGAGGGTGAGCACTCCTCTTCTTCTTCTTCTTCTTGGATTGATGATGAATTTTCATGAAGCTTGGCCAAATCGCTCCATAGCTCCTTGGCATCTATGCACTCACCTAGGCTACACAAGAAGTCATTAGGAATTAAATCAAAAATGAAATTGATTACCTTCTTATTTTTCTCAAATCTCTGGAGTTGATCTTCACTCCATTTCTTCTTCTTGAGGAAGCCACCCTTTGGTCCTTTTGGATATTTGAATCCTTCCATTAATATGGACCATTCCTCAAAATCCTTCATCATAAAAAAATCTTCAATTCTTCTCTTCCAAGAATTGAAGCCTTCTCGTCCATAGAAAGCATATGGGACCGGCGTGTTGATATCCCATCCTAGTTGTCTTAGGACTTCCATCTTCCCTCTAGCTTCTTTAGCTCCCGGCGGTTAATTCGTAGAAGAACCCTGAGCTCTGATACCAATTGTAGGAGATTTGAGGCCGCTAGAGGGGGGTGAATAGCGACGTGCTCGTACGATAATGAAATTCTTTCACGTTTGATCGTCTACAATCTTGTTAGCACAGCGGAATAGTAATAACAAATAAATATAACAAGATACACAATCACAACACGATCATATAACGTGGTTTGGAACCTCAAGGTTTTTACTCCACGAATCGGGCTCAAACGAGCCCTAGCGATGCCAATCACACACCACTAATAAACACTCATTCTCGGAACAATCCGGAGGCGGAGAAACCTCGTACAATAGTTTACAATAATAAACTAATAACAACAAGCAAATAAGATGAAATAAAATTCACTACAAGTAAAGAAAATGCTTTACAAATGCCTTTAGATTGCTTGCTTGTTGATCGCTTGAACCATGGTTGAAGACCCTGATTTGCAGCGGTAAATCGCCTCAAAAATGTCCAAGAAATCGTTTTGGTTTTTTTTCTCCATCACGAGCTCCATTTAAAGCTTCAACCTGTGCTGGAAAAAGTCGATCAGTCGACTGGTCGGGACCATCAGTCGACTGATGCCACTGTTATCGTGAGACAACGACTAGATCCACGCTGGATAAGTCCAACGGATCCATCATCAGTCGACTGATGATACCTATTAGTCGACTGATGGAGCCTTCACTCGACTAGTCGAGTCTCGACTCTATTCTGTGCCCGATTTCACAAGCACTAGTTGACTGATCACAAGATCTGTTGACTGCTCAGCCAATCAGTCGACTACCCACCTATGGCAGTCGACTGCTAGGGAAATTCCCGCAGTCAAACCCTAGTTGACTCAGGCCAGTCGACTGCCACATGTCACCAGTCGACTGACACACCTTAAACATGAGGTTTTAGCCCAAGTATGGTTCCCCCATACTTGCTTGACCACCCTTAGCCTAGACCTAAGCCTTCTATCCACCTCCATCAACCTCACGCCTCTCGAATCCCTCCAAGTCATCCATGACTTGTTCATCCATCGTGCTAGCTTTCAGGTGCTTCCATCGGCTATGTCATGCTAACAGTGTCTACACCGCCAAGGCACATTAGACTTACGCCTCCAAGACTTCGCTTGGACTTTACGCCGCCAACCATTGGACTTATACTGCCAAGACTCCCGCTTGGACTTTACGCCGCCAATATCAAACCCCTTGGACTTCTCAAATGCCAAGACTCAAGCTTGGACTTTCCCTTGCCAACCCATGTTGGACTTTCCATGCCAAGACCCATGCTTGGACTTCCCTTATGCCAAGTATCCCACTTGGACTTTTCATGCCAAGTACCCATGACTTGGACTTTCCCATGACAATCATACTGTCATATGTTTTTGTCTAACATCAAAACATCTCTCGAGCCAAGCTCGAGTCCTAGTCAATCGTGACCTGGGCCGATTGCACCAACACTATTTAGATAGGCATCCAACATATTTGGCGACTGTTATGGAGATCATTGGAGATGGATCTCTTGTAGGTGAGTAGCTCGGTTGAGTAGCTGAGTGCAAATAATTACCTTAGCTAAGTGTCAGATGGGATGAAGTATGTTAACTCAACTGAATGGTTGAATGCCAGTAATGACCCTAGCCGAGTGTCTGGAAGGGATGAAGTGTTGGATCGAAAGCAAGCTAGAGGTGGGGTGAATAGCAAGCTTGAAAAATTTCTTTTCGTTTCAATAAAACTAAAGTAATGCAGCGGAATAAAAGTAAAGGACACTTTATTTTTACTTGGTTCATAACCTAATGGTTGCTACTCCAAGGCCTTGCGTGTTAGTAGTATATGAGAGGTGTCCTAAGGCAATCGCCTTATGGTTGTACCATTTATTTGATAAATGAAGATTCCCTATTTGAGTATACATGTTTTCATGTATTTGATTGTATCTTAAACTCATTTGCTAAATGTTCGCAATACAATTCATAGCATGAGAGGATTTGTGATTGGATTACAACTAGTGAGTATCTCTATATGTGTAATTGTGATGTATTGGAATTATCCCTAGTCGATGAATTGATGCATTTGAACGCCATCTATTCTGTTGAGACTAGCATGAGGTATACTCTTTGGTTTATCCAAGCAGATGTTCCTCACTAGCTGGAGACATTGGGATGTCTGGAGTTAATCGTGGATGCTAGTTATGGTAACTAGTTCATTGGAGTGACTAACTGTAAGACTTTATATGGTTATCTGTATATATGGATATGTCAATGAAGTTCTTACAACAGCTTAAGTGCAATGTTCCTTCGACTTTCGGTATTCAAGTCATCTTGGTCATGAAGACTTATGCTTTGACATCTAAAGCAAGCATCTTCGAGGAGATGTGGACCCAAGATGATTGGGTATAAGTCGAAGTGGCCGAAGGTGTTTAAATAGCCTACAAAGGATTCACCACTCCTTGCGAGAAGATGTATACCTTTGGCCTCTTGTCGAATTTTTAATAAAGTCTTTGGCCAAAGCATTACATGTTTAAAGTAAGGTACTCTTGGATACATGTGCAGTAACTAAAATCCGCAGGATGAGGAATAATACTTGGGCTAGGTGTGACGTAGTTAGCCTAGTGGGGACTGACACTATAGACTATGTCTTGAACCAAGTGGGTATAAGATGAGTGAAGGTAACGGGGCACGATTTACTATAGTTGCTGAAGGGTTTCAGAAGCATTCTGGGATCAACCGTTGATTTTCCGATTAATTGGGGATCATGATGTACTACTAGGTGCCACTCATGATCGTTCTATAATTAATGGTTAATTATAGACGACCAATATAAACTGGAAACCTATTTGGTCACACGCACAACGAGCATAATCCGAAGGATTTAAAACAAGTTTGATAATAGAATTTTTAGATTGAGAGAGACTAGGTTTGGTTGGACCAAACAAAGAGCGAGTATGAAATGGTTTCAGTCGCATCGGAAGCAAAGATGGGCTGAGTCTTATGAAGACATAATGGATGAACCAAATTGATTTGGTTATGATCCAATGGTGGAAAATAAACCAAAGTGGTTTGGTTTGTTTTAAACGAATGAACCAAAGTTAGTTCGGTTCGTTTTAACTTAAAATAGACCAATGCGGTTTGGTTATTTTAACTTAAGTTATTGAAGCGGGTTAACGGGTTTTGGTTATGAACCAATAACTCCTACGAGAAGGTTTTTTATGGTCAAGAAACACGCACTCTATTAAAATGCGGCTTTAGGGTTTTTGAAAAACCCTAAGAGTTATTTTTGGAAATAGCTAGCATCCTCTTCTTCCTCCTTGCCCTTGCCGTCCAACTTTGTTGCTGCCACCTCCTTGCCGCCGGCCAACCACCAGCCGTCGGCCACCCTTGGGCCACCCTCAGCCTTCGGCCAACCACCCTTGGTCGCCGGCAACCAAGGAGCAACCGGCCAAGCCTTTGGCCGGTTATCTTCTCCACCAACACAAGCTGTCCAGTTTTGGACAGCTTGTTTCTCTCTTCGTAGAGAGGTCGTTTGGTTGGCGTTTTGTTCTCCGACAGTGACTTACTTGCTGGGGATTGGATCTCGAGCAATCCTCACAAGTGGAGGTCCAAGGTTTCGTCAATTGGTTGACGAAAACCGCTTCTGAGAAGCGAGTTCGTGGAGCTCATTTTTTGATCCGAATTTGATTCGGATTGTGATCGTCTCTCGGATCACATCGTCTTCGACTCGAGGCTAGTGACTTTTGCGAAGACGAGGCTCATGGCTTTGTGAAGCTATCCCGACGATACTCAGTATGAATACGGATAGAGGCGATTCTAGTGAGGGTCGCTACGGTTGATGTCATTCCCGCTACACGTGATACGTCAAGTATAACTAGAATAAATTTTCTTTTATTGAAAAATTTTAAATAGCGATTATGTCTACACATGTTGTATCTTGCATGTGTGTGATGTGTGTGTTGTAATAAAATTATCTTATTACTTGTTTTTGCTTCCGCTGTGTGCATGTTTACAAAACGTGTTCGAACACACATTCGTCACGGTGTCGGAGAAATCCAATAGTGGTATCAGAGCCCCATTGTGTATTGACATAATCATAAAATTGTTTTGCAATAGTCATAATTGTATTTATGAAAATATTCTACTTTTGGAAAGTTTAGAAGTATTTATAGAAATTTGAATTTGTAAAGAACTTCAAATTATAAGTTTCCTTATATGATTAGGAAATTACAATTTAGGAAATTTATTTCCTAAATTAGATTTGACTTTTCTTAATTAACACTTTCCATAAATAAAATATGTAATTATATTTAGAAATTTGTTTCCTAATTTAATCATGATTTGATTTGAGAAATCAAATCTAAAACATATTTTATTTCCAAAATAGTTATGACAAATAAGGAAACTATTTGTACATGTCATAATTGTATGCCATGTAATTGCATTAGATGCATATCATTATGCCATACATGCTATGACATGTAGATGTATGTCATGTGTGTCATGCCATGTAGATAATAGTTATTTGCATGAAAAAAAGGATGAGACTTTAAAACCTTTACACAATATTAAAGCCTACACCTTCCATTAATATGGTTAGAACCAGAGTTTCATTTCTTGTTTGGGTTGTTGGACTCTCTCCAAGCTCGGCTCGAACCTGAACATGTTCAAACCATTGAATAGTTTAATATTAATATGGTAAGAGTCAGAGGTCAATCGTTAGCTTAGGTTGTTGGACTCTCTCCAAGCCTGGCTAATTGGTTGAATGCACTCTAACCATATTAAAACTATTTCTTGATTAATGGGTTGACTTTAACTTGGAGCATCGACTTGTTGGACTCTCTCCAAGGTCGATGTGAAGGGAGGTGAATTTGGGTGCTATACATATGATGTATACTTGTTAATATATTAACAACTCAATGTATGTGTGAACATTCAATTAGTTGATAACACATTGTGATAGTTGCATATATGTGATATGCAATCGGTATACTTGATACTTACCATCGTAGCTAAGAATGACTTGTCGGACTCTCTCTAAGGTTATTCTTATCTATGTTGGATATCAACCCATTCGGAGATAGACCTACGATCTCCCGAATTAATTTTGAGGGTTTTTGAAATTCGAAAAATGAATGAGATTTTGTAAATGTATGTTGATGCATTTTAAAATCATTTTTTCATATATGCTTGATTTGTATTTCTAGATTAATCAATTGATCATGACGTCTTTGAATTTGCGCTCGATTTTAGATTCAAATAAATTGACTGGGCTGAACTTCTTGGACTGGGTTAGAAACTTGAGAATTGTTCTCAAGGTTGAAAAACTTGCGTTTGTCCTCAAAGAGCCTCTTCCTGCCCGTCCTAGTGATGACGCAACTCCAGACGAATTGTTGGCCTATCAGAAACATGTGAATGATTCTGAATTGGCGAGTTGCATCATGCTAGCTGCGATGGTACTTGAGCTTCAGAAGCAACATGAGCATATGGATGCTAATACCATTGTCTTCCATCTTCATGAGTTCTTTGATGAGCAAGCGAGATCCGAAAGGTTCAAAGTCTCCAAGCTCCTGTTCACCTCTGAGATGCAAGAAGGTTCATCTGTGGTACTGCTCAACATGTTGAAGACTGTAGAGCCTTTTGTTAAGCATGAGCAGGGGACAGTGCTGTTAGTTGATTCCTCAAAGAAAGGTTCTAAGAGGAAGTCAAAGGAACAACAAAAGGGGAAGAAGAAAAAGGCTAAAAAGGCAGAACCGGCTCAAAAGGGCACTTGCCATCATTGTGGCAAGGAGAGCCATTGGTGAAGAAACTACAAGATTTATCTTGAGTCCGTGAAGAAGAATAAGACATTTGATGCTCCATCTTCTTCAGATATCTTTGTTATTGATTGTCATTCTATTTCCTTAGACACTTGGGTACTGGATATCGAGTGTGGCTCACATATATGTAATGACATACATGAGCTAAGGAATAGAAGAAGACTTGTCAAGGGAGAGTCAAATTTACATGTTGGGAATGGAGAAAAGGTTGCTGTACTCGCCATCGGAACGTATATGTTGAAGCTCTCTATAGGACTTGTCTTAGAACTGGACAATTGCTATTTCATTCCTTCGTTGATAAAGAACATCATTTCTATTTCTTGTTTAAATAGAAATGGGTGTTGGGTTTCCGGCACCGCGGTGTGTGTGTGTTCGATCACGTTTCGTAAACATGAACACAGCGGAAGCAATAAAAATAATAAATCTACATTTATTACAACACACACAACACACGCATGCATATTACAACAAGTGTAGACATAATCGTAAATTTAAATTTGTAATAAAAGGAAATTTATCTACGTTATACCTTTCGTATGACGTGTAGCGGGAACGGCATCAACCGGAACGATCCTCGCTAGAATCGTCTCTATCCGTATCCACGCCGAGTTCCTCGGGATGACTTCGCTAAGCCACGAGCTTCGTCTTCGTATGGGTTACTAGCCTCGTGTTGAAGACGACGTGATCGAGAGATGATCACGATCCGAATCCAAATTCGGATCCTAATACGAGTTCTCAAAACTCGCTTCTCCGGAGAGGTATTCGTCAACCAATTGAAGAATCCTTCGTCCTCCACCTCAGAGGATTATCGGAGATCGAATCCCCAGTAAGTTAGCCACTGTCGGAGCTCTAACCGTCGTCCAAACGACGCTCCGACGAGAAGAGAACAAGCTGTCCAGAAAAACTGGACAGCTTTGGTGGAGGAGATAGGCGCCGGCCAACCAAGGGAAGAAAAGGCTCACCTTGATGCCAAACCTATAGGAGATCACCGGAGGGTCGCTGGAGGATCACCGGCTGAAGCTTGGTCCCCGGCAAGGAGCTGGACGGTGGCACAACAAGCTGGGCGGCAATGGAGGTTGGGCGGCAATGAAGGTTGGGCGGCAACTCCAAGCTAGGGTTTTGGATTAGGGCTTAATTATCCCTTAAGCCCTCTTTTATAGAGAACTAATTCTCTTAATGGTTATTGGATCATAACCATTAGGCCCGTTAACCCGCTCCATTAAGATAAGTTAAAATAAAACAAACCATGATGGTTTATTTTAAGTTAAAACGAACCGAACCAACTTTTGGTTCATTCGTTTAAAATAAACCAAACCCTTTGGTTTATTCTCCTACATTGGATTAGAACCAAACCATTTTGGTTCATCCATTACGTCTTCATAAGACTCGGCCCATCCATGCTTTCATTGCGACTAAAACGATTTCATGCTCGCTTTATGTTTGGTCCAACCAAACCTAGTTTCTCTCGGTCTGAGAATCCCATTATCAAGCTCGTTTTAAATCCTTTGGATTACGCTCGTTGTGCGTGTGACCAAATAGGTTCTCGGTTTATGTTGGCCGTCTATAATTAACCATTAATTATAGAACGATCATGAGTGGCACCTAGTAGTACATCATGATCCCCAATTAACCGAAAAGATCAACGGTTGATCCAGAACTATTTCTGAAACCCTTCAGCAGCTCGAATGATTCGTGCCCCATTCCCTTCACTCATCTTATACCCACTTGGTTCAGGACATGGTCTATTGTGTCAGTCCCCACTAGGCTGACTACGTCACACCTAACCCAAGTATCATTTCCTCGTCCTACATTTTCTAGTTACTCCACATGTATCGAAGAGTACCTTACTCTAAACATGAAATGCTTTGGCCAAAGACTTTAGTAACAATCCGACGAGAGGCCATGGGTATACATCTCCTCGCAAGGAGTGGTGAATCCTTTATAGGCTATTCAAACACCTTCGATCACTTCGACTTATACCCAATCATTCCGGGTCCACATCTCCTTAGAGATGCTTGCTTAAGATGTCAAAGCATAAGTCTCCATGATCAAGATGACTTGAATATCGCAAGTCAAAGGAACATCGCACTTAAGCCACAGTAAGAACTTCATTGACATATCTATATATGCAGAGAACCATATGAAGTCTTACGGCTGGTCACTCCAATGAACTAGTTACCATAACTAGCATCCATGATTAACTCTGGACATCACTATGTCTCCAGCCAGTGAGAATCAGCTGCTTGGATACACCAAGGAGTATACCTCGTGCTAGTCTCGACAGAATTGATGGTGTCCAAATCCATCAATTCATCGACTAGGGATAATTCTGATACATCACAATTACACATGTAGAGATACTCACTAGTTGTGATCCAATCACAAATTCTCTCATGCTGTGAATCGTATCGTGGACATTCAGTAAATGAGTTTAAGATTCAATCAAATACATAAAACATGTATACTCAAATAGTGAATCTTCATTTATCATATAAATGGTTCATACATAAGGCGATTGCCTTAGGACATCTCTCATATATTACTAACAATGGGTACCATTTGACTTTTAGTAACAATTGTCGTTACATAACTTTGAATGACGTTCTTTATGGGACTGGAACATTGTGCAATTGTATATATATGTTAGACGTATCCAGTGACATTCTCAATATCGAAGCGAGCAACAAGCATGCTTGAAAAGATAATAAATTAGCCTCCTACATATGACATTGTCGTCTTGGCCATGTAAGCAAGAAACGCATGTCCAAATTACACCGATGTAGAATTCTGGAATCATTTAAATCTGATTCATTCGATACATGCGAATCATGCTTAAAAGGAAAGATGACCAAGTTACCTTTTACGGGAAAAGGTGAATCGATGGGAGAGTTGCTTGGTTTAATACATATTGATGTATGTGGACCTATGTCAACTCATGCTCTAGGAGGCTATAACTACTTCATTACCTTCACCGATGATCACTCACGGTTTGGGTATGTATTCTTGATGAAACATAAGTCTGAAGCCTTTGAAAGGTTCAAAGAATTCAGAAGTGAAGTAGAGAAATTACTTGGCAAGAGTATTAAAATACTTCGATCGGATCGAGGTGGTGAATACTTGAGTCAAGAGTTTCTAGATTATTTGAGGGACAATGGTATTGTCCCAATGGGCTCCGCCGTATACACCACAACATAATGGTTTATCTGAGAGGTGAAACCGAACCTTGTTGACATGGTTAGGTCAATGATGAATCACGCGAATCTTCCCAATTCCTTTTGGGGCTATGCACTTTAGACTGTTGTTTACTTGCTAAACAGATTTCCGACCAAGGTAGCCTCTACTACTCCATATGAGATATGGAATAGTAAGAAACCTCATTTATCTTACTTGAAGATATGGGGTTGTCCTACTTATGTGAAGCGAACTGTGTCAGACAAGTTGGATGCTAAGTCTAATAAATTTCTATTTATTAGATACCTTAAGGAAACAAGGGGTTACCAATTCTATCATCATATGGAACAAAAGATGTTTGTTTTAAGGCATACTGTGTTTCTAGAGAAAGAGTTTCTCTTGCAAGAAAACAGTAGGAGTGTTGTTGAACTTGAGGAGGTTTAAGAGACTCCAATAGACATTGATGAGATACCTGGTCAAGCATCTCAACCGATAACTCATAGTGATGAAACATCAACTGAATCTATTATGACACCACATCTTCGTAGATCTGGTAGAACACACAACATTCCCGAGAGATATGAATTTCTCGTAAGTGAATCAAACGACGTGTTACTTATTGACGATGAGGAGCCTACCAGTTATGAAGAAGTTCTAAAAAGTTCAGAAAGGGATAAATGACTTGAAGCCATGAAGTCAAAAATGGATTCCATGTATGAAAATCAAGTTTGGAACTTGGTGGACCCACCTGAAGGTATTAAGCCTATAGGGTGGAAGTGGGTTTTCAAGAAGAAAATTGACATGGATGGTAATGTGATTACCTATAAGGCTAGATTAGTGGCGAAAGCCATCGTCAAAAATAAGATATTGATTATGACGAGACCTATTCACCAGTAGCTATGCTTAAATCCATTCAGATGCTCCTAGCCATAGCAGCTCATTATGATTATAAGATATGACAGATGAATGTGAAAACGACTTTGCTTAAAGGAAATTTACTCGAGGACATGTATATGATACAACCCGAGGGTTTCACATCGATTGATAAAACCAAGGTATGCAAGCTTCGACAGTCCATATATGGACTGAAGCAAGAATCCAGGAGCTGAAATATCTGTTTTGATGAGACAATCAAAAGGTTTGATTTCTCACAAAATCCAGATGAACCCTGTGTGTACAAGAAGGTTAGTGGGAGTGCAGTCGTGTTCCTAGTATTGTATGTCGATGATATATTACTTATAGGAAACGATATATCTGTCTTACAGTCAGTTAAAATGTGGTTATCCAAAACATTCTCCATTAAAGACCTGGGAGAAGCGACCTACATCCTCGGGATTAAGATTTATAGAGATAGATCGAAACAGTTGCTTGGTCTTTCACAGTCTACATATATAGATCGAGTGCTAAAGAGGTTTAGCATGTCGGAATCTAAGAAAGGTTTTCTTCCCATCAGGCATGGGATGCACCTTTCAAAGTCTATGTGTCCGCGCACAGAAGATAAAAGGATTTGCATGAGTAACATTCCCCATGCATCCGTAATAGGATCTTTCATGTATGCTATGTACGAGGCCCGATGTATCGTATGCTCTGAGTGTCATGAGCATATATCAGTCTGATCCAGGAATGGATCATTGGGTGGCTATTAAGACAATCCTTTAGTACTTAAGAAGAACTAAGGATGTGTTCCTAATATATGGAGAAGGTGATATGGTAATACGTGGGTATACGGATGCCAGCTTCTAGACAGATAAGGATGATTTCAGGTCTTAGTCTGGGTACGTATTTACCTTAAATGGAGGCGCAATAAGTTGAAAAAGTTCCAAGTAAGACACTGTAGCGGATTCTGCCACTGAGGCAGAATACATTGTAGCTTTGGAAGCAGTAAAGGAAGCAGTTTGGATCAAAAAGTTCGTCTCTAAACTTGATGTGGTCTCATCAATGATCCAAACATGTGCTTCACCACTATCAATTGATCAGAGAGATCATAAGTAGGAAGGAAATATAAATCGAGAAGATTCCCACTGAAAGGAACTTAGTGAACCCTTTAACTAAGGCCTTATCTCAGAGTAAGTTTGAGGGTCATGTTAGAGCTTATGGTATTGGATACCGTGGCAATTATCATTACGCCAAGTGGGAGTTTGTTAGTAATATATGAGAGTTGTCATAAGACATTCGCCTTATGATTGTACCATTTATTTGATAAATGAAGATTCACTAATTGAGTATACATGTTTTCATGTATTTGATTGGATCTTAAACTCATTTACTGAATGTCCGCAATACAATTCACAGCATGAGAAAATTTGTGATTGGATCACAACTAGTGAGTATCTCTACATGTGTAATTGTGATGTATTGAAATTATCGTAAGTCGATGAATTGATGCATTTGGACGCCATCAATTCTGTTGAGACTAGTACGAGATATACTCTTTGGTTTATCCAAGCAGCTGTTTCTCATTGGCTGGAGACATTGAGATGTCCGGAGTTAATCATAGATGCTAGTTATGGTAACTAGTTCATTGGAGTGACCAGCTGTAAGACTTCATATGGTTCTCTGCATATATGGATATGTCAATAAAGTTGTTACAATAGCTTAAGTGCGATGTTCCTTCGACTTGCAGTATTTAAGTTATCTTGGTCATGAAGACTTATGCTTTGACATCTTAAGCAAGCATCTCCGAGGAGATGTAGACCCGGGATGATTGGGTATAAGTCGAAGTGGCCGAATGTGTTTGAATAACCTACAAAGGATTCACCACTCCTTGCGAGGAGATATATACCCTTGGCCTCTCGTCGGATTGTTACTAAAGTCTTTGGCCAAAACATTACATGTTTAGAGTAAGGTACTCTTGGATACATGTGCAGTAATTAGTATCCGCAGGACGAGGAAGTAATACTTGGGCTAGGTGTGACGTAGTCAGCCTAGTGGGGACTGACACTATAGACCATGTCCTGAACCAAGTGGGTATAAGATGAGTGAAGGGAACGAGGCACGATTTACTATAGCTATTGAAGGGTTTCAGAAGCGTTCTGGGATCAACCGTTGATTTTCTAGTTAATTGGGGATCATAATGTACTACTAGGTGTCACTCATGATCGTTCTATAATTAATGGTTAATTATAGACGCCCAACATAAACTAGAACTTATTTGGTTACTCGCACAATGAGCGTAATCCGAAGGATTTAAAACGAGTTTGAGAATAGGATTCTCAGATCGAAAGAGAATAGGTTTGGTTGGACCAAACAAAGAGTGAGTATGAAATGGTTTCAGTCGCATCGGAAGCAAGGATGGGCTGAGGATTATGAAGACATGATGGATGAACCAAATTGATTTGGTTATGATCCAATGGTAGAAAATAAATCAAAGTGGTTTGGTTTGTTTTAAAAGAATGAACCAAAGTTAGTTCGGTTCGTTTTAACTTAAAATAGAGCAATGCGGTTTGGTTTATTTTAACTTAAGTTATTGGAGCGGGTTAACGCATTTTGGTTATGAACCAATAACTCCTAGGAGAAGGTTTCTTGATGGTCAAGAAACACACACTCTATAAAAATGTGGCATTAGGGTTTTTGAAAAACCCTAAGAGTTATTTTTGGAAATAGCTACCCTCCTCTTCTTCCTCCTTGCCCTTGCCGCCCACTTGGAGTTGCCGTCCAACTTGGTTGCTGCCACCTCTTTGTTGCCGGCCAACCACCAGCCACCGGCCACCCTTCGGCCACCCTCAGCCTCCGGCTAACCTCCCTTGGCTGCCGGCGACCACGGAGCAACCGACCAAGCCTTTGGCCGGTTATCTTCTCCACCAACACAAGCTGTCCAGTTTTGGACAGCTTTTTTCTCTCTTCGTAGAGAGGTCGTTTGGTCAGTGTTTTGCGCTTCGACAATGACTTACTTGCCGGGGATTGGATCTACGACAATCCTCATAGGTGGAGGTCCAAGGTGTTGGTGCAATCGGCCCAGGTCACGATTGATCGGACTCGAGTGATGTTTTAATGTTTGACATGGAAGTTTGAAATTGATGTCTGATAATGTTTTGGGAAGATTATTGGAGCAATCGACTCGGGTCATGATTGACCGAACTCGAGTTTGACTCGAGGGGGATTTTGATGGTTGACTGGAGTTGGCCATTTCATGGAAAGTCCAAGTCTTGAGTACTTAGCATGTAAAGTCCAAGCATGAGTCTTGGCAAGGAAAAGTCCAAGCATGGGTCTTGGCATGGAAAGTCCAACATGGGTTGGCAAGGGAAAGTCCAAGCTTGAGTCTTGGCATTTGGAAAGTTCAAGTGGGAGTCTTGGCAGCATAAGTCCAATGGTTGACACCGTAAAGTCTAAGCGGAGTCTTGGCGGCGTAAATCCAATATGCTTTGAAGGTGTAGACACCATTAGCATGACATAGCCGATGGAAGCACCTGAAGGCTAGCGCAATGGATGAACAAGTCATGGATGACTTGGAGGGATCCGAGAGGCTAATGGAGGTGGCTAGAAGGCTTAGGTCTAGGCTAAGGGTGGTCTAACAAGTATGGGGGCACCATACTTGGGTTAAAATCTCATGTTTGAGGTGTGCTAGTTGACTGGTGCCATATGACAGTCGACTGGTGTGAGTCAACTAGGGTTTGACTGCGGGAAGTGTCCCAGCAGTCGACTGCCAGAGGTGGGCAGTCGACTGATTGGCCGAGCAGTCGACTGATCTTGTGATCAGTCGACTGGTGCTCGGTATTTCGGGCACAGAATGGAGTCTCACTCGACTGTTGGGGCTAGCAGTCGAGTGAAGGCTCCATCAATCGATTGATGGACATGATCTGTCGATTGATGTCCTATCCGTTGGATTTTTCCAGCATGGATTACACCATTGTCTCACAGCAACAGTGTCATCAGTCGACTGATGGTCCCGAGCAGTCGACTGATCGGCGATTTCCAGCCCAGGCAGAAGCTTTAAATGGAGCTCGTAGAGGAAGAAATCAACAAGTTTCTTTGAGGTGTTTTGGGGCGAGTTGCTGCTGTAATTCAGGGTCTCCAAGTGCTACTCGATAAACCTAGCAAGCAAGCATTCAAAAGAGTTTTGTGTAAAGTTTTCTTTGCATCTCTTGTTGTATTTCATATTGTATTTGCTTGTTGTATTTAGTTTATTGTTGTAAACTATTGTAAGAGGTTTCTTCACCTCTGACTTGTGTCGAGGAGTTATTGCATAGTGGTGTGTGATTGGCATCGCTAGAGCTCTTTAGAGTTCGATCTTTGGAGTAGGAACCGTTCGGTTCCGAACCACGTTAAATACTTGTGTACTTGTGTTTGTCTATTTTGTTATTGCTTTATTATTATTCCGCTGCGCGCTAACAAAGATTGTAGAGACAAGCATGAACGAATTCCATCAACGTACTAGCACAATGCTGTTCACCCCCTCTAGCGATCAATATTTCCTCTACAATTGGTATCAGAGCCTGGGGCTCTTCTACGAACTAACCGCCGAGAGCAAAGACAAAGACGCTAGAGGGTGAAGATGGAGTTGGATGAACAACTAGGTTGGGACATCAACACACCGGTGCCTTACACCCTATATGGACGAGAAGACTTCAATTCTTGGAAGAGAAGAATTGAAGATTTCATTATGATGAGAGACTTTGAGGAATGGTCTATTTTGATGGAAGGATTTGAATATCCAAAAGGACCATAGGGAGGATTCCTCAAGAAAAAGAGATGGAGTGAGGAACAACTCGAAAGATTCGAGAAAAACACCAAGGTAATAAAGTTCTTGATTGATTTAATACCTAACAATATCTTGTGTATGTCAGGTAATTATATAGATGCCAAGGAGCTATGGAGCCAAGTGGCTAAGCTCCATGAAGACCCATCACTGGCTCAAGAAGAGGAAGCCGAGGAAGAATTATCATCATCCTCACAAGAAAGTGAGGAGTCGGAAGTTGAGAAGGAATCAACTTCCGGATCGGTGGAAGAAGAGGTAGAAGAAGTGGAAGAAGCATCCACTTCTAGGATTGAGGAGATTAGAGCATCCTCAACACCGGAGCAACAAGAAGAACCATCTACATCCGGTCGAGAGGAAGAGCAAGCTCAAGAGATCCTCACCACCACCCTAGGTAACTCAAACATATCAATTCATAATAAAAAATCATATAATATGTTTTGAGTGTAGGAAAATCGGGCATTATAAGAGCAAGTGCCCAAAGAGAGTAAGGAAAGCTCCTCCGACGCCTAAAAGTCAAGAAAAGTCAAAGGATGCCGGTGTCACCACCAAGAAGAGTAAGGAGCACGTTGTGTGCTTCAAATATCGACAACCGGGACACTACCAGAGTCAATGCCCAAAGGGGGAGAAGAAGGGGCAAAGGGGAGCATCACAAGTAGGGGGAGCCACTAAGGCAAATCCTAAGGTATATCATTTCAATAATGTTCATTCCTCTAGTTTTAATATCAAAAAGCATGCTAGGAATTTCAATTCACTTGCTATTTATCATGAAAAGCATGCAAGGAACAATAAATATTTTTTGCCTAGGAGCTAAGAATATTCATTTCAATAATAAGGAGAAATTTGGGACTAATGTCCCTAAAACAAATTTATCTAAAGACAAATCTAGGTCAAACAATTCTAGACCAATTCTACCTAGGGAGACAATTAGAAAGGTACAAGAGCACCTAGGTTTTAACCCCAAATGGACTAGGCATATGCCTAGGAAAAACCATGCCCAAGGGTCGAATCAAAATTCTAAAATTGGGCAATTAGAGGTTGAAAATCAAGCCTTGAGGTCAAGGCTTGAGAAACTTGAGAAGACTCTTAGGATTATTCAAAATCAAGTTAAGGGGTCAAATGGTCAAAATCAAGGGTATAGATCTCAAAGTCAACACCTAGGACCTAAGAAACAAAAGTCAACCAAGGGCAAGAAAGGTTTGGGTCACAAACCTAAGCCTAAGGTGGCTTATCATAGTGTTCCATTTGATTATAGAACACAAACTAGGTCTAGGAAGACCAAGGTCAATAGGGAAGTCATCCCTAGAATTGACCAAGGTATGTGCCTAGTGGCTAGGGTTTCGAAGAAACCTAGGAAAGCCACTAAGAAGGTTGCAAGGGGAGTTACCCCTAGAGTCAACCTAGGTAAGACCACAATGACCAAGGCTAACAAGCTTAGAAGGGTCATTAAGAGAGTATCTAGGGAGCTTATCCCTAAGGAATACCTAATTAACCCTAGGATCTCAAATATGTTTTGGGTTCCTTAGAGCGTGATTGATTCACGCTAGATGGGTTTAGGGTGTGCCAACTTTAAATGGAAGGGTAGTTAACCTGACCATGGTAAAGGTGACACTTTAGGTTATTTTCAAGGTTATGGATACCTTGGAAATAGATTTGATCTTTGATCCTAAAAGATTTTAGGATGTGCCAATACATTTTGGGATTATGAAAAATCAATTAATTTGGCACAATTTAGGTTTAGAGGTCACAGTGTGCCATTTTGGATTTTTGGCACACTTGGGAGATAAGTGATATTATGGCAAAATATACTTAATTATATCAAATAACAATTAATATTAAAATTTAGGTATTATTATACCTATACATTTTATGTGCCATGCTTGATTTGTTATATAAATGTCATGACATTATGTTTATTTTTATCATTTATATGTCATGATCATGTTTAGAATTAAGGTATTAATGTTATGTGTTTTTAGATTATATCATATGCCATGACATCATGATCATTGGCCATGCTTAATTATTGCTATCATTTATGCCATGATCATTCATGCATTTAAGTTAATGAAAATTGATTTAAGGACAATGACATGATTTGAAGTCCCATTTATAAGGGAATCAAGTAGAGTTGCCTTGGAGAATGCATGAAACCCTAGATTAGGAGAATAAAACCCACATCTCACATCACATTGACATGTATATGTATTTATACACTCTAGATACATGTGAGATGCTAGGATATGAGTTAAGTTTAAGGTGCATAGTTTTTGCATCTAGATGAACTAAAACTCATCTGATCTTAATTGGTGGATCATTGGGAAAGCTTGTGTACAAGTCATGTACATTGAGCTCAAGGAATATGATCCAAAATAAGGTTTAAAAAACATTTTAAAATCCTTTTGGAAAACCTTGGTGAAGTCTATCTTTTGATAGCAATCACCATTGATGAAGTTGATATAAAGTAGGGCCAAAACATTGAAAATTTCAATAGTTTTGAACTCTGTGTCAATTTCACTATTTTATGGGTAAAATATTTTTCTATCATTTTTCACCCATTGTATTGGTCATAAGTATTATACGTATCAATTTTCATGTTTTTAGATATACATATATTTATTTATGCATTTTTGAATTTCATTTCTGATAATCAAATTACGATATTTCGATTATCACGATCATTTATCAGGGTAATGATCGATGTGCTAGGCAATCGACTGATTTCTGAAGGACTCAATTGCCAAGGCTGATTTCAGGAAAAACAAGATTATTTAGCCTATTTTCATCCATGGTAAAGTTCCCTAACCACTCTTAACCCTAGGATATGCTTTGGAAAATATTATAAAGGGTGAAAATCCATTGGATATGGATTAGGAGAGGTGTTAGGATGATGTATCAAATTTAAGGTGTGGAGAGTTCAATGTCAAACTTTAGACCTTATTTTTGATGGTTTAGAGTTCCTATTAGCTTAGGGATTTCCCAAGGACATTGTTGGTGCAATGGTCAAGGGGGAGCAAGCCTTTAGGGGGAGGTATCCATCATGGGATGATGGATGATATTTTTCCTCATGAAGAGGAAAATGGAATTTTGAGATACCCAATTTGAAAATTGGGAGAGTGTATAGGATTGCCTCTCTTGAGTGATATGAGACTTATCACTAGGAAGATGGTAGGCATCCTAGGTATTTTTGAACCAAGGGGGAGATTGTAAGATCTCATTGGGACATGAGACATTGACCTCCTTGGAGAGAAAACCTTTTTGTTGTTAGTCAAAAAGGGGGAGAATGTTTTGGGGGAGAATGTTATGAAGAGTGTTATCAATTGATGTTATCAATTGTCAATTCGGAGAATTGGGAAGAATGTTTGGGATTACCAATTTGGGATAATTGGTAAGGAGATTTGAGTTAGTGTTCTAACTCAAAGGTATGTGTTTTTGTCAAACATAAAAAAGGGAGAGATTATTGGTGCAATCGGCCCAGGTCACGATTGACCGGACTCGAGTTTGACTCGAGTGATGTTTTGATGTTTGACATGGAAGTTTGACATTGATGTTTGATAATATTTTGGGGAGATTGTTGGAGCAATTGACCCAGGTCATGATTGACCAAACTCAAGTTTGACTCGAGGGGGATTTTGATGGTTGACTGGAGTTGACCATGTCATGGAAAGTCCAAGTCTTGAGTACTTGGCATGTAAAGTCCAAGCATGGGTCTTGGCAAGGAAAAGTCCAAGCATGGGTCTTGGCAAGGAAAAGTCCAAGCATGGGTCTTGGCATGGAAAGTCCAACATGAGTTGGCAAGGGAAAGTCCAAGCTTGAGTCTTGACATTTGGAAAGTCCAAGGGGTTTGATATTGGCGGCGTAAAGTCTAAGCGGGAGTCTTGGCAGCATAAGTCCAATGGTTGGCGGCGTAAAGTCTAAGCGGAGTCTTGGCAGTGTAAGTCCAATGTGCCTTAGCGGTGTAGACACCATTATCATGACATAGCCGATGGAAGCACCTGAAGGCTAGCGCAATGGATGAACAAGTCATGGATGACTTGGAGGGATCCGAGAGGTGCGAGGCTGATGGAGGTGGCTAGAAGGCTTAGGTCTAGGCTAAGGGTGGTCTAGCAAGTATGGGGGCACCATACTTAGGTTAAAACCTTATGTTTGAGGTGTGCCAGTCGACTGGTGCCATATGGCAGTCGACTGGTGTGAGTCAACTAGGGTTTAACTGCAGGAAGTGTCCCAGCAGTCGACTGCTAGAGGTGGACAGTCAACTGATTGGCCGAGTAGTCAACTGATCTTGTGATCAGTCGACTGGTGCTCGATATTTCGAGCACATAATAAAGTCTCACTCAACTGCTGGGGCTAGAAGTTGAGTGAAGGCTCCATCAGTCAACTTATGTCATATCCGTTGGATTTTTCCAACGTGGATTACACCGTTGTCTCACAGAAACAGTGTCATCAGTCGACTGATGGTCTTGAGCAGTCGACTGATCAACGATTTCCAGCCCAGGAAGAAGCTTTAAATGGAGCTCATGGAGGAGGAAATCAACAAGGTTCTTTGAGGTGTTTTGGGGCGAGTTGCTGCTGTAATTCAGGGTCTCCAAGTGCTACTCGATCAACCTAGCAAGCAAGCATTCAAAAGAGTTTTGTGTAAAGTTTTCTTTGTATCTCTTATTGTATTTCATATTGTATTTACTTGTTGTAAACTATTTTAAGAGGTTTCTCCATCTCCGACTTGTGTCGAGAAGGAGTTATTGCATAGTGGTGTGTGATTGGCATCGCTAGAGCTTGATCCGTGGAGTAGGAACCATTCGGTTCTGAACCATGTTAAATACTTGTGTACTTGTGTTTGTCTATTTTGTTATTGCTTTATTATTATTCTGCCGTGCGCTAATGAAGATTGTAGAGACAAGCACGAACGAATTCCATTAACGAACTAGCACGACGCTATTCACCCCCCTATAGCGGTCAACATTTCCTCTACACAAGGTTTCGTTAAATTGGTTGACGAAAACCGCTTCTAAGAAGCGAGTTCATGGAGCTCGCTTTTAGATCCGAATTTTATTCGGATTGTGATCATCTCTCAGATCACATCGTCTTCGACTCGAGGCTAGTAATCGAATTTTACGAAGACGAGGCTCGTGGCTTTGTGAAGCTATCCCGACGATACTCGGCGTGGATACAGATAGAGGCGATTCTAGTGAGGGTCGCTACGGTTGATGCCATTCCCACTACACGTGATACGTCAGGTATAACTAGAATAAATTTTGTTTTATTGTAAAATTTTAAATAGCGATTATTTCTACACATGTTGTATCATGCATGCGTGTGATGTGTGTGTTGTAATAAAATTAGTTTATTACTTGTTTTTGCTTCCGCTGTGTGCATATTTACAAAACGTGTTCGAACACACTCTCGCCGCGGTGCCGGGGACACCCAACACTACGATCCTGGACCACGTATGAAGGGCAATTCACTATAGATCTCCTCCTCGTTGAAGGTAGGAGACAATGAATACAATAAACAAAAAACTCGAGGTAGAGGCACAATCCCACCTCTTCTCTTTACAACGAAAAGCTCGAAGATGAAATGCTCGAATACAATATAGAGAGAATGAAGTAACAACTAAAAGATACTGACGAAAAAGGAACTTTAATTCTTGGCGCGTCGTCGGCGTTGCGACAGTGTTTCGGTAGCGTAGAGTAGTCGTTGACGGCGTAGTGTTGTGGGAGAACTTGGAGAGCAATTGAGATGATCCCAAAGGGTGAAACCCCTTTCTTTTATAGCCCTCTAAACCCTAGCTCGTTGAGATCCAGATCTGAGTCAAAGCTCCTTATCTCCCCAAGATAAGAGGAGCTTATCTTGACTTTCATCAAGCTGGCTAGTTTGAATAGCAGCCGACTGATACTAGGATCAGTCGATTGCCAATAGCCATTAATCAACTGTTGTACTGTTTTCTCAACTACAACAAAGAGTTAGCATGAAAACATAAGTAATGGTAGAAATGACGGCTACTTACTATCCGATCTCGACCTAGACCTTCCACTGGAAGTCTTAGTCGGATTGCCGCCTAAAGTCGTCCCCGTACAGAGGATTCTACCTCACCATTACTCACACTTGTGCTTACCTTTGGTCCTTTGCGACTTATCGCTTAGCTACCGGTCTTCACCTGGGTTCTTCGACTCCATCCGAAGTTCTCCCGGTGTCGCTCGACCACCACGATTTCTCGACTCGAGATTCTTCAGGTGTCTCTGACCTTCAGCCTAGCTTAAACACTTCTGCACACTTAACAGTAGCTTGTGAGAAAAATAAGCTTAGCTCTCCTCCTTAACGTTTTCCACTTAAAAAAGAATTAAGAAAGTTAATTTTTCAAAAATAATTTTGATCCCTTAACTTTAGCCTTTCCTCTCCCCCTTTTGCCATAAATCGAAAAAGATTGGGGTTTGTAAAAAAAACTTTTAGAAAACAAGCGATTATTATTTGTAAGTTCAAGCATGTTCCTAATAGATTTTGAAAATAATAGTTTCAATGTACACTCAACTAATAAAATGTTCAACTCTTTTTGACTTAATTAATATGAAATGATCAATAAGTCTAGATTAGAGTTGGTTATTTTACATAATTATACTCCATGATTCATGTCGATGCACTTGATCTACATTTGGAATCAGGAGTAAGGTCCTAACATCTCACGCCCATCTACGTGGCTCAGTACACAAACACATTAGACCTATGTATTGTGAGATGTGTTGGCTCCTTAAATCTATAGGTGCATGTTTTCTAAGGTAAACCCTAATCTAGTTCCATGTAGCATAAAAAATAGAGTATATAAAAAAGAGTTGAGTCATACTCTATTATGCACATTCCTAATTTTCGTCTAAGCAGACTAAACTCTGCTTCGGGTAAGGGTTTGGTGAAGATATCCTCTAGGTTCGATTTGGATTCAACATATTTGAGTTGTATTGTTCCATTTGCTACGTGTTCTTGAATAAAATGGTGTTTAACCTCTATTTGTTTAGTCTTAGAGTGACAAATTGGGTTCTTATTTAGGTTAATAGAACTAATGTTGTCAATTAAAATTTTAGTGTTATTAAAGTTTAATTGGAAGTCTTGGAGAGTATGCTTCATCTAAAGGAGCTGAGCTACACACTCACCCATCGCAACGTACTCGACTTCGGTGGTAGATAAGACAACACAATGTTGCCTTCTACTACACTAGCTAACTAGACTTGTGTTAGTGTCAACCTTAGTGCCAATCATGAGATGATTGAGTAGGATTCAAGGTATACCCAATGAATCTGACCCGAGTTAGACTCAAGTCAAATTCAGATTGAGTAGGACTCAAGGTATACCCAATGAATCTGACTCGAGTTAGATTCAAGTCAGATTCGAATCGAGTGAGACTCACCATTAAGAGGGGTTGCATGATCATTAAGGTGGAATTAATGAGTAATTAATTCCAAGCAATCCAAGAGTCAAAAAACCCTTCATATTCAATGGTTGAATATAAAAGGTTTTTTTTATGAGGCTTTGTGAATAGAATTTTCATGGGATCTTCTTCTCCTTCTTCTACCTTCTTGGCCGAACCAACTTTATGGCTAGCACCACAGCTTGGTTCTTCTCCACTTCATGGTTTGTGTGAATACTGTGGAGGTGTAGACGTACTGACCGCGTTGAGATCCGTACACAAGTGTTGCTGTCGGGATTGCGAAGGGCATGTTAGTTATATATGAGAAGTGTCCTAAGGCAATCGCCTTATGGTTGTACCATTTATATGATAAATAAAGATTCACTATTTGAGTATACATGTTTTCATGTATTTGATTAGATCTTAAACTCATTTACTGAATGTCCGCAGTACGATTCACACCATGAGTGAATTTGTGATTGGATCATAACTAGTGAGTATCTATACATATGTAATTGTGATGTATTGGAATTATCCCTAGTCGATGAATTGATGGATTTGGACACCATCAATTCTGTCGAGACTAGCACGAGGTATACTCTTTGGTGTATCCAAGAAGCTGATTCTCACTAGCTAGAGACATTGTGATCTTCAGAGTTAATCGTGGATGCTAGTTATGATAACTAGTTCATTGGATTGACCAGCTGTAAGACTTCATATGGTTCTTTGCATATATGGATATGTCAATGAAGTTCTTATTGCATCTTAAGTGCGATGTTCCTTTGACTTGCGGTATTCAAGTCATCTTGGTCATGAAGACTTATGCTTTGACATCTTAAGCAAGCATCTTTGATGAGATGTGGACCCGGGATGATTGGGTATAAGTCGAAATGCCCGAAGGTGTTTGAATAGCCTATAAAGGATTCACCACTCCTTGCGAGGAGATGTATACCAATGGCCTCTCGTCGGATTGTTACTAAAGTCTTTGGCCAAAGCATTACATGTTTAGAGTAAGGTACTCTTGGATACATGTGAAGTAACTAGAATCCGTAGGATGAGGAAATGATACTTGAGCTAGGTGTGATGTAGTCAGCCTAGTGGGGACTGACACAATAGACCATGTCCTGAACCAAGTGGGTATAAGATGCGTGAAGGGAACGAGGCACGACTCATTGTAGCTGCTGAAGGGTTTCAGAAGTGGTTCTGGATCAACCGTTGATTTTTCGATTAATTGAGGATCATGATGTACTACTAGGTGTTACTCATGATCATTCTATAATTAATGGTTAATTATAGACGGCCAACATAAACCGAGAACCTATTTGGTCACACGCACAACAAGCGTAATCTGAAGGATTTAAAATGAGCTTGAGAATGAGATTCTCATATAGAGAGAAACTAGGTTTGGTTGGACCAAACAAGGAGCGAGCATGAAATTGTTTCAGGCGCAATGGAAGCATGGATGGGCCGAGACTTATGAAGACATGATGGATGAACCAAATTGATTCGGTTCTAATCCAATGGTGGAGAATAAACCAAAGGGGTTTGGTTTGTTTTAAACGAATGAACCAAAGTTGGTTCGGTTCATTTTAACTTAAAATAGACCAACTCGGTTTGGTTTATTTTAACTTAAGTTATTGGAGCGGATTAACGGATTTTGGTTATGAACCAATAACCCTAAGGAGAAGTTTTCTTAATGGTTAAGAAACACGTGCTCTATAAAAATGCAGTTAGAGTTTTGGAGAGCCCTAAGTTTATTTTGGGAATTACTCTTCCTCTCCTCTCCCTCTTTTTGCCGCCGCCCAAGACTTGCTTGCCACCGCCTCCTGTAGCTGCTGCTGTCGATGCCACCAACTGTTGCCGGCCACCTACTGCTGCCGGTGACCCTCCGGTGACCAAGGTGCAGCCGGCCTTCCTCCTTTGGGCTGGTGCAAATCCTCCACCAAGTTGTCTAGTTTTCTGGACAGCTTATTTCCTTTCGTATCGGAGCGTCATTTGAATGACGTCAGGTATAACTAGCATAATTTTCTTTTATTGTAAAATTTGAAACTACGATTATGTCTATACATGTTGTACTATGCATGCGTGTGATGTGTGTGTTGTAATAAATTAGATTTATTTCTTTTTAATTCTTCCGCTGTGCACATGTTTACGAAACATGTTCGAACATACACTCGCCGGGGTGTCGGAAACCCAACAAGTGGTATCAGAGCCCAGGTTGTGTTTTGACATAATCGTAAAATTATTTTGCGATAGTCGTAATTGTATCTATGGAAATTTTCTACTTTTGGAAAGTTTAGAAGTATTTATGGAAATCTTCTATTTTTGAAAAGTTTAGAAGTATTTATGGAAATTAACACTTTCTATAAATAAAATATGTGATTAGATTTAGAAATTTGTTTCCTAATTTAATCATGATTTGATTTGGGAATCAAATCTAAAACATATTTTATTTCCATAAATAGTTTTGACAATTTAAGAAATTTGTTTCCTAAATTAAATTTGACTTTCCTTAATTAAGACTTTCTATAAATAAAATATGTGATTAAATTTGGAAAATTTGTTTCCTAATTTAATCATGATTTGATTTGAGATATCAAATCTCAAACATATTTTATTTCCATAAATATTTATAACATATAAGGAAATAATTGTACATGCCATAATAGTATGCCATGTAATTGCATTATATGCATATCATTATGCCATGCGTGTCGTAACATGTAGATGTATGCCATGTATGCTATGCCATGTAGATAATAGTTATTTGCATGCAAAGAGGATAAGACATTAAAATCCTTACACAATATTAAAGCCTACACCTTCCATTAATATGGTTAGAACCAGAGTTCTGTTTCTTGTTTGGGTTGTTGAACTCTCTCTAAGCCCGGCTCGAACCTGAACATGTTCAAACCATGGAATAGTTTAATACTAATATGGTAAGAGTCAGAGGTCAATCGTTAGCTTTGGTTGTTGGACTCTCTCCAAGCAGGGCTAATTGGTTGAATGCGCTCTAACCATATTAAAACCATTTCTCGATTAATGGGTTGACTTTGACCTGGAGCATTGGCTTGTTGGACTCTCTCCAAGGTCGATGTGAAGGGAGGTGAAGTTGGGTGCTATGCATATGATGCATACTTGTTAATGAGTTAACAACCCAATGTATGTGTGAACATTCAATTAGTTGATAGCACATTGTGATAGTTGCATATATGTGATATGCAATTGTTATACTTGATACCTACCATCGTAGCTTTGAATGACTTGTTGGACTCTCTCCAAGGTTGTTCATATTTATGTTAGATATCAGCCCATTCGGAGATGGACCTATGATCTCCCGAAGTGATTTTGGGATTTTTAAATTTGAAAAATGAATGAGATTTGTAAATGTATGTTGATGCATTTTTCCATCTTTCTCATATATGCTCGATTTTGTTTTTATAGGTTAATCGATTGATCATGACGTTTTTGAATTTGCGCACTATTTTGGATTCAAACAAATTGACTGGGCCTAACTGTAATGCCCGTAAAATTTCTAGCAATTTTACAAGAATTTTTGGGTTGATTATGATGGGCTTTATGTGGGCTTTTTCAAAAATAAAAGAAAATGAGCCAAAAAGGATGCAAGGCCTAGGAATTGAACCCCAAACCTCTAGAGATAGCCAAGCCCTATAGATGCATCCACTAACCAGAAGCCCAACAAGATTGTATTATTAGAGGAATATGGGAAATTATAGTTAGGGGTAAGGGAGACTAAGGGACTCTTCAGATGAATAAATAGGGGGAATGAGAAGACATGAGTTATCAAGTTGATTTTCTCTCCTCTCATCCTCTTCCTCACCGAGATCCACTTCTCCTCCCCCCTTCTCATCCCTTGTCCGAAGGTCATCCAAGCAAGAAGAAAGGCTAGGTTGCTTCCCTTAGGTCATCTTCCAACCAAAAAGCAAAGCGAAGGATGTAAGTATCCCCTCGCCTGCATACAAGTAGCTTTTCGATTGAAATTTTTGTGTCAATCCTCCATGATCCATTCGGCCAAACCTTGTTCTTGAGGTTTCAATGAAATTCTATACCATATTTTGTATGTATATGATGATGTTAGGATGTTAGATGGATTAGGTTAAAAGTTTAACCCTAAAAGCCCCATGATCCATTCGGCCAAACCTTGTTCTTGAGGTTTCAATGAAATTCTATACCATATTTTGTATGTATATGATGATGTTAGGATGTTAGATGGATTAGGTTAAAAGTTTAACCCCAAAAGCCCCCATGAACCATTCGGCCAAACCTTGTTCTTGAGGTTTCAATGAAATTCTATACCATATTTTGTATGTATATGATGATGTTAGGATGTTAGATGGATTAGGTTAAAAGTTCAACCCTAAAAGCCCCCATGAACCATTCGGCCACACCTTGTACTTGAGATTTCAATGAAGTTCTATCCTATATCTTGTATGAATATGATGATGAGGGATTCTTAGATGAGTTAGTTAAGTGGTTGATCCATGAAACCCATTTGAACCATTCGGCCAAGACCCCAAATGTGTTCCTTATGCCATGCTTTAGGTAAATTCATGATAACTTGTGATGTTAAATGATGCTAGATGAAGATAACATGCTCTAGGTTAGTGTTTACTTAATCTTGATGTTTATGCCTTATGCCATGCCCTATATGTGTGTGATATTTAAGATATGTTATGTAATGAAATATGATATGGTTATGAAATGAAGTATGATATGTTCATGAAGTAAAATATGATATGTTTATGAAGTGATTTATGATATGTTATGAAATGGAATATGATATGTTTATGAAATGAAATGTAATATGTTTATGAAATGAAATATGATATGGTTATGAAATGAAGTATGATATGTTCATGAAGTAAAATATGATATGTTTATGATATGTTATGAAATGGAATATGATATGTTTATGAAACGAAATGTAATATGTTTATGAAATGAAATATGATATGTTATGATAGAAAGCATGTATGTATTTTACCTTCTGCATGGCTTGTACCAGGATCCTAACAAGGTCCAAAGGGATGGGCTCCTAAGTTGCCCTAGGCCGACGGACTAAGATCGGGCCTAGGATGGGCTTCTATGTATGATTGCCCCTAGGTCGACGGACTAAGATCGGGCCTAGTACAGGATGGGATCCCAGATGCCCTAGGTCGATGGACTAAGATCGGGCCTAGGATGGGCTTCTACGCTATGATGATGGCCCCTAGGTCGACGAACTAAGATCGGGCCTAGTAACCTAGTAGGTTCGAGACTTGCTACCTCGGGTCTATTTAGGGATGCGCGCTATGATGATGATGATGTGGTACAATGTCGGGCCCAATATGCTGAGATTTATGTTTACGTACCTATAATATATGTTTTCAAAGTGCATCCTGCATATGTTTACATGTTATGATTACCATGTTATGTTTGTGTTCACATGTTATGATTGTTATGTTTACATGCTATGCTTGTTTATATTATATATGTTACATGTTATGATTACCATGTTATGTTTGTGTTCACATGTTATGATTGTTATGTTTACATGCTATGCTTGTTTATATTATATATGTTACATGTTATGATTACCATGTTATGTTTGTGTTCACATGTTATGATTGTTATGTTTACATGCTATGCTTGTTTATATTATATATGTTACATGTCATGTTATGATTACCATGTTATATTTGTGTTTACATGTTATGAATGCTATGTTATATATATCACACGTTATGTTGCTTATGATACTTATGCTACATGTTATGTTTGCTTATGTCACATATGTTACATGTTATGTTGCTTATATGTTATGAGTGTTACATGCTATGCTTAATGTCGATGTATGGTTTTGTGAGTAGGACAGGATCTTACTAA
Organism: Wurfbainia villosa; assembly: GCA_025175895.1. Classification (NCBI taxonomy): domain Eukaryota; kingdom Viridiplantae; phylum Streptophyta; class Magnoliopsida; order Zingiberales; family Zingiberaceae; genus Wurfbainia; species Wurfbainia villosa. The sequence continues at coordinate 62,619,413 of CM045997.1, forward strand.
GCCTATGTGCTTATAGTTTATTTTCCCTTGTACTGCAGATAAGGATAAAGGGTGGATAAACTAAAGGGAGCAGCAGGAGGGGCAAGTGTGTGTGGCAGTGGCATGGTGGAAGAGATCTGTTATGTCCCTTATACATGTTTTCCTTAAGATGTCTTGTTTATGGTTTTGAATTAAGCACTAAGTACTTATGAAATAATGATGCATGCTCTATGTTAAGATGAAGCACCTATGAAATGACGATGCATGTTACGTTTAAAAGAAAAAAAAATATGTCTAAAGTCTTCCGCTGTAAGAAGTACGATATGTGTAGTCTTCCGCTGTAAGTAGTACGATGTATGTATGTACGGTCGCGTCACGCGCCACCCCTCCGGACCTTGGGAAAGGGCGGCCATGACACTAACTTCTTGGACTGGCTTAGAAACTTGAGAATTGATCTCAAGGCAGAAAAGCTTGCGTATGTTCTCGAAGCGCCTCTTCCCGCCTGTCCTAGTGATGACGCAACTCCAGACCAATTGTTGGCCTATTAGAAACATGTGAGTGATTCTAAACTAGTGAGTTGCATCATGCTAGCTGTGATGGTATCCGAGCTGCGGAAGCAACATGAGCATATGGATGCTCATACCATAGTCTTTCATCTTTATGAGTTGTTTGATGAGCAAGTGAGATTTGAAAGGTTCGAAGTCTCCAAGCTCCTCTTCACCTCTGAGATGCAAGAAGGTTCATCTGTGGTATTGCTCAACATGCTGAAGACTGTGGAGCCTTTTGTGAAGCATGAGCAGGGGACGGTGCTGTTAGTTGATTCCTCAAAGAAAGGTTCTAGGAGGAAATCAAAGAAACAACATAAGGGGAAGACGAAGACATAACCAGCTCAAAAGGGAACTTGCCATCATTGTGGCAAGTTGGGCCATTAGCGAAGAAACTGCAAAATTTATCTTGAGTCCGTGAAGAAGAATAAGGCATTAGATGCCCCATCTTCTTCAGATATCTTCGTTATTGATTGTCATTCTATTTCCTCAGACACTTGGGTATTGGATACTGGGTGTGGCTCACATATATGTAATGACATACATGGGTTAAGAAATAGAAGAAGACTCATCAAGGGAGAGTTAAATTTACGTGTTGGGAATGGAGCAAAGGTTGCTGCACTCGCCATCGGAACGTCTTTGTTGTGACTCCCTACAAGACTTGTCTTAGAACTGGACAATTGCTTTTATGGTCCTTCATTGATAAAGAATATCATTTCTATTTCTTGTTTAAATAGAAATGGTTACCCTTTGATGTTTAGTAACAATTGTTGTTATATAACCTTGAATGACGTTCTTTATGGGACTAGAACTTTAAGCAATGGTATTTATACATTGGATGTATCCAATGACATTTTCAATATCGAAGCGAGCAACAAGCGTGCTTGAAAAGATAATCAATTAGCCTTCTACATGTGCCATTGTCGTCTTGGCCATGTAAGCAAGAAATGCACGTCCGAATTACACCGATGTGGAATTCTGGAATCATTTGAATTAGATTCATACGATACATGTGAATCATGCTTAAAAGGCAAGATGACTTAGTTACCTTTTATGGAAAAAGGTGAACTGGTGGGAGAGTTGCTTGGTCTAATACATACTGATGTATGCGGACCTATGTAAACTCAAGCTCTAGGAGGCTATAGCTACTTCATTACCTTCACCGATGATCACTCATGGTTTGGGTATGCGTTCTTGATGAAACACAAGTCTGAAGCCTTTGAAGGGTTCAAAGAATTCAGAAATGAAGTAGAGAAACAACTTGCCAAGAGTATTAAAATACTTCGATTGGATCGAGGTGGTGAATACTTGAGTCAAGAGTTTCTAGATTATCTAAGGGACAATGGTATATTGTCTCAATGGACTCCGCAGTATACACCGCAGCATAATGGTGTATCTAAGAGGTGTAACCGGACCTTGTTGGACATGGTTAGGTCGATGATGAATCATGCGAATCTTCCCAAGTCCTTTTGGGGTTATACATTTCAGACAGCTGTTTACTTGCTAAACAGAATACCGACCAAGATAGTCTCTACTACTCCATATGAGATATGGAATAGTAAGAAACTTCATTTATCTTACTTGAAGATATGGGATTGTCCTGCTTATGTGAAGCGGACTGTATCAGACAAACTGGATGCTAAGTCTGATAAATGTCTATTTATTGGATGTCCTAAGGAAACGAGGGGTTATTAATTCTATCATCCTGTGGAACAAAAGATGTTTGTTTCAAGGCATGCTGTATTTCTAGAGAAAGAGTTTCTCTTGCAAGAAAATAGTGGGAGTGTCATTGAGCTTGAGGAGGCTCGAGAGACTCCAATAGACATTGATGAGATACCTGGTGAAGCACCACAACCAATAACTCATAGTGATGAGCCATCGACTTGACCTATTGTGACACCACATCTTCATAGATCTGGTAGAACATGCAACATTCCTGAGAGATATGGATTTCTCATAAGTGAATCGAACGATGTGTTACTCATTGATGATGAGGAGCCTACTAGTTATGAAGAAGTTCTGAAAAGTTCAGAAAGGGATAAATAGCTTAACTCCATGAAGTCGGAAATGAATTCCATATATGAAAATCAAGTTTGGAACTTGGTTGACCCACCTGAAGGCATAAAGCCTATAGGGTGCAAGTGGGTTTTGAAGAAGAAGACCGACATGGATGGTAATGTGATTACTTATAAGGCTAGACTAGTGGCGAAAGGATATCGTCAAAAGAAAGGTGTTGATTATGATGAGACATATTCACCTGTTGCTATGCTTAAATCCATTCGGATGCTCTTGGCCATAGCGGCTCATTATGATTATGAGATATGACAGATGGATGTGAAAACAACTTTCCTTAATGGAAACCTACTCGATGATGTGTATATGATACAATCTAAGGGTTTCACATCGGTTTCTAAAACCAAGGTATGAAAACTGCGACGGTCCATATATGGACTGAAGTAAGCATCTAGGAATTGGAATATCCGTTTTGATGAGACAATCAAAAAGTTTGATTTCTCACAAAATCCGGACGAACCTTGTGTGTACAAGAAGGTTAGTGGTGCAGTCATGTTCCTAATATTGTATGTCAATGACATATTACTTATAGGAAATGATGTTTCTATTTTACAGTCAGTTAAAATTTGGTTGTCCAAGATATTCTCCATGAAAGACCTGGGAGAAGCAATCTACATCCTCGGGATTAAGATTTATAGGGATAGAACGAATCGGTTGCTTGGTCTTTCGCAGTCTACATATATAGACCGAGTGCTAAAGAGGTTTAGCATGTCAGAATCCAAGAAAGGTTTCCTTCCCATCAGGCATGGGATACCCCTTTCAAAGTCTGTGTTCGCGCATAGAAGACGAGAGGATTTGCATGAGTAAGATCCCCGATGCATCTTCAATGAGATCTATCATGTATGTTATGTTATGTACGAGACCCGATGTATCATATGCTCTGAGTGTCATGAGAAAATACCAGTCTGATCAAGGAATGGATCATTGGGCGACTGTTAAGACAATCCTTAAGTACTTAAGAAGAACTAAGGATGTGTTTCTAATATATGGAGAAGGTGATATGGTAATATGCAGGTATATGGATGCCAGCTTTCAGACAGACAAGGATGATTCCAAGTCTCAGTCTGGGTATATATTCACCTTAAATGGAGGCACAATAAGTTGGAAAGGTTCCAAGAAAGACACTATAGTGGATTCTGCCACTGATGCAGAATACATTACAGCTTTGGAAGTAGAAAAGGAAGCGGTTTGGATCAAGAAGTTTGTCTCTGAACTTAATGTGGTCTAATCAACGATCTAAACATGTGCTTCACCACTATTATTTGATCAGAGAGATCATAAGTAGGAAGGAAATACAAATCAAGAAGATTCCAATTGAAAAGAACTTAGTGGACTCTTTAACTAAGGCCTTACCAAAAAAGTAAGTTTAAGGGTCATGTTAGAGCTTATGGTATTGGATACCGTGGTGATTGACATTAGGCCAAGTGGGAGTTTGTTAGTTATATATGAGAGGTGTCCTAAGGCAATCGCCTTATGGTTTTACCATGTATATGATAAATGAAGATTCACTATTTGAGTATACATATTTTCATGTATTTAATTAGATCTTAAACTCATTTACTAAATGTTCATAGTACGATTCACAACATGAGAGAATTTGTGATTGGATCACAACTAGTGAATATCTCTACATGTGTAATTGTGGTGTATTGGAATTATCCCTAGTCGATGAATTGATGGATTTGGACACCATCAATTCTGTCGAGACTAGCACAAGGTATACTCTTTGGTGTATCCAAGCAGTTGATTCTCACTGGTTGGAGACATTGTGATGTCCGGAGTTAATCGTGGATGCTAGTTATGGTAACTAGTTCATTGGAGTGACCAACTGTAAGACTTCATATGGTTCTCTGCATATATGGATATGTCAATGAAGTTCTTACTGCAGCTTAAGTGCAATGTTCCTTTGACTTACGGTATTCAAGTCATCTTGGTCATGAAGACTTCTGCTTTGACATCTTAAGCAAGCATCTCTGAGGATATGTAGACCCGGGATGATTGGGTATAAGTTGAAATGCCCGAAGGTGTTTGAATAGCCTATAAAGGATTCATCACTCCTTGCGAGGAGATGTATACCCATGGCCTCTCGTTGGATTGTTACTAAAGTCTTTGGCCAAAGCATTACATGTTTAGAGTAAGGTACTCTTGGATACATGTGAAGTAACTAGAATCCGTAGGATGAGGAAATGATACTTGGGTTAGGTGTGACATAGTTAGCCTGGTGGGGACTGACACAATAGACCATGTCCTAAACAAAGTGAGTATAAGATGCGTGAAGGGAATGAGGCACGATTCATTGTAGCTGTTGAAGGGTTTCAGAAGTGGTTTTGGATCAAACGTTGATTTTTTGGTTAATTTGGGATCATGATGTACTACTAGGTGCCACTCATGATCGTTCTATAATTAATGGTTAATTATAGACGGCCAACATAAATCGAGAACCTATTTGGTCACACACACAATGAGCGTAATCCGAAGCATTTAAAATGAGCTTGAGAATGAGATTCTCATATCGAGAGAACTAGGTTTGGTTGGACCAAATAAGGAGCGAGCATGAAATTCTTTCAGTCGCAATGGAAGCATGGATGGGCTGAGTCTTATAAAGACATGATGGATGAACCAAATTGGTTCGATTCTAATCCAATGGTGGAGAATAAACCAAAGGGGTTTGGTTTGTTTTAAACAAATGAACCAAAGTTGGTTCGATTTGTTTTAACTTAAAATAGACCAACTCGGTTCGGTTTATTTTAACTTAAGTTATTGGAGCTGGTTAACAGGTTTTGGTTATGAACCAATAACCCTAAGGAGAAGTTTTATTAATGGTTAAGAAACACACGCTCTATAAAAATGCGGTTAGAGTTTTGGAGAGCCTTAAGTTTATTTTGGGAATTACTCTTCCTCTCCTCTCCCTCTCTTTGTCAGCGCCAAGACCTCGCTTGTCGCCTCTTCATAAATTGTCGCCACCGATGCACTCATGTCACGCCCGGCCACTGCATCACGGTGACCCTCCGATGACATCCCTTGGCTCTGGTGACCAAGGTGCAGCTGACCTTCCTCCTTTGGGCCGGCGCAAATCCTTCACCAAGCTGTCCAGTTCCTTTTGTGTTGGAGTGTCATTTGGATGACGTTTGGAGCTCTGACAGCGACTACCTTATCGGGGATTCAATCTCCGGTAATCCTCTTAGGTGGAGGACCAAGGATTCGTCAATCGGTTGACGAATACCTCTCCGGAGAAGCGAGTTATTGGGGCTCGTTTTCAAATATGAATTTTGATTCGGATTGTGATCTTCTCTCGATCACATTGTCTTCGACATGAGGCTAGTGACTCCTACGAAGATGAGGCTCGTAGCTTGGCGAAGCTATCCCGATGGTACTCCGTGTGGATATGGATAGAGGCAATTCTAACGAGAGTTGCTTCGGTTGATGCCATTCCCGTTGCACGTGATACGTCAGGTATAGCTAGCATAATTTCCTTTTATTGCAAAATTTGAAACTATAATTATGTCTACACATGTTGTACTATGCATGCGTGTGATATATGTGTTGTAATAAATTAGATTTATTACTTTTTAATTCTTTTTCTGTGCACATGTTTACGAAACATGTTCAAATACACACTCGCCGTGGTGCCGGAAACCTAACAGGGCACACATCGAAGGTAACTACGTTTCTTATAGGGTAGAATCGATAACAACGAGTATGGTTTTTGCATGGATCTCTGGAGGGATCCTATTTTTCACTGCGTAGTGCTCGAAAAAATTGTTTTCGAGTGCGCTAAGATCCCTACAGTGGTATCAGAGCCACTTGTGAAAACAATACTCATTTTTTTTAGTTGTTATATGTGATATAAGGTAGAACGTGCTTTATTATGATCTTCATGTTGTTCTGGGCTTGCACTGCACCACTCTTATAGTCTGCCAAGCGGCTTTTCTCGAAACAAACTAAGGAGTGGGTTGATCCGATCGGACTGTGTTGATTAGAAGATGCCGAGTGGACCTGATCAATCGAATGGTCTTGGGTTCATAGTGATGAACAGAATGGGCAGCGACTCATTCAATGATACCAGAGTGGGTTGAGCTAATCGGACTGTGCCGTTTGGTTGATACCGAACAGACCTGATCGACCGGATGGTCTCGGGTTCATAGTGATGAACAAAATGGGCAGCGACTCATTCAATGAGCCTATAAAATAATTTTTTGCTGGGGCGTTGTGGTCAATATTTCATGCTTAGGATCATAATAAATTTTTGTCATTACTGTTTTGAACGTTATATGACATGGTGCATGGTTATGGCCCCTAAGCTAATGTGATTGGATATGTGTGTTTGTTGTAATTCATAATACGACCTGTGTGTCATGCCTTTCACCTTCATTATTCCGGTTGTAAAATTAGATTACCCTCGAATGTAACTCGAGGTTTCTTTTAATTGTAATGTACAATGTAGAATAGTTCTAGACTACTAGAGGATGGTGCAAAGGAAAAGAAAGCCAACAACACATGACGACTTTGGAAGACTTGAAGAAAATGTAATTCCCTAAGTTGACCATTCGTTCTTCTCATTGGCTTGAGAAGATCGTAGAAAAGGTCCATAACCAAGTCACATTTCTTTATGCGTATATGTGATGCATGTGATGCTTGTATATGTGTTGCATGTGATGCTTGTATATTTGATGCATGTGATGCTTGTATATGTGATGCATGTGATTCTTGTATATTTGATGCATGTGATGTTTGTATATGTTAGGGCAATAAACCCATGTATGATGAGGTTTTGATGTGTGTGGCAAAGGGTTTAAGTTAGGTTGATATGTTGTTTTGATATGTTGTTTTGATATGTGTGTTGAAGTCATGCAGGACTTAGTAATTCACACATTGGGATTGGCTTGATGTTAGAATTGGTGAGTTCACCATCTCATGGCTCGGGTCTTTGAGTCGGTGAAGGATGACATTGCGAAGCCATGTGCTTGGTGCATCCGAGGGACCACCGGATGGACATCATTGGAGTGAAGCCAAGGAAGTAGACTTCAAGGCGAGATGTGAAGGATGACATTGCGAAGTCGTGCGCTTGGTGCATCCGAGGGACGTGGCCGGACGAAGAGAATTTCGGTGAGGGACTTCAAGAGAGATGAGAGAATGCTTAATGAAATCAATGAACTAGAAGAAAAATTGAAAATTGTATGTTCTCATGACAATGATAATTCTTCTAGTGTAAATGATGCATGCTTAGTTGAGGAAAATAAGACTCTAAGGGGAAAGGTAGAATTCCTCACAAAGGCCCTAGAAAAATTCACAATTGACTCAACACATTGAACATGATCATTGGGAGCCAAAGGGCTAGCTTTAACAAGAAGGGGTTAGGATACAAGGGATCCAAAAATGAAAAAGCATATCATTGTTTAATTGCAAGGGCAATCTAAAACAACAATGGTAGCTAGGAAATGGATCCCAAAGGAATACTTAGTGAACCCTATTGGAAAGAATCTATATTGGGTTCCTAAGTCCATCCTTAAGGGTTAGGAGAACCTAGGATAGTCAACCATAATTGGACTTTACTTATATCATGTTGAATGGTTGACTTAGGGTGATGTGAGTGATAATTTTTGACATAGTGTTGGGTGACGATAATGTGTAACCCATGAATTGAATGCTTAATCATGATTTATGGTTGATTTTATACTTGATAAATAATCATGATTTATGATTTGGATGATAATATTTGGTGTATGATCATAATATGCAAATTAAATGATCATCTTGTGTTATGATCATAATGGGGGGTTTATGCATGATACTTAACCTTGGGTAGAATTGCATAAAATTGATGGTTAAGTGTGAAATACCTTAGGCACATCTCACACTCACTATAGGCTAACTTGATTGAAAACATAGCATGGGTGAGATGTTAGGATGATACAAATGACTCACTTATGATTATAACATTTTGATGAGTCATTATAGGTATCATGATAGCAATAATAGACCAATCATGGGAAAAGCATATGTTTAATTCATAGACATATTACCCAAAGATCATGGTTGAATATTTCAAATGTTTTGAAAATATTTTATGTTTTATAAACTGTAAGTTCATATTTTAAAACAATTCAAGGCAAAACTAGGCTTTCAAGTTGATAAAAACTTTAGTGTTTTTCAACATCTTTAAGTTTTTGCCAAACTTTCAAAAATTGATTGAATTTTCATGAAAAACTATTTTTCACTGATAAAAGAACTTATTAGAATTATGTTCCCTGAATTTCATGATTTTTAGAATTTTTTGAAATTTTTAATGCATTTCTGAAATTCGAGTTAGAAATAAAAAATTCTGCTTTTACTGGTACCAGTCGACTGACGCTCTGATTTAGTCGACTGATGTACTGTGCACGAGCACAGTAACCTATTTTATCAAGTTTTGAGTTAGTTTTTGATGATTTTCTTCCTCTAGATTTGATGCCATGCTTGTATAACATATGTTAGATGTTTTTTTGATGGTGTCAAAGGGGGAGAAATATGTGGGTTTAAGTTAATCATGCTAGAGGGAATTAGCATGTGTCAAGGCGGAGGTTTGATTTACATGCTTATCTTTCTTATGTATTTTGGTTATTGTTTTACCTAACTTAAACGAATTGCCACACATCAAAAAGGGAGAGATTGTTAGGGCAATCAACCCATGTATGATGAGGTTTTGATGCGTGTGGCAAAGGGTTTAAGTTAGGTTGATATGTTGTTTTGATATGTGTGTTGAAGTCATGCAGGACTCACGCATTGGTATTGGCTTGATGTTAGCATTGGTGAGTTCACTATCTCATGGCTCAAGTCTTTGAGTCGGTGAAGGATGACATTGCGAAGCCGTGCGCTTGGTGCATCCGAGGGACGTGGCTAGACAAAGAGAACTTCGACGAGGGACTTCAAGCAAGATGAGAGAATGAGCGAAATGTAACGTAACTCATAAGTGAACTTGGCCGAATGGCTAAGTCAAGTGTCGGATGCTCAAACAAATGGTTGTTTGAGGTTTTACTCGACACTAGTCGACTGATATAGATATCAGTCGACTGCTCTAGGTCGATGACACTCGACTGGTGCTCGATCGGTGTTCGACTGAACCTTTTCTGGCCCAACAGTCGACTGCTAGGGTTTGACAGTCGACTGCTTCACCATCAGTCAACTGCCAAGGGACGATAGTCGACTGATCAAGGTGAATTCGGGTACAGAAAGTTTTCCAGTCGAGTGATCGCTTCGGGCACTCGATTGATGGCTCCATCAGTCGACTGATGTGGGAGCCGTTGGCTGGAAGCCAACGTGGATAATGATGTTGCGAGGCAACGGCTACAGCAGCAGTCGATTGATGACTGCATCAATTGACTGCTCATGCCCAACGGGAAGAATGACCTCTTCCCTATAAGAAGAGGCCTTGGGTCATTTGGGGAGGTTAATGCTTGAACTCCATTCATACTCCCAAGTGCTCTAAACATTTTCTTCCCTCTTTCTTGATATTATTTCAATCTTATTGTAAAGAGGGAGATTGGAAGAAAGGTTTACCTCCACCTTGCTTAGTGCAAAGGAGAGACTAGTGAAGATTTGGTTGAGGGAGTGATTTGCCATACAAATCGATTGTGGATTAGCGACAAGAGTCGTGAACCACGTTACATAATTGTGTTAGCAATTGCTCTGCTTTTTACTTCTTGTATTTAGATTAATTGTTTTGTATTAGCATATGCCGCTGCGCTAACTTTGCTTGTAGACGATTAAGCAAACGATCTCCATCGTACGTGATAAAGGGTTATTCACCCTCCTCTAGCCGGCCACCGATCCTCCAACAGTATATGTGATGCATGCATAGTTAGTTGTCACACAATTAGGTCACTTAATATATGCCTACCAAGGTTTAATACTTACTATTACTTATTAAATCATAGCGCGTTTGCCAAAGTAAAGTGACTTGATTTACCTCGGTAAAGTATGACAGGGCAATCATGATGTCCGACTATTAAATGTTGGGTTTGACTTAACTAAGCTCTCTCAAATTACATTGATGAACTTAGAGGCATAGCTCATACGAAATATCTACCTACATTATACAAATCTTGGGCAATTAGCCAAAGCTAACTCAAGATGAGTGGTAATTTAGAAAGACGATGGGCACAATGAACAAATAATGTTGTTCATATAGATATACAAGAGTTACATTAGTTGCAATTGGTACAAGTTACCTACCAAACTTATATGAGTCTTAGGCGAATAGCCAAAGCTAACTCAAGATGCGGTATAATATGAATCTTGTCCCACTTTGTGACTAGTGGGAGAATCTTTTAGTTAAAGGCCTAATTAAATGATTGAAATATGATACATTTCTGCATTTTCTGTATTGTAGATCTCCATGTCATCAAATACATCGAACACACTCTCTCTGCGATCTGTCCTCGATAAGGACAAGCTCACTGGAGCTAATTTCCTGGACTGGTACAGGAACTTAAGGATAGTCTTCAAGCAAGAACGCAAACTGTACGTCCTAGAGCAGTCCATTCCTGAACCACCCACCCCTACGGCCACTCATGCTGACAAGGATGCTTATAAGAAGCATCAAGATGACGCACTGGATGTGTCATGCCTTATGCTTGCCACCATGAACTCTGAGCTTCAGAAGCAACATGAGAACATAGATGCCTATGATATGGTTGAGCATCTGAAACAACTATACTAGAGACAAGCAAGGCATGAGAGATACGAAGTGTCAAAGGCCTTGTTTCAAAGCAATATTCAAGAAGGAACTCCCGTAGGCACTCATGTACTCAAGATGATTGGGTACGTTGAGAACCTAGTGAGATTGGGATTTCCATTAGGCCAAGAGCTGGCTACTGACTTTGTTTTGTAGTCACTGCCAGAAGGCTATATTTGATTTGTCATGAACTACAACATGAATGAAATTTACAAGCCTTTACTTGAGATATGGAGCATGTTGCGAACTGCTGAACTCAACCTTAAGAAGGCAAAGCCTAGTACCATTTTGATGGTGAACAAAGGCAAAGGCAAAGGGAAAGGCAAGCAGAAGCCTAAAGTGTTGGGTTTTCGGCATCGCGACGAGTGTGTGTTCGAACATGTTTCGTAAACATGTGCACAGCGGAAGGAATAAAAATAATAAATCTAATTTATTACAACACACACATCATACGCATACATAGTACAACATGTATAGACATAACCGTAAATTTAAATTTTGCAATAAAAGGAAATTAAACTACGTATACCTTACGTATCACGTGTAGCGGGAACGACATCAACCGGAATGATTCTCGCTAGAATCGTCTCTATCCGAGTCCACGCCGAGTATCTTCGGGATGATTTCACTAAGTCATGAGCCTCGTCTTCGTACGGGTTACTAGCCTCGTGTTGAAGACGATGTGATCGAGAGAAGATCACGATCCGAATCCAAATTCGGATCCAAAGACGAGTCCTCAAAACTCGCTTCTCTGAAGAGGTATTCGTCAACCGTTTGACGAATCCTTCGTCCTCCACCTATGAGGATTACCGGAGATCGAATCCCCAGCAAGGCTACCACTTTCGGAGCTCCAAACGTTGTCCAAATGATGCTCCGACGAGAGGGAAACAAGCTGTCCAGAAAACTGGACAGCTTTTGGTGGAGTAGGAGCCGACCAAAGGAAAGGTTGAAGCTCACCTTATTACCGAACCCAAGGGAGATCACCGGAGCTCCTCCAACAGTAGCTCGACGCCGGCAAGTGGAGAAGACGGCAGTAGCTGGTCGCCGGTTGGAGGAGAAGGAGCAGCGGCACTAGGGTTGGCACCGACTTCTTCAAAGGGGAGAGGTGGGCGGCAACTCTAGGTTAGGGTTTTTGGATTGATTATGTTAGTAATATATGAGAGATGTCCTAAGGCAATCGCCTTATGTATGAACCATTTATATGATAAATGAAGATTCACTATTTGAGTATACATGTTTAATGTATTTGATTGGATCTTAAACTCATTTACTGAATGTCCGCGATACGATTCACAGCATGAGAGAATTTGTGATTGGATCACAACTAGTGAGTATCTCTACATGTGTAATTGTGATGTATCGGAATTATCCCTAGTCGATGAATTGATGGATTTGGACATCATCAATTCTGTCGAGACTAGCACGAGGTATACTCTTTGGTGTATCCAAGCAGCTGATTCTCACTGGCTGGAGACATTGTGATGTCCGGAGTTAATCGTGGATGCTAGTTATGGTAACTAGTTCATTGGAGTGACCAGCCGTAAGACTTCATATGGTTCTCTGCATATATAGATATGTCAATGAAGTTGTTACTGTGGCTTAAGTGCGATGTTCCTTTGACTTGCGGTATTCAAGTCATCTTGATCATGGAGACTTATGCTTTGACATCTTAAGCAAACATCTCTAAGGAGATGTGGACCCGGGATGATTGGGTATAAGTCGAAGTGATCGAAGGTGTTTGAATAGCCTATAAAGGATTCACCACTCCTTGCGAGGAGATGTATACCCATGGCCTCTCGTCGGATTGTTACTAAAGTCTTTGGCCAAAGCATTACATATTTAGAGTAAAGTACTCTTCGATACATGTGGAGTAACTAGAATCCGTAGGACGAGGAAATGATACTTGGGCTAGGTGTGACGTAGTCAGCCTAGTGGGGACTGACACAATAAACCATGTCCTGAACCAAGTGGGTATAAGATGAGTGAAGGGAATGGGGCACGATTCATTCGAGCTACTGAAGGGTTTCAGAAATAGTTCTGGATCAACCGTTGATCTTTTCGGTTAATTGGGGATCATGATGTACTACTAGGTGCCACTCATGATCGTTCTATAATTAATGGTTAATTATAGACGACCAACATAAACCGAGAACCTATTTGGTCACACGCACAACGAGTGTAATCCAAAGGATTTAAAACGAGCTTGAGAATGGGATTCTCAGACCGAGAGAAACTATGTTTGGTTGGACCAAACATAAAGCGAGCATGAAATTATTTCAGTCGCAATGGAAGCGTGGATGGGCAGTGTCTTATGAAGACATAATGGATGGACCAAAATGGTTTGGTTCTAATCCAATGGATGAGAATAAACCAAAGGGTTTGTTTTATATTAAACGAATGAACCAAAGGTTGGTTCGGTTCGTTTTAACTTAAAATAAACCATCATGGTTTGGTTTATTTTAACTTATCCTAATGGAGCGGGTTAACGGGCTTTATGGATATGATCCATTAACCATTAAGAGAATTAGTTCTCTATAAAAGAGGGCTTAAGGGATTGTTAAACCCTAACCATCCAAAACCCTAGCCTCTTAGAGTTGCCGCCCACCCCAATTGTTGGAGTTTTCGGCGCCAACCCTAAAGCTGCCGCCGCCCAGCTTTGTGCCGCCGTCCAAGACCCTTGCCGGCGTCCAAGCTTCAGCCGGTGAACCTCCGGCGACCCTCCGGTGATCTCCTATAGGTTCGGCATCAAGGTGAGCCTTTTCTCTCCTTGTTTTGGCCGGCGCCTACTCCTCCACCAAGCTGTCCAGTTTTCTGGACAGCTTCTCCTCCTCTCGTCGGAGTGTCGTTTGGACGACGGTTAGTGATCCAACAGAGGCTAACTTACCGGGGATTTGATCTCCGGTAATCCTCTGAGGTGGAGGACGAAGGATTCGTCAATTGGTTGACGAATACCTCTCCGGAGAAGCGAGTTTTGAGAACTCATTTTAGGATCCGAATTTGGATTCGGATCGTGATCATCTCTCGATCACGTCATCTTCAACACGAGGCTAGTAACCCGTACGAAGACGAAGCTCGTGACTTAGCGAAGTCATCCCGAGGAGCTCGGCGTGGATACGGATAGAGACGATTCTTACGGGGATCGTTCCGGTTGATGCCGTTCCCGCTACACGTCATACGGAAGGTATAACGTAGATAATTTTCTTTTATTGCAAATTTTAATTTACGGTTATGTCTACACTTGTTGTAATATGCATGCGTGTGTTGTGTGTGTTGTAATAAATATAGATTTATTATTTTTAATTGCTTCCGCTGTGCTCATGTTTGCGAAACATGATCGAACACACCTGCCTTGATCTGCGAAACCATGATGGTATCGAGCCGGGTTGTGTTTCGACATAATCGTAAAAATGGTTTTGCGATAGTCATAATGTATTTCTGGAAATTTTCTAATTTTGGACATTTAGAAGTATTTATGGAAAATTTTCAATTTTGGAAAGTCTAGAAGTATTTATGGAAATCTTTCACTTTTGGAAAGTTGGAAGTATTTATGGAAATTGATATTTTCCATAAATAAAATATTTGATTAGATTCTGGAAATTTGTTTCCTAATTTAATCATGATTTGATTTGGGAAATCAAATCTTAAAATATTTTATTTCCATAAGTAGTTTTAATGATTTAGGAAATTGGTTTCCTAAATAGATTTTCCTTAATCAAATAATTCCATGAATAAAATATGTGATTAGATTTGGAAATTTGTTTCCTAATTTAATTATGATTTGATTTGAAGAATCAAATCTTAAACATATTTTATTTCCATAAATAGTTATGACATATAAGGAAATTATATACATGACATAATTGTATGCCATGTAATTGCATTAGATGCATAACATTATGCCATGCGTGTCGTGACATGTAGATGTATGCCATGTATGCCATGTCATGTAGATAATAGTTATTTGCATGCAAAGAGGATGAGACATAAAAACCCTTAATCAATATTAAAGCCTACACCTTCCATTAATATGGTTAGAACCAGAGTTACATTTCTTGTTTGGGTTGTTGGACTCTCTCAAGCCCGGCTCGAACTGAATATGTTCAAACCATGGAATAGTTTAATACTAATATGGTAAGAGTCAGAGGTCAATCGTTAGCTTTGGTTGTTGGACTCTCTCCAAGCTGGGCTAATTGGTTGAATGCGCTCTAACCATATTAAAACTATGTCCCGATTAATGGGTTGGCTTTAACCTGGAGCATCGGCTTGTTGGACTCTCTCCAAGGTCGATGTAAAGGGAGGTGAAGTTGGGTGCTATGCATATGATGCATACTTGTTAATGTGTTAACAACTCGATGTATGTGTGAACATTCAATTAGTTGATAGCACATTGTGATAGTTGCATATACGTGATATGCAATCGGTATAGAAGATACCTACCGTCGTAGTTATGAATAGCTTGTTGGACTCTCTCCAAGGTTGTTCATAACTATGATGGATATCAGCCCATTCGGAGATGGACCTACGATCTCCCGAAGTGATTTTGGGGTTTTTGAAATTCAAAAAATGAATGGGATTTATAAATGTATATTGATGCATTTTAAAATCATCTTTCTCATATATGCTCGTTTTGTATTTCTATGTTAATATATTGATCATGATGTGTTTGAATTTGCGTTCCATTTTGGATTCAAATAAATTGACTGGGCTGAACTTCTTGGACTGGCTTAGAAACTTGAGAATTGTTCTCAAGGTGAAAAGCTTGTGTATGTCCTCGAAGCGCCTCTTCCCGCCCGTCCTAGTGACGATGCAACTTTGGACCAATTGTTGGCCTATCAGAAACATGTGAGTGATTCTGAACAAATGAGTTGCATCATGCTAGCTGCGATGGAACCCAAGCTACGAAAGCAACATGAGCATATGGATGCTCATATCGTAGTCCTTCATCTTTGTGAGTTGGTTGATGAGCAAGTGAGATTCGAAAGGTTCGAAGTCTCAAAGCTCCTCTTCACCTCTGAGATGCTAGGAGGTTCATCTGTGGTACTACTCAATATGCTGAAGACTGTGGAGTCTTCTGAGAAGCATGAGCAGGGGACGGTGCTGTTAGTTGATTCCTCGAAGAAAGGTTCTAAGAGGAAGTCAAAGGAACAACAGAAGGGAAAGAAGAGAAGGGCTAAGAAGGTAGAACTAGCACAAAAGGAAACTTGCCATCATTATGGCAAGGAGAGCCATTCTTGAAGAAAATGTAAGATTATCTTGAGTCCGTGAAGAAGGATAAGGCATCGGATGCCCCATCTTCTTAATCTTCTTTATTGATTGTCAATCTATTTCCTCGACACTTGGGTATTTGATCTTGGGTGTGGCTCACATATATGTAATGACATACATGGGGCTAAAGGAATGAAGAGGCTTCGTCGAGGGAGAGTCAAATTTACGTGTTAGGGAATGGAGCAGCGGTTCTTTGCACTCGCCATCGGAGCGTGTTGTTGGAACTCCTGAGGACTTGTCTTAGAACTGGACAATTGATTTTATGTTCCTTCGTTGATATAGAACATCATTTCTATTTCTTGTTTAAATAGAAATGGGTACCATTTGACTTGTAGTAAAAATTTTTGTTTCATAACTTTGAATTGAGTACTTTATGGGATTGGAACTTTAAGCAATGGTGTTTATCGTTGGGCGTATCGGTGGCGATTTCAATATCGAAGCGAGCAACACAGCGTGCTCGAAAGGATAATCAAATAGACTCCTATATGTGGCATTGTCGTCTTGGCCATATAAGCAAGAAAGCGCATGTCCGAATTACACCGATGTGGAATTCTGGAATCGTTTGAATTGGATTCATACGATACATGCGAATCATGCTTAAAAGGCAAGATGACTAAGTTACCTTTTACTGGAAAAGGTGAACGAGTGGGAGAGTTACTAGATCTAATACATACTGATGTATGTGGACCTATGTCAACTCAAGCTTTAGGAGGCTATAGCTACTTCATTACCTTCACCGATGATCACTCATGGTTTGGGTATGTGTTCTTGATGAAACACAAGTCTGAAGCCTTTGAAAGGTTCAAAGAATTCAGAAATGAAGTAGAGAAACAACATGACAAGAGTATTAAAATACTTCGATCGGATCGAGGTGGTGAATACTTAAGTCAAGAGTTTCTTGATTATCTAAGAGACAATGGTATATTGTCTCAATGGACTCCGCCATATACACCAAGGCATAATGGTGTATCTGAGAGGCGTAACCGGACCTTGTTGGACATGGTCAGGTCAATGATGAATCATGCGACTCTTCCCAAGTCCTTTTGGGGTTATGCACTTCAGACAACTGTTTACTTGTTAAACAGAATGCCTACCAAGGTAGTCTCAACTACTCCATATGAGATATGGAATGGTAAGAAACCTCATGTATCTTACTTGAAGATATGGGGTTGTCCTGCTTATGTGAAGCCAGACGATGTCGGACAAATTGGATGCTAAGTCGATAAATGTCTATTTATTGGATACTAAGGAAACAAGGGTTACCAATTCAATCATCTGTGGAACAAAAGGTGTTTGTTTCAAGGCATCTTTGTGTTTCTAGAAAGAGTTTCTCTTGCAAGAAAGCGAGTGGGAGTGTCGTCGAGCTTGAGGAGGCTCGAGAGACTCAATAGACATTAATAGAGATACGGTGAAGCCTGACGGTAGGCAACTCATAGTGATGAGCAATCAATTTGGACCTATTGTAACACCACATCTTCGTAGATCACGGTAGAACACATAATATTCTGAGAGATATGGATTTCTCGTAAGCGAATCGAACGACGTGTTACTCATTGATGATGAGGAGCCTACAAGTTATGAAGAAGTGCTGACAAGTTCAGAAAGGGATAAGTGGCTTGGTGCCATGAAGTCGGAAATGGATTCCATGTATGAAAAACCAAGTTTGGAACTTGGTTGACCCACCTGAAGGGATAAAGCCTATAGGGTGCAAGTGGGTTTTCAAGAAGAAAACCGACATGGATGGTAATGTGATTACCTATAAGGCTAGATTGGTGGCGAAAGGATATTCAAAACAAGGTGTTGATTATGGCCGAAACCTATTACGTAGCTATGCTTAAATCCATTCGGATGCTCGGCCATAGCGGCTCATTATGATTATGAGATATGGCGGATGGATGTGAAAATAGCTTTCCTTAATGGAAACACCTTTCGAGGACGTGTATATGATACAGCCTGAGGGTTTCACATCGGTTGATAAAACCAAGGTATGCAAATTGCGACGATCCATTTATGGATTGAAGCAAGCATCCAGGAGCTGGAATATCCGTTTTGATGAGACAATCAAAAAGTTTGATTTCTCACAAAATCCAGACGAACCTTGTGTGTACAAGAAGGTTAGTAAGTGCGATCGTATTCTAGTATTGTATGTCGATGGCATACTACTTATAAAGCGATGTTTCAATCTTACGATCGGTGAAGGTTTGGTTATCCAAGACATTCTCCATGAAAGACACAGGAGAAGCAACCTACATCCTCGGGATTAAGATCTATAGAGATAGATCGAAGCGGTTGCTTGGTCTTTTCGTACATATATAGACCGAGTGCTAAAGAGGTTTAGCATGTCGGAATCCAAGAAAGGTTTCCTACCCATCGGGCATGGGGTACACCTTTCGAAGTCTATGTGTCCGCCCGGGATTTGCATGAGTAAGATTCCCTATGCATCCGCAATAGGATCTATCATGTATGCTATGTTATGTACGAGGCCCGATGTATCGTATGCTCTGAGTGTCACGAGCAGATACCAGTCTGATCCAGGAATGGATCATTGGGCGGCTGTTAAGACGATCCTTAAGTACTTGAGAAGGACTAAGGATGTGTTCCTAATATATGGAGAAGGGTACATGGTGATACGTGGATATACGGATGCCAGATCCAGACAGACAAGGATGATTCCATGTCTTAGTCTGGGTATGTATTCACCTAGAATGGAGGCGAAATAAGTTGGAAAGGTTCCAAGCTTGACACTATAGCGGATTCTGCCACTAAGGCAGAATACGTTGCAGCTTTGGAAGCAGCAAAGGAAGCCGTTTGGATCAAGTAGTTCATCTATGAACTTGATGTGGTCTCATCAATGATCCAAACATGTGCTTCGCCGCTATCATCTTATCAGAGAGATCATAAGTAGGAACGAAATACAAATCGAGAAAATTCCCACTGAAAGGAACTTAGCGGATCCTTTGACTAAAGAATTACCTCAAAGTAAGTTTGAGGGTCATGTTAGAGCTTATGGTATTGGATACCGTAGCGATTGGCATTAGGCCAAGTGGGAGTCTGTTAGTAATATATGAGAGATGTCCTAAGGCAATCGCCTTATGTATGAACCATTTATATGATAAATGAAGATTCACTATTTGAGTATACATGTTTAATGTATTTGAGTGGATCTTAAACTCATTTACTGAATGTCCACGATACGATTCACAGCATGAGAGAATTTGTGATTGGATCACAACTAGTGAGTATCTCTACATGTGTAATTGTGATGTATCGGAATTATCCCTAGTCGATGAATTGATGGATTTGGACACCATAAATTCTGTCGAGACTAACACGAGGTATACTCCTTGGTGTATCCAAGCAGCTGATTCTCACTGGCTGGAGACATTGTGATATCAGGAGTTAATCGTGGATGCTAGTTATGGTAACTAGTTCATTGGAGTGACCAGCCGTAAGACTTCATATAGTTCTCTGCATATATAGATATTTCAATGAAGTTCTTACTGTGGCTTAAGTGCGATGTTCCTTTGACTTGCGGTATTCAAGTCATCTTGATCATGGAGACTTATGCTTTGACATCTTAAGCAAACATCTCCAGGAGATGTGGACCCGGGATGATTGGGTATAAGTCGAAGTGATCGAAGGTGTTTGAATAGCCTATAAAGGATTCACCACTCCTTGCGAGGAGATGTATACCCATGGCCTCTCGTCGGATTGTTACTAAAGTCTTTGGCCAAAGCATTACATATTTAGAGTAAAGTACTCTTCGATACATGTGGAGTAACTAGAATCCGTAGGACGAGGAAATGATACTTGGGCTAGGTGTGACGTAGTCAGCCTAGTGGGGACTGACACAATAAACCATGTCCTGAACCAAGTGGGTATAAGATGAGTGAAGGGAATGGGGCACGATTCATTCGAGCTACTGAAGGGTTTCAGAAATAGTTCTGGATCAACCGTTGATCTTTTCGGTTAATTGGGGATCATGATGTACTACTAGGTGCCACTCATGATCGTTCTATAATTAATGGTTAATTATAGACGGCCAACATAAACCGAGAACCTATTTGGTCACACGCTGGAGTGTAATCCAAAGGATTTAAAACGAGCTTGAGAATGGGATTCTCAGACCGAGAGAAACTATGTTTGGTTGGACCAAACATAAAGCGAGCATGAAATTGTTTCAGTCGCAATGGAAGCGTGGATGGGCAGTGTCTTATGAAGACATAATGGATGGACCAAAATGGTTTGGTTCTAATCCAATGGATGAGAATAAACCAAAGGGTTTGGTTTATATTAAACGAATTAACCAAAGGTTGGTTCGGTTCGTTTTAACTTAAAATAAACCATCATGGTTTGGTTTATTTTAACTTATCCTAATGGAGCGGGTTAACGGGCTTTATGGATATGATCCATTAACCATTAAGAGAATTAGTTCTCTATAAAAGAGGGCTTAAGGGATTGTTAAACCCTAACCATCCAAAACCCTAGCCTCTTAGAGTTGCCGCCCACCCCAATTGTTGGAGTTTTCGGCGCCAACCCTAAAGCTGCCGCCGCCCAGCTTTGTGCCGCCGTCCAAGACCCTTGCCGGCGTCCAAGCTCCAGTCGGTGAACCTCCGGCAACCCTCCGGTGATCTCCTATAGGTTCGGCATCAAGGTGAGCCTTTTCTCTCCTTGTTTTGGCCGGCGCCTACTCCTCCACCAAGCTGTCCAGTTTTCTGGACAGCTTCTCCTCCTCTCGTCGGAGCGTCGTTTGGACGACGGTTAGTGCTCCGACAGAGGCTAACTTACCGGGGATTTGATCTCCGGTAATCCTCTGAGGTGGAGGATGAAGGATTCGTCAATTGGTTGACGAATACCTCTCCGGAGAAGCGAGTTTTGAGAACTCGTTTTAGGATCCGAATTTGGATTCGGATCGTGATCATTTCTCGATCACGTCGTCTTCAACACGAGGCTAGTAACCCGTACGAAGACGAAGCTCGTGACTTAGCGAAGTCATCCCGAGGAGCTCGGCATGGATACGGATAGAGACGATTCTTACGGGGATCGTTCCGGTTGATGCCGTTCCCGCTACACGTCATACGGATGGTATAACGTAGATAATTTTCTTTTATTGCAAATTTTAATTTACGGTTATGTCTACACTTGTTGTAATATGCATGCGTGTGTTGTGTGTGTTGTAATAAATATAGATTTATTATTTTTAATTGCTTCCGCTGTGCTCATGTTTGCGAAACATGATCGAACACACACACGCCGCGGTGCCGGAAACCCAACAGATTAGGGCTTAACAAACCCTTAATCCCTCTTTTATAGAGAACTAATTCTCTTAATGGTTATCGGATCATAACCATAAGGCCCGTTAACCCGCTCCATTAATATAAGTTAAAATAAACCAAACCATGATGGTTTATTTTAAGTTAAAATGAACCGAACCAACTTTGGTTC
This sequence comes from Wurfbainia villosa, assembly GCA_025175895.1. Lineage (NCBI taxonomy): Eukaryota > Viridiplantae > Streptophyta > Magnoliopsida > Zingiberales > Zingiberaceae > Wurfbainia > Wurfbainia villosa. The sequence goes on from CM045997.1 coordinate 62,641,433, forward strand.
ATTCGTTTAAAATAAACCAAACCCTTTGGTTTATTCTTCTCCATTGGAATAGAACCAAACCATTTTGGTTCATCCATTATGTCTTCACAAGACACAGCCCATCCACACTTCCATTGCGACTGAAATGATTTCATGCTCGCTCCACGTTTGGTCCAAACAAACCTAGTTTCTCTCGGTCTGAGAATCCCATTCTCAAGCTCGTTTTAAATCCTTCAGATTATGCTCGTTGTGTGTGTAACCAAATAGGTTCTCGGTTTATGTTGGCCATCTATAATTAACCATTAATTATAGAACGATCATGAGTGGCACCTAGTAGTACATCATGATCCCCAATTAACCGAAAAGATCAACGGTTGATCCAGAACTATTTCTGAAACCCTTCAGCAGCTCGAATGAATCGTGCCCCATTCCCTTCACTCATCTTATACCCACTTGGTTCAGGACATGGTCTATAGTGTCAGTCCCCACTAGGCTGACTACGTCACACCTAGCCCAAGTATCATTTCCTCGTCCTACGGATTCTAGTTACTGCACATGTATCGAAGAGTACCATACTCTAAACATGTAATGCTTTGGCCAAAGACTTTAGTAACAATCCGACGAGAGGACATGAGTATACATCTCCTCGCAAGGAGTGGTGAATCCTTTATAGGCTATTCAAACACCTTCGATCACTTCGACTTATACCCAATCATCCCGGGTCCACATCTCCTTAGAGATGCTTGCTTAAGATGTCAAAGCATAAGTCTCCATGATCAAGATGACTTGGACATCGCAAGTCAAAGGAACATCGCATTTAAGCTATAGTAAGAACTTCATTGACATATCTATATATGCAGAGAACCATATGAAGTCTTACGGCTAGTCAGTCAAATGAACTAGTTACCATAACTAGCATCCACGATCAACTCCGGACATCACAATGTCTCCAGCCAGTGAGAATAAGCTGTTTGGATACACCAAGGAGTATACCTCATGCTAGTCTCGACAGAATTGATGGTGTCCAAATCCATCAATTCATCGACTAGGGATAATTCCGATACAACACAATTACACATGTAGAGATACTCACTAGTTGTGATCCAATCACAAATTCTCTCATATTGTGAATCGTATCGTGGACATTCAGTAAATGAGTTTAAGATCAAATCAAATACAAGAAACATGTATACTCAAATAGTGAATCTTCATTTATCATATAAATAGTTCATACATAAGGCGATTGCCTTAGGACATCTCTCATATATTACTAACATAAAGGTGAGGGTAAGTGTTGGGTTTCCGACACCGCGGCGAGTGTTTGTTCGAACATGTTTCGTAAACATGTGCACAACGGAATAAATAAAATAATAAATCTAATTTATTACAACATACACACCACACGCATGCATAGTACAATATGTGTAGACATAACCATAAATTTAAATTTTGCAATAAAAGGAAATTTATTCTACATATACCTTACGTATCACGTGTAGCGGGAAAGACATCAGCCGGAACGATCCTCGCTAGAATCGTCTCTATCCGTATCCACGCCAAGTATCTTCAGGATGACTTCACAAAGTCACGAGCCTCATCTTCGTACGAGTTACTAGCCTCGTGTCGAAGACGATGTGATCGAGAGAAGATCACAATCCGAATCAAAATTCGGATTCAAAACGAGTCCTCAAAAATTCGCTTCTCCGGAGAGATATTCGTCAACCGTTTGACGAATACTTCGTCCTCCACCTATGAGGATTACCAGAGATCGAATCCCCAGCAAGGAAGCCGCTGTCGGAGCTCCGAACGTCGTCCAAAGGACGCTACGACACGAAATAAACAAGCTGTCCAGAAAACTGGACAGCTTTGGTGGAGGAATAAGGGCCGGCCAAATAAGGAAGCTTGATGCTCACCTTGTCGCCGGACCCAAAGAAGATCACTGGAGGGTCGCCGGAGGATCACCGGCTGAAGCTTGGACACCGGCAACTAGCTTGGACGGCGGCACAAAGCTGGGCGGCAGCTAGGGTTGGGCGCCGACCACTAGAGGAGAGGAGGGGTGGGCGTCAACTTGTAGATTGCTTGGATTAGGGCTTAACAAAACCCTTAAACCCTATTTTATAGAGAACAAATTCTCTTAATGGTTATCGGATCATAACCAAAATCTCGTTAACCCGCTCCATTAATTTAAGTTAAAATAAACCAAACCATGATGGTTTATTTTAAGTTAAAACGAACCGAACCAACTTTGGTTCATTCATTTAAAACAAACCAAACCCCTTTGGTTTATTCTCCTCCATTGGATTAGAACCAAACCAATTTGGTTCATCCATCATGTCTTCATAAGACACGGCCCATCCACGCTTCCATTGTGACTGAAGCAATTTCATGCTCGCTCCATGTTTGGTCCAACCCAACCTAGTTTCTCTCGGTCTGAGAATCTCATTCTCAAGCTCGTTTTAAATGCTTCGGATTACGCTCGTTGTGCGTGTGACCAAATAGGTTCTCGGTTTATGTTGACCGTCTATAATTAACCATTAATTATAGAACGATCATGAGTGACACCTAGTAGTACATCATAATCCCCAATTAACCGAAAAGATCAACGGTTGATCCAGAACTATTTCTGAAACCCTTTAGCAGCTCGAATGAATCGTGCCCCATTCCCTTCACTCATTTTATACCCACTTGGTTCAGGACATGGTCTATAGTGTCAGTCTCCACTAGGCTGACTACGTCATACCTAGCCCAAGTATCATTTCCTCGTCCTACGGATTCTAGTTACTGTACATGAATCGAAGAGTACCTTACTCTTAACATGTAATGCTTTGGCCAAAGATTTTAGTAACAATCCGACGAGAGGCCATGGGTATACATCTCCTCGCAAGGAGTGGTGAATCCTTTATAGGCTATTCAAACACCTTCGATCACTTCGACTTATACCCAATCATCCCGGATCCACATCTCCTCAGAGATGCTTGCTTAAGATGTCAAAGCATAAGTCTTTATGATCAAGATGACTTGAATACCGCAAGTCAAAGGAACATCGCACTTAAGCTACAGTAAGAACTTCATTGACATATCTATATATGCATAGAACCATATGAAGTCTTACGGCTGGTCACTCCAATGAACTAGTTACCATAACTAGCATCCATGATTAACTCCGGACATCACAATGTCTCCAGCCAGTGAGAATCAACTGCTTGGATACACCAAGGAGTATACCTCGTGCTAGTCTCGACAGAATCAATGGTGTCCAAATCCATCAATTCATCGACTAGGGATAATTCTGATACATCACAATTACACATGTAGAGATACTCACTAGTTGTGATCCAATCACAAATTCTCTCATGCTGTGAATCGTATCGTGGACATTCAGTAAATGAGTTTAAGATCTAATCAAATACATGAAAATATGTATACTCAAATAGTGAATTTTCATTTATCATATAAATAGTTCAAACATAAGACGATTGCCTTAGGACATCTCTCATATATGACTAACAAATTCCCACTTGGCCTAATGGCAATCGCTACGGTATCCAATACCATAAGCTCTAACATGACCCTCAAACTTACTTTGAGGTAATGCCTTAGTCAAAGGGTCCGCTAACTTCCTTTCAGTGGGGATTTTCTTGATTTGTATTTCCTTCCTACTGATGATCTCTCTGATCAGATGATAGCGACGAAGTACATGTTTGGATCGTTGATGAGACCTTGGCTCTTTCGCCTGTGCAATTGCTCTTTTGTTGTCGCAGTAGACCGGTATTGCTTCAACAATGGCTGGAATCACATCAAGTTCATAAATGAACTTCTTGATCCAAACCGCTTCCTTTGTTGCTTCCGAAGCTGCAATGTATTCTGCCTCAATGGTAGAATCCGCTACAGAGTCTTGTTTGGAACTTTTCCAACTCACTGCGCCCCACTTCAAGGTGAACACGTATCCAGACTGAGACTTGGAATCATCCTTGTCTGTCTGGAAGCTGACATCCGTCCCACGTATCACCATGTCCCCTTCTCCATATATTAGGAACACATCCTTAGTTCTTCTTAAGTACTTAAGGATCATCTTAACAGCCACCCAATGATCCATTCCTGGATCAGATTGGTATCTACTGATAATACTCAGAGCATACGATATATCGGGCCTTGTACATAACATAGCATACATGATAGATCCTATTGCGGATGCATAGGGAATCTTACTCATGCAAATCCTCTCGTCTTCTGTGCGCGGACACATAGACTTTGAAAGGTGTATCCCATGCATGATGGGTAGGAAACCTTTCTTTGATTCCGACATGCTAAACCTCTTTAGCACTCGGTCTATATATGTAGACTGCGAAAGACCAAGTAACCGTTTCGATCTATCTCTATAGATCTTAATCCCGAGGATGTAGGTTGCTTCTCCCAGGTCTTTCTTGGAGAATGTCTTGGACAACCAAATCTTAACTGACTGTAAGACTGAAACATCGTTTCTTATAAGTAATATGTCATCGACATACAATACTAGGAATACGACTGCACTCCCACTAACCTTCTTATACACAAGGTTCGTCTGGATTTTGTGAGAAATCAAACTTTTTAATTGTCTCATCAAAATGGATATTCCAGCTCCTGGATACTTGCTTCAATCCATATATGGACTGTCGCAATTTGCATACCTTGGTTTTATCAACCGATGTGAAACCCTCAGGCTGTATCATATACATGTCCTCGAGCAGGTTTCCATTAAAGAAAACTGTTTTCACATCCATCTACCATATCTCATAATCATAATGAGCCGCTATGGCTAAGAGCATCCGAATGGATTTAAGCATAGCTACAGGCGAATAGGTTTCGTCATAATCAACACCATGTTTTTGACAATATCCTTTCGCCACCAATCTAGCCTTATAGGTAATCACATTACCATCCATGTCGATTTTCTTCTTGAAAACCCACTTGCACCGTATAGGCTTTATGCCTTCAGGTGGGTCAACCAAGTTTCAAACTTGGTTTTCATACATGGAATCCATTTCCGACTTCATGGGTTCAAGCCACTTATCCCTTTCTGAACTTGTCAGAACTTCTTCATAACTGGTAGGCTCCTCATTATCAATGAGTAACACGTCGTTCGATTCACTTACGAGAAATCCATATCTCTCAGGAATATTACGTGTTCTGCCAGATCTACGAAGATGTGGTGTTTCAATAGGTCCAGCCGATTGCTCATCACTATGAGTTATTGGCTGTTGTGCTTCACCAGGTATCTCATCAATGTCTATTTGAGGCTCTCAAGCCTCCTCAAGCTCGACGACACTCCCACTGTTTTCTTGCAAGAGAAACTCTTTCTCTAGAAACACAGCATGCCTTGAAACAAACACCTTTTGTTCCACAGGATGATAGAATTGGTAACCCCTTGTTTCCTTAGGGTATCCAATAAATAGACATTTATTAGACTTAGCATCCAATTTGTCTGACACAGTCTGCTTCACATAAGCAGGACAACCCCATATCTTCAAGTAAGATACATGAGGTTTCTTACTATTCTATATCTCATATGGAGTAGTGGAGACTACCTTGGTTTGCATTCTATTTAACAAGTAAACAACTGTCTGAAGTGCATAGCCCCAAAAGGACTTGGGAAGATTCGCATGATTCATCATTGACCTGACCATGTCCAACAAGGTCCGGTTACGCCTCTCAGATACACCATTATACTGTGGTGTATATGGCGGAGTTGATTGAGGCAATATACCATTGTCTCTTAGATAATCAAGAAACTCTTGACTTAAGTATTCACCACCTCGACCCGATCAAAGTATTTTAATACTCTTGTCATGTTGTTTCTCTACTTCATTTCTAAATTCTTTGAACCTTTCAAAGGCTTCAGACTTGTGTTTCATCAAGAACACATACCCAAACCGTGAGTGATCATTGGTGAAGGTAATGAAGTAGCTATATCCTCCTAAAGTTTGAGTTGACATAGGTCCACATACATCAGTATGTATTAGACCTAGCAACTCTCCCACTCGTTCACCTTTTCCTGTAAAAGGTAACTTAGTCATCTTGCCTTTTAAGCATGATTCGCATGTATCGTATGAATCCAATTCAAATGATTCTAGAATTCCACATCGGTGTAATTCGGACATGCGTTTCTTCCTTACATGGCCAAGACGACAATGCCACATGTTGGAGTCTAATTGATTATCCTTTCGAGCACGCTTGTTGTTCGCTTCGATATTAAAAATATCACTGGATTCGTCCAACGTATAAATACCATTGCTCAAAGTTCCAGGTCCATAAAGTACACCATTCAAAGTTATATAACAACAATTGTTACTAAACGTCAAATGATAACCATTTCTATTTAAGCAGGAAATAGAAACAATGTTCTTTATTAGAGAAGGAACACAATAGCAATTGTTCAGTTCCAAGACTAGTCCACTAGGGAGCTTCAACAAATAAGTTCCGATGACGACCGCAACAACCTTTGCTCCATTGCCAACTCACAAATTTGACTCCCCTCTGACGAGTCTTCTTCTATTCCTTAGCCCCTATATGTCATTACATATATGTGAGCCACACCCAGTATCCAATACTCAAGTGTCTAAGGAAATAAAATGACAATCAATAACGAAGATACCTGAAGAGGATGGGGCATCAGATGCCTTCTTCTTCTTCACAGACTCAAGATAAATCTTGCAGTTTCTTCGCCAGTGGCCTTCCTTGCCACAATGATGGCAAGTGCCCTTTTGTGCTGGTTCTGCCTTTTTAGCCTTCTTGTTCTTCCCTTTCTTCTGTTCCTTTGCCTTCCTCTTAGAACCTTTCTTTGAGGAATCAACTAACAGAACCACCTTCTCCTCATGCTTTACAGAAGGCTCCACAGTCTTCAGCATATTGAGGAGCTCAGGAATAGTGGATTCTAATTTGTTCATCCAATAGTTCATCACAAATTATGAGAAACTCTTGGGTAAACAATGCAAAATTAAGAAAATACTTAATTCATAATCCATCACAAACCCGAGGGTGGCCAGCTGCTTGAGGTACCCATTCATCTTTAGCACAAACTGCACTACAGACGAACCTTCTTGCATCTTCGTGGTGAAGAGGAGCCTGGAGACTTCGAACCTTTCAGATCTCGCTTGCTCATCAAACAACTCATGAAGATGGAAGACCATGGTATTAGGATCCATATGCTCATGCTGCTTTTGCAGCTCAGGTACCATCGTAGCTAGCATGATGCAACTCGCCAGTTCAGAATCTGCCACATGCTTCTGATAGACCAACATTTTGTCTGGAGTTGCATCGTCCCTAGGACGGTTGGGAAGAGGCTCTTCAAGGACATATGCTAGCTTTTCCGCCTTGAGAGCAATTCTCAAGTTTCTAAGCCAGTCCAGGAAGTTAGGCCCAGTCAATCTGTTTGAATCCAAAATAGTGCGCAAATTCAAAGATGTCATGATCAATCAATTAACCTAGAAATACAAAATGAGCATATATGAGAAAAATATTTTAAAATGCATCAATATACATTCATAAATCCCATTCATTTTTCGAATTTCAAAAACCCCAAAATCACTTTGGGAGATCGTAGGTCCATCTCTGAATGGGCTGATATCCAACATAGATATGAACAACCTTGGAGAGAGTCCAACAAGCCATTCATAACTACGATGGTAGGTATCAAATATACCGATTGCATATCACATATATGCAACTATCACAATGTGCTATCAACTTATTGAATGTTCACACATACATCGGGTTGTTAACACATTAACAAGTATGCATCATATGCATAGTACCCAACTTCACCTCCCTTCACATCGACCTTGGAGAGAGTCCAACAAGCCGATGCTCCAGGTTAAAGCCAACCCATTAATCGAGAAATAGTTTTAATATGGTTAGAGCTCATTCAACCAATTAGCCCGGCTTGGAGAGAGTCCAACAACCAAAGCTAACGATTGACCTCTAACTCTTACCATATTAGTATTAAACTATTCCATGGTTTGAACATGTTCGGGTTCGAGCCGGGCTTAGAGAGAGTCCAACAACCCAAACAAGAAACGGAACTCTGGTTCTAACCATATTAATGGAAGGTGTAGGCTTTAATATTGAGTAAAGGTTTTTATTGTCGGGATGTATACTAAAAAGTCTATCTTTTGTATGAACATCTTTATTTTGAAATAAGAATCATATGATCATTGTTTGCATATTTTTATGGTTATGCATATTGTCTAATACTTTACATTGTAGATAACATGGTGTGTGGTGTCACATGGGAGATCATGTTATCGACTCCTTGAAAAGTATAAGTAAAGGCTCACAACTGAGATGGCTTTGGACAAACCATCGGAATGGTTGTAGTGTGATTTGGTATTGGTTTGTCTTGACCATAAAATCACACTAGTGCACTTTGTGTGTATTGAGCAGGACCGACTTAAAGGTGATTCGATTTATTGCTAACTACATAATCGAATCGGACCTCAGATATTATATTATACATACTCTTAATCCCGATAAAATAACGGACACATATACTTAGTATTCATCTCTTTGATTTACCAATGGGCGAGATTTATAGATTAAATCGATAGGATCGGTAAGTTGGGAGATGATATTATTTATATGATGTGCCGTTGATTATAGGAGGAAACCGTGTCCTATATATTAGGATGATGATGTCCCCTTGAGGAGCTCATAAGGTTCATCATGTAAACCCTACAGGTGGACTTGGTCCGACATGATGAAAAGGTTGAGTGGTACTACTCATGGAGTTAGATGTTGATTAATTAATGGTCAGTAAATTAATTAATCGACGGACATTCGAGATCTTAAACATAAGGAGAAAATATACAAATAATATATGGAGCCCATATTATTGTATGGGGGTTGGTGAGGTAGATCAATGATAATCCTTTAGTGGATTGGATTATCATTAGTGGATCAGACTTTATGTGGGCTTGATCCATGGGTGGCCAAGATCCAACTCCTCCTCATGGTCCCTAATGTAGCCTATTAACACATGAAGCTTAGATCCAATGGATAGAAACAAAACTCTAGACCCAAAGGTAGAGATTAAATCTCTAAGATCCGACGGTTGAGATTAAATCTCTAGATCCGACGGTTGAGATTAAATCCCTAGAACCAATGGAGGAGATTAAATCATGGCTTATCCCTAACTCTATAAAAGGAGGACAAGGGGTGGGCGGCAAGAGAGGAATCCTAATTGAGATAGGATTAGGGTTTGGAGGCTTGGGCGGCACCAAATAAGGAAGTATTTTCCTTTCTTCTTCTTCCTTCAAGGTGGCCGGCGTCCAGCAGGTTTTTCCAGCCTTTTCTAGCCATTGGCCGGCGGCCAAAGACCCTCTTCTCCTTCTCCTTAGGTGGTGGAAACAAGATATAGGGCTTTCCCTTGGTGTCTTGGCCGGTTTCCACCATAATCTCCTTCTCCTTGTTGGTCGGCGTCAAGCATTCTCCTTGTTGCTTGGCTATAAGAAGGAGAAGAGCCTTGTTTCTATTCTTCCTCTTGCTTTGGAAGAGCAAGGAAGGAAGATTTGTGATCTAGGAGCTTCAACTTTTGGTAGATCGTCGCCCACACGACGTCCGAAAGAAGGAAGGTCATACATTAGAAGATCGAGAGGTATACCTATTCTCTATTCTCTTTTGTTACTTGCTTGTATTTGTTTTTCCAATTATGAGCATGATAAATTCTATTTGTGGCTAAATAATACTTGGATCCCGAAAATAAATACAAAAGCCGGTGATCCATACATCGTCTATTCCGCGGCTACTCATAGAATAGAGGTTGGTCGCTTGAACAACGAGTTTGTTCAAGTGACCTCTCTAAATGAATAGCACGACGATGACTTGATTATTTGGGCAATCCTTTTTTTTCTAGGATTAAATTTTTTTAATCCGGGGACATCGGTGGGATCGCCATGAACAAACAACAAAGGTGAAGTGGGAAGCGAAGTTTCCCCTCACGGACTCGATAAGCAAAAGCCTTCATTTATGTCTCATCCTCTTTGCATGCAAATAACTATTATCTACATGACATGACATACATGACATACATCTACATATCATGACACGCATGACATAATGATATGCATCTAATGCAATTACATGACATACAATTATGACATGTATTTCCTTGTATGTCATAACTATTTATGAAAATAAAATATGTTTAAGATTTGATTCTCCAAATCAAATCATGATTAAATTAAGAAATAAATTTTCAAATCTAATCACATATTTTATTTGTGGAAAGTGTTGATTAAGAAAAGTCAATTTAGGAAAAAATTTCCTAAATCATCAAAACTACTTATGGAAATAAAATATTTTTAACATTTGATTTCCCAAATCAAATCATGATTAAATTAGGAAATAAATTTCCAAATCTAATCAAATATTTTATTTATGGAAAATATCAATTTCCATAAATACTTCCAACTTTCTAAAAGTAGAAGATTTCCATAAATACTTCTAGACTTTCAAAAATTAAAAATTTCCATAAATACTTCTAGACTTTCAAAAATTAAAAATTTCCATAAATACTTCTAACTTTCCAAAAATAGAAAATTTCCATAAATACCATTATGACTATCGCAAAATAATTTTACGATTATGTTGAAACACAACCTAGGCTCTGATACCACTGTTGGGTTTCCGGCACCGCGACGAGTGTGTGTTCGAACATGTTTCGTAAACATGTGCACAGCGAAAGAAATAAAATAATAAATCTAATTTATTACAATACACACACCACTTACATGCATAGTACAACATGTGTAGACATAATTGTAAATTCAAATTTTGCAATAAAAGGAAATTTATTCTACGTATACCTTACGTATCACGTGTAGCGGGAAAGGAATCAACCGGAACGATCATTGCTAGAATCGTCTCTATCCGTATCTATGCCGAGTATCTTCAGGATGACTTCACAAAGTCACGAGCCTTGTCTTCGTACGAGTTACTAGCCTCGTGTCGAAGACGATGTGATCGAGAGAAGATCACAATCCGAATCAAAACTCGGATTCAAAACGAGTCCTCAAAAATTCGCTTCTCCGGAGAGGTATTCGTTAACCGTTTGACGAATCCTTCGTCCTCCACCTATGAGGATTACCGGAGATCGAATCCCTGGCAAGGAAGCCACTGTCAGAGCTCCGAACGTCATCCAAATGACGCTCCGACACGAAATAAACAAGCTGTCCAAAAAACTGGACAACTTTGGTGGAGGAATAAGGGCCAGCCAAATAAGGAAGCTTGATGCTCACCTTGTCGCCGGACCCAAAGAAGATCACCGGAGGGTAGCCAGAGGATCACCGGCTGAAGCTTGGATGCCGACAACTAGCTTGGACGGTGGCACAAAGCTGGGCGGCGGCTAGGGTTGGGCGCCGACCACTAGAGGAGAGGAGGGGTGGGCGGCAACTTGTGGATTGCTTGGATTAGGGCTTAACAAAACCCTTAAGCACTATTTTATAGAGAACAAATTCTCTTAATGGTCATCGAATCATAACCAAAAGCCCGTTAACCCACTCCATTAATTTAAGTTAAAATAAACCAAACCATATTGGTCTATTTTAAGTTAAAATGAACCAAATCAACTTTGGTTCATTCGTTTAAAACAAACCAAACCCCTTTGGTTTATTCTCCTCCATTGGATTAGAACCAAACCGATTTGATTCATCCATCATGTCTTCATAAGACATGGCCCATCCACGCTTCCATTGCGACTGAAACGATTTCATGCTCGCTCCTTGTTTGGTCCAACCAAACCTAGTTTCTCTCGGTCTGAGAATCTCATTCTCAAGCTTGTTTTAAATCCTTCGGATTACGCTCGTTGTGCGTGTGACCAAAGAGGTTCTCGGTTTATGTTGGACGTCTATAATTAACCATTAATTATAGAATGATCATGAGTGACACCTAGTAGTACATCATGATCTCCAATTAATCGAAAAGATCAATGGTTGATCCAGAACTATTTCTGAAACCCTTCAGCAGCTCGAATGAATCGTGCCCCATTCCCTTCACTCATCTTATACCCACTTGGTTCAGGACATGGTCTATAGTGTCAGCCCCCACTAGGTTGACTACGTCACACCTAGCCCAAGTATCATTTCCTCATCCTACGGATTCTAGTTACTGCACATGTATCGAAGAGTACCTTACTCTAAACATGTAATGCTTTGGCCAAAGACTTTAGTAACAATCCGACGAGAGGCCATGGGTATACATCTCCTCGCAAGGAGTGGTGAATCCTTTATAGGCTATTCAAACACCTTCGATCACTTCGACTTATACCCAATCATCCCGGGTCCACATCTTCTCAGAGATGCTTGCTTAAGATGTCAAAGCATAAGTCTTTATGATCAAGATGACTTGAATACCGCAAGTCAAAGGAACATCGCACTTAAGCTGCAGTAAGAACTTCATTGACTATATATGCAAAGAACCATATGAAGTCTTACGGCTGGTCACTCCAATGAACTAGTTACCATAACTAGCATCCACGATTAACTCGGGACATCACAATGTCTCCAACCAGTGAGAATCAGTTGCTTGGATACACCAAGGAGTATACCTCGTGCTAGTCTTGACAGAATCAATGGTGTCCAAATCCATCAATTCATTGACTAGGGATAATTCCGATACATCACAATTACACATGTAGAGATACTCACTAGTTGTGATCCAATCACAAATTCTCTCATGCTGTGAATCGTATTGTGGACATTCAGTAAATGAGTTTAAGATCTAATTAAATACATGAAAACATGTATACTCAAATAGTGAATCTTCATTTATCATATAAATGGTTCAAACATAAGGAGATTGCCTTAGGACATCTCTCATATATTACTAACAGTAAGACCCAAGCCAAAGGCAAAGGCAAGACAAATACATTGAAACCTAAAGGAGGGGTGTCTAAGGAAGGGGAATGCTTCCACTGCGGTGAGACCAGGCATTGGAAGAGAAACTGTAAGCTATATCTGGAAGAGATGAAAAGGAAGAGAAGTGAGACTTCTGTCTCAGGTATATATGTTATCGAAGTCAATTTATCTATCTCGTCTTCTTGGGTATTAGATACCGACTGTGTTTCTCACATTTGTACCAATGTGCAGGGCCTTCGAAAGACTAGATCATTGATGAAGGACGAGGTGGACCTACGGGTAGGCAATGGAGCAAAAGTTTCCGCTATCGCTGTAGGGACATATTCCTTATCTTTGCCCACTAGGCTTATCTTAGAACTAGAAGATTGTTGTTATGTGCCTGCCTTGACTAAAAATATTATCTCTGTTTCTTGTTTAGACAAGAAAGGTTTCTCATTTGTAATAAAGGACAAGTGTTGTTCCGTTTATTTAAATGATATAGTTTTTGTAGTGCACACCTTGTGAATGGTCTCTATCTTCTAGATCTTGAAACCCCAGTCTATAACATAAATACCAAATGGTTCAAATCTAATGATCTGAATCAAACATATCTCTGGCATTGTTGCCTGGGTCACGTAAATGAGAGTCACATATCCCAGCTCCATAAGGATGGATTACTGAACTCATTTGAATTTGAATCATATGAGATATGCGAATCTTGTCTTCTAGGCAAGATAACCAAGACTCCATTTAGTGGACATGGCGAATGAGCTACTGATTTATTAGAACTCATACATACTGATGTATGTGGGCCTTTCAATGTAGCAACTAGAGAAGACTATCAGTACTTCATTACTTTTACTGATGATTTCAGTAGATATGGATATGTGTATCTTATGAGACACAAATCTGAATCCTTTGAAAAGTTTAAAGAATTCAAGAATGAAGTGTTGGTGCAATCGACCTAGGTCATGATTGACCAGACTCGGGTAGTGTTTTGATGTTTGACAATGATTTGGGGAGATTGTTGGTGCAATCAACTTGGGTCATGATTGACCGGACTCGAGTTTGACTCGAGGGGTATTTTGATGTTTGACGATGGTTTGACCATTGTTTGACTATATGCTTGACATGGGGTTGACCATATGATGGAGAAGTCCAAGTCTTGTATACCTGACATGGAAAGTCCAAGTCTTGTGTACTTGGCATGAAAAGTCCAAGTTATGGGTACTTGGCATGGAAAGTCCAAGCATGGGTCTTGGCAAGGGAAAGTCAATCTTGAGTCTTGGCAAATGGAAAGTCCAACATGGGTTGGCAAGGGAAGTCCAAGGGGTAATATTGGCAGTGTAAAATCCAAAGGTGGAATCTTGGCAGCATAAGTTTAATGGTTGACGGCATAAAGTCCAAGTGGGAGTCTTGGCAGCATAAGCCCAATATGCCTTGGCAGTGTAGACCACATTAGCATGACAATAGCTGATGGAATCACCTGAAGTCTAGCATATGGATGAACAAGTCATGGATGACTTAGAGGGATCCGATAGGCATGAGACTGACGGAGGTGGCTAGAAGGCTTAGGTCTAGGGTAAGGGTGGTCTAGCAAGTATGAGGGCATCATACTTGGTGTTAAAACCTCATGGATGAGGTTACCAGTCGACTAATATTATGGGCAGTCGACTGATGTAAGTTGACTGGTGTTCGACTGTAGGAAATGGCATAGTAGTCGACTGCCAATATTATGTAGTCGACTGTTGGCATGAGCAGTCGACTGATATGGTGATTAGTCGACTGCTGGTCGAGTTTTCGGGGACAGAAAGTTTCCGAGTCGACTGTTAGTGTTTGACAGTTGAGTGAAAACTGTCATTTTGTTGTATTATTTTGGTCCTTAATATCACTGTTTTTATCCTCTCGAGTGATTTATTATTGATTATTATCATGTTTTATGAGTTGGATATATTTTTGGACTTTATTGTAAATTCTCCTAATTTTTGGACTTATATGTAAATTTTGTTGGAGAATTGAGGCCGCTAGAGGGGGGGGTGAATAGCACGGTTCGTACGTAGATGGAATTCGTTGCCGTGTCGTCTCTACAATTTCGTTAGCGCAGCGGAAATAGAAAAGTAATAACGATAACAAAATGAACAACACGCTAACACAAGGATATAACGTGGTTCGGAACCAAAACGGTTACTACTCCACGGATTGGGTTCGTACGAACCCTAGCGATGCCAATCACACACCACTATGACAAATACTCCTTCTCGACACAAGTCGGAGGTGGAGAAACCTCTTACAATAAGATTACAACTATAATCAAATAACAACAAGCAAATAAAATGAGATACAATGCAATATAAGTAAAGAGAACACTTTACAAATGCCTTTCGATTGCTTGCTTGTTGATCGCTTGAATCGTGGTTGAAGACCTTGATTTGCAGCAGCAAATCGCCTCAAAAACGTCCAAGAAATTGCTGCCAAAAACCCTCCCGTCGAGCTCCTTTTATCCTTGCGTGCGACCTGGATTTCCGCCCATCAGGCGACTGCCATAAGTCACCAGTCGGAGGAATAGGGGAAACGATAGTTAAGGGTAAGGGAGGCTAAGGGACACTTCAAGAGAATAAATAGGGAATGAAGGGACAAGAGAAAAGCCACTTCTCCACTTCTCCCTCTTCTTTTCTTCTTCCTCACCGAAATCTATTCCTCTCCCTCTCCATTTTCATCCTTTGGCCGAACCCCATCCAAGCAAGGAGAAGGCTAGGTTTTTGCTTTCCTTAGGTCATCTTTCCACCAAAAGCAAAGCGAAGGATGTAAGTATCCCTCACCTGCATACGAGTAGCTTTCGGTTGATGTTTTTGAAAAAAAATCCCTATGATATATTCGGCCAAGCTTAGTTTTGATGTTCCAAGGAAGTTCTATATCATGTTTTATAAGAAGAAGATGATGTTAGGATGTAAAATGAATTAGGTTAAAAGATAACCCTAGAAACCCCTATGGACTATTCGGCCAACACATGTTTTTGGGTGTTTTATTGAAGTTCTATACCTTGTTTTACATGCATAAGATGATGTTAGGATGTAAAATGAATTAGGTTAAAAGATAACCCTAGAAACCCCTATGGACTATTCGGCCAACACATGTTTTTGGGTGTTTTATTGAAGTTCTATACCTTGTTTTACATGCATAAGATGATGTTAGGATGTAAAATGAATTAGGTTAAAAGATAACCTTAGAAACCCCTATGGACTATTCGGCCAACACATGTTTTTGGGTGTTTTATTGAAGTTCTATACCTTATTTTACATGCATATGATGATGTTAGGATGTAGAATGAATTAGGTTAAAAGTTAACCCTAGAAACCCCTATGGACTATTCGGCCAACATATGTTTTTGAGTGTTTTATTGAAGTTCTATACCTTGTTTTATATGCATATGATGATGTTAGAATGTAGAATGAATTAGGTTAAAAGTTAACCCTAGAAACCTCTATAAACCATTCGACCATCATGGGTTTTTGGTGTTTTATTGAAGTCCTATATCTTGTTCTACATGCACATGATGATGTTAGGATGTAGAATGAATTAGGTTAAAAGACTAACCCTAAAAGCCTACATGGACCATTCGGCCACCCCTTGGTTTGAAGTTTCAATGAAGTTTTATACTATGTTTTGTATGCATATGATGATGTTAGTATGTTTGTTGGATTAGGTTAAGGGTTTAACCCTAAAAGCCCCATGAACCATTCGACCAACCATTGTTCCATAGCATGCTCTAGGTTAAGTTAATATGTGTTTTATGTTTAAGTGAATTCATGTGGACTTGTGATATTAAATGATGCTAGATGAAGATAACATGCTTTGGGTTAGTGTTTACTTATTCTTGATGTTTATGCCTATGCCATGCCCTATATGTATGTGATATTTAATATATGTTATGAAATGAAATACGATATGATCATGAAATGAAAATTGATATGTTCATGAAATGAAGTATAATATGTTTATGAGATGAAAAATGATATGTTCATGAAGTGAAGTATGATATGTTATGAAATGAAGTATGCTATGTTTGCAAAATGAAATAAGATATGTTATAATAAAAGCATATAAGTATTTTACATTCTGCGTGGCTTGTACCAGGACCCTAACAAGGTCCAAAGGGATGGGCTCCTAAGATGCCCTAGGTCGACGGACTAAGATCGGGCCTAGGATGGGCTCCTATGTATGATTGCCCCTAGGTCGACGGACTAAGATTGGGCCTAGTACGGGATGGGCTCCAAGATGCCCTAGGTCGATGGAGTAAGACTCGGGCCTAGGATGGACTTCTACGCTATGACGATTGCCCTAGGTCGACGGACTAAGATCGGGCCTAGTAACCTAGTAGGTTCGAGACTTGCTACCTCGGGTCTATTTAGGGATGCGCGCTATTATGAAGAAGAAGTGGTACAATGTCGGGCCCAAATATATTGAGATTTATGTTACGTACCTATAATATATGTTTTCAAAAAGCATCCTGCATATGTTTACATGATTTGATTGTTAGGTTCACATGCTATGTTGATATGTCATATATATATGTTGCATGTTATGTTTGATATGTCATGTTTATGCTGCTATGTTACATGTGATGTATGCTATGTTGATATGTCATATATATATGTTGCATGTTATGTTTGATATGTCATGTTTATGCTGCTATATTACATGTGATGTATGTTATGTTTGATTTGTCATATATAGGTTGTATGTTATGTTGATATGACATGTATATGTTGCTATGTTACATATGTTGTATGTCATGTTTGATTAAGTCATATATTTACATGATATGCTGCTATGATATGTATGTTACATGTTATGTTACTTATGTTACTTATGCTACATGTTAAATTGCTTACGCCATTTATGTTACATGTTATGTTGCTTATATGTTATGAATGTTACATGCCATGATTAATGTCGATGTATGGTTTTTGTGAGTAGGACAGGATCTTACTAAGCCTATGTGCTTATAGTTTATCTTTCCCTCGTACTGCAGATAAGGGTAAGGGATGGATAAACTAAAAGGGAGCAGCAGGAGGGGCCAAATGTGTGTGATAGTGGCATGGTGGAGAAGATCCGTTATGTCCTTTTATATATGTTTCCCTATGATGATGATGTTTATGGATGTCCTTATTATGTCCCCTTATGATGATGATGTTTATGGACTAGAACTAAGCACTAAGTACCTATGAAATAATGATGCATGCTCTATGTTAAGAAGAAGTATCTATATATGTTATGATGCATGCTCTATGTTAAGAAGAAGTATCTATATACGTCAATGCATGTTTATGTTTAAAAGAAAAGAAAAAAAATGTATCCAAAGTCTTCCGCTGTAAATAGTAAGAAGTGTATGTATGTACGGTCGCGTCACGCGCCGCCCCTCTGGACCCTTGGAAAAAGGGCGGACATGACAGGTTGGTATCAGAGCGGATCTGCCTTTCCACTACACACACATCAAGCTCCAAATCCTGCCGCTCCATGTAAGAATTCTATGTCTACTCTAATTTTGTTAAATTTGTTCAATGAAATGCCTTTAACTTATTTTGTTTATGAAATGCCTTTAGCTTAATTTGTTCATCTATGATATGAAATGCCTTTAGCTTATTTTGTTTATGAAATGCCTTTAGCTTATTTTGTTCATGAATGATAAGAAATGTTTTTTTTAGCTTAAATATGCATGAATTCATGTAGGATAATCTTATGCTAGCCTAGCCTTTAGTTTAAGTGATGCATGAATATACAAATGATAACTTTATGCTAGCTTTAGTTTAATTATGCGTAGATAAACGAACGAAAAACTTATACTAGCTTCACAAGAAATACTTGTGATTTGGTCAAAGGTAGACAAGTTAGGTAAATCAAAATTGATCAGCAAAAAAATTGACGATGGTCAATTTAAATAATAACCCAAGTGTCGAATAGTTGTTAGTACAACTTGAATTTGGAATAAAAACTAGGGGAGTCGATTGTTCAGTTGAACTCATCAACCAAAAACTCCTAAAATTACGAAGAATTGATTTTCGTAATTATTTGTGTAAGGTCTATGCTCATATAAATTGAATTAAGTCGGTTTCGTACTGGTTTGTCGGTTTTGTACTGACTTCATTTATTTTAATTTCAGATGGCACGGACTGTCACGCCCCGAGGGAGTCCCCGCCAGACGAAAATCCGGCAGCATCTCCCCTGTACGGGTGACAATACCAATTTTATACAAGGCCTACACGACCACTATACATCGGTCAACACGACCGGAAACATACCACATCACACGCAGATAATAATAAGGCCTCAGGCCAACAAATCTAGGTAAACAAAAGTCTACTCTAACTAGACTTACCCCTTCTGCCATCTGGGCAGGAATACTCAACCGAAATCCAATCGAAATAAAAATCCGATCAAAGGTCCCTAAGGACATACCAAAACATCCACAGGTACAAATATCCAACTCCAGTCCTAAACATATATTCTAATCCAAATACCCAAAAACCGTAAACACAAATAACAAAATACACTTCCACGACGAGGGGGTTTGGCAGCTGGACTCTCCTGACAGCTTCATCCTGAAATAGATATAATCAACGGGGTGAGTTCAAAGAACTCTGCGGGTATAGTAGATATGCAAAGTAAGATATAGCTAACAATAAAAATATCATGCCAGTACAGTCTCACATAAATAGGGTATGCAAGCAAGAAATACAAAATGACTGTACTTACCTGAATCTCCTACCCTGATATAGGAGCATGTGCCTGACTAGAAGTAATAAAGTCTGTCCATATATAAACATGTATCTGTATGCATGACAATCATATGCACATCCAAGGCATCAATATGCAAAGAAACACAATACAAATGCAATCCGTGCAAAGTGCATGCCGTGCTAATGACATGGTCACCCGACGCTACACCGCCTACACGCAATGGTGAAGCCGAGTGGGTAGGGCTATGACAATCGCGGCACTCGCCATCATCGCTTCCCGAGTGACCGAAAGGGACAGGATGCCGCCTGGAGTACACCTATCCTCCCGCCTAAACATAGTGGGGAGCTAAGCTCATCTCCTGTCATAGACCGAGGAGGGATCTCGCCGCTACCACACGCCTGCCGCTACCCATGAGCGACCAATGGAGTCGACAGAGCAATCAGACACACCTCTCCTAATGTACCACTAACCCATGAGTGGTAGTGTGTGCAGTTATGTAACTAGTCATGGCTCAACAATAATGGAACCCTCGTCCACCAAAGATGCAAACATGCAAGATGGTGCATGATACTAAAGCATGTAAATCCAACCACAAATATCTATCCGAATAATATGCAAAATCAATAAGTGCATATAATCGATCCAAGTAACCATGATCCAAATATAACAGGAAGATATAAGCATATCCTATCACATGCATGTATCTAGTAGGCACCAAAAGCATACTGCATATAAACATGAAAAGTTATTGTAAGCTATCCTGACTAGCATATCAACTTGACTTAATCTAAAAGTTAAGTCAAAATACCCGCCTGAATATATATCCACAAGAATGAACAAAATCATCACGACTGAGGACCTGCCTCGTGACCGAAACCTGCATAAAGCATGACTATAGTCAAGCACAAAAATACAATTTACCGACAAATCGAATAACAAATTGATTTCCTTCATATCCCAATTAACCCAAACTATTTCCAATTTTCCTTGTCCACAAACAATCCATACAATTAATTTAGCCCAAATCCCATATCCTCCGAGTAACACAATTTTGAACCATTCCTCGCTCACTAACATACCAATCAAACGGATAACACCCGAATCAGCCCAAATCGACCAATCAAAACCCCAAGTTCAGCCCCAAATTGACTGTAACTCCGACTCAACCCTTGTTTCACAGCCGACACATCCACCCACAGCCCACTACCATCCGACCGCACGACCACCTCCCAAATCAAACCTCATAGCCTCTCACATGGGCCCCCAACTCCTTCCCTAACGCCTCTAATCACCATCACCAACCACACTCACCGATCGAATTAAAATGTAAAGACCTCATTTACCCGCGATCTCCGCCGTAAATCGCAGCCTAAGGGGAAGGGAAGGCTCAAGCCACCAAGCCTGACGACAGAGGGAAGAGATGACTGTCGCCAGAGGAACGGCCGACGATCGTGTTTGCCACGCTGGTAGAGGGACGGCCGGCCCCTGGCCGGCAATGGAGGGGAGCACAGAAGCCGAGGCAATACGCGGTGGACGGCGTGTCGTGATCGTGTCGGTAATGGTCCGCTCGCTCAGCTGGCGACGGCAGAGAAGAGGGCAGCGGCGGTTGTCGGGAGGAGCGGACGGCGTCGGGCGTGGTGGCGTCGGGTTGCCGCGAGGAAGAAAGAAGAGGGCGTTAGGGATCGGCGAAAGTGGGCTCGCGAAAAAGGGAAACTGCCGAAGGGGAAGTCGCGGCGGGGAAAGAAATAAAAGGGAAAAGAAAAATATAAATTTTAGGTTTTTCCATCTCGTATTTATCACCCTTTTATATAGACCCCTTCAAAGCCTACTTATTTTATCCCCGTAAAAATCTCGTACGGAGTCCGTTTAAATCCAGAAAAATTCCAAAAAAATTCCTAAAATTCCCTAAAAATCTCGAAAATAATCCCTAGGATTATTTCCCCGAAATTCTGGCCATTAAATTTCGTATTTTAATTTCAGTATTTTACACGGACGATCACTACAATGACCCGTCGTGATGTGTTACGAAACCAATTGAGGGAAGCTATTGAAGAGATAGTTTATAAACCTGATGGTGGGGTCATCGGACACATAAGAAGGCTCAATGGTCTTTTTAGGAGACTCGACCAGCAGGAGTTTCCGTTACTGGACAATTATCGGATATGGGCCTTGGTACCCTCTCTGCCAAATGATTTCATGGTAGTTGCACATCACGTATGGGGCCGCTATGAAGGGAGGATAACATATGCTGAGTTGTGCTGGGAACTACTGGAGCACAAGGTTCAAGAGAATCCTGTAGTAGCTGGCCTCGAAAAGAATGAAGAGAGTTCTATAAACGGTCGACTTATTGGCCAGCCTGAGACTACCCTAGTGAGGCCAAGGAAGATAGGACTAAAAATAATTACAACTGCACTAGGGTTTGTCCTAGTGGGAGTCGTAATGAACTATCTGCTCAAGTAGTTTTTCTTCTTTTCTGAAAGTATGAATAAGAAATGATAAGTTTGTTTCTTTTAAAATTAATGATTAGTTCATTGCATGGGATGTATATGGTATAGTTGATCAATGTCGGTTAGATTGGAACATACGAATGATGAGTGGAAACAAAGTTGCCACTTGATTTTGTAAACCAATTCAAATTTACATTGAGTCAATCAGAAACTGCATGTGACCTATCAGTCAGTGAAGCCGTGAAGAGATTCAACTGACTCGCACGCCTATGCCCAGAGTTGGTCAGCACGGAAAGAGAAAGGGTCAGACTCATGCTGAAGATGCTCCGACCAGAAATAACTCTGAATGTGGCCGGCGGAGTTCATAAACCACAGACCGCAGAGGAGCTATTCAGTAGTGCCCTGATTACCGAGCATTACCTGAACATGAGACAACGCAGATGGCTCGAGCTCGTCAAGGATTATGACTGCGAGATCTTTTACCATCCGGGGAAAGCAAACAAGGTGGCTGATGCACACAGCAGGAAGTCCTGCGCCACCTTGATGTCTCTATCAGTGTTATCTCGGCCCTTAGAAAAGGAGATTATGCGTTACGGGGTTGAAATCATTTCCGGACAGCTCTCGACCATGACGATAGCACCGAAGCTGTTCGATGATATACTGGAAAAGCAAGCCCATGACCCAAGCATTCAGAGGATCAAGCAAGAGGTCTTAGAAGGAAAGGACGACGGGTTTCGTATCTCTGATAGTGGAGTACTCTACCTCAGGGATCGCCTGTGTATTCCCGACGATCCAGAATTACGGAAGAAGATATTGGAGGAAGCTCACGGAACTCCTTATGCGATGTATCCTTGAACCACCAAGATGTACCAAGACCTGAAAAGAAAATTCTGGTGGTTCGGAATGAAAAGAGATGTGACTCAGTATGTCAGTACTTTCCTGACCTGTCAGAGGGTCAAAGCAGAACACCAGAGACCTAGAGGAACACTGCAGCCGATCCAGATTCCAGAATGGAAATGGGAAGACATTTCTATGGATTTCATCTCAGGATTGCCCAAGACAACAAATGGTTATGATGCTATATGGGTAATTGTGGACAGATTGACGAAGTCCGCCCACTTCCTAGCAATCAAGATGACCTATTCGACGGAGCAACTGGCTCAGTTATATGCTAGGGAAATTATCAGACTACATGGAATTCCTAAGACCATCATTTCGATGAGATGGTCGCTTATTTCCCATTTCGGGAATGTGTCTGTAAGGCCCTAGGCACGGTTATTGTTCAAGATCGCCTTCCATCCCCGCACTGACGATGCACCGAAAGAGTAAATCAAGTACTGGAGGATATGTTACGAGCTTGCGCCCTGGATTTCAAAGGTAGCTGGTGCCGATACTTATGTTTGGCAGAATTTGCCTACAACAATAACTACCAAGCTACTATTGGAATGACACCCTACGAGGCTCTATACGGGAGGAAATGTAGATCCCCCCATATGCTGGTACGAGGGTGGTGAGAAGAAGGGGATGAGACTCCAGACGGACTTCATCGACGACACCACCCAAGCTATACAGAACATCCGTCAGAGAATTGAAACTGCTCAGAGCCGACAAAAGAGCTATGCGGATATACGGCGTAGACCGTTAGAATTTGAAGTCGGGGACATGATATTCCTCAAAGTGGCCCCTATGAAGGGAGTGATGAGATTCGGAAGGAAGGGTAAGCTGAGTCCATGCTACGTAGGACCGTATCCGATATTGCAGAGGATTGGCAAGGTAGCTTACAAGCTGGAGCTGCCTCAAGAGATGTCGGCTATTCACAATGTGTTCCATGTCTCTGTGCTCAAGAAATGCATTTCCAGTGCGGACCAAGTGATCGAGCCACAAACAGTACAAGTTCAAGAGGACCTGAGTATTGAAAGTCGGCCTATCCAGATACTAGACGGAGAAGTCAAGAGACTAAGGAATAAAGAGGTGCTCTTAGTAAAGGTCCTGTGGCAGAATCAACGGTATGAAGAAGCTACCTGGGAACGCGAGGAGGACATGAAGCAGAAGTACCCCGAATTGTTCTAAGTTTCGAGGACGAAACTTTTAAAAGGTATGAAGGATTGTAACACCCATAAAATTTCTAGCAATTTTACAAGAATTTCTGGCTTGATTATGATGAGCTTTATGTGGGCTTTTCAAAAATGAAAGAAAATAAGCCAAAAAGAGCTATGCGGATATGCGGCGTAGACCGTTAGAATTTGAAGTCGGGGACATGATATTCCTCAAAGTGGCCCCTATGAAGGGAGTGATGAGATTCGGAAGGAAGGGTAAGCTGAGTCCGCGCTACGTGGGACCGTATCCGATATTGCAGAGTATTGGCAAGGTAGCTTACAAGATGGAGCTGCCTCAAGAGATGTCGGCTATTCACAACGTGTTCCATGTCTCTGTGCTCAAGAAATGCATTTCCAGTGCGGACCAAGTGATCGAGCCACAAACAGTACAAGTTCAAGAGGACCTGAGTATTGAAAGTCGGCCTATCCAGATACTAGACGGAGAAGTCAAGAGACTAAGGAATAAAGAGGTGCTCTTAGTAAAGGTCCTGTGGCAGAATCAACGGTATGAAGAAGCTACCTGGGAATGCGAGGAGGACATGAAGCAGAAGTACCCCGAATTGTTCTAAGTTTCGAGGACGAAACTTTTAAAAGGTATGAAGGATTGTAACACCCGTAAAATTTCTAGCAATTTTACAAGAATTTCTGGCTTGATTATGATGGGCTTTATGTGGGCTTTTCAAAAATGAAAGAAAATAAGCCAAAAAGGATGCAAGGCCTAGGAATTGAACCTCAACCCTCTAGAGATAGCTAAACCCTATAGATGCATCCACTAACCAGAAGCCCAATGAGATGTTATTAGTAGAGGAATAGGGGAAATGATAGTTAAGGGTAAGGGAGGCTAAGGGACACTTCAAGAGAATAAATAGGGAATGAAGGGACAAGAGAAAAACCACTTCTCCACTTCTCCCTCTTCTCTTCTTCTTCCTCACCGAAATCTATTCCTCTCCCTCTCCATTTTCATCCTTTGGCCGAACCCCATCCAAGCAAGGAGAAGGCTAGGTTTTTGCTTTCCTTAGGTCATCTTTCCACCAAAAGAAAAGCGAAGGATGTAAGTATCCCTCACCTGCATACGAGTAGCTTTCGGTTGATGTTTTTGAAAAAAAATCCCTATGATATATTCGGCCAAGCTTAGTTTTGATGTTCCAATGAAGTTCTATATCATGTTTTGTAAGAAGAAGATGATGGCAAGGAATAAACCCTCCAGAGTCCGATGGATTGCATTCACGGATTTTATTACCGGATCAGGTATTAAAATTCAATTTGAACATATTGATGCCAAGCTAAACATTTTTGCAGATTCATTATCCCGACTAGTTTTTGGAAAAGAAATAGTTTCGGTGATTACAACTGGAAAGGGCAAGGAGAAGATGGACGAAGTGACCCGCGGAAAGTAGATAAGGGAAGGAATTGATTACAGGGACGAGGAAGAGGAAGATGTCACAGAGCTGGCTGCCTCAAGAAGAAGATTATTATTAACACAGTATGAAGATGTTTTGCAGGACATTGGTAAGAACATTTTTACTCCGCAGGACCACCAGAAAAGAAAGATGCTTGATGACATTGAAGAACAAGCATCGCAGAACCTTTACTATGCGCTACAAGAACTTGAAAGGATTGAACAACTCAAAGAATCTGACTTTACTAGTAGGCGGTATCAGGAAGGAGGGTACCACAACTACTTTCTAAGTGCACTACCAAAGATCAAGGACACAAGAAAGGAACTTTGGAGAGTGGCCAACATGTTGAACTCTATCCTTGGAGGAATAAAGGATACACCCCACTAACTGGAAGCAAGTGGTGAGTCCATTAAACGAGACTGAGCCTCGGGGAGCCGTCTCATCAAAAGATGCTGGAATCCCCTTTATATCTTATCAGTATGAGTTGCGTGTGAGCTGTAAAGCTTATATCTTATCAGTATGAGTTGTGTGTGAGCTGTAAAGCTGAAGCGTGAAGCTGTGTGAAAGCTGTAAGGCTGATAGAAGGACAAAGGGTATCATGACTGACGATGGGGCTAATAAACGAGCACCCGCTTTAATCATTGATATAACCTTTTCCCATCTATATAAGCCAGACGAGTGTAATGGTTTGAGCAGACTTGAGCATTACCAAGACTGTCATTCCTAAGTAGATCTTTGCTAGTCTTTGTAAATCTTTCTGAAGAAATCAAATCTCCGAGAATTTTCTCAGGATTTATTTCATATTCAGAGAGTCGATCCTCTTTTGGTATCAGAGCTAGTTTTTGGTGCAAAATGCAAGGCTAAAACCTCAAGTTCTGGGCAAAGGTAACGGGTTCATACTACCTCTTATGTTCTTTCTCGTAAAACTTAAAATTCTGAAGTAGGTACCTGAGAAGTAATTAAAGGGATGAAAGGTGGAGACTCGACATGCATCCTTGGATCGGTTTATCCACAAGGCTAGTAAGTGCGTAAGACGGTAAGCCCGAAGTCCTAAACTAATGATATTCTCAGAACCAATTTAGGAATTAGAAGGTAGTAGGTTTATTAAGTCTTAAATTTATGATAAGGCGACCGACCTATTAATTGATTGCAAAAGACTGCAGTTCTCATAAGTCTCCAAGAAGGAGTCGAGACCGTCAGGTGAGCATGAAAATTTTATAGATCCTAAGCTGTAAGTAAAGGTAAGACTAATAACCTGCTAAATGAGTGAAAAATTCGAGCAAAATATTAGAGAGTGGTATGAGAAAACCCGAAACCCAAGCCTAGAATATCTTAACCTTGCAGACAAACCAAAACCAACAACCAGTGATCTAGCAAACAACTTAGAAATCATTCATAACAAAATCTCTTTACTTTCAAAAGTATCATTGAAACATTTCTATTCTCTGGAAGAAGAAAATAAGGAATTAAGAAGTGAAGTTGCCAGGCTAAGAACAACCGTAAGTCTACTAGAAAACGAGGTTGTTAAAAATCACCCTGTAACAAAGAGTGAAATTAAAGCAGGGGAAGCGGTAGCTCAAATTATTCTGGAAAAGATTATTACACCAACCATAACTATGGTTCCTTGCCTCGAAAGCACTATACGAGGTGAGCAAGACTTTGGGTCTACATCTTCAAAACCAGTACAGATGGGGACCCCTGAGTGGAATAATTTGATGAGAATCCTTGTGCCAAAAGAAAAGAAGGCATTACCAGCACTAACAACACATGAAGAAGAAGAACAACCACTGACTAGATACATGTGGCGTCAATGGCTAAATGAGGAACATCTCATTACTCTACAGGATGATAAAGAATGGCTTAACCCATTCGCGGAAGTTGGTGGAGATACTTCTGATAATGATGATTATTTATCTGCTAATTCAAATTTTGATTTTGATCAAGAACAGATAGCTCATATTAATGAAGGTGACTATGACCTAGATTATCCAGTACAGAAGAAGAAACAGATCTTGGCATCTTCTGTAATGTCTACCTTTAATCCACCGGAAGATACAATGATGGGACCACCCCAATATGGTCCGACAGATGAGAGGCCAACGACATCAAATCCATATAAAAATCTGGATTTCATGGGGGCAAGGATGGGGAAATTCCGAAGAAGTTACAACAGCGATAATCAATGGACACTCCCCTCGGCACAACAAGCAACAGGTGCTATGCTTATCCTTCCTAATAATATTGGATTATATAATGATGTCATCTCCAGATGGGAATTCATAACAACAAACGTAGTGGATTCAAAAATATGGCCTGACAGAAGAACAAAAGTCCAGTACATAGAAAACTTGCTGGGAGAAATAGAGAAGAAAACATTTATCCAATGGAGGATGATGTTCCCAGACCAGTATGATAAACTGATTAATGCTGTGGATGAAATGCAGAATGTTCTGTCTCAAATCAGGAGAATTATTACTCTGGAAGACCCTGCTTCAGGAGCAACTGCTGAACAAAATCAGGCGTACTTAGACCTTGAGAGGTTAGTATGTCATGGCACAAAAGACCTTGTTAACTATATGAATACATACAAGGACTTGGTAGCAAGGACAGGGAGAATGTTTATTAATGAGGAATTATCAAGCAAGTTCTATAGAAAAATGCCACCATTGATAGGACAGCATTTGGAAGCCAAATTTCAAGAAAAATTCAGGGGCAATACTATAGGGGTTCTTCCAAGGATCCACCATGCATATCAAGAGCTTACTGAGATGTGCAAACAAGCCACACTCCAGAGGAGTTTGAAAGTTTTGTTCACAGATTCCAATTCCCAGTTACTACCAAGGGGAAAAGAAGAAGTATGGACTACGGAAATCAAGCACTTATAGAGGGAAGCCACACAAATCCCATGTCAGAGTTATCAAAAGAAAATATCAGAATGATAGAACCAGGGTTAAAAAGTGCAAGTGTTTCATTTGTGGGGAAGAGGGGCATTTTGCAAGGGAATGCCGTAACAAGGTAGGCAACAAAGAAAGGGTTGCGATGATTAATGACTTAGATCTACCAGAGGACTTCGATGTTGTATCAGTTGATCCAGATGAAAGCAGCAGTGATGCAATCTGCAGCATGTTAGAAGGAGAAAATGCTACTGAGCAACATTGTAACATTGCAACAAGCGTTTTACCAATGAATGAGTTTATGTTTGTTTTGGTTGGAGAACCATATGGCTGGCAGGTTCAAGTTGAAATGCCAGACGAAAAATTTTATTGTGAACACACGTGGCAGGTAAATCAGGAAGTTGGTACAATATTTATAAAATGCAATTTCTGTGGTGCAGTTACTACTCAACGAGCAAGAAGACATTGTTCAGAATGCAAGTGGACATCTTGCACCCTATGCTTGGATTATTACTTAAAAATTGAAACACCAACAATGCCACCAGTACCAAGTAAGTATGAAGAGAATAACCTAATATCTGAGTTATTTGGTTATATTGAATACTTACAGGCAGAAATCAGAAGATTACAAGCAGAACTGGATAGAGTTGTTAGAAGAAACCAGGATGCAGAAGCAATTTTAAATGATGATTTAGCTAATGAATTACAACAGTTAAATCTCATGGATTTACAAAAGGGAAAAGAATAGTTACATTTCTTAGAGGTAGCTGTATTCCAAGCGTCAAGCGGGCAATACCATCCAAAAAGGACTCTGAATAGGTTATATCACATGATCGTAGAAATAGAGATTCCCTCCATCCCGCCATTCAAAGTAAATGCTATTCTGGATACAGGAGCCACCACCTGCTGTGTGGACCAGAGATCAGTTCCAGAGCAAGCCTTGGAGAAGAATCCTTTTACGGTAATAATTAATGGAGTTAATTCAAAGCAGGTTGCCAACTGGAAATTTAAAGGCGGACAGATGAAGATAGGGGAAAATAAATTCAGAATTCCCTTTACCTATTCATTCGAGATGACGCTGGGAGACGGTATTCAAATGGTCCTAGGAGGAAATTTCATAAGAAGTATGCAGGGAGGCATCCGCATAGAAGGAAATTCTGTCACCTTCTATAAAAACATGACGACTATTTCAACAAGCCCTACAACTGTTTTAGCACTAGAAGAATTACAACTTGAAGAAATGGAGTACCTAGAAATCAAGGAGAAGGTATTCTTCACTGCTACCCCTTCAAATACATACATTTTGCAAAAACATGGACCATTGTTGAACAGGCTAAAGGAGCAAGGATTCATTGGAGACAACCCACTGAAGCACTGGGAGAAGAATGGCATCCTATGCAAAATTGATGTCATAAATCCAGATATTACCATACAAGATAAGCCATTGTCTCACGTGACTCCTTCAATGAAGGCGACTTTTCAAAAGCACGTGGATATATTACTGGAACTAAAAGTCATCCGTCCAAGTAAGAGTAGACCTAGGACCATGGCGATGATAGTCCAGTCAGGCACTAGTATCAATCCAGTTACAGGAAAAGAAGAGAAAGGAAAAGAGCGGATGGTATTCAATTACAGAACGCTCAATGATAATACATACAAAGACCAATATAGTTTACCAGGGATAAATACAATCCTCAAGAAAGTTGGGAATTCAAAAATCTACTCAAAGTTCGACTTGAAATCGAGTATTCATCAAGTCGCAATGGACCCTGCATCTGTGGAATGGACAACTTTCATTTGTCCATCCGGTCTTTATGAATGGCTTGCTATGCCATTCGGTTTGAAAAATGCTCCAGCTATATTTCAGAGGAAGATGGACCAGTGCTTTAAAGGTACTGAGGACTTTATTTCAATATACATTGATGATATCCTTGTGTTTTCTAACAC
Source organism: Wurfbainia villosa (assembly GCA_025175895.1). Lineage (NCBI taxonomy): Eukaryota > Viridiplantae > Streptophyta > Magnoliopsida > Zingiberales > Zingiberaceae > Wurfbainia > Wurfbainia villosa. The sequence continues at coordinate 62,671,800 of CM045997.1, forward strand.
AGAAAAGGAGCATGTAAAGCATCTTGAAATAATGCTGAACATATGTGAAAAGCATGGGCTGGTCTTATCACCAACAAAATGCAAGCTGGCTGTTTGAAAAATAGAATTTCTGGGAGCAGAAATTGGAGAGGGAAAACTGAAGTTGCAGCCTCATATAATTAAAAAAATTTCTGAGTTCAAAGATGAAGATCTCAAGGAGAAGAAAGGGTTGAGGTCTTGGCTGGGAATTCTCAACTACGCCATAACCTATATTCCAAACTTAAGTTCAAAATTGGGGCCATTGTATGAAAAGACCTCAATACACGGTGATAAGCATATGAAGCCTTCAGATTGGGCTTTGGTAAAAGAAATAAAAGCCCAGATCCAACAACTGCCAGATCTGGAACTTCCTCCAGAAAATGCTTACATAATACTGGAGACTGACGGTTGTATGACTGGCTGGGGAGGAGTTTGTAAATGGAAAACTTCTAAACATGACCCCCGGAACACCGAAAAGGTCTGTGCTTATGCTCATGGAAAATTTGCCGTAGTAAAATCTGTTATTGATGCAGAAATATTTGCTGCGATGGAAACCATGAGTGCACTCAAAATCCATTATTTGGACAAGGAGGAGATCACTCTAAGAACTGACTGCCAAGCTATCATAAGTTTTTATAACAAGATGGCAAGGAATAAACCCTCCAGAGTCCGATAATTAGGTTAAAAGATAACCCTAGAAACCCCTATGGACTATTCGGCCAACACATGTTTTTGGGTGTTTTATTGAAGTTCTATACCTTGTTTTACATGCATAAGATGATGTTAGGATGTAAAATGAATTAGGTTAAAAGATAACCCTAGCAACCCCTATGGACTATTCGGCCAACACATATTTTTGGGTGTTTTATTGAAGTTCTATACCTTGTTTTACATGCATAAGATGATGTTAGGATGTAAAATGAATTAGGTTAAAAGATAACCTTAGAAACCCCTATGGACTATTCGGCCAACACATGTTTTTGGGTGTTTTATTGAAGTTCTATACCTTGTTTTACATGCATATGATGATGTTAGGATGTAGAATGAATTAGGTTAAAAGTTAACCCTAGAAACCCCTATGGACTATTCGGCCAACATATGTTTTTGAGTGTTTTATTGAAGTTCTATACCTTGTTTTATATGCATATGATGATGTTAGGATGTAGAATGAATTAGGTTAAAAGTTAACCCTAGAAACCTCTATAAACCATTCGGCCATCATGGGTTTTTGGTGTTTTATTGAAGTCCTATATCTTGTTCTACATGCACATGATGATGTTAGGATGTAGAATGAATTAGGTTAAAAGACTAACCCTAAAAGCCTACATAGACCATTCGGCCACCCCTTTGTTTGAAGTTTTAATGAAGTTTTATATTATGTTTTGTATGCATATGATGATGTTAGTATGTTTGTTGGATTAGGTTAAGGGTTTAACCCTAAAAGCCCCATGAACCATTCGGCCAACCATTATTCCATAGCATGCTCTAGGTTAAGTTAATATGTGTTTTATGTTTAAGTGAATTCATGTGGACTTGTGATATTAAATGATGCTAGATGAAGATAACATGCTTTGGGTTAGTGTTTACTTATTCTTGATGTTTATGCCTATGTCATGCCCTATATGTATGTGATATTTAATATATGTTATGAAATGAAATACGATATGATCATGAAATGAAAAATGATATGTTCATGAAATGAATATGATATGATTATGAAATGAAGTATGATATGTTTATGAGATGAAAAATGATATGTTCATGAAGTGAAGTATGATATGTTATGAAATGAAATATGCTATGTTTGCAAAATGAAATAAGATATGTTATAATAAAAGCATATAAGTATTTTACCTTCTGCGTGGCTTGTACCAGGACCCTAACAAGGTCCAAAGGGATGGGCTCCTAAGATGCCCTAGGTCGACGGACTAAGATCGGGCCTAGGATGGGCTCCTATGTATGATTGCCCCTAGGTCGACGGACTAAGATCGGGCCTAGTACGGGATGGGCTCCAAGATGCCCTAGGTCGATGGAGTAAGACTCGGGCCTAGGATGGGCTTCTACGCTATGACGATTGCCCTAGGTCGACGGACTAAGATCGGGCCTAGTAACCTAGTAGGTTCGAGACTAGCTACCTCGGGTCTATTTAGGGATGCACGCTATTATGAAGAAGAAGTGGTACAATGTCGAGCCCAAATATATTTAGATTTATGTTACGTACCTATAATATATGTTTTCAAAAAGCATCCTGCATATGTTTACATGATTTGATTGTTAGGTTCACATGCTATGTTGATATATCATATATATATGTTGCATGTTATGTTTGATATGTCATGTTTATGCTGCTATGTTACATGTGATGTATGCTATGTTGATATGTCATATATATATGTTGCATGTTATGTTTGATATGTCATGTTTATGCTGCTATGTTACATGTGATGTATGTTATGTTTGATATGTCATATATAGGTTGTATGTTATGTTGATATGACATGTATATGTTGCTATGTTACATATGTTGTATGTCATGTTTGATTAAGTCATATATTTACATGATATGCTGCTATGATATGTATGTTACATGTTATGTTACTTATGTTACTTATGCTACATGTTAAGTTGCTTACGCCATGTATGTTACATGTTATGTTGCTTATATGTTATGAATGTTACATGCCATGATTAATGTCGATGTATGATTTTTGTGAGTAGGACAGGATCTTACTAAGCCTATGTGCTTATAGTTTATCTTTCCCTCGTACTGCAGATAAGGGTAAGGGATGGATAAACTAAAAGGGAGCAGCAGGAGGGGCCAAATGTGTGTGATAGTGGCATGGTGGAGAAGATCTGTTATGTCCTTTTATATATGTTTCCCTATGATGATGATGTTTATGGATGTCCTTATTATGTCCCCTTATGATGATGATGTTTATGGACTAGAACTAAGCACTAAGTACCTATGAAATAATGATGCATGCTCTATGTTAAGAAGAAGTATCTATATATGTTATGATGCATGCTCTATGTTAAGAAGAAGTATCTATATACGTCAATGCATGTTTATGTTTAAAAGAAAAGAAAAAAAAATGTATCCAAAGTCTTCCACTGTAAGTAGTAAGAAGTGTATGTATGTACGGTCGCGTCACGCGCCGCCCCTCCGGACCCTTGGAAAAAGGGCGGGCGTGACAACAACAAGGTTAACTTATCATGGGCAGAGTTTCCTTGGGATATCCAACAAAATAACACTTATCTGATTTGGGTCATAATTTATCTGAGACTTGATGTCTAACGTAAGCCTCACAACTACAAATCTTCATAAAAGATATCTTGGCACTCTTCCAGTCCATATTGTTTATGGTGTCTTTTGTTAGTGAAAGCCTTAGAGTCAATCATGTGATGATTATTGTTTGGACTTTATTATATCATATTCGTATTTATAAAGGCATGGTTATTATATTTACTTGTATTGGTGCCAAATAACTAAATATAATAATGTCCTTGAGTAGTAGGTTCTTATCTATATCAATTGATTGGTTGAATCGATAATGAGATAATATAGAGAACACTACTCTTAATCATTCATAGTCGAGTATTAACATTCAGGGACAATGTTAATGCGTAGAGACTAGCATGTAGGTCAACACGATGACTTGATCTCACAAGTCATGGATATGAGATATCAAGTTGACACATGGGTATGCATTGGAGAATGTATACTGAATGACCCGCCATGAGAAAGTATCATGGATCGTTATATGAGTGTCATATACTTTCTCATGTGGCTATTAGTATGACTATTAGTCCTTAGACCTGAAGTCACCATGGTTCCCTACATAAGAAGTTGCATACTTTGGCTTCGTTAAACGTCACCCGTAAATGGGTGGACTATAAAGGCGATTACTGGGTATGTAACAAATTATGCGGAGGGATGTGAGTGATGTAGATGGGATCTATCCCTCCTATATGACGGGGGTGTCATCGATATTCTTGATAGAGTGAGACCACGAAGTGCATGGCCATGCCCAAATGAGTCAATATGAGATATTGAGCTCATTTGATTAGAGTGAGTCTACTTGGAGTTCAAGATATAGATTGTACCGAGGATGACATGCTCTATGCCTCAATTGGTCAATCTAGATGTCAAGGATAGAGGGACATTGTCACATATTGTGAGAGTCACAATTAGTAGTCACAAAGGTGATGTTGGAGCTCAACATTCTTGTAACTTGGGTAGCAATGATGTGTTGCTAGATACCGCTCATTGCTTATATTCCTAAATCGGTTTAGGGACATTGCCAACATTACAAAAACCTATAGGGTCACACACTAAGGGAAATTAGATGGAGATTAGGTTTATATGATGAACCATGAGGATTAGGTTCACGGGATGAACCAAATTGGATTAAGAGTAATCCTAATTAGACTAATTGAGTTGGACTCAATTTGATTCAAGTGTTGAATGAGTCTAATTTAGATTTGATTCATCAAATCAATTTAAATTAATGATTAGAGATTTATTAAATTAAATTGACTTGAATCAAATGGTTGGATTTGATTTACCATAGGAGATAAGAGGTCAAGTTTGACTTTACTTGAGAGGGAAGATGAAAGGTCAAGTTTGACTTGACCAAATGCCATGTCATGATGATGACTTGGCATGGCCGGCCAATGATGATGCTCCACATCATCATTGACTTAGCATGTGGTGCCACCTCATGAGGGAGACCAAGAGCCATTTGCTCTTGGAGGAGTTACATGCATGCATGTAACCCCCCCCCCCCCCCCCCCCTAAGAAAAGTGGCCGACCACTCCAATAGATGGGTAATTGATTTTTGGTGAGTTACACAACTTCATCTTCTTCCTTGGATCACCCTCTCAAGCTCTCCCAACCTCCTTGGCCGAAATTCCTAAAGGGTGCTAGCACACTCTAAGTTATTTTTCTCCACCTATTACTTGTGTGGATACCAATAGAGGAGTGTACACTTGACACTCTCGAGTTCCTGCGAACCTTTTGGACGAGCGGGATTTGCGAAGGGCGTCGCATCGAGGGTAACTTCTTATCATGTAGATCTAGAGTAGATATAAAGGTATTAAACACATACATTTTAGTTTTATATTTTATACTTCTCACGGATCCGTGGCCGGGGCTTCCGAGATTTTCGCAACGCAAAAAGCGGTTTTTGTGGCTCGGAAAACCCAACAGTGGTATCAGAGCCACGTGCGAAGCATGTATGTGTTCCATTTTTATAGTTTTTATATTAGATATAAAAATTATAGATTTTTATGTTTCTGTAAATTTCCTATTTTTATAGAATTTTTGGGTATTTTTCTCGAAGAGTCGAAGCAACGAGTGTTGGGACACTTGTAGGCTTCTACCACCGAGAAAAACTCTCCGAAAAGGCGAGTTCTCGCTTTAGGTTTTTGGGACAGCGACTTAAGTCACTGTAAGATCATAGTAGGGACACACACAAAGTTTATTTTGCGAGTAGGGGCACTGCCCCTATGCCCGAAAGGGGCCTTGTCCCGCGATCTCGCCCAGAAATCGCTTAGCGGGACCGTTACAGAGAGGTGACTCATAAAATTGAAAAAAATAGGAAAAATTATAGAAATTTTCTGTAAAAATACATAATTTAGAATTATGTATAATTCTGTGATTGTCATGGCCCAATGACCCTAATTTGATTGGATTATGATGTGTTGTAATTCATAATACGGCCTACGTGCCGTTTTTGTGGTTGTGCGTGTTGTATAGTGTATGCAACCTGCGCGTCGTACCTCTTCTTTTGAAATTCTAGTTGTAAATAGTTTTATACTTGAATGTAACTCAAGTTTTATATTTGTAATGTACAAAATGGAGCGGTGGAAAGTCCACTTGTAGACGAAGTTACGAGAAGGGTACCGATGACACATGGCGGTCAAAGGAAGCGCTTAGAGAAGCCGCTAGCCTTAGGTTGACCATCCGATCTTCTCATTGGCTTGAGAAGATCGTAGTAGGGCCATGACTACATCACAGTTAATTATATATATATATGTTGATATATATATATATATATATATATATATATATTTTATTTTACTTGTATGTATGTGATGCATGCTAGTAGAATAATGCTTGTATGTATATGATGCATACTAGGATAATTTTCTTGTATGTATATGATGCATGCTAGAATAATGTATGTATGTATGTGATGCATGCTAATATAGGATAATAAAGGTCTTAATGCGTATATGATACACATTACGATTAGATTAGATCTTAATCGAATCAACTCGTAAATGCCTACCAGGTCCTCGATACCCATCACTACCTCGATCATTTGTAGTTGTTGAATCTGTCAAAGCAGAGTAATGCATATTATCTTGGTAGGGTGCGGAGGGACAATCTTGGTCCCGCCTATCATGGCTTGGGTTAGAGTAAGCTCAATTAGATTGAGTAAAACTAGTTAACTCAATTGGATCGAGTAGAACTATAGGCATATTCCAATCGTTGGAAAGATAGGATAAGATCGCATTTACACTAAATCTTGGGCGATTTAGCCAAAGATAACTAAAGGTCTTTTGTAAATGTGGGTCTTAATCCTATAAACAAGAGTTGCATAGAGATGTAATCGGTAATGTGTTACCCACCGATCGTACTAAGTCTTGGGCAATTTAGCCAAAGCTAACTCAAGGCTTAGTATGATGTGGATTTTGTCCCGCAAGAATTATAGCTAGTTTGTATGAATCTAGTAATGTGGTTTGACCACATTCATAACTCGATTCTACAAAATTCCTATAATTCAGTGGGAGCATCATTTGATTAAAGGCCTAATTAAATCATAAAAGGAATATGATATTAATTCTCTGCATTGTATGTTGTAGATTACTATATCGACAAACACGAACACTCTCTCTGCGTTCTGTCCTTGAGAAGGACAAGCTCAATGGAGCAAATTTCCTGGACTAGTACAGGAACCTGAGAATTATTCTCACCCAAGAAAGAAAGTTGTATGTCCTGGAGCAGCCCTTTTCGGAGGCACCTCCTGCCACTGCCTCACGAGCTGACAAAGATGCTTACAAGAAGCATCAAGATGATGCATTAGATGTGTCATGTCTAATGCTCGCGACCATGAACTCTGAGCTTCAGAAGCAACACAAGTTCATGAATGCTTATGATATGGTTGGACATCTTTGTCAACTATATCAAGGACAAGCAAGGCATGAGAGATATGAAGTCTCTAAGATATTGTTTGGGTCCAAAATACAAGATGGGACTCCCGTAGGTCCATATGTACTCAAGATGATAGGGTACGTATCAATTTGGCATGAATTATAACATGAATGAAATTGATAAGCCACTGCCTGAGATGCTCAGCATGTTGAGAACTGTTGAGCTTAACCTTAAAAAGGGAAAATCTGACACCATTTTGATGGTGCACAAAAAGAAAGACAAGGGCAAGCCTAAAGGTAAGGGAAAGTCCCAAGCCAAGGGCAAAGGCAATGAACTTAAACCCAAAGGAGGGGTAGCCAAGGAAGGGGCTTGCTTCCACTGCAAGGAAGCTGGAAACTGGAAGCGTAACTACAAAGCTTACCTGGAAGATATTAAGAAGAAAAGAAGTGAGACTTCTACTTCAGGTATAAATGTTATAGAAGTCAATCTATCTATTTTTTTCATCATGGGTATTAGATACCAGATGTGCATCTCACATTTGTACCAATGTGCAGGTGCTGAGAAATAGTAGGGCATTGACAAAGGGCGAGGTGGACCTACGAGTAGGCAATGGAGCAAGGGTTGCTGCTGTTGCTGTAGGAACTTATGATCTATCTCTGCCCTCTGGGCTTGTACTAGAATTAGATGAATGTTGTTATGTACCTGCTTTGACTAAGAACATAATTTTGGTTTCTTTTTTGGACAAGAAAGGATTTACATTTATAATAAAGAACAAATGTTGTTCAGTTTATTTAAATGATATGTTCTATTGTAATGCACCTCTAATGAACGGACTCTACTTTCTAGACTTAGAGAGTCCTATCTATAACATAAGTACCAAGAGGTTCAAGTTAAATGATTTGAACCAAACCTATCTCTGGCATTGTCGCTTAGGTCACATAAATGAGAGTCGCTTATCTCAGCTCCATAAGGATGGGCTGCTAGACTCATTTGATTTTGAATCATATGAAACATGCGAGTCTTGCCTTTTAGGCAAGATGACCAAGACTCCCTTTAGTGGACACAGCGAAAGAGCAACAGATTTGTTAGGACTTATACATAGTGATATATATGGTCATTTCAATGTTAATGCTAGAGGTGGTTATAGGTACTTCATTACATTTACTGATGACTTCAGTAGATATGGTATGTGTATCTTATGACACATAAATCAGAATCCTTTGAAAAGTTCAAAGAATTCAAGAATGAAGTACAAAACCAGCTTGGCAAGAGTATTAAGATACTTCGATCAAATCGAGGTGGTGAATACCTTAGCCATGAGTTTCGTGACTATCTAGCTAAGTGTGGGATTCTATCCCAACTCACTCCTCCTGGAACACCACAGTGGAATGGTGTATCCAAAAAGAGGAATCGTACCCTATTAGATATGGTATGATCTATGATGAGTCATACAGATCTTCCTATATCCTTTTGGGGATATGCTCTAGACACAACAGCCTTTACCCTTAACCGTGTACCATCCAAGGCTGTGATAAAGACACCATATACGATATGGACAGGGAGAAATCCCAAGATGTCTTTCATGAGGATTTGGGGTTGTGAGGCTTACGTTCGACATCAAGTCTCAGACAAACTGGGACCCAAATCCGATAGGTACTATTTTGTTGGATATCCCAAGGATACAAAGGGATATTATTTCTACATTCCCAGTCAACACAAAGTGTTTGTAGCAAAGACTGGGGTTTTTCTAGAAAGGGATTTTGTTTCTAGAAAAACTAGTGGGAGTACGTTCGATCTTGAAGAAATTCAAGATAAGGACCGTAACACTGAGGCCTTGATGAAGGTTGAACAGGAACCACAAAGTGTTGTGGGTGATGAGGCTGTTGCACAAGGAGTTGTGGAACAACCACTTGTTTAGGTAGACCTACCTCTTCACAGGTCTGATAGGGTATGTCGTCAGCTTGAGAGATACTCATTTCTCTTGTCTGACCATGATGACATTATGCTCATTGAGAATGAGCCTACCTCCTATCAGGAAGCTGTGATGAGCCCAGATTCTGAGAAATGGCTAGAGGCCATGAGATTCAAGATGGAATCCATGTACACCAACCAAGTATGGACTTTGGTTGATCCACCTGAAGGGGTCAAACCCATTGGGTGTAAGTGGGTCTTTAGGAGAAAGACTGACATGGATGGACTTACGCATACCTATAAGGGCCGATTGATGGCTAAAGGTTTCAAGAAGATTCATGGTATTGACTATGATGAAACCTTTTCTCCAGTGGCGATGTTTAAGTTCATTCGGATCTTGCTTGCTATTGCAGCATACCACGATTATGAGATCTAGAAAATGGATGTTTAAACCATGTTTCTGAATGGAAACTTTCTCGAGGATGTGTACATGACACAACCTGAGGGTTTTGAAGATCCACAGCATACTGGGAAAGTATGCAAGCTGCAAAGGTCCATTTATGGGCTAAAGCAAGCCTCTCGGAGCTGGAATCTTCGATTCGATGATGCGATCAAACAGTTTGGTTTCATCAAGAATGAAGATGAACCCTGTATCTACAAAAGGGTTAATGGGAATACAGTTGTCTTCCTTGTATTGTATGTGGATGACATACTGCTCATTGGGAATGTCATCCCTTCGCTACAGTCTGTGAAAACTTGGCTGGGGACGTGCTTCTCAATGAAGGACTTAGGTGAAGCAGCCTGTATTCTAGGCATCAAGATCTATAGAGATAGATCTAAGAGATTGCTTGGCCTAAGTCAGAGTACATACATTGACATGGTATTACTACGGTTTGCCATGCAGAATTCCAAGAAGGGACTTCTGCCGATGTCACATGGTGTGAGTCTTTCGAAGACTCAAAGTCCCTCTTCTAGAGAGGAGAGAGACCGCATGGATAAGATGTAGGGATCCCGAGCGATAAACAAAATTCGCAGCGGAAAACTTAGGATCCCTCCAGAGATCCAAATAAAAAAAAATATACTCGTTTCAATTTTCGATTCTATTCTATAGGAATCGAGATTACCTTCGAAGCGTGCCCTTCGAATTCCAGTCAGCAACACTTGCGGATCTCAGCGTGGTCAGAATGTCCACGCCGCTACGGTGCACACACACACGATCTTGGAGAGAAGAGGTAAGCCCTTTCGGTTGTGCTAGCAACCACTCCAAGGTCTCACTTTTCCACTCGGTACTTGGCCCTCTTGTGTTGTGAACGAAAAAAAATAAAATCAGATTCTATTTTTCATTGTCCACCTTGAAGAAGATGAAGCCACAATAATACACCTTAATGAGACATTAAATGCACTTCCTTATTCTCCATGATAAAAGAAAGGAAGTCAATTAATGCTCATTAAATGCACATTAATGAGTTTTAAATCCCATTTAAAACCCCATTTATTAATTCTTGTATTATATTATTAATTCGTGTATTATTCATTTTAGCCTTCTTCTCTTGGTTTGACTTGAGTCTAACTCAACATAAACCAATTTGAGTCCAACTCAAATTTAGCCAAGTAATGAGTCTTACTCATTCTAGTTAATCCAATTAACTAATAATTCATTTTAGTCAAACCAAAATGATTTCCTCTCCAAAATAATATGTTCTTTGTGTGTGACCCTATAGGCTCTCATAACGTTGGCAATGTATCCAAAACCATTTTAGATACATAAGCAATGAGCAGCATCTAGCAATACATCATTGCTACCCAAGTGATGAGAATGTCGAGATCCGACAACCTCTTCCGTGACTATTATCATATGACAGTGTCCTTCTATCCTTGATATCTCAGATCGATCAATGAGGCATAGACTGTGTCACCCTCTTATCAATCTTTATGTTTCTTGATCCCCAAGTAGGCTCACTCAAACAAATGAGCTCAATATCTGATATTGACTCATTTGAGCATGGCCATGCATTTCGTGGTCCTACTCTATCAAGAGGCCAAAGATATCACTCCCGTCATATGGGAGGGATAGATCACATCTACATCACTCACATCCCTCCGCATAATTCGTTACATACTCAGTGATCGCCGTTATAGTCACCCAATTACGGTGTGACGTTAGACGATACCAAAGTACATAACTCCTTATGTAGGGAACCGTAGTGACTTCAGGTCTAAGGACTATTCATACCAATAGTCACATGAGAAAGTATATGACACTCATATAAGGATCCATGATACTTTCTCATGGTGGGTCAATTCAGTATATATAGTCTCCAATATATATACCCATGTATCAATGTGATATCACATATCCATGACTTGTGAGATCAAGTCATCCATTGACCTACATGCTAGTCTCAATGTATCAATATAGCCCTTGTCTATTAATACAATACTCGACTAGGAATATTTAAGAATAGTGTTCTCTACAGCTTCTCATAATCAATTCTACCAATTGATATACTGTAGATAACAACCTACTATTCATGGGCATTATTATATTTATTTAGCTGGCACACGCATAAAGAAATATAATAATCAATCTTTGCCTTTATTAATGCAAGAATATAATACAAAAGTTTCCCTCACCAATCATCTCATAATTGGCACTAAGGGCTCATACTAACATAAGATCCCTTATGCATCTGCTATAGGATCTATCATGTACGCCATGCTGTGTACTCGTCTTGATGTCTCTTATGCTTTGAGCATGACGAGTAGATACCAGTCAGATCCAGGTGAGCGTCACTGGATAGCAGTCAAGAATATTCTTAAGTACTTGAGAAGGACTAAAGAATATTTCTTGATATTTGGAGGCGATGAGGAGCTAGCTATAAAGGGTTACAACGATGCCAGCTTCAAAATTGACCAGGATGATTATAGATCGCAGTCAGGGTTCATGTTTTGCTTCAATGGTGGCACTGTGAGCTGGAAGAGTTCGAAGCAGGACACAGTTGCTGATTCTACAACAGAAGCCGAGTATATCGCTGCATCTGAGGCAGCAAATGAGGCAGTTTGGATCCACAAGTTCATTAATGAGCTTGGGGTGGTTCCTAGCATTGCAGATCCTATAGAGCTCTATTATGACAATAATGGAGCGATTGCACAAGCTAAGGAACCTCGCTCACACCAGCGGACCAAACACATACTATGGCGCTTCTATCTCATTCGAGAGATTATCGATAGAGGAGATATGAAGATTTGCAGAGTACCCACAGAGGCTAACATCGCAGATCCCTTGACCAAGGCTTTGGCACAGAAAAAGCATGATGGTCATACTAGGTCATTGGGTATTAGATACTACCGTGATTGACACTAGTGCTAGTGGGAGATTGTTAGTGAAAGCCCTAGAGTCAATCATGTGATGATTGTTGTATAGACTTTATTATATCATATTCCTATTTATAAAGGCATGGTTATTATATTTACTTGTATTGTTGCCAAATAACTAAATATAATAATGTCCTTGAGTAGTAGGTTATTATCTATATCAATCGATTGGTTGAATCGATAATGAGATGATATAGAGAATACTACTCTTAATCATTCCTAGTCGAGTATTAACATTCAGGGACAATGTTAATGCGTAGAGACTAGCATGTAGGTCAACACGATGACTTGATCTCACAAGTCATGGATATGAGATATCAAGTTGACACATGGGTATGCATTGGAGAATGTATACTGAATGACCCGCCATGAGAAAGTATCATGGATCATTATATGAGTGTCATATACTTTCTCATGTGGCTATTAGTATGACTATTAGTCCTTAGACTTGAAGTCACCATGGTTCCCTACAGAAGGAGTTGCATACTTTGGCTTCGTCAAACGTCACCCGTAAATGGGTGGACTATAAAGGTGATTACTGGGTATGTAACAAATTATGCAAAGGGATGTGAGTGATGTAGATGGGATCTATCCCTCCTATATGACGGGGGTGACATCGATATTCTTGATAGAGTGAGTCCACGAAGTGCATGGCCATGCCCAAATGAGTCAATATGAGATATTGAGCTCATTTGATTAGAGTGAGTCTATTTGGAGTTCAACATATAAATTGTACCGAGGATGACACGGTCTATGTCTCAATTGGTCAATCTAGATGTCAAGGATAGAGGGACATTGTCACATATTGTGAGATTCACAATTAGTAGTCACAAAGGTGATGTTGGAGCTCAACATTCTTGTAACTTGGGTAGCAATGATGTGTTGTTAGATACCGCTCATTGCTTATGTTCCTATATCGGTTTAGGGACATTGCCAACGTTACAAGAACCTATAGGGTCACACACTAAGGACAATTAGATGGAGATTAGGTTCATATGATGAACCATGAGGATTAGGTTCATGGGATGAACCAAATTGGATTAAGAGTAATCCTAATTAGACTAATTGAGTTGGACTCAATTTGATTCAAGTGTTGAATGAGTCTAATTTAGATTTGATTCATCAAATCAATTTAAATTAATTAATAGAGATTCATTAAATTAAATTGACTTGAATCAAATGGTTGGATTTGATCAACCATGGGAGATAAGAGGTCAAGTTTGACTTGACTTGAGAGGGAAGATGAAAGGTTAAGTTTGACTTGACCAAATGCCATGTCATGATGATGACTTGGCATGGCCGGCCAATGATGATGACTTAGCATGTGGTGCCACCTCATGAGGGAGACCAAGAGCCATTGGCTCTTGGAGGAGTTACATGCATGCATGTAACCCCCCTAAGAAAAGTGGCCGACCACTCCATTAGATGGGTAATTGATTTTTGGTGAGTTACACAACTTCATCTTCTTCCTTGGATCACCCTCTCAAGCTCTCCCAACCTCCTTGGCCGAAATTCCTAAAGGGTGCTATCACACTCTAAGGTATTTTTCTCCACCTATTTCTTGTGTGGATACCAATAGAAGAGTGTGCACTTGACACTCTCGAGTTCCGGCGAACCTTTTGGACGAGCGGGATTTGCGAAGGGCGTCACATCGAGGGTAACTTCTTATCATGTAGATCTAGAGTAGATCTAAAGGTATTAAACACATACATGTTAGTTTTATATTTTATACTTCGCACGAATCTGTGGCCGGGGCTTCCGAGGTTTCCACAACGCAAAAAGCGGTTTTTGTGGCTCGAAAAACCCAACATCTTTATTATTGCCTTAGACCGAATGCGCTTAAGAGTAAAAGCAGTTGTCTCTAGAACATATCCTTAGAAGGAAGAAGGAAGATCTGTCTAACTCATCATTGATCATACCATAACTAATAAAGTATAATTTCTCCTTTTTGATACACTATTCCACTGTGGTGTTTCAGGTGGAGTGAGTTGAGATATTATCCCAAACTCAACTAGATGGTCATGAAACTCTTGGCTAAGGTATTCCCCACCTTTATCTGATTAAAGCATCTTAATACTCTTACCAAGTTAGTTTTGTACTTCATTCTTGAATTCTTTGAACTTTTCAAAGGATTCAGATTTGTGTTTCATAAGATACACATAGTCATATCTATTAAAATTATCAGTAAATGTAATAAAGTACTGATAGTACTTTGAAAGGGTCACACACATTAGTATGTATGAGTCCTAACAAATCATTATCTCTCTTGATGTGTCCACTAAAAAGAGACTTTGTCATCTTACCTAATAGACAAGATTCGCATATCTCACATGATTCAAAATCAAATGGGTCCAAAAGTCCATCCTTATGGAGTTGTGATATGCGACTCTCATTTATGTGACTCAAGCGACAATGTCAGTGATATGTTTGATTCATATCATTAGATTTGAACCGTTTAGTATGTATCTTATAGATTGGGTTTTCAAAATTTAGAACATAGAGTCCATTCATAAGATGTGCTCTGCAATAGAACATTTCATTGAAATAAATAGAATAACATTTGCCCTTTATTATAAATGAAAAACCACTCTTATCCAAACAAGAGATAGAGATAATGTTCTTAGTTATAGCAGGTACATAATAGCACTCTTCTAGTTCCAAGATAAAATCACTAGGCAAAGATAAGGAATATGTTCCTACAGTTATAGCAGCAACCCTTGTGCCATTGCCTATGCGTAGGTCCACCTCCCCTTTTGTCAACGATCTACTATTTCTCAGGCCCTACACATTAGTACAAATATGAGATGCACAACCGGTATCTAATACCCATGAAGAAAAAATAGATAGATTAACTTCTATAACATATATATCTGAGGCAGAAGTCTCACTTCTTTTCTTTCTAACTTCTTCTAGGTACAACTTACAGTTCCTCTTCCAATGTTCGGTCTCATTACAATGGAAGTAGGTTCCTTCCTTAAACACTCCACCTTTAGGTTTCAATGCTTTGGCCTTGCTGTTATCTTGGTTCTTATCCTTTCCTTTGGACTTCTTTTTGCCTTTTCCCTTTTAACCATGAGTACAATACTAGGTTGAATCTTCTTAAGATTGCTTTCAGCAGTTCTCAACATGCTTAATAACTTAGGAAAAGATTTGTCAATTTCATTCATGTTATAGTTCATGACAAATTGAATATAGCCTATAGGCAAGGATTACAGAATAAGGTCAGTGGTCAATTCTTGACCCAATGGAAATCCCAATGTTTCAAGGTTCTCAACGTACCCAATCATTTTAGGTACATGAGTTCCTACAAGAGTTCTTTCTTGCATTTTGCATCCAAATAATGCCTTTGACACCTCATATCTCTCGTTCCTTGCCTACCCTTGATATAGCTATTTAAGATGTGCAACCATATCAAAAGCATCCATGTTCACTTGTTGTTTCTGAAGCTTAGAGTTCATAACAACAAGCATAAGGCATGATACATTTAATGCATCATCTTGATTCTTTTTATAAGCATCCTTATCAGCACGAGTGACAGTAGTGGCGGGTGGTTCAGGAATGGGTTGCTCTAGAACATACAATTTTTGTTCTTGCTTGAGAACAATTTGTTGGGAATTGATCGTCGCTAGAGGGGGGGGGGTGAATAACGTTTCGATGTTGATGGATATCATTTGCGTGCTTGCTACAATTTGATTAGTATGTAGTGGAAATAATAGAAAAACATAAACAAAGACACAAACACACAATTACACAATCGATATAATGTGGTTCGAAACCTCAAGGTTCCTACTCCACGGGTTGGGCTCAAACGAGCCCTAGCGATGCAAATATCACCAGTAATCAATAATACTCCTTCTCGATAACACGTCGGAGGTGGAGAAATCTCGTACAATGATTACAACAGTAATATAAAATAAATACAAGTAAATACAAAGTGAAATACACAAAAGAATACAAAGAACACTTTACAAATGATCTTTTAGAAGCTTGCTTGTTTGCTTGCTTGAGCTACACTTGGAGACCCTGAATTGCACCAGCAAATCGCCCCAAATCGCCCTAAGAAACCATGGCAAAAACCTTCTCCACGAGCTACTTTTATAACCTGCATTCAGGCTGGATTTCGCCTAGCAGTCGACTGATCGTGATCATCAGTCGACTACTCTTGTAGCCATTGTCTCACAACGGCTCGAGCCACGTTGGATAAGTTCCAACAGATAGACCATCAGTCTACTGATCATACCCATCAGTCAACTGATCGAGTCATCACTCGACTATCAAACCCTAACAATCGACTCTGGAACCTTCTGTGCCCGCGACATCGACCATCAATTGACTACCAGCCATAGCAGTCAACTGATCAGGCCATCAGTCGACTGCCAAGCCATTTCTTGTAGTCGAACTCCAGTCGACTCCCATCAGTCGACTGAGCATAATATCAGTCGACTGATAACCTCATTCATGAGGTTTTAACACCAAGTATGATGCCCTCATACTTGCTAGACCACCCTTAGCCTAGACTAAGCCTTCTAGCCACCTTCGTCAGCCTCACGCCTATCGGATCCCTCCAAGTCATCCATGACTTGTTCATCCATACGCTAACCTTCAGGTGCTTCCATCGGCTATTGTCATGCTAAGCTGATCTGTACCGCCAAGACACATTGGGCTTACGCTGCTAAGACTACCGCTTGGACTTTACGTCGCCAACCATTGGACTTGTGCTGCCAAGACTCCACCCTTGAACTTTACGTCACCAATATCACTCCTTGGACTTCCCTTGCCAAAATATGTTGGACTTTCCATTTTCCAAGACTAAAGCTTGGATTTTTCCTTGCCAAGACCCATGCTTGGACTTTCCTTGTCAACCCATATTGGACTTTCCAATTGCCAAGACTCAAGCTTGGACTTCTCCATCATATGGTCAATCCCATGTCAACCATATAGTTAAACAATGGTCAAACCATCGTCAAACAACAAAATACCATTCGAGACAAACTCGAGTTCGATCAATCATTACCCGAGTCGATTGCACCAACAATCTTCTCAAAACATTGTCAAACATCAAAATACTACTCGAGTCTGGTCAATCGTGACCTGGGCCGATTGCACCAACAATCTCCCCCTTTTTGATGTTTAACAAAAACCACAAAGCCATTGACTTAGGCTACCTAACTCAAATCTCTTTACCAATTATCCCAAATTGGTAATCCTATAAATTCTTTCCCTTTTTGACATATATCAAAAAGGTTCTTCTCAAGGAGGTCAATGTCTCATATCCCAATGAGATCTTACAATCTCTCCCTTGGTCTAAAACATCTAGGATGACTTCACTCTTTCTAGTAATAAGTCCCATATCACTTAAGAGAGGCGTCCTATAAACTCTCCCAATTTCCAAATTGGGCATCTCACATTCCCAAAATTCTCCCCCTCATGAGGAAGAACACATCCATCATCCCATGATGGATACCTCCCCCTAAAGGCTTGCTCCCCCTTGACCATTGCACCAACAATGTCATTGGAGAGTCCCTAAGCCAATAGGAACACTAACCAATCAGAATTAAGGGCAAAAGTTCAAACATAAACTCTCACACACCTTAAAATTGATACACGCCCCAAACAACTCTCCTAATTCATATCCAATGGATTTTCACCCTTTATAATGCTTTCCAAAGCATATCCTAGGGTCAAGAGCAGTTAGGGTAACCTAACATAGCTGAAACATGGGCTAAACAGTCTTGTTTACCTGAAATCAGCTTTGGAAGTCAACTCTTACAGTCACCAGTCGACTACCCTATGCATCAATCGACTACCATCAAGCAACAGTAGACTGATATATACAAAATGCAGAAATCAAAAATTAGAAATGAATTTCAGAAATTCATAAGTAATTATAGATGATACGAAAAATCATAAAAATTTATATGTATAATATTTATGACAAATACAATGGGAAAAAAATATTTGAAAATTAATTTACCCATAAAATAGTGAAATTGATACAAAGTTCAAAAATAAGAAAAGCTTCAATGTTTTGAGCCTTCTTTGTATCAACATCATCAATGGTGACTTCTATCAAAAGATAGACTACACCAAGGTTTTCTAAAATGATTTCAAAATATTTTTGAAAATCTATATTGAATCATGATCAATGGACTCAATGCACATGACTTGCACCTTAGCTTTTCCCATGATCCACCATGATATAAGATGAGTTTGAGTTCATCTAGATGCAAAAACTATGCACCTTGAAGTTAACTCATTTCCTAGCATCTCACATGTGTCTAGGGTGTTTGAAAACACACACATGTCAATTTGTTGTGAGATGTGAATTTTGTTCATCCTAAACTAGGGTTTTATGCATTTTCTAAGACAACACTACTTGATTCCCTTATATATAAGACTTCAAGTCATACCAATTGTCCTTAAATAAATTTTAATTAATGCATGAATGATCATGTCATAAATGATAATATAAATAAGAATGACCAATGATCATGATGTCATGACATATGATTAAATCTAAATATACATGACATTAAGACTAACCTAAGCCTAATCATGACATTTTATATGATAACAATAAATATGATGTCATGACATGACATATGGCAAATCAATCATGACAAATAAAATATAAAGTTTTATAATACCTAAATTTTAGTATTAATTGGCATTTGTTAGAATTAAACCCATTTTGCCATATTATCACTAATCTCCCAAGTGTGCCAAAAAACCAAAATGACACGCTATAACCTCTAAACCTAGTTTGTGCCAATTTGATTGATTTTTTATAATTCTCAAATGATATTGGCACATCCTAAAAACCTTTAGGATATAAGTCCAAACCTATTTCCAAGGTATCCATAACCTTGAAAATGACCTAAGGTGCCACCTTTACCATGGTTAGGTTAACTACTCATCCATTTACATTTGGCACACCCTAACCCATTTAGCGTGAATTGATCACGCTCTTAGAAACCCAAAATCTATTTGAGCTCCTTGGATTTACTAGGTATTCCTTAGGGATAACTTCCCTAGATACCCTCCTAATGACCCTTCTAGGCTTGGTAGCCTTGGTCATTTGGGTCTTGCCTAGTTTAGCTCTAGGGGTGACTCCTCTTGTAACCTTCTTAGTGGCTTCCCTAGGTTTCTTCGAAACCCTAGCCACTAGGCATCTACCATGGTCAACTCTAGGGATGACCTCCCTTGTGACCTTGGTTTTCCTAGACCTAGGTTGTGTTCCATAATCAAATGAAACACTATGGTAGGTCTCCTTAGGCTTACGTTTGTGACCAAAACCTTTCTTGCCTTTGGATGACTCTTGTCTCCTAGGCCCTTGACTTTGACCATTTGACCCTTTAATTGAATTTTGCATCCTTATAAGGGTCTTTTCAAGTTTTTCAAGTCTTTACCCCAAGGCTTGGTTCTCTAATTCTAATTTCTCTAATTTGGTGGGCACATTATTCCTTGAGTATTCTTGCCCTTCTTAGGCATATGTCTATCTTTCTTAGCATTAAAGCCTAAATAATCTTCTATTTTCTTAATACTTGCCTTAGGTAGAGTTTTTCTAGAGACATTAGTCCCAAATTTCTCCTTAGTTCTAATATTGCAACTCTTAGCACCTAGGCAATAAAGTCTATTTTTAGTATGCTCTTTATGATAAATTACAAGTGAATTAAAAGCATGTTTTTTATAACTAAAATTCGAAGGTGCATTATTGAAATATACCTTAGGGTTTGCTTTTAAAGCTCCCCCTACTTGTGATGCTTCTTCTTTGCCCTTCTTCCTCCCCCTAGGGCATTGATTCCTATAATGCCCCTTTTTATAGTATTTGAAGCACACCACGTGCTCTTTGCTTTTAATTGTTGGGGCACCGTCCTCTTTGACCTTTGACATCAGTTGACTTTTCTTGACTCTTTTAGGGTACTTATTCTTGTAATGCTCAGCTTCCCTACACTCAAAGCATATAATATGAATTTTATTTTTAATTTGAATGCTTGAGTTATCGAGGTCGATAGTGGTGGAGTTTTGGACTTCTTCATCTTCCCGACCGGAGGTAGATGGTTCCTCTTGAGTTGGCTCCGGTATTGAAGATGACCTAGTCTCCTCCCCCTCAATCCTAGAGGTGGAGGCTTCTTCCACTTCTTCCACCTCTTTCGATCTGGATCTTGATTCCCTATTAACCTCCGAATCTACAAGCTCTTGTGAGGAAGAGCTTGCTTCTTTGGCCTCTTCCTCTTCTTGAGCCGGTGATGGATTTTCATTATACTTTACCAATTCGCTCCAAAGCTTCTTGGCATCCTTGTACTCACCTAACTTGGAAAAGACATTATTAGGAATTAAATCACTTAGCATTTTGATTATCTTAATATTTGTCTTGAACTCCTTGAGTTGTTCCTTGGTCCATTTTTCAACCTTGAGGATTTCACCCTTTTTGCCTCTTGGGAATTCGCAAACTTCTATCAAGGCAGACCAAAGCTTGATATCCATGATCATTAGGAAGTTCTCAATCCCTATTTTCCATGAGTTGAAGCCTTCAAATCCATAGTCCTCATAGGATGGTGGTGTGTTGATGTATCGACCTAGTCTTTCTTCGAATTCCATCTTCTTCTTCACCCTCTAGCGTGCTCCCTTGGCGGTTAGTCCAAATGAAGAGCGGCGTCGCTCTGATACCACTTGTTAGGAATTGATCGTCGCTAGAGGGGGGGGGTGAATAGCGTTTCAACGTTGATGGATATCGTTCGTGTGCTTGCTACAATTTGATTAGTATGCAGCGGAAATAATAGAAAAACATAAACAAAGACACAAGCACACAATTACACAATCAATATAACGTGGTTCGGAACCTCAAGTTTCCAACTCTATGGGTTGGGCTCGAACGAGCCCTAGCGATGCAAATATCACCACTAATCAATAATACTCCTTCTCGACAACACGTCGGAGGCAGAGAAACCTCATACAATGATTACAATAGTAATACAAAATAAATACAAGCAAATACAAAGTGTAATATATAAAAGAATGCAAAGAACACTTTACAAACGATCTTTTGGAAGCTTGCTAGTTTGGTTGCTTGAGATGCACTTGGAGACCCTGAATTGCACTAGCAAATCGCCCCAAATTGTCCTAAGAAACCATGGCAAAAACCTTCTCCACGAGTTGCTTTTATAACCTGCATTCGGACTGGATTTCGCCTAGCAGTCGACTGATCGCGACCATCAGTCGACTGCTCCTGTAGTCGTTTCCTGCTACAACGGATAGACCAATGGATAAGTTCCAATGGATAGACCATCAGTTGACTGATCATACCCATTAGTCGACGGATCAAGTCATCACTCGACTATCAAACCCTAACAGTCGACTCTGAAACCTTCTGTGCCCGCGACATCGACCATCAGTCGACTGCCAAGCCATTTCTTGCAGTCGAACTCCAGTCGACTCCCATCAGTCGATTGAGCATAATATCAGTCGACTGATAACCTCATCCATGAGGTTTTAACACCAAGTATGATGCCCTCATACTTGCTAGACCACCCTTAGCCTAGACTTAAGCCTTCTAGCCACCTCCGTCAGCCTCACGCCTATCGGATCCCTCCAATTCATCCATGACTTGTTCATCTATACGCTAGCCTTCAGGTGCTTCCATCGGCTATTGTCATGCTATGCTGGTCTACACTGCCAAGGCATATTGGGCTTACGCTGCCAAGACTAACGCTTGGACTTTACATCGCAAACCATAGGACTTATGCTGCCAAGACTCCACCCTTGGACTTTACGCCACCAATATCATCCCTTGGACTTTCCTTGTCAACCCATGTTGGACTTTGCATTTACCAAGACTCAAGCTTGGACTTTCCCTTGCCAAGACCCATGCTTGGACTTTCTTTGCCAACCCATGTTGGACTTTCCAAATGCCAAGACCCAAGCTTGGACTTCTCCATCATATGGTCAATCTCATGTCAACCATATAGTCAAATAATGGGCAAACCATCGTCAAACATCAAAATATCACTCGAGTCAAACTCGAGTCCGGTCAATCATGTTCTGAGTCGATTGCACCAATAATCTTCCCAAAACATTGTCAAACATCAAAACACTACTCGAGTCCAACTCGAGTCTGGTCAATCATGACCTGAGTCGATATCACTAATACAATTCTCATGTTTCTGTACTAGTCTAGGAAATTAGCTCCATTGAGCTTGTCCTTATCAAGGACAGATCGTAAAGAGAGAGAGTATTCGATGTATTTGATGACATGGTGATCTACAACATGAAATGTAGAAATAAATATCATATTTCAATCATTTAATTAGGTATTTAATTAAATGAGTTTTCCCCTGAATAAGTGGAGCAAGATTCATATCATAGTTCATCTTGAGTTAGCTTTGGCTAATCGCCCAAGACTTGTATAATTTAGGTAGACACTATGTACCAATTACACCATGTAACTCTTACATAGAACAACACTATTTATTCGTTTACCCATCATATGAGATATGCATCTAAGTTTTTCAATCTAATTAAGATAACTTAGTTAGGGCACACCCAAAGTTCAATAGTCGGACATCACAATTGTCTAGTCGCACTCTACCAAGATAAATTGAGTCACTTCGCTTTGACAAACATGACTTCAATTGATTGAGGTAGTCGTGAGTACTAAACTTTGGTAGGCATATATTTGTTGACCTAATTATGATAACTAATTTAATTATGCATGCATCACATACAATCATTATCATGACACATATCACATATATGCATAAAAGAAATGTGACATGGTTATGACCCGTAATCTATGATCTTCTCAAGCCAATGAGAAGATCGATGGGCCAACCTAGGGATAACATCTTCTCCAAGTGCATCCTTTGGTTGTCGTGTGTTATTGACTACATCTTCCTTTCTCATCTTCATCCAATAGACTAGTACTAGTTTTCATGTACATTACAATGAAGAAACCTCAAGTTACATTCGAGGATAAATTAATAGTACAATCAGAAATATATATATAAGTGGAAGGTACGACACGTATGTCGTATTATGAATTACAACATGCACACACACACATACATCCAATTACATTGGGGTAAGGGGCCATAACCATGCACCATGACATACATCATTCACAAAGATCTATGACATGTAAGGTTTATTATGATGCAAAACACAATTTATAAGCTGCTACGCTACGATGGTCCCACTAGCTCATTGACTGAGTTGCTGTTCTTAGTCCATCAAAATGAACTCCAACTGCTGTTCGTAGCAACAAGCAGTTTTGGCGACAAATCAATCAGTAAAGGTTGTTGTCCATCAACAGTTACCAACTGTTGCTAAAAAATTAGCAACCATTAGCATTCGTTGATGACAAGTTAGCAATTGTTGGTGATTGAACAATAAACATCCAACAACAAAAAGAACCATCCATCAATAGCCAACACACTTGCTGATCGGACAACACACTTGTTGTTCGAATAGTATTGTTGCTAAGCATGTTTTATCGAACAAAATCATCCAAATAATCATGCACTCATAATAAATAGTTCATGCAGATTTATATCACATATAAAATAACAATACAATGATGTTTATATATGTTGGTGCAATCGGCCCAGGTCACGATTGACCAGACTCGAGTTTGACTTGAGTGATGTTTTGATGTTTGACAAAGGGATTTGACAAAGTGGTTTGGCATTGATGTTTGACATTAATGTCGGTTAATATGTTGGGGAGATTGTTGGAGCAATCAACCCGGGTCATGTTTGACCGGACTCGAGTTTGACTCGAGGAAGACCTTGATGGTTGACTGAGGTTGACCATGTGATTATGGGAAAGTCCAAGCATGGGTCTTGGCAAGGTAAAGTCCAAGTCATGGGTACTTGGCATGGAAAGTCCAAGTGGGACACTTGGCATTTGGTAAAGTCCAAGTCTTGAGCACTTGGCATGAAAAGTCCAAGTGGGACACTTAGAGCATGGAAAGTCCAAGTCATGGGTACTTGGCATTTGGGAAAGTCCAAGTCTTGAGTACTTGGCATGAGAAGTCCAAGCATGGGTCTTGGCAAATGGAAAGTCCAAGCATGGGTCTTGGCATGGAAAGTCCAACATGTGTTGGCAAGGGAAAGTCCAAGCTTGAGTCTTGGCATTTGGGAAGTCCAAGGGGATTGATATTGGCGGCGTAAAGTCCAAGCGGAGTCTTGGTGGCGTAAGTCCAATGTGCCTTGGCGGTGTAGACACCGTTAGCATGACATAGCCGAGGGAAGCACCTGGAGGCTAGCGCGATGGATGAACAAGTCATGGATGACTTGGAGGGATCCGAGAGGCGTGAGGCTGATGGAGGTGGCTAGAAGGCTTAGGTCTCGGCTAAGGGTGGTCTAGCAAGTATGGGGGCACCATACTTGGGTTAAAACCTCATGTTTGAGGTTGGCGGTCGGACCGCATTATGGCGGTTCATTGCCGTGAGTAGTCGACTTGAGTTATTTGCCATTAAGAGCCGGAATCGCTCTTGCGATCGGCGCTCATGGGAGCGATCGGCCGATATCAGCAGCGATCGCCAAGGGTCGTGATCAGCGCTAGTTTAGCCGCGAGCAGAATGCTCCGTAGCGACTCGGCGGTCGGCGCAATGTTGGCGATCGGCGCCAAGAGATCCGTTGGAGTTTTTCCAGCGTGGATCGATCCGTTGTCTCACGACAACAGTGGCATCAGTCGACTGGTGACTTATGACAGTCGACTGATAGGCGGAAATCCAGCCCGACGCTGGTTATAAAGGCAGCTCAGAAGGAGGGTTTTTACAGCGATTTTCTTGGGCGAAATTGAAGGGGGAAGTTGGTGCTTTCCAGTCCTTCAAAGCTAGTTCAAGGCAATCAAAGATCAAGCAATCCAAAGCTCTTGTAAATTTGTTTTTCCTTTACTTGCATTGTATTTCTTACTTGTATTTGCTTGTATCTTGTGTATTACTTAGTGTAATCCTTGTACGAGGTTTCTCCGCCTCCGGATTGTTCCGAGAAGGAGGTATTATTGATTAGTGAGTGCGTGTGCATCACTAGGGCTCTTTAGAGCTCGATTCGTGGAGTAGGAACCGTTCGGTTCCGAACCACGTTATATACTTGTGTTCGTGATTGTTGTATTTCGTTATTGCTTTCATTTCTATATTCCGCTGCGCTAACGAAATTGTAGAGACGATCGCGAACGATTTCCATCTTCGTACGGTCACAACGCTATTCACCCCCCTCTAGCGCCCTCGAATCTCCAACAAGTGGTATCAGAGCCCGGGGCTCTTTTACGGACTAATCGCCGGGAGCTAGGACAAAGAAGGCTAGAGGGTAAAGATGGAAATCCAAGGACAATTGGGATGGGATATCAACACCCCAATTCCGTATGCCTTCTATGGACGAGAAGGTTTCAATTCTTGGAAGGCGAGAATTGAAGATTTTTTGATGATGAGAAACCTTGATGAGTGGTCCGCATTGATGGAAGGATTTGAATATCCTAAGGGACCAAAGGGAGGGTTTCTCAAGAAGAAGAAATGGAGTGAGGAGCAACTCCAACAATTCGATAAAAACAAGAAGGTAATCAAATTCATTTTTGATTTAATTCCTAATGACCTCTTGTGTAGCCTAGGTGACTATGTGGATGCCAAGGAGCTATGGAGCGATTTGGCCAAGCTCTATGAAAGTCTATCATCGGTCCAAGAAGAAGGACCATCACCCTCTCAAGCTCAAGCAAGCACATCCCCATCTAAAGAGCTTGAGGAGTCGGAAGTTGATAGGGAGTCGACTTCCGGATCGGAGAAAGAAGATGTAGAAGTGATGGAAGAAGAGGAGACCTCCACCTCTAGGATAGAAGGGGAGGAGATTAGGGCATCCTCGATACCGGAGCAACAAGAAGAACCATCTACATCCGGTAGAGAGGAAGAGCAAGCTCAAGAATCCACTCCGACCACCACAACCACCCTAGGTAACTCAAGCATGTCAATTAATAATAAAATGAATATTATATGTTTTGAGTGTAGGGAGAAAGGACACTACAAGAGTAAGTGTCCTAAATGGGTTGAGAAGACTCCACCCGTGCCAAAAGTCAAGGAGACCGGTGCCTCAATGAAAAAGAGCAAGGAGCAAGTGATTTGCTTCAAATGCCGACTACCGGGTCATTACCGGAGTCAATGCCCGAAGGGGGAGAAGAAGGGGCAAAGGGGAGCATCACAAGTAGGGGGAACTACTAAGGCTAACCCTAAGGTATATCAAGTTAATAATGCTCTTTCTTTAGTTAATAGACAAAAGCAGGCTAGAAATTTCAATTCCCTACCAATTTGCCATGAAAAGCATGCTAATAGAAATAAATACTTTTGTTTAGGAGCTAAAAATATTCACTTAGATAATAGGGAGAAATTTGGGACTAATGTCCCTAAAAACAACTTATCTAAGGACAAACCTAGGTCAAATAACTCTAGAAAATTTTTACCTAGGGAGACAATTAGAAAGGTGCAAGAGCACCTAGGTCTAAACCCTAAATGGACTAGGCATATGCCTAGAAAGTCCCATGCCCAAGATTTAAATCAAAATTCTAAAATTGGGCAATTAGAAAAGGAAAATCAAGTCTTGAGGTCAAGGCTTGAAAAACTTGAAAAGACCCTAAATAAGATACAAAATCAATTTAAAGGGTCTAGTGGTCAAAATCAAGGGTCCAAAAGTCAAAGTCAACACCAAGGACCTAAGAGTCAAAAGTCAACCAAGGGCAAGCAAGGTTTGGGTCACAAACCTAAGCCTAAGGTAGCTTACCATAGTGTTCCATTTGATTATGGGACACAAACTAGGTCTAGGAAGACCAAGGTCAATAGGGAAGTCATCCCTAGAATTGACCAAAGGGTGTGCCTAGTGGCTAGGGTTTCAAGGAAACCTAGGGTAGCCACTAAGAAGGTTGCAAGGGGAGTTACCCCTAGAGTCAACCTAGGTAAGACCCAAATGACCAAGGCTAACAAGCCTAGGAGGGTCATTAGGAAGGTATCTAGGGAGGTTATCCCTAAGGAATACCTAATTAACCCTAGGAGCTCAAATTGGTTTTGGGTTCCTAAGAGCGCGATTGATTCACGCTAGGTGGGTTTAGGATGTGCCAACCTTGAGTGGATGGGTAGTTAACTCAACCATGATAAAGGTGGCATTTTAGGTTATTTTCAAGGTTATGGATACCTTGGAAATAAGGGTGAATTATAATCCTAAAAGATTTTAGGATGTGCCAATATTAGTTATGAAGTTTGATAAAATGATCAAATTGGCACAATTAGGGTTTAGAGTGTTAGTGTGCCATTTTGGGTTGTTGGCACACTAGGGAGATTAATGATAATATGACAAAATATATCTAACTATATCAAATGACAATTAATATTAAAATTTATGTATTACTATACCTATATATTTTATATGCCATGCTTTGATTGCCATATGCCATGACATGACATCATGCTTATGTTCTATCATTTATATGTCATGAGTATGCTTAGGGATTAAGGATAAATGTCATGTGTTTTTAGATTTTATATTATGCCATGACATCATGATCATTGGCCATGCTTAATTATTGCTATTATTATGCCATGATCACTCATGCATTTAAGATAATTTGTTTAAAATTGATTTAAGGACAATGGCATGACTTGGAGTCCCATTTATAAGGGAATCAAGTAGGGTTGCCTTAGAAAAATGCATGAAACCCTAGATAAGATGAATAAAACCCACATCTCACATCCAATTGACATGTATGTGTATTTATACACCTTAGATACATGTGAGATGCTAGGATATGAGTTGAGTTCAAGGTGCATAATTTTTGCATCTAGATGAACCAAAACTCATCTAATTTTAAGTGTGGATCATTGGGAGAGCATGTGTACAAGTCATGTACATAGAGCCCAAGGAATATGATCCAAAATAAGGTTTTGAAAACATTTTAAAATCATTTTGAAAAACCTTGGTGAAGTCTATCTTTTGATAGCAATCACCATTGATAGAGTTGATACAAAACAGGGCCAAAACATTGAAAATTTCAATGGTTTTGAGTTTTGTATCAAACTCACTATTTTATGGGTAAAATAATTTTCAAATATTTTTCACTCATTGTGTGTGTCATAAGTATTATACGTATGAATTTTCACGATTTTTTGAATTACGTATAATTATTTATGAATTTCTAAAATTCATTTTCGAGAAAATCGAGATTTTAAGTTATCGATCGGCCTGCAGGCAATGATGATGTGAGTGGCTGATCGGTGATTCTCGTCAGAGTCGATTGTCAGTCTGATTCGGGTTAACAAGGTTTGTTTAGCCCGTTTTCAGCTATGGAAAAGGTCCCTAATCACTCCTAACCCTAGGATATGCTTTAGGAAGCATTATAAAGGGTGAAAATCTATTGGATATGGATTAGGAGCTGTGTTAGGTCAAAGTATCAAATTTAGGGTGAGTGAAAGTTCTATGTTGAACTTAGAACCTTAATTTTGATGGTTTAGAGTTCCTATTGGCTTAGGGGCTTCCCAAGGACATTGTTGGTGCAATGATCAAGGGGGAGCAAACCTTTAGGGGGAGGTATCCATCTTGGGATGATGGATGTGTTTTTCTCCTTGAAGAGGAGAAGTTATTGGGAGAGTATCATCAATTGGGAAAATTGATGGGTTTTTGATACCCAATTTGGAAATTGGGAGAGAGTATAGGATTGTCTCTCTTGAGTGATATGTGAATTATCACAAGGAAGATGGTAGGCATCTTAGGTATTTATTTTTGGATCAAGGGGGAGATTGTAAGATCTCATTGGGACATGAGACATTGACCTCCTTGGAGAGAAAACCTTTTTGATGTTAGTCAAAAAGGGGGAGAATGTTTGGGGGAGAACATTTGGAGAGTGTTTACCAATTTGGGATAATTGGTAAGGGATTTGAGTTAGTGGTCTAACTCAGATGATTTGTTTGGTTTTTGTCAAACATCAAAAAGGGGGAGATTGTTGGTGCAATCGGCCCAGGTCACGATTGACCAGACTCGAGTTTGACTCGAGTGATGTTTTGATGTTTGACAAAGGGATTTGACAAAGTGGTTTGGCATTGATGTTTGACATTAATGTCGGTTAATATGTTGGGGAGATTGTTGGAGCAATCGACCCGGGTCATGTTTGACCGGACTCGAGTTTGACTCGAGGAAGACCTTGATGGTTGACTGGGGTTGACCATGTGATTATGGGAAAGTCCAAGCATGGGTCTTGGCAAGGTAAAGTCCAAGTCATGGGTACTTGGCATGGAAAGTCCAAGTGGGACACTTGGCATTTGGTAAAGTCCAAGTCTTGAGCACTTGGCATGAAAAGTCCAAGTGGGACACTTGGCGCATGGAAAGTCCAAGTCATGGGTACTTGGTGTGAGAGATCGGATGGCCGGCTAGAGGGGGGTGAATAGCCCTTTTCGTTTGGATGGCGGTATTTTGCTCGTCTACAAAACGTTAGCGCAAGCGGAATATACAAATATAAATAAAGACAAGCAAAATAGAAACAAGCAATACAAACACCAAGATATAACGTGGTTCACGGCTACGCCGCTAATCCACGGTCCGATTCGTCCACGGTGAATCACTCCGCCAAAACCAATCACTATCGGTCTCTCCTTTGCACAAAGCTAGGTGGAGGTAACCTTTACAACCAAGATCACTCTTCTTACAAATAGAATGGAGTAAAAGCGAGTAAGAAGAGTTTAGAGCTTGTGGGGCACTAGGAAGATTGTTTGGAACTTAAGCATAAGCCTCTCAAAGGCTCACACCCTCTCTTTTTATAGAGAGGGCTAACTTCTTCCCGTTGGCCGCCATCAGTCGACTGCCGCCCATGGCAGTCGACTGCCGTCACTACAACGGCCTCCGAACACGTCGGATGCCGACCGTTGTTGTCCAACGGAACTCTTAGCGATCGCTGGACCTCCGATCATTGCGACCGTAGTCGATCGCCGATCGGCTACGAGCGGTTCTATGGCAAAAACCCTATTGACGATCATCGCCTTGAGCGATCCGCTAATCTTATCGATCGCCAGCGTATGGCGGCTAACGCCGCGCAAACGTCCATCGTATACGGTCGAGCTACACTCGATTCGGAAGCGATCATTGCCATGACATGGCAGTCGACTGGTGTCGGGAAATCCCATCCGACACTTGGCCAAATGGCCAAGTTTCACCTAAGAGCTACCCTTCCCCGGGTTACAATCGCTCACTCTCATTTCTCGGAGTCCCTCGCCTTCGAAGTTCTCTTCGTTCTCGGCCACGTCCCTCGGCAAAGATCGCGCGGCTCTGCAATGCTCGCCGGCGTCTCTTGCCTCGAAGTCTACTTCCTCCGGCTTCACTCCAAGCTTCGTCGTCGCGGTCCCTCGGATGCTCCAAGCGCGACGCGGCTTCGCAAAGCTATCCTTCACCGACTCAAGGCACGAGTCATGAGATGTGAAACTCGCCATGGCTCCATGTGCGAATTACTAAGTCCTGCACGACTTCAACGCACATATCAAATCACCATATCACACTAACACACACCCTTTGCCACACCATCAAAACCATATCACGGCAAGAGATTGCCCTAACAATCTCCCCCTTTTTGATGTGTGGCAATCCGTTTAAGTTAGGTAAAAACATTTGATATAAATTCTAAGGTAAGAAAAGCATGTAAAGATAAACATGATATAATAACATGCAATTCCCCTTAATCCATGAAATTCTCTATGCAATTTCTCCCCTATCATATATTTCTCCCTACATATATTTCTCCCCTAATGTGATTAACTTAAACATACTTATTTCTCCCCTTTGACACCATCAAAAGATTAACACTAAGTTAAAAACTCATGGCATCAATTATAATGGAGGAAAAATATGTCAAGTTGATTTAAAAAGCTGTAGGAGGCATCAAGTATATTTCTACCACTTGTAGGAGGTTTTATAAACTGAATTCGGCCTTCAATATTCTGATTCTGACCACGATCATATCGTATATGGCGATCGGCACAAAGGAATAATTCGATTTTACGGATGAAATTCAGAAATGCATTAAAAATTCAGAAAATTCTTAAAATCATGAAATTCGAGGAACATATTTCTCTTAAGTATATCTATCAAGGAAAAATAGTTTTTCATGAAAAATCATTATATTTTACAAGATTTGCCAAAAATCCAAACACTTGAAAAACCACTAGTTTTTGAGCATTCTAGTATCAAGTTAGCTACCTAGTTTTGCATCTAATTGTTTCAAAACATGAATGCATGTATTTTAAGGTAAGAAATTGTTTTGAAAACATTAGAAATATCCAACCATGATCTTTGGGCAATATGTCTATTAATTAAACATAAGCCTTCCCCATGATTGGTCTATTATTGATATTTTGATACTTTAAATGACCATCTAAATGCCATAGGCATTAGTGGACATTTGTATCATCCTAACATCTCACCCATGCTAAGTTTGCAATCAAGTTAGCCTATAGTGAGTGTGAGATGCATCCTAGGGTATTTGTATATATATATACTTAACCAATATATTCAAGCAATTCTATCATGGTTAAGTATCAACCTAACAACCTACATGATCATAATGACATATATCAATTAATTTCACATTATGATCATGAAATACATGTTTTCATCAAATTATAACCATGCATTAGACATTATATGATGATAATAAATAAGTTATCACCTAAAGCATGATTTAAACCTATTTTTCATGATAATGTGCCCAATATCAAAATCATAGATCATGATTACACATATGCATAGAAATTACATTAATCATCATGATTTTAAGCATTATTACCTATTTATGGGCACGTTATCATCACCCAACACTATCTAAAAATGTTGTCCCGTCATCCTAAGTCAACCAAAATATGATATAGATTAGGTTCATATGGTTGACTACCCTAGGGGTTTTCTAACCCTTAAGAATGGATTTTGGAACCCAAAATAGATTTTTACCTATGGGGTTCACTAGAAATTCCTTGGGGATCCATTTCTTAGCTATTACTTTGTTTTTGTCTTGTCCCTAGCTATTAGGCATCTATAGGCCTTCTCATTTTTCTTCTCTTTATATCCTAGGCCTTTCTTGTTAAAACTTGCCCTTTGGCTCCCTATGATCATATTCAAGGTGTTGGAGCCAATTGTGAATTTTCCTAGGGCTTTGGTTAAATAATCTACCTTTTCCCTTAATGCCCTATTTTCTTCTATGCATGCATCACTAACATCTAAAGGCACATAATTATCATGTGAGCATGCATCGTCATGGCAAGAAGAAGTATCATTATTATTTAAGCATGCATTTTCTAGCTTATTTTCTAATGCCTTAATTTGATCTAGCATGCATTTATTTTTCTTCTTTGCTCTAAACAAATCCCTAGTTAAACTAGAAATCATAGAAACTATTTTACTAGGAGAGGCTTTCGTTACCATAGTTTCCATGTCCTCTTCTTCTTCTTCGGATGATGAGGAGGATGATGATGTGGAGGAGGCTCCCCCTTCACTTGAGCTCTCTCCTCTTGAGCTTGATCCTTCATTTTCGGAGGAGGAGGAGCAATCCAAGTCGTCAAAGGCCATCAAGGCCAAATTGGCGACAAAGGCATTCTCCTCATCCGATGATGAGGAGGAGGATGAGGAAGGATCATCCCATGTCTTGGCCTTGAATGCTTTGGCCTTCCCCTTTTCTTTTGTCTTCTTCTCTTCTTCCTTCTTTTTCTTGCTCCCCTTTTTCTTCTTCTTTTCTTCTTTCTTTTTCTTCTCTTCCTTGCTTTTGTTTAGGAGAGGACAATTGTCCCTTATGTGTCCCTCTCCTTGGCAATTGTAGCATATCACCTTCCCCCTCGGTCTTCTATTCCTATCATTTGATTTATCAAATCTAAAATTCTTAAATACACGCCTCACCTTCCTTACCATGTAGGCTTCTCGGTGCTATCCATGGAGGAGGAGGAGGCTTCATCATCGGAGGAGGAGGACTTCCATCTTCTTCTTCCCCTTGTTTGCCAACAATGCTACTCCTCTTGAGGGTTGAATTCTTGGCTCTTCTTGAATTCCTTCAAGCCTCGTTTCGTGGAGTTCCATCGTTGAGAAGAACTCCTCCAAGGTACTCACTTCTAGGTTCTTGGACATGTAGAAGGAGTCCACCATGGAACTCCACTTTGAGGACCGGGGAAAGGCATCTATAGCCTTCATGAGCATGTCTTCGATAGCTTCTCACCTACACTTGTCAAATTAAAATTTCTTTAAACCTAGAGTGTAGTGAGGTTACCTTTTCTCCCTTTTCTAGTTTTATATTGGATAGTTGGGAGCGGAGGAGGTCTCTTCTTGCAAGCTTGGCCTCCGAGGTGCCTTCATGAAGCTCTACAAGCTTCTCCCACATCTCTTTGGCGCTAGTGCATTCTCCGATCCGGTTGATCTCTTGTTGAGGAGCACATTGAGAAGATGATGTTTTGCCTTTGAGTTTGCAAGGTGCTCCTCTCGTTGCTTCTTATTCCACCTTGACTTCTCTATTTGCTCACCCCTTTCATCCCTAGGCAACTCAAACCATTTTCCATGATAAGCAGAATATCGAAATCGGTTTCGAAGAATACCTCCAGTCTCCTGGTCCCCCCAGAGAATTCGCCGTCGAACGTCGGTGGGGGGAGGGTGGAGCCGGCCATGATTGATGTAGGGCTTGTTGCGGCGGGTAGTCCGGTGACAAGCAACCTCGGCTCGATACCACTCAGAGGGATCGGATGGCGGCTAGAGGGGGTGAATAGCCCTTTCGCTTGGATGGCGTATTTTGCCTGCCTACAAAACGTTAGCGCAAGCGAATATACAAATATAAATAAAGACAAGCAAAATAGAAACAAGCAATACAAACACCAAGATATAACGTGGTTCACGGCTACGCCGCTTAATCCACGGTCCGATTCGGCCCACGGTGAATCACTCCGCCAAAACCAATCACTATCGGGCCTCTCCTTTGCACAAAGCTAGGTGGAGGTAACCTTTACAACCAAGATCACTCTTCTTACAAATAGAATGGAGTAAAAGCGAGTAAGAAGAGTTTAGAGCTTGTGGGGCACTAGGAAGATTGTTTGGAACTTAAGCATTAGCCTCTCAAAGGCTCACACCCTCTCTTTTATAGAGAGGGCTAAACTACAACGGCCTCGAACACGCCGGATGCCGACCGCTGTTGTCCAACGGAACTTTGGCCTTGGACCTCACCCGATCACGACTTCGTAGGTCGACGCCTGGGCCGGCTACGAGCGCGGGCCAAAACCCTATTGACTACCGATCACGCCGCCCGATCGTTATCTGGCGATCGCTAACGATGGCGATCGATCACGCCACAAACTGGGCCATCAGATACCGGCCGAGCTACACTCGATTAGGCAATGACCGCTATGACATGGCAATGACCGGGTGTCTGAAACCCATCCGACACTTGGCCAAATGGCCAAGTTTCACCTAAGAGCTACCCTTCCCCGGGTTACAATCGCTCACTCTCATTTCTGAGTCCTCGCCTCGGTTCTTCGCTTCGCCACGCCCCTCGGCAAAGATCAGCGACGGCTCGCAATGCTCCTTCGCCTCTTGCCTCAAGTCTACTTCCTCCGGCCACTCCAAGCTTCTCGTCCGCGGTCCCTGGATGCTCCAAGCGCACGGCTTCCGCAAAGCTATCCTTCACCGACTCAAGGCACGAGTCATGAGATGTGAAACTCGCCACGGCTCCATGTGCGAATTACTAAGTCCTGCACGACTTCAACGCACATATCAAATCAACATATCAAACTAACTTAAACCCTTTGCCACACCATCAAAACCATATCACGGCAAGAGATTGCCCTAACACTTGGCATTTGGGAAAGTCCAAGTCTTGAGTACTTAGCATGAGAAGTCCAAGCATGGGTCTTGGCAAATGAGAAGTCCAAGCATGGGTCTTGGCAAATGGAAAGTCCAAGCATGAGTCTTGGCAAATGGAAAGTCCAAGCATGGGTCTTGGCATGGAAAGTCCAACATGTGTTGGCAAGGGAAAGTCCAAGCTTGAGTCTTGGCATTTGGGAAGTCCAAGGGGATTGATATTGGCGGCGTAAAGTCCAAGCGGAGTCTTGGCGGCGTAAGTCCAATGTGCCTTGGCGGTGTAGACACCGTTAGCATGACATAGCCGAGGGAAGCACCTGGAGGCTAGCGCGATGGATGAACAAGTCATGGATGACTTGGAGGGATCCGAGAGGCGTGAGGCTGATGGAGGTGGCTAGAAGGCTTAGGTCTAGGCTAAGGGTGGTCTAGCAAGTATGGGGGCACCATACTTGGGTTAAAACCTCATGCTCTTGCGGTCATTGCTCATGGGAAGCGATCAGGCCGATGTCGCGGCAGATCGCCAAGGGTCGGCGGCCGATCGCTAGTTGGTGCGTGAGCACCGAGAATGCTCGTAGCCGTGGGCGATCGACTACGCGGCTGGGCCGTGATCGCCAAGAGATCCGTTGGAGTTTTTCCAGCGTGAATCGATCCGTTGTCTCACGACAACAGTGGCATCAGTCGACTGGTGACTTATGGCAGTCGACTGATAGGCGGAAATCCAGCCCGACGCAGGTTATAAAGGTAGCTCGGAAGGAGGGTTTTTGCAGTGATTTTCTTGGGCGAAATTAAAGGGGGAAGTTGGTGCTTTCCAGTCCTTCAAAGCTAGTTCAAGGCAATCAAAGATCAAGCAATCCAAAGCTCTTGTAAAGTTGTTTTTCCTTTACTTACATTGTATTTCTTACTTGTATTTGCTTGTATCTTGTGTATTACTTAGTGTAATCCTTGTACGAGGTTTCTCCGCCTCCGGATTGTTCCGAGAAGGAGGTATTATTTATTAGTGAGTGCGTGTGCTTCACTAGGGCTCTTTAGAGCTCGATCCGTGGAGTAGGAACCGTTAGGTTCTGAACCACGTTATATACTTGTGTTCGTGATTGTTGTATTTCGTTATTGCTTTCATTTCTATATTCTGCTGCGCTAACGAAATTGTAGGGACGATCGCGAACTATTTCCATCTTCGTACGGTCACAATGCTATTCACCCCCCCTCTAGCGCCCTCGAATCTCCAACAATATATACACAAGTGACGCTGATACCACTGTAGGGATCTTATGCGAAAAACACATCGCAAAATGCAGCAAAAATTAGGATCCCTCCAAAGATCCATGTATATACATAAAATCGTTCTCACGACTATATTTTGTCGAGAGATTACCCTTGATGCATAGCCCTTCAAAATCCCGACAGCAACCTCTTTCAATGGATCTCAGCGCGGTCAAGATGGTCGCGCCTCTATGGTATCCACACGAACACACACCTTGGAGAATCAAAGTTGTGCTAGCAACACCACACAAGGGGTCTAGGAAAAGGAAGAGTTTCGGCCAAGAGGATGAAGAAGAAGAACAAAATGCAAAAACCCATATCACACAAACACACACCTTGGAGAATCAAAGTTATGCTAGCAACACCACACAAGGGGTCTAGGCAAAGGAAGTGTTTCAGCCAAGAGGATGAAGAAGAAGAACAAAAGTCAAAATCCCATATGCATCATCATCCAAAAACCTTTTATATTCATCCTATGAATATTAAAGGTTTTGTTTCCTTTTATATTCCCTCTTCAATACATGATTAATCCACATTAATCATGCATGATGAATTCAAATCTATTCATGATTAATTCACATTAATCATGCATGATGAATCCAAATCTATTCATGATTAATCTACATTAATCATGCATGATGAATTCATATCCATTCATCTTCTTCAATCGGTTTAATTTGAGCCTAACTCAAATTGATCCAACTTGAGTCTAACTCAAGTTTCGACCAAGCTATGAGTCTAACTCAATCTAGTCTATTCAATGAGCCTAATGGTTCCTTTAGTCGAACTAAATTGAACCCATCTTCAAAACAACATATTCTTTGTGTGTGACCCTATAGGTTCTCGTAAAGTTGGCAATGTCCCTAAAAATCATTTTAGAGACATAAGCAATGAGTGGAATTTAGCAATGTTTCATTGCAACCCAAGTGACGAGAATGTTGAGATTTGACATAAACTGTTTATGGTTATTATCTTGTATGACTCAATCCTTCTATCCTTGATATCTAGATTGATCAATGAGGCATAGATCGTGTCATCCTCTTATCAATCTTTGTATTTCTTGATCTCCAAGTAGACTACCTTAATCAAATAAACTCAATATCTCATATTGACTTATTTGAGCATGGTCATGAATTTTAGTAGTCCTAATTTATCAAGGGGTCCACAGATATCATTTCCGTAATATGGAAGGGATAGAGCACATCTCCATCACTTACATCCCTCCGCATAATTCATTGCATACCCAGTGATCGACTTTATAGTCCACCTAGTTACAAGTGACATTTGTCGATACTAAAGTATACAACTCTTTATGTAGGGAACCATAGTGATTTCAGGTCTAAGGACTATCATACCAATAGTCATTATGAGAATGTTTATGACATTCATATGACGATCCATGAAACATTCTCATGGTGGGTCAGTTCGGTATGTATTCTCTAATACCTACCCATGTGCTAACTTGATATCCCATATCCATGATATTGTTGAAGTTCAACTGGATTAAGTTATCAATTGACCTACATGCTAGTCTTAATGTATTAATATTATCCTGGTATATTAATACTTGACTAAGAACAGTTATGAGTAGTGTTATATATA
This sequence comes from Wurfbainia villosa, assembly GCA_025175895.1. NCBI lineage: Eukaryota > Viridiplantae > Streptophyta > Magnoliopsida > Zingiberales > Zingiberaceae > Wurfbainia > Wurfbainia villosa. Next base: position 62,709,963 of record CM045997.1, read on the forward strand.
TATATAGTATCCCATTATCAAGTCATCAACTTGATATGCTGTAGACAATAACCAACTACCCTAGGATATTATTATATTTATTCAAGTGGCACATCAATGAAGTAAATATAATAACCATAAACTTTGCCTTTATTATGAAATATGTGTAACACCCCCCCTAGTCTTTCCACTCTCTACTAGGGGAGATATCACTACTTTACTGTTTGTTTCTTAAATTCTTCCTTATCTTACTCTGACAATATACTTTAATAATCATCACCCGATATTACCATCATTCTAAAATTCATGTAATATACTAACACAATATGCTTACAACTAAAATGATCATAAGGACCTTGACATCACTTAAACAATAACCAATTCAAGATCTTCACAAAACATGCAAGTTTTAAGACTAACCCAACATGACTCTAGCATTCTTTGGTCTCAACCATAAGCAATCCAGTTGAACTTCAACAATATCAAAAAACAACTAGAAACTAAAAATCTGATTTAGACATCTACACTTAGGATCTTTTATTTCCATTGTTCCGTCGCCACACACTCCAAGCACTTCATCCGCTATGCCACCTTACTGAAGCTTTTCTTTACCTTTATCTACAGTATAAGGAAATGCAAACTGCAAGCAATAATACTTAGTAAGTACTTTCTATGCTCAAAAAAATATACAACGTATGAAATCATACAACTAGTTCTCTTACCCTTGATACATTGATACACATGTAAGCATAACTGGAAATTATAACTCTGAATACATGTCTCTTGTATAAACCATGCTATTAAGTATTTTAAAACTTGTAAACAGTGTATCTGAACTGGAATAATTAACTTAGAAAAACTTTTACTTGTACTTATACTGATACTTCAAATTAATAATCATTCTGAATATGGGCCCGGCATAGTGTCAATGCGCGCTTTCCTAATAGGCCGGGGTGGCCAACCACCGAACCTACTAGGGTAATTGAAACTGAGGGCCTTAGCCCATGGGCGAAACTGATACCCGGTACATGCCTTTTCAAAAGTAAAATACTTCTTTTATACTTATATTCTTATACATACTGAAAAGAAATGCTCTTAATCCCCTAAACCACGAATGGGGAGCACTATAAAGATCATTATGCTCTTGACCCCCAAAACTGAAATGGAGAGCATACTGAAGATCATTGTGCTCTTAATCCCCAATTCGAACAGGGAGCATCTTTAAATTTTCTTTATAAAGGAAATATTTTTTTTTACATCTTACTCTACATCATGTATATAATTGTAAGCTACAACTTATCTATAATATGCATGATCATAAATCACATTCTTATCATGGATCTAAATAGGATACTGAATTAACCACGACATAACGGGAAAATTCATGTAACTAAACACCATGCATAACTGGTTCATATACATGCGTATAAACTGCTCAACCATGTAACTGGAAATAACATGCATATAAAAACATATCAATGACATACGATATCTACTTATACTGCAGGTGAGCAATACTTATTTCCTATGCTTTTTCACCAATTTATACCATTAGATTTCGTAAAGAGAAGACCTCCTACGTATTTTTTTGCTTTAGTGTGATCATCTGCCAAGTCCTTGAGGAGATCCCTCTTGAATTATCCCACGGTGGAGAAATTATAGAAGCTCTCCTTTTTTTTCTTTTGTTTTCCTCAATGGAGAGAGGATCGGCGTTTGGAGAGGAGAGGAAGAGGAGAGGTGGGTTGGTAGGCGATTGGAGAGAAGAGGAGGAGAAGAGGTTGGTCAGAGGTTGGAGAGAAGAGGAGGAGAAGAGGTGGGTTGGTTTCGGCGCAAGGGTTTTAGGGAAAGGAAAATAGAAAATAAAATAAATATAAACTAGGGTTTTCCTTAACTTAATTACTACTTTAAATGATTAGCCAAATTAACCAACTTCTCCCTTTTTCCTGCCTATAGATATATTCTGTTATATCCTACTCATTGGTAATCTTATGACTTAATGGTAGGAAGTCTATTCCCCCAAACCAAGGGTTCATGGTTCGAGCCCCGGCTAACGAACCATTTATTCAAATTTTTTTTCTTTTTCTTATTTCTATTTCCCTCTAAATAGAAAGTATAAGAACTAAAATTATAAATAAAATAAAAGTATAAGAACCAAAAATTTGGGCTGTTACAATCCCTTATACCTTATAAAAGTTTCGTCCTCGAAACATAGAACAGCTCGGGGTACTTTTGCTTCATGTCATCCTCACATTTCCAGATTACTTCTTCAAACTTTTGACTTTGCCATAAGACTTTTATTAATGGTATCTCTTTATTTCTTAGTTTCTTAACTGCTCGATCTATTATCTGAATAGGTCGACCTTCATAACTTAGATCTGTCTGAATCTGTACCATCTGTGGCTCAATCACTTGGTTGGTATTTGGGACGTGCTTCTTAAGAATTGAAACATGAAATACATTATGGATAGCTGACATCTCTTGTGGTAGATTTAGCTCATAAGCTACTTTACCAACTCTCTTGGTGATCAAGTAAGGGCCTACATATCTGGGACTTAACTTGCCTTTCTTCTCAAACCTCATTACCCCTTTCATAGGAGCTACCTTAATGAACACCGAATCCTCGACTTGGAACTCTAGGGGTCTGTGTCAGACATCGGCGTAACTCTTCTATCGACTCTGGGCAGTCTCTATCATTTGGCGTATGTTCTTTATAGCTTTGGTGGCGTCATCTATAAAATCAGTCTTGAGTCCCATTTCTTTCTTCTCGCCACCCTCATACCAACAGATAGGTGATTTGCATCTCCTTCCATACAAGGCTTCATAAGGTGTCATTCTAATTGTGGTTTGATAACTATTATTATAGGTAAACTCTGCCAAACACAAATATTTGCACCAGCTTCCTTTAAAATCTAAGGCACAACCTCTTACCATATCCTCCAGAATCTAATTCACTCTTTCTGTTTGTCCATCTGTCTGAGGATGAATGTAGTGCTGAATCATAGCTTAGTGCCGAGGGCTTTCTGAACACACTCCCAAAAGTGTGAAGTGAAGCGACTGTCTCTATCCGAGATAATGGTCTTAGGTACTCCATGCAGTCTAATCACTTCCTTGACGTATAACTAGGATAACTGCTCCATGGAGAATGATATTCTGATAGGCATGAAGTGAGCAGACTTTGTCAATCTATCGACAACTACCCAAATAAAATCGTAGCCATTGGTTGTTTTGGGCAGTCCTACTATGAAATCCATGGCTATTTCCTCCCACTTCCATTCTGGAATTTGGATAGGCTGTAGAACTCCTCCTGGTCTCTAGTGTTCTTCTTTCACTCTCTGACATGTCAGACAAGTGCTAACTTACGTAGCCACATCCCTCTTCATACCAAGCCACCAGAATTTTCCTTTCATATCTTGATACATCTTGGTGGATCCAAGATGCATCGAATATGGGGTCCCATGAGCTTCTTCTAGGATCTTCTTTCTTAAGTCTGGGTCCTTGGGGATACATAGGCATTCCCCCAAATATAATACCCCACTGTCAGAGACACGAAATCCTTCATCCTTTCCTTCTTGGATATCTTGCTTGATCCTTTGGATGCTAGGATCTTTGTCCTGTCTTACTAATATATACCCAAACAGTGTAGGTACTATGGTCAAGGTAGAGAGCTGTCCAGAAATGATCTCAACCCCAAAATTCATTATCTCTTTCTCTAGTGGTTGGGATAGTGTTGCTAGAGACATCAAAGTGGTGCATGATTTTCTACTCAGCGCGTCTGCTACTTTGTTTGCCTTTCCAGGATGGCAGTGGATTTCATAGTCATAGTCCTTTACTAGCTCAAGCCATCTGCGCTGTCGCATATTCAGATCCTTCTGAGTGAAGAAATACTTTAGACTCTGGTGATCTGTGTAAATCTTGCATTGGACTCCATATAGATAATGTCTCCAAACTTTCAGAGCAAAGACCACTACTGCCAACTCAAGGTCATGAGTGGGGTAATTTTTTTCGTAGTCCTTGAGTTGCCTAGATGCATAAGCAATGACTTTACCCTTCTGCATAAGTACTGCTCCGAGTCCCATCTTGGACGCATCACTATACATGTCAAATCCCTCATTACTTTCTAGAAGGGTAAGCACTGGAGCACTTGTGAGTCTCCTCTTTAATTCAAGGAAGCTCTTTTTACAATCTTCGGTCCATTCGAACTTCTTGTTCTTTCTGGTAAGAACCGTCAACGGTGAAGCTATCCTTGAGAAGTTTTCCATAAACTTCCGGTAGTACCCCGCTAATCCGAGGAAACTTCTAACTTCACTAGTATTCTTTGGTTGACCCCAATTACTGACTGCTTCTATCTTTGTCGGGTCTACCATAACTCCATCTTTTGAAATAACATGACCCATAAACGATATTCGATTTAGCCAAAACTCACACTTGGAGAACTTTGCATATAACTGTCTTTGCTGAAGGGTCTGCAAGATTGTCTTCAAGTGTTTGGCATGTTCCTCCTGGGTTCTCGAGTAGATAATGATGTCGTCAATGAAGATGACCACAAACTTGTCAAGGAACTCCTTAAATACCCGATTCATCAAGTCCATAAACATAGCGGGTGCATTTGTCACTTTGAAGGGCATAACCACGAACTCATAGTGTCCATACCTCGTTCGGAAAACTATTTTTGGTATATCCTTCTCTTTAACTCTTACTTGATGATAACCGAACCGCAAGTCAATCTTGGAGAAGACTGTAGCTCCTCTCAATTGATCAAATAAATCCTTTATCCTTGGCAGAGGATATCTGTCCTTGATCGTCACTTGATTCAAGGCTCGGTAGTCTATGCACATCCTCATAGACCTATCTTTCTTTTTCATGAGCAACACCAGAGCTCCCCACGAGGAATGACTAGGGCGGATGAATCCCTTGTCTAGCAACTCCCGTAATTGTTCCTGAAGCTCTTTCAATTCAGTTGGAGCCATACGATAGGGTGCTTTTAAGATTGGGTGGGTACTAGAAATAAGCTCAATCTCAAACTCAACTTCCCTTCTAGGTGCTAGTCCTGGTAGTTCATCAGGAAATACTCCTGGGTAGTCACATACAATTGGGACTTCTTCCAGCTTTTGGCTTCTTTCTTGCTTAGTATCAACTATATGTGCTAAATACCCAGTGCATCCACTAGCTAACATCTTCTAAGCTTCCATGGCAGACAAGAACTTCTTAGTCTTCTTCCTTGCTTCTCCAATAAACTCAAATCTAGCCTCGGTCTCAGATTGGAATACTACTTTTCACTTACGACACTCAATGGAAGCACTGTACTTGCTAAGAAAGTCCATTCCAAGGATGACATCATAGTCATGCATGTCCAGCAAGATCAGATCACTATAAAGCTCTCTGTCTGAAATTCTGATCGGCATGACACGCAACCAGTGTGTAGATGACATTATTTCACCCGAAGGTAGGGTCATTAAAAATTGAATATCTAAGATATCCGGAGTTATATCTATCTTCTTAGCAAATGCCATATATGTTAGGGCAATCTCTTGCCATGATTAGGTTTTGATGTGTGTGGCAAAGGGTTTAAGTTAGTTTGTTATGTTGATTTGATATGTGCGTTGAAGTCGTGAAGGACTTAGTAATTCGCACATTGAGCCATGGCAAGTTTCACATCTCATGACTCGGTCCTTGAGTCGGTGAAGGATTGCTTTGCGGAAGCCGTGCGCTTGGAGCATCCGAGGGACCGTCGGACGAGAAGCTTGGAGTGAAACCGGAGGAAGTAGACTTGGAGGCAAGAGACGCGAAGGAGCATTGCAGAGCCGTGTGCCTGATGCTGCCGAGGGACGTGGCTGCAAATGAAGAGAACTTCGAAGGCGAGGGACTCCGAGGGATGAGAGTGAGCGAATGTAACCCGGGAAGGGGTAGTAGCTCGTTGGTGAAACTTGGCCATTTGGCTAAGTGTCGGATGGGATTTCCCAACACCAGTCGACTGCCATGGAATGACAGTCGACTGATCTGAGTCAATGGTTCGACTGGTGTCTGACTCATGGGCATTTAGCGCCGATCGCTTGGATCAGCGATTGCTTGGCCGACATCGATCTGCCAAGGGACGACGATCGATGTCACCGCGTACGGGCGCACGAGTGGAGTCGACCTCGTTGAGCACTCGATTGATTGACATCAGTCGACTGATGACAATACCGTTGGATGGGATCCAACGTGGAAAGCGGCCGTTATTGGGCAACGGCTACAGGACCAGTCGACTGATCGAGGGCATCAGTCGACTGATCCTGTGTCAACGGGAAGAAACCCTCTTCCTCTATAAAAAGGAAGGGGATGGGGCTTTGGGAGGCTAATGCTTGAGCTCTAAACTTCTCCCAAAGTACCATACACGATTCCCTAGTCTTCTTACTTGCTTTTACTTCAATCTTATTGTAAGAAGAGTGATCTTGATTGTAAAGGTTACCTCCACCTAGCTTGGTGAAAAGGAGAGACCAATAGTGATTGGCTTTGGCGGAGTGATTCACCGTGGACGAATCGGACCGTGGATTAGCAGCGTAGCCATGAATCACGTTACATCTCGGTGTTTGTATTGTTTGTTTATCTTTTTCTTTGTCTTTATTTGTATTTGTATATTTCGCTTGCGCTAACGTTTTGTAGATGAGCAAAATACGACATCCAACGAACGAGGGCTATTCACCCCCCTCTAACCGGCCGTATCGATCCCCTACAAGTGGTATCAGAGCAAGGTTGCTTGTCACCGGACTAACCGCCGCAACAAGCTCTACATCAAAATGGCCAGCTCAAACATCCATCCACCAAAGTTTGAAGGAGAATTCGCTTGGTGGAAGAAGCGAATGGAGGTATTTTTCGAAACGGATTTTGATATCATGATTACAATGGAATCCGATTTCATTTTGCCTAGGGATGAAGAAGGGAAGCCAATAGAGAAATCTAGGTGGACCAAAAAGCAAAGGGAAGAGCACCTTGCAAATTCAAAAGCCAAGCACCATCTCTTCAATGTGCTCCCCCAACAAGAGATCAACCGAATTGGGGAATGCTCAAGTGCCAAGGAGATGTGGGAGAGATTGGTTGAACTTCATGAAGGCACTTCGGAAGCCAAACTTGCAAGGAGAAACCTCCTCCGCTCCCAACTATCAAATATCAAATTGGAAAAGGGAGAAAAGGTAACATCATTACATTCTAGGTTTAAGGAAATATTAATTGGGCTAACAAGTGTAGGAGAGAAGCTATCAAACCGGGATATGGTCATGAAGGCCATAGATGTCTTTCCCCGGTCCTCAAGATGGAGCTCCATGGTGGATTCATTTTACATCTCCAAGAACTTGGAAGTAAGTACCTTGGAGGAGTTTTTCTCAACAATGGAGCTCCACGAAACTGAAGGGAGTTGCTTCAGAGGCTCATTGGCTCCCATGTCCCCGGATTAAAATTTTCACTAATGAAAGAATTAATCCGGATGGGATGAGTTTCCTTAGCACAACCTATTCATCGTCGTGCTAACAACTTGAGTGGTCGCTTGAACAAACTAGTTGTTCAAGCAACACAACTCTTCTAGTTGGTTAGCCGCGGAAGAGACGACGGACGGATCGCCGGTTTTTGTGTTTGTCTTCGGGGTCCATGATTATACCAAACATATACATATGCATAATTGTATAATCAACAATTAAAAGAACATTCTCAGATCTGAAAATAAAGTTATAAAACTTTATACCTTACGATCTTCTACCGTATGTCCTATCCTTCTCGTGGACGACGTGTGGACGAAGATCCTCCACGAGTAGAAGCTTTCTAGATCGCGTTCTTCCCTTCCTTGTTCGCTGCGAACAAAGAGAAGAACCAACAAATACCTTTCCTTTCTAGAACCGGCCACCAAGATAGAATGTTTGATGCAACCGCCGGCCAAGGAACAAGTGGATGATGCGCCGACCACCAATGTAAGGAGAACCGCCGGCCACCTTGGAGAGTATGGAGAAAGATGAACGCCGGAAACCAATGGAAGGAGAACCGCCGGCCAAGGAAGAAGGGAGAGGCCTATAGGATGGGTGCCGGCCAAGTCTTGATGGAAGGAAGTGGGCACCGGCAACAATTGATGGAAGATGGTTGCCTCCCACTTTTGCTCCAAACCCTAGCCGCCCACTTTTGCTCCAAACCCTAATCCCAATTCAAATTGATACTACCGCCCAACCCTAAGCTTTCCTTTTATAGAGTTAGGCTTAGGACTCCTTTAATCTCCACCGTCGGATCAAGGGATTTAATCTCCACCGTCGGATCTAGGGTTTTATCCCAACCATCGGATCTAGGGTTTCATCCCAACCGTCGGATCTATGATTTCATCCCAACCATCGGATCTAGGGTTTCATCCCATTCGTCGGATCTAGGGTTTTATCCCAACCGTTGGATCTAGGGATTTAATCCCAACCGTCGATTCTAGGGTTTCATCCTAACCATCGGATCTTAGGGATTTAATCCCAACCGTTGGTTCTAGGGTTTCATCCTAACCATCGGATCTAGGGATTTAATCCCAACCTTTGGTTCTAGGTTTTGTTTTACATTCTTGGATCTAGTCTTCACAAGGATTATATTAGGCTACGATAGGGACCATAAGGAGGAGTTGGGTCTTGGCCACCAGATGGATCGGAACCACACAAACTTGATCCATCAATGATGTTCCATTCCACTAGAGGATCATCATTGAACTACCTCACCAACCCCCATAAATTAATATGGGCTCCATATATTATTTGTACATTAATCTCCCCGTGTTTAAGATATCGAATGTCCATCAATTAATTGATTTACTGACCATCAATTAATTAACATCTAATTCCTCGAGTAGTACCACTCAACCTTATCATCATGTTGACTAAGTCAACCAGCTGAGGTTACATGATGAACCTTATGAGCTCCTCAAGGGGACATCATCAACCTAATATATAGGACACGGTTTCCTCTTATAATCAACGGCACACCATGTAAATAATATCATTTCCCAACTTACCGGGCATATTGATTTAATCCATCTAAATCTCACCCTCTGGTAAATCAAAGAAATAAATACTAAGTACATGTGCCCGTTATTATATTGGGATTAAGAGCATGCACAACATAATATCCGAGGTCCGATTCAATTATGTAGTCAGTACTAAATTGAATCACCTCTATGTCGGTCCTGCTCAATACACCTAAGTGTACTAGTGTAACTTTATGTTTAAGACAAAACAATACCAAGCTACACTACAACCATGCCAATGGTTTGTCCAAAACCATCTTGGTCGTGAGCCTCTACTTATATTTTACAAGGGACTGATAACATGATCTTCTGTGCCACACCAAGCACCTTGTTATCTACAATGTAAAATATTAGACAATATGCACACATATATAAAGTGCAAACAATGATCATGTGATTCTTATTCCAAAATAAAATGTTCATACAAAAAGAGATAGGCTTACAGTATACATTCCAACAATCTCTCACTCATACTAAAAGACTATGCCGTCATCACTCTGCCATACATCTGATCCCCATGTCCTCCACATGCCTATCAAACGCTTTCGCTGGAAGGGCCTTAGTGAATGGATCTGCCAGGTTATCCTCTGATGCAATCTTGGCGACAACAACTTCTCCTCGCTTTACAATTTCTCGTATAAGGTGGTACTTACGCTCTATGTGTTTACTCGCCTTATGGGCTCGTGGTTCCTTCGAGTTTGCAACTGCACCACTATTATCACAATAAATTGTGATAGTTCTGGGCAAACCAGGAATCACATCCAAGTCCATCAAGAAGTTCCTGAGCCATTTCCTTGAGGCCGCCACATACTCACCTTCCATGGTAGAGTCGCCACGCATTTACGCTGACACTCCTCCATACTATGGCTCCACCTCCAAAAGTAAACACAAATCCTGAGGTAGACTTACTCTTGTCCCTATCAAAATCCAACTGTAACCCACAGTGGACTAATTGATCCGCACGGTAAACCAAAGATATAATCCCTAGTCCTTCTCGTACTTCAATATATGCTTTACCGCACCCAATGTCCTGTCGGGATTACTCGATATCTCGCTAACCATGCCCATGGCAAAGCGTATATCCTGGCCTCGTACATAGCATGACATACATGAGGCTTCTACCCAAGCATAAGGAACCGCCTTCATGTCCTCTATCTCCTTTGATGTTTTGGGACACATCTCTTTAGATAAAGGGACTCCATGCCTAAAAGGTAAAAAAATCTTTCTTGGAGTTCTGCATGCTAAAACGAGCAAGGATAGTGTCAATGTATGAAGCTTGAGATAAGCACAATATCCTTTTCTTGCGATCCCTTATAACTTTGATCCCAAGGATGTGTCCCACTTGTCCCAAGTCCTTCATGTCAAACTGTTTGGACAACCATACCCTTACGTCTGATAACACTTTGATATTGTTTCCAACTAACAAAATGTCATCTACGTATAGTACAAGAAACACCACTATGTTTCCGTCACATCTCTTGTATACACAAGGCTCATCCGGACTTTGAATAAATCCATATGACTGGATTACCTCATCAAAGCGGATGTTCCAAGATCTAGAAGCTTGCTTCAATCCATAAATGGACCGATGAAGCTTACATACAAGATGCTCTTTGCCTTTAGCAATGAATCCCTCTGGTTGTCGCATATAGATGTTCTCCTCAAGACTTCCGTTAAGGAAAGTTGTCTTGACATCCATCTGCCAAATCTCATAATCCATATGAGCAGCTATAGATAAGAGAATCCGGATAGACTTAAGCATAGCTACCGGCGAAAAGGTCTCCTCATAATCGATGCCCTCTTTCTGAGTATACCCTTTCACAACAAGCCTAGCTTTGAAGGTCTCAACCTTTCCGTCTACTCCTCTCTTTCTCTTGTAGATCCACTTGCATCTAATGGTTTTTACACCATCAGGTGGTTCTACTAGCTCCCAGACTTGATTAGAATCCATAGATTCTATCTCTGAATTCATCGCTCTTTGCTAAGATACCGCATCTCTATCTTGGATTGCCTCATCATATGTCCAGGGATCAGGTTCATGTTCACCAGGGACTAAGTCCGAAGACTCTCCCAAAAACATGAATCTATCGGGTTGTCTCACAACCCTCCCACTACGACGAGGTGCCTCCTGTGTATGCTCTTGTGCTTCGTTCAGTTACGTATTACTCTGTAGTGCCGTACAAGGGTCTGAAAGAAGGAATATAGCCTTCTACTTTAACTAAAACACTACTCTTGGGCTTGTGGTTCATTACATAATCCTCCTCTAGAAATCTGGCGTTCGTGCTAACGATCACCCTCTGATCTCTAGGATTATAAAATAAACCAGCTTTCATTCCTTTAGGGTAGCCAACAAACATGCACACTTCTGTATGAGGTTCCAACTTACCAGCATCAGCTTTCAGCACATGTGCTGGACTCCCCCATATCCAAATATGTCTCAGACTAGACTTTCGCCTAGTCCACAATTCTACAGGGGTAGAAGGTACTGATTTAGATGGAACCAAGTTCAGAGTGTACATTGCCGTATCCAGTGCATACCCCCAGAATGAAACAGGTAACTCAGAATAACTCATCATCGATCTGACCATCTCCATAAGAGTCCTATTCCTTCGCTTCACTACACCATTCTGTTGGGGTGTGCCAGGTGCAGACAATTGAGATTGAATCCCAGACTCTGATAAGTAACTCCTAAACTCTCCCAAGAGGTACTCGCCACCACGATCAGATCGTAGTGTCTTGATACTTTTACCTTGACGGTTCTCCACATCAGCCTTGAATTCTTTGAACTTGTCAAAGCATTCAGACTTACGGCGCATCAAGTAAATGTATCCATACCTTGAATAATCGTCTATAAATGAGACGAAGTATTCAAAACCACCTCTTGCCTGGATAGACATAGGACCGCACAAATCAGAATGAACCAATTCTAACACATCTTTGGCTCTATACCCCTTGGCCTTGAAAGGCCTCTTGGTCATTTTACCTTCCAAGCAAGATTCGCAGGTTGGGAGATCCTCCACCACTAATGAACCCAAAGGTCCATCAGCTATCAACCTTTGAATTCTGCATAGGTTAATATGACCAAGCCTTAGATGCCAAAGATATGTTTGGTTCATTTGCGAAGGTTCTTTTCTCTTATTAGACTTAGAAGATGAGTTATTGATTTCTATATGCATCGTGGGAGTTTTTGGTTCAAGAGTATATAAATTGCCAACCAATGTACCAGAATAGATAATCTCCCTATTCTTTTTTATAACCACTTTGTCATTAAAAGAAACAGAATACCTGTTAGTGAAAGCCCTAGAGCCAATCATGTGATGATTGTTGTATGGACTTTATTGTATCATATTCCTATTTATAAAGGCATGGTTATTATATTTACTTGTATTGGTGCCAAATAACTAAATATAATAATGTCCTTGAGTAGTAGGTTCTTATCTATATCAATCGATTGGTTGATTCGATAATGAGATGATATAGAGAACACTACTCTTAATCATTCCTAGTCGAGTATTAACATTTAGGGACAATGTTAATGCGTAGAGACTAGCATGTAGGTCAACAAGATGACTTGATCTCACAAGTCATGGATATGAGATATCAAGTTGACACATGGGTATGCATTGGAGAATGTATACTGAATGACCCGCCATGAGAAAGTATCATGGATCGTTATATGAGTGTCATATACTTTCTCATGTGGCTATTAGTATGACTATTAGTCCTTAGACCTGAAGTCACCATGGTTCCCTACATAATGAATTGCATACTTTGGCTTCGTCAAACGTCACCCGTAAATGGGTGGACTGTAAAGGCGATTACTGGGTATGTAACAAATTATGCGGAGGGATGTGAGTGATGTAGATGAGATCTATCCCTCCTATATGACGGGGGTGACATCGATATTCTTGATAGAGTGAGACCACGAAGTGCATGGCCATGCCCAAATGAGTCAATATGAGATATTGAGCTCATTTGATTAGAGTGAGTCTACTTGGAGTTCAAGATTTAGATTGTACCGAGGATGACACGGTCTATGCCTCGATTGGTCAATCTAGATGTCAAGGATAGAGGGACATTGTCACATTGTGAGAGTCACAATTAGTAGTCACAAAGGTGATGTTGGAGCTCAACATTCTTGTAACTTGGGTAGCAATGATGTGTTGCTAGATACCACTCATTGCTTATGTTCCTAAATCGGTTTAGGGACATTGCCAACGTTACAAGAACCTATAGGGTCACACACATAAGAGCAATTAGATGGAGATTAGGTTCATATGATGAACCATGAGGATTAGGTTCATGGGATGAACCAAATTGGATTAAGAGTAATCCAAATTAGACTAATTGAGTTAGACTCAAGTTGATTCAAGTGTTGAATGAGTCTAATTGAGATTTGATTCATCAAATCAATTTAAATTAATGAATAGAGATTCATTATATTAAATTGACTTGAGTCAAGTGGTTAGATTTGATCAACCATGGAAGATTAGAGGTCAAGTTTGACTTGACTTGAGAGGGAAGATGAAAGGTCAAGTTTGACTTGACCAAATGCCATGTCATGATGATGACTAGGCATGGCCGGCCAATGATGATGCTCCACATCATCATTGACTTGGTCAATTGGTGCCACATCATGAGGGAGACCAAGGGTCATGGGAGTTACATGCATGCATGTAACCCCCCTTCCATGAAGTGGCCGTCCACTTTGGGGTTATGGGTGGTGAATTCATTTGGTGAGTTACTCTCTTAACTTCATCTTCTTCCTTGGAACTTTTTCTCTCAAGCTCTCCCTCTCCCATCCCTCTCTTTGGCCGAACCAACCAAGGAGTGCTAGCACACTCAAGGTTGAGTTTTCTCTACCTATTACTTGTGTGGATAACATAGAGGAGTGTGCACTTGACACTCTCGAGTTCCGGCAAACTTTTGGATGAGCGGGATAAGCGAAGGGCGTCGCTACGAGGGTAACATTCTAACCTCTTAGATCTAAGGTAGATCTAGGATTTCTGTAAGCACATACATGTAATTATAATTTTTTATACTTCGCACGGATCCGTGGTCGGGGCTTCCGAGGTTTTCGCAACGCAAAAAAGCGGTTTTTGCGGCTCGGGAAATCCCAACAGTGGTATCAGAGCCAAGTTCGAAGCATGTATGTGTTTCATTTTTGTAGTTTTTATATTAGATATAAAAATTACATATTTTTATGTTTCTGTAAATTTCCTAATTTTATAGAATTTTTGGGTATTTTTCTCAAAGAATCGAAGCAACAAGTGTTGGGACACTTGTAGGCTTCAACCGTCGAGAAAAACTCTCCGAAACGGCGAGTTCTCGCTTTAGGTTTTTGGGACAGCGACTTAAGTCTCTGTAGGATCATATTAGGGACACTCGCAAAGTTAATTTTGCGAGTATGGGCGCTTCCCTATCCCCGAAAGGGGCCATGTCCTGCGATCGCGCCCGGAAACCGCTTAGCGGGACCGTTACGGAGAGTTGACTCATAAATTCGAAATAAATTAGGAAAAATTATAGAAATTTCTGTAAAAATACATAATTTAGAATTATGTATAATTCTGTGATTGTCATGGCCCAATGACCCCAATTTGATTGAATAAGTGTGTTATAATTCATAATACGGCCTGCGTGCCGTTTTGTGGTTGTGCGTGTTGTATAGTGTATGCGACCTACGCGTCGTACCTATTATTTTGAAATTCTAGTTGTAATTAGTTTTTAGACTCGAATGTAACTCGAGTTTCATATTTGTAATGTACAAAATGGAGCGGTGGAAAGTCCACTCGAAGACGAGATTACGAGAAGGGTGACGACGACACATGGCGGTCAAAGGAAGCGCTTGGAGAAGCCGCTAGCCTTAGGTTGACCGTCCGATCTTCTCATTGGCTTGAGAAGATCGTAGTAGGGCCATGAATATATCACATTTAATGATATATATATATATATATATATATATATATATATATATGTTGATATATATATATGTATATTTAATTGATTTTGCTTGTATGTATGTGATGCATGCTAGTAGAAAAATGTTTGTATGTATATGATGCATGCTAGGTTAATTTTCTTGTATGTATATGATGCATGCTAGAATAATTAATGTATGTATATGATGCATGCTAATATAGGATAATAAAGGCCTAAATGCGTATAAGTTACGTATTTATATTAGATTAGATCATAATCGAATCAACTCGAAAATGCCTCACAGGAGCCTTGATGCCATCACTACCTCGATCATTTTGGTAAGTGCGGAGGACAATCTTGGTCCCGCCTATCACGACTTCGGGTTAGAGTAAGCTCAATTAGATTGAGCAAAACTAGTTAACTCAATTGGATCGAGTAGAACTATAGGCATATTCCAATCGTTGGAAAGATAGGTTAAGATCGCATTTACACTAAATCTTGGGCGATTTAGCTAAAGCTAACTCAAGGTCTTTTGTAAATGTGGGTCTTAATCCTATAAACAAGAGTTGCAAAGAGATGTAATCGGTAATGTGTTACCCACCGATCATACTAAGTCTTGGGCGATTTAGCCAAAGCTAACTCAAGGCTTAGTATGATGTGGATCTTGTTCCGCAAGAATTATAGCTAGTTTGTATGAATCTAGTAATGTGGTTTGACCACATCCATAACTCGATTCTACAAAATTCCTATAATTCAGTGGGAGCATCATTTGATTAAAGGCCTAATTAAATGATAAAAGGAATATGATATTAATCCTCTGCATTGTATGTTGTAGATTACTATGTCAACAAACACGAACACTCTCTCTCTGCGATCTGTCCTTGAGAAGGACAAGCTCAATGGAGCAAATTTCCTGGACTGGTACAGGAACCTGAGAATTGTTCTCACCCAAGAAAGGAAGCTGTATGTCCTGGAGCAGCCCATTCCGGAGGCACCTCCTGGCAGTGACAAAGATGCTTACAAGAAGCATCAAGATGATGCATTAGATGTGTCATGTCTAATGCTCGCGACCATGAACTCTGAGCTTCAGAAGCAACATGAGTTCATGAATGCTTATGATATGGTTGGACATCTTCGTCAACTATATCAAGGACAAGCTAGGCATGAGAGATATGAAGTCTCTAAGGCATTATTTGGGTCCAAAATGCAAGAAGGGACTCCCGTAGGTACATATGTACTCAAGATGATTGGAGTGCGTAGAAAACCTACAAAGGTTGGGATTCCCACTTGGCCAAGAGCTGGCCACTGACCTAATCTTGCAATCTTTGCCACAAGCCTTCAATCAATTTGTCATGAATTATAACATGAATGAAATTGATAAGCCATTGCCTGAAATGCTCAGCATGTTGAGAACTGCTGAGCTTAACCTTAAGAAGGGTAAATCTGACACCATTTTGATGGTGCAGAAGAAGAAAGGCAAGGGCAAGCCTAAAGGTAAGGGAAAGTCCCAAGCCAAGGGCAAAGGCAAAGAACTTAAACCCAAAGGAGGGGTAGCGAGGAAGGGCTTGCTTCTTGCAAGGAAGCGGGACAACTGGAAGCGTAGCTATGAGCATACTGGAAGATCTTAAGAAGAAGAGAAGTGAGACTTCTACTTGGTATAAATGTTATAGAAGTCAATCTATCTATTTCTTCATCATGGGTAGTAGATACCGGATGTGCATCTCACATTTGTACCAAAGTGTAGGTGATGAGAAATATCAGGGCATTGACAAAGTGCGAGGTGGACCTACGAGTAGGCAATGGAGCAAGGGTTCTTCTTTGTTCTTTGTAGGAACTTATGATCTATCTCGCCCTCTAGGCTTGTTAGAATTAGATGAATGTTGTTATGTGTCCGCCTTAACTAAGAACATCATTTGATTTCTTGTTTGGACAAGAAAGGATTTTCATTTATAATAAAGAACAAATGTTGTTCAGTTTATTTAAATGATATGTTCTATTGTAGTGCACCTCTAATGAACGGACTCTACTTTCTAGACTTAGAGAGCCCTATCTAAAACATAAGTACCAAGAGGTTCAAGTCAAATGAGTTGAACCAAACTTATCTCTGGCACTGTCGCTTAGGTCACATAAATGAGAGTCGCTTATCTTAGCTTCATAAGGATGGGCTGCTAGACTCATTTGATTTTGAATCATATGAGACATGCGAATCTTGCCTTTTAGGCAAGATGACCAAGACTCCCTTTAGTGGACACAGCGAAAGAGCAACAGATTTGTTAGGACTTATACATAGTGATGTATGTGGTTCTTTCAATGTTGCTAGAGGTGGTTACAGGTACTTCATTACATTTACTGATGACTTCAGTAGATATGGTTATGTGTATCTCATGACACACAAATCAGAATCCTTTGAAAAGTTCAAAGAATTCAAGAATGAAGTACAAAACCAACTTGGCAAGAGTATTAAGATACTTCGATCAGATCGAGGTGATGAATACCTTAGCCATGAGTTTCGTGACTATTTAGCTGAGTATGGGATTCTATCCCAACTCACTCCTCCTGAAACACCACAGTGGAATGGTGTATCCGAAAGGAGGAATCGTACCCTATTGGATATGGTACGATCTATGATGAGTCACACAAATCTTCCTATATCCTTTTGGGGATATGCTCTGGACACAGCAGCCTTTACCCTTAACCGTGTACCATCCAAGGCTGTGGAAAAGACACCATATACGATATAGACAGGGAAAAATCCCAAGATGTCTTTGTTAGTGCTTATAAGCTCCACATATCTCCACAATGACATGATATTGTCCACTTTGGGCCTAAGCCCTCATGGTTTTATTTTTGGGCTTTACCCAAAAGGCCTCAAACCAATGGAGATATCTTTTTTCTTATAAGCACATGATCTTTTCCATGTCTTACCAATGTGGGACTTTGATTGTATTCCCCATACTCCCAACAATCCCCCCCCTCAAACGAAGGACCACATTGGGCCCCCCCCTCAAGCCTATCCCTCCTCGAAGGATTTTCTCTGCTTGATGTCCGATCTTCAACCCACCAGGACTTCCTGCCAGTTGTTCGGTCCCCCCGACCCAACTAGACTTCCTTCCTGATGTCTGGTTCTCTTGATCCGGACGTGGGAGCTCAACTTCCTTCGTTCGAGGTTCATGGCTTGACATGGACCATGGCTCTGATACCAATTGTTAGTGCTTATAAGCTCCACATATCTCCACAATGACATGATATTGTCCACTTTGGGCCTAAGCCCTCATGGTTTTATTTTTGGGCTTTACCCAAAAGGCCTCAAACCAATGGAGATATCTTTTTTCTTATAAGCACATGATCTTTTCCATGTCTTACCAATGTGGGACTTTGATTGTATTCCCCATACTCCCAACAGTCTTTTATGAGGATTTGGGGTTGTGAGGCTTACGTTCGACGTCAAGTCTCAGACAAACTGGGACCCAAATCCGATAGGTGCTATTTTGTTGGATATCCCAAGGATACTAAGGGATATTACTTCTACATTCCCAGTCAGCACAAAGTGTTTGTGGCAAAGACTGGGGTTTTTCTAGAAAGGGATTTTGTTTCTAGAAAAACTAATGGGAGTACCTTCGATCTTGAAGAAATTCAAGATAAGGACCATAGCACTGAGGACTTGATGGAGGTTGAACAGGAACCACAAAGTGTTGTGAGTGATGAGGTTGTTGCACAAAGAGTTGTGAAACAACCACCTGTTCAAGTAGACCTACCTCTTCGCAGGTCTGATAGGGTACGTCGTCAGCCTGAGAGATACTCATTTCTCTTGTCTGACCATGATGACGTTATGCTCATTGAGAATGAGCCTACCTCCTATCAGGAAGCTGTGATGAGCCCAGATTTTACGTATTGCTGATGGCTAAATCTCACCCTGCAGTAAATCGGACTTGTGGCCAAGTATGGACTTTGGTTGATCCACCTGAAGGGGTCAAACCCATTGGGTGTAAGTGGGTCTTTAGGAGAAAGACTGACATGGATGGACTTACGCATACCTATAAGGGCCGATTGGTGGCTAAAGGTTTCAAGAAAATTCATGGTATTGACTATGATGAAACCTTTTCTCCAGTGGCGATGTTTAAGTCCATTCGGATCTTGCTTGCTATTGCAGCATACCACGATTATGAGATCTGGCAGATGGATGTCAAAACCGCGTTTACGAATGGAAACTTACTCGAGGATGTGTACATGACACAACATGAGGGTTTTGTAGATCCACGACATCTTGGGAAGGTATGCAAGTGCAAGGTCCATTTATGGGCTAAAGCAAGCTTCTCGAGTGGAATCTTGATTCGATGATGCGATCAAACAGTTTGGTTTCATCAAGAATGAAGATGAACCCTGTGTCTACAAGAGGGTTAATGGGAACACAGTTATGTTCCTTGTATTGTATGTGGATGACATACTACTCATTGGGAATGACATCCCTTCGCTACAGTCTGTGAAGACTTGGCTGGGGACGTGCTTCTCAATGAAGGACTTAGGTGAAGCAGCCTGTATTCTAGGCATAAAGATCTATAGAGATAGATCTACGAGATTGCTTGGCCTAAGTCAGAGTACATACATTGACACGGTATTACTTCGGTTTGCCATGCAGAATTCCAAGAAAGGACTTCTGCCGATGTCACATGGTGTGAGTCTTTCGAAGACTCAAAGTCCCTCTTCTAGAGAGGAGAGAGACCGCATGGATAAGATCCCTTACGCATCCGCTATAGGATCTATCATGTACGCCATGCTGTGTACTCGTCCTGATGTCTCGTATGCTTTGAGCATGACGAGTAGATACCGATCGAGATCCGGTGAGCGTCATCGGATAGCGATCAAGAATATTCTTAAGTACTTGAGAAGGACTAAAGAATATTTCTTGATATTTGAGGCGATGAGGAGCTAGGCCAGTAAAGGGTTACAGGATGCGACTTCCAAACTTACCGGGATGATTATAGATCGCAATCGAGGTTCGTGTTTTGCTTGAATAGGTAGCGTGAGTGGAAGAGTTCCAAGCGAGACAGATTATTGATTCTACAACAGAGGCCGAATATATCGGTGCTTCCATCTCATTCGTGAGATTGTCGATCGAGGAGATGTGAAGATTTGCAGAGTACCCAGAGGCTAACATCGCAGATCCCTTGACCAAGGCTTTGGGCAGAAAAAGCATGATGGTCACACTAGGTCATGGGTATTAGATACTACGGTGATTGGCACTAGTGCTAGTGGGAGATTGTTAGTGAAAGCCCTAGAGCCAATCATGTGATGATTGTTGTATGGACTTTATTGTATCATATTCCTATTTATAAAGGCATGGTTATTATATTTACTTGTATTGGTGCCAAATAACTAAATATAATAATGTCCTTGAGTAGTAGGTTCTTATCTATATCAATCGATTGGTTGAATCGATAATGAGATGATATAGAGAACACTACTCTTAATCATTCCTAGTCAGTATTAACATTCAGGGACAATGTTAATGCGTAGAGACTAGCATGTAGGTCAACAAGATGACTTGATCTCACAAGTCATGGATATGAGATATCAAGTTGACACATGGGTATGCATTGGAGAATGTATACTGAATTACCCGCCATGAGAAAGTATCATGGATCGTTATATGAGTGTCATATACTTTCTCATGTGGCTATTAGTATGACTATTAGTCCTTAGACCTGAAGTCACCATGGTTCCCTACATAATGAATTGCATACTTTGGCCGTCACAAAGCGTCACCCGTAAATGGGTGGACTATAAAGGCGATTCTTGGGTATGTAACAAATTATGCAGAGGATGTGAGTGATGTAGATGGGATCTATCCCTCCTATATGGCCGAGGTGACATCGATATTCTTGATAGAGTGAGACCACGAAGTGCATGACCATGCCCAAATGAGTCAATATGAGATATTGAGCTCATTTGATTAGAGTGAGTCTACTTGGAGTTCAAGATTTAGATTGTATCGAGGATGACACGGTCTATGCCTCGATTGGTCAATCTAGATGTCAAGGATAGAGGGACATTGTCACATATTGTGAGAGTCACAATTAGTAGTCACAAAGGTGATGTTGGAGCTCAACATTCTTGTAACTTGGGTAGCAATGATGTGTTGCTAGATACCGCTCATTGCTTATGTTCCTAAATCGGTTTAGGGACATTGCCAACGTTACAAGAACCTATAGGGTCACACAATAAGAGCAATTAGATAGAGATTAGGTTCATATGATGAACCATGAGGATTAGGTTCATGGGATGAACCAAATTGGATTAAGAGTAATCCAAATTAGACTAATTGAGTTAGACTCAAGTTGATTCAAGTGTTGAATGAGTCTAATTGAGATTTGATTCATCAAATCAATTTAAATTAATGAATAGAGATTCATTATATTAAATTGACTTGAGTCAAGTGGTTAGATTTGATCAACCATGGGAGATTAGAGGTCAAGTTTGACTTGACTTGAGAGGGAAGATGAAAGGTCAAGTTTGACTTGACCAAATGCCATGTCATGATGATGACTAGGCATGGCCGGCCAATGATGATGCTCCACATCATCATTGACTTGGTCAATTGGTGCCACATCATGAGGGAGACCAAGGGTCATGGGAGTTACATGCATGCATGTAACCCCCCTTCCATGAAGTGGCCGGCCACTTTGGGGTTATGGGTGGTGAATTCATTTGGTGAGTTACTCTCTTAACTTCATCTTCTTCCTTGGAACTTTTTCTCTCAAGCTCTCCCTCTCCCATCCCTCTCTTTGGCCGAACCAACCAAGGAGTGCTAGCACACTCAAGGTTGAGTTTTCTCCACCTATTGCTTGTGTGGATACCATAGAGGAGTGTGCACTTGACACTCTCGAGTTCCGGCGAACTTTTGGACGAGCGGGATAAGCGAAGGGCGTCGCTACGAGGGTAACGTTCTAACCTCTTAGATCTAAGGTAGATCTAGGATTTCTGTAAGCACATACATGTAATTATAATTTTTATACTTCGCACGGATCCGTGGCCGGGGCTTCCGAGGTTTCCGCAACGCAAAAAAGCGGTTTTTGCGGCTCAGGAAATCCCAACAATACCCATCCATAAACAATTTAGAAACTGAAATTAAATTCTTTCTAAAAGTATGTACATAAAGACAATTTCTCAAAACCAAAACTTTATTTCTATCAAAAGATAAATAAACGTCTTCCACTGCAATAGCTGCCACCTTTGAAGCATTGCCCATGAAGACGGTAATCTCTCCCTCAGCTAGTCGTTGGGTTTCCTGGAACCCCTGCAAAGTATTGCAGACATGATCAGTGGCTCCTGTATCTACACACCAAGCACTGGTAGATAACACCGCTAAACATGTTTCAACAACTAAACAAGAAGATATACCTATGTTCTTTCGGCGAGGACAGTCCGCCTTCCAATGTCCAGTCTGCTTGCAAGTGAAGCACTTGCCTTTCGGCTTCTTCACTCCTGCCTGAGGTCCCACTGCCACTTTCTTCGCTCCACCTTGCTTATTCTTCTTCTTACCTTTCGGTTTAGAGGAAGAAACCTTCTGAGCGACCATGGCTTGAGCACTCACGAAAAGCCCTCTGCGCGGAGTTACCGTCAGAAGCTTCGCCAATGAATACAACCTCTTGTTCATGTTGTAGTTGAGGCGGAACTGCTCAAAACTCCTAGGCAGAGACTGGAGAATGATATCGACCTGGGTTTCCCCATCGATCTCAGCTCCGAGGACTTCCATCTCATTAAGATGAGCCATCATCTTGAGAACATGATCCCTAACGGGTGTTCCCTCGATCATGGTGGTCGTCATCAAGTTTCTCATTGCCTCCTGCCTAGCCGCCCTACTCTGATGTCCGAAAAGTTCCTTGAGATTGAACATCATGTCATAAGCTGTGGCTATGGCCTGATGCTGATGTTGCAGCACATTTGACATAGATGCCAAAATGTAACACCGCGCCATCTCATCTGCCTTAACCCATTTCTTATAACGTTCTTTCTCCTTTTCATCAGAGTCATCGGAGGGCTTAGGAGGACAGACCTCGAAGAGTACAAATTTGTACTCCTCCGCAGTTAAGACAATATCCAAGTTTCTTTTCCAATCAATGTAGTTTGGTCCAGTAAGTTTGTTTTCTTTTAAAATCACAGCAAGTGGGTTGAAAGCCATTTGAAAATCCTAAAAATCACAATGATCAAAATATTAGATTTCAAAAATTATTGATTCCTCAAAATAATAAAATCCCAAAATCAACCAACACCTCAAATCACCGAGAATATCGCATGCCACGCTGTGTGGATGTATACGAATTCTACATTTGCAAGAGGAGGTTTTACCCATTAATTTTATTATCTTGTCAACCTTACTTTTTGACAAATAAAATTAATAGTTGGTTCCTCTTTGGCCCTACAAATAAAAGCAGTGAGTCCTATGGGGAGGATACTTTTATTTGTATCTAAGTGTGCACCATTACACGATACTAAGGGAATTATTTTGGATTATGTGCCTTACCTCTGTGGAAGTACACATGCTCCTAGATAATTTCCTCTAACCATTATTTGACCTAGTGATCCGCAAACAAACCCGTCCTCAGGGAGGAAGGCACTCATAGCCGACACACAAGTTTGTTGCATCACACGTCAAATTGTAATGGAGGCCGCGGGAATTAATTAAAATGTCCCTCTCCCACTTAGTAAATTGAAAATGAGGAATTTTAAATTATACACAACATGCATATAAAACAAATAAGCAATAAATATGGAAAAAATAGAATTTTTTCCAACTATTATGACATTGTCCTCCAATATGCATCCCGTCGTATCGCCACCTCGTCCGCTCCATCTTTTCCCGTGCACAAGTCACAAAAGAGTTCCGAGCCGAGATAAAACTATTTTAATCTACATCCATCGATCCTATACTCCACGAAGGAGTGTACAAATAATCTAGATCGAAAGTAAACTAAAATGAGCGGCTAAACAATACCGTATTTAATTACAAAAATTAAATACTAATCTAGCCTCGTCAACCCCAAGGATTCAAATAATAAATTTTTACACACATCCATTCACATACACACACATGGCCATAATAGTCGGATCTTATGCCTGTAACCAAAGAGTTAAACTACGCATATCCTACTATTATCTGGCACATATAATATATGAAAAATGCATAAAAAAAAAATTAACCGAATCCTCAACACACAAAACCGGAAACCGTGGCTCTGATACCAATTGAAGGGAGTTGCTTCGGAGGCTCATTGGCTCCCATGTCCCTGGATTAAAATTTTCACTAATGAAAGAATTAATCCGGATGGGATGAGTTTCCTTAGCACAACCTATTCATCGTCGTGCTAACAACTTGAGTGGTCTCTTGAACAAACTAGTTGTTCAAGCAACACAACTCTTCTAGTTGGTTAGCCGCGGAAGAGACGACGGACGGATCGCCGGTTTTTGTGTTTGTCTTCGGGGTCCATGATTATACCAAACATATACATATGCATAATTGTATAATCAACAATTAAAAGAACATTCTCAGATCTGAAAATAAAGTTATAAAACTTTATACCTTACGATCTTCTACCGTATGTCCTATCCTTCTCGTGGACGACGTGTGGACGAAGATCCTCCACGAGTAGAAGCTTTCTAGATCGCGTTCTTCCCTTCCTTGTTCGCTGCGAACAAAGAGAAGAACCAACAAATACCTTTCCTTTCTAGAACCGGCCACCAAGATAGAATGTTTGATGCAACCGCCGGCCAAGGAACAAGTGGATGATGCGCCGACCACCAATGTAAGGAGAACCGCCGGCCACCTTGGAGAGTATGGAGAAAGATGAATGCCGGCCACCAATGGAAGGAGAACCGCCGGCCAAGGAAGAAGGGAGAGGCCTATAGGATGGGCGCCGGCCAAGTCTTGATGGAAGGAAGTGGGTGCCGGCAACAATTGATGGAAGATGGTTGCCGCCCACTTTTGCTCCAAACCCTAGCCGCCCACTTTTGCTCCAAACCCTAATCCCAATTCAAATTGATACTACCGCCCAACCCTAAGCTTTCCTTTTATAGAGTTAGGCTTAGGACTCCTTTAATCTCCACCGTCGGATCTAGGGATTTAATCTCCACCGTCGGATCTAGGGTTTTATCCCAACCGTCGGATCTAGGGTTTCATCCAAACCGTCGGATCTATGATTTCATCCCAACCGTCGGATCTAGAGTTTCATCCCATCCGTCGGATCTAGGGTTTTATCCCAACCGTCGGATCTAGGGATTTAATCCCAACCGTCGATTCTAGGGTTTCATCCTAACCATCGGATCTTAGGGATTTAATCCCAACCGTTGGTTCTAGGGTTTCATCCTAACCATCGGATCTAGGGATTTAATCCCAACCTTTGGTTCTAGGTTTTGTTTTACATTCTTGGATCTAGTCTTCACAAGGATTATATTAGGCTACGATAGGGACCATAAGGAGGAGTTGGGTCTTGGCCACCCGATGGATCGGAACCACACAAACTTGATCCATCAATGATGTTCCATTCCACTAGAGGATCATCATTGAACTACCTCACCAACCCCCATAAATTAATATGGGCTCCATATATTATTCGTACATTAATCTCCCCGTGTTTAAGATATCGAATGTCCGTCAATTAATTGATTTACTGACCATCAATTAATTAACATCTAATTCCTCGAGTAGTACCACTCAACCTTATCATCATGTTGACTAAGTCAACTAGCTGGGTTTACATGATGAACCTTATGAGCTCCTCAAGGGGACATCATCAACCTAATATATAGGACACGGTTTCCTCCTATAATCAACGTCACACCATGTAAATAATATCATTTCCCAACTTACCGGGCATATTGATTTAATCCATCTAAATCTCACCCTCTGGTAAATCAAAGAAATAAATACTAAGTACATGTGCCCGTTATTATATCAGGATTAAGAGCATGCACAACATAATATCCGAGGTCCGATTCAATTATGTAGTCAGTACTAAATTGAATCACCTCTATGTCGGTCCTGCTCAATACACCTAAGTGTACTAGTGTAACTTTATGTTTAAGACAAAACAATACCAAGCTACACTACAACCATGCCAATGGTTTGTCCAAAACCATCTTGGTCGTGAGCCTCTACTTATATTTTACAAGGGACTGATAACATGATCTTCTGTGCTACACCAAGCACCATGTTATCTACAATGTAAAATATTAGACAATATGCACACATATATAAAGTGCAAACAATGATTATGTGATTCTTATTCCAAAATAAAATGTTCATACAAAAAGAGCTAGGCTTTCAGTATACATTCCAACAGAAACGAGGCTTGAAGGAATACAAGAAGAGCCAAGAATCCAACCTTCAAGAGGAGTAGCTTTGATAGCAAACAAGGGGAAGAAGAAGATAGAGATCCCCTCCTCCTCCGATGATGAAGCCTCTTCCTCCTCCTCCATGGATAGCACGGAAGAAGCGTATATGGTAAGGAGGGTAAGACGTGCATTAAAAGGTTTTAGATTTAATAAGTCTAATGATAGGAATAGAAGACCAAGGGGGAAGGTCATATGCTATAATTGCCAAGGAGAGGGACACATAAGGGACAATTGTCCCCTCTTAAACAAGAGCAAGGAAGAGAGGAAGAAGAAAGAAGAAAAGAAGAAGAAAAAGGGGAGCAAGAAGAAAAAGGAAGAGGAGAAGAAGGCAAAGGAAAAGGGGAAGGACAAGGCATTCAAAGCAAAAACATGGGATGACCCTTCCTCTTCCTCTTCATCATCATCGGAAGAGGAAAATGCCTTTGTCACCAATTTGGCCTTAATGGCCTTCGACGACTTGGATTGCTCTTCCACCGAAAATGAAGAATCAAGCTCAAGTGGAGAGAGCTCAAGTGAAGGGGGAGCCTCTACATCCTCCTCATCCGAAGAAGAAGAAGAGGACATGGAAACTATGGTAACAAATCTAACTCCTAAGAAAATAGTTTCCATGGTTTCTAGCTTAACTAGGGATTTATTTAGAGCTAAGAAAAAGAACAAAAGCATGCTAGATCAAATTAAGGACTTAGAAAATAAACTAGAAAAAGCATGCTTAAATGAAAATGAAAATATTTCTTCTATCTTAAATGATGCATGCTCACATGATAACTATATGCCTTTGGATGTTAGTGATGCATGTATAGAAGAAAATAGGGCTTTAAGAGAGAAAGTAGATTACTTGACAAAAGCCCTAGAAAAATTCACTATAGGCTCCAACACCTTGAACATGATCATAGGGAGCCAAAGAGCTAGCTTCAACAAAAAGGGCCTAGGTTATAAAGAAAAGAAAAATGAAAAGGCCTATAAATGCCTAATTGCTAGGGGACAAGATAAGAAGAAAGTAATGTCTAGGAAATGGATTCCTAAGGAGTATCTAGTGAACCCCATAGGCAAGAACTTATTTTGGGTTCCAAAATCCATCCTTAAGGGTTAGAAAATCCCTAGGGTAGTCAACCATATGCAATTGACCTATATCATATTTTGGTTGACTTAGGATGGCGGGACAACATTTTTAAATAGTGTTAGGTGATGATAACATGCCTATAAATAGTTAATAATGCTTAAATCATGATGATTAATGTAATTGCTATGTATGTTTGCAATCATGATTTATGATTTTGAAATTTAACACATCATCATGAGAAATAGGGTTTAAATCATGCCTTAGGTGATATTTTGCTTATTATCATGATATAATACCTAATGCATGATTACAATTTGATGAATACATCTATTTCATGATCATAATGTAGAATTAATTGATATATGCCTTAATGATCATGAGGATTGTTAGGTTGATACTTAACCTTGATAGAATTGTATGAATATAATGGTTAAGTATATACAAATAACCTCTAGGATGCATCTAACACTCACCATAGGCTACTTTGATTGAAAACTTAGCATGAGTGAGATGTTAGGATGATACAAATGTCCACTAATGCCTATGGCATTTAGATGGTCATTTAAAGTATCAAAATAGCAATAATAGACCAATCATGGGGAAGGCTTATGTTTAATTCATAGACATATTGCCCAAAGATCATGGTTGGATATTTCATATGTTTTCAAAATAATTTCTTACTTTAAAATCTATGTATTCATGTTTTGAAACAATTTGATGCAAAACTAGGTGTTAAACTTGATACTAGAATGATCAAAACCTAGTGGTTTTTAAACCTTTTGGATTTTTGGCAAATACGTGAAAATATAATGATTTTTCATGAAAACCTATTTTTCACTGATAAAGAATCTTACAAGAAATATGTTCCCCAAATTTCATGATTTTTCAAATTTTCTAGAATTTTTAACGCATTTCTGAATTTCACCGAATCGTAATTCACAAGATGTGCCTGATCGTAGTCCGAACTAATGATCGTGACTGATATTCCGAATAGTAAAGGCTGATTTCAGGTTTAAAAACAATTTTTGGAATTTTCCTCCTATTAGACTTGATGTCATAAGTTTATAACTTAGTGTTAATCTTTTTGATAGTGTCAAAGGGGGAGAATTGATTATGTTTAAGTAAATTATGATATGGGGAGAAATTTGGAGAGAGAGTTTCATGGATTAAGGGGAAGTTGCATGTTGCTATATCATGTTTATGTTTACATGCTTTCTTACCTTAAAATTTTATATCAAATGTTTTTACCTAACTTAAACGGATTGCCATACATCAAAAAGGGGGAGATTGTTAGGGCAATCTCTTGCCATGATTAGGTTTTGATGTATGTGGCAAAGGGTTTAAGTTAGTTTGTTATGTTGATTTGATATGTGCGTTGAAGTCGTGCAGGACTTAGTAATTCGCACATGAAGCTGTGGCAAGTTTCACATCTCATGACTCGGTCCTTGAGTCGGTGAAGGATTGCTTTGCGGAAGCCGTGCGCTTGGAGCATCCGAGGGACCGCCGGACGAGAAGCTTGGAGTGAAGCCGGAGGAAGTAGACTTCGAGGCAAGAGACGCGAAGGAGCATTGCAGAGCCATGCGCCTGATGCTGCCGAGGGACGTGGCCACAAACGAAGAGAACTTCGAAGGCGAGGGACTCCGAGGGATGAGAGTGAGCGAATGTAACCCGGGAAGGGGTAGTAGCTCGTAGGTGAAACTTGGCCATTTAGCTAAGTGTCGGATGAGATCAAGCAATGATCGCTTGGATCGGGTCGATCGATCGCCGCCGACATCACCGCTATGACCGCGACTCGAGGTCGATCGATGTCATCGCGGCACGCACGAGTGGAGTCGACTCGCTGAGCACTTGATCGATTGACCGATCATCACGATCGATAGCAATACCGTTGGATGGGATCCAACGTGGAAAGCAGCCGTTATTGGGCAACGACTACAGGACCAGTCGACTGATCGAGGGCATCAGTCAACTGATCCTATGTCAATGGGAAGAAACCCTCTTCCTCTATAAAAAGGAAGGGGATGGGGCTTTGGGAGGCTAATGCTTGAGCTCTAAACATCTCCCAAAGTACCATACACGATTCCCTACTCTTCTTACTTGCTTTTACTTCAATCTTATTGTAAGAAGAGTGATCTTGATTGTAAAGGTTACCTCCACCTAGCTTGGTGCATAGGAGAGACCAATAGTGATTGGCTTTGGCGGAGTGATTCACCGTGGACGAATCGGACCGTGGATTAGCGGCGTAGCCGTGAACTACGTTACATCTCGGTGTTTGTATTGTTTGTTTATCTTTTGCTTTGTCTTTATTTGTATTTGTATATTCCGCTTGCGCTAACATTTTGTAGACGAGCAAAATACGACATCCAACGAACGAGGGCTATTCACCCCCCTCTAGCCGGCCGTATCGATCCCCTACAATATACATGAAGGAATGGGTTGCCCTAGTACCAAACAGTACGGTAGCATTGTTGGGTTTCCGGCACCGCGGCGTGTGTGTGTTCGATCATGTTTCGTAAACATGAGCACAGCGGAAGCAATAAAAATAATAAATACTCCTATTTATTACAACACACACAACACACGCATGCTATTACAACAAGTGTAGACATAACCGTAAATTAAAATTGCAATAAAAGAAATTTAAACTACGTTATACCTTCCGTATGACGTGTAGCGGGAACGGCATCAACCGGAACGATTCTCGTAAGAATCGTCTCTATCCGTATCCACGCCGAGCTCCTCGGGATGACTTCGCCAAGCCACGAGCTTCGTCTTCGTACGGGTTACTAGCCTCGTGTTGAAGACGACGTGATCGAGAGATGATCACGGTCCGAATCCAAATTCGGACCTAAAACAAGTCCTCAAGACTTGCTTCTCCGGAGAGGTATTCGTCAACCGATTGACGAATCCTTCGTCCTCCACCTCAGAGGATTACCGGAGATCAAATCCCCGGTATGTTAGCCGCTGTCGGAGCACTAACCGTCGTCCAAACGACGCTCCGACGAGAGGAGAAGAAGCTGTCCAGAAAACTGGACAGCTTGGTGGAGGAGTAGGCGCCAGCCAAAACCAAGGAAGCAAAGTGCTCACCTTGATGCCAAACCTAAGGAGGATGACCGGAACTCTTCCGGCAGCAGCTCGACGCCGGCGAGGAGGAAGGAAGCAACCTTCTGGACGCCGGTTGGAGGACCTTTGGGCTGGGCGGCGGCAGCTTGGAGTTGGGCGCCGAATAGGAGAGGGAGGTGTTGGGCGGCCACTATTGATTAGTGTTTGGGATTAGGGTTTAAGCCCTATTTTATAGAGAACTAATTCTCTTAATGGTTAATGGATTATATCCATAAACCCCGTTAACCCGCTCCATTAAGATAAGTTAAAATAAACCAAACCATGATGGTTTATTTTAAGTTAAAACGAACCGAACCAACCTTTGGTTCATTCGTTTAATATAAACCAAACCCTTTGGTTTATTCTCATCCATTGGATTAGGACCAAACCATTTTGGTCCATCCATTATGTCTTCATAAGACACTGCCCATCCACGCTTCCATTGCGACTGAAACAATTTCATGCTCGCTTTATGTTTGGTCCAACCAAACATAGTTTCTCTCGGTCTGAGAATCCCATTCTCAAGCTCGTTTTAAATCCTTTGGATTACACTCGCAGCGTGTGACCAAATAGGTTCTCGGTTTATGTTGGCCGCCTATAATTAACCATTAATTATAGAACGATCATGAGTGGCACCTAGTAGTACATCATGATCCCCAATTAACCGAAAAAGATCAACGCTGATCCGTAACTATTTCAACCCTTAAGTAGCTTGAATGAATCGCGTGCCCCATTCCTTCACTCATCTTATACCCACTTGGTTCAGGACATGGTCTATTGTGTCATCCCCACTAGTCGACTACGCCACACCTAGCCCAAGTATCATTTCCTCGCCCCTACTGATTCTAGTTACTCCACATGTATCAAGAGTACCTTACTCTAAACATGTAATGCTTTGGCCAAAGACTTTAGTAACAATCCGACGAGAGGCCATGGGTATACTTCTCCTCGCAAGGAGTGGTGAATCCTTTATAGGCTATTCAAACACCTTCGATCACTTCGACTTATACCCAATCATCCCGGGTCCACATCTCCTTAGAGATGTTTGCTTAAGATGTCAAAGCATAAGTCTCCATGATCAAGATGACTTGAATACCGCAAGTCAAAGGAACATCGCACTTAAGCCACAGAAGAACTTCATTGACATATCTATATATGCGAAAACCATATGAAGTCTTACTATTGGTCACTCCAATGAACTAGTTACCATAACTAGCATCCACGATTAACTCCGGACATCACTATGTCTCCAGCCAGTGAGAATCAGCTGCTTGGATACACCAAGGAGTATACCTCGTGCTAGTCTCGACAGAATTGATGGTGTCCAAATCCATCAATTCATTGACTAGGGATAATTCCGATACATCACAATTACACATGTAGAGATACTCACTAGTTGTGATCCAATCACAAATTCTCTCATGCTGTGAATCGTATCGTGGACATTCAGTAAATGAGTTTAAGATCCAATCAAATACATAAAATATGTATACTCAAATAGTGAATCTTCATTTATCATATAAATGGTTCATACATAAGGCGATTGCCTTAGGACATCTCTCATATATTACTAACAGACTCCCACTTGGCCTAATGCCAATCGCCACGGTATCCAATACCATAGTCTCTAACATGACCCTCAAACTTGCTTTGAGGTAATGCTTTAGTCAAGGGATCCGCTAAGTTCCTTTCAAAGGGGAATTTTCTCGATTTGTATTTCGCTCCTACCGATGATCTCTCACGATAAGATGATAGCGTGCGGCACATGTTTGGATCGTTGATGAGACCTTGGCTCTTTTGCCTGTGCAATTGCTCCATTGTTGTCGCAGTAGACCGGTATTGCTTCAACAATGGCCGGAATCACACCAAGTTCATGAACGAACTTCTTGATCCAAACCGCTTCCTTTGCTGCTTCCGAAGCTGCAATATATTCTGCCTCAGTGGTAGAATCCGCTACAGTCTCTTGTTTGGAACTTTTCCAACTCATCGCGCCCCCATTCAAGGTGAACACGATCCGCATCGAGACCTGGAATCATCCTTGTCTGTCTGGAAGCTGGCATCCGTATACCCGCGTATCACCATGTCCCCTTCTCCATATATTAGGAACACAT
The DNA here is from genome assembly GCA_025175895.1 of Wurfbainia villosa. Classification (NCBI taxonomy): domain Eukaryota; kingdom Viridiplantae; phylum Streptophyta; class Magnoliopsida; order Zingiberales; family Zingiberaceae; genus Wurfbainia; species Wurfbainia villosa. Next base: position 62,742,535 of record CM045997.1, read on the forward strand.
CCTTAGTTCTTCTCAAGTACTTAAGGATCATCTTAACAGCCGCCCAATGATCCATTCCTTGATCGGACTGGTATCTGCTCGTGACACTCGTGAGCATACGATACATCGGGCCTCGTACATAACATAGCATACATGATAGATCCTATTGGATGCATAGGAATCTTACTCATGCAAATCCTCTCGCCTTCTCGGCGCGGACACATAGACTTGAAAGGTGTACCCCATGCCCGATGGGCGATAACCTTTCTTGGATTCCACATGCTAAACCTCTTTAGCACTCCTGGCCTATATATGTAGATCGCGAAAGACCAAGCAACCGCTTTGATCTATCTCTATAGATCTTAATCCCAAGGATGTAGGTTGCTTCTCCTGTGTCTTTCATGGAGAATGTCTTGATAACCAAACCTTAATCGATCAGATGGACACATCGCTTCCTATAAGTAATATGTCATCGACATACAATACTAGGAACACGATCGCACTCCCACTAACCTTCTTGTACACACAAGGTTCGTCGATTTTGTGAGAAATCAAACTTTTGATCGCCTCATCAAAACGGATATTCCAGCTCGGATGCTTGCTTCAATCCATAAATGGATCGTCCGCAACTTGCATACCTTGGTTTTATCAACCGATGTGAAACCCTCAGGTATCATATACACGTCCTCGAGCAGGTTTCCATTAAGGAAAGCTGTTTTCACATCCATCTGCCATATCTCATAATCATAATGAGTCGCTATGGCCAGGAGCATCCGAATGGATTTAATCATAGCTACAGGCGAATAGGTTTCGTCATAATCAACACCTTGTTTTTGACGATATCCTTTCGCCACCAATCTAGCCTTATAGGTAATCACATTACCATCCATGTCGGTTTTCTTCTTGAAAACCCACTTGCACCCTATAGGCTTTATGCCTTGGTGGGTCAACCAAGTTCCAAACTTGGTTTTCACATGGAATCCATTTCCGACTTCATGGCACCAAGCCACTTATCCCTTTCAACTTGTCAAGACTTCTTCATAACTGTAGGCTCTCATCATCAATGAGTAACACGTGCTCGATTCACTTACGAGAAATCCATATCTCTCGTGAATATTGCGTGTTCTACCGTGATCTACGAAGATGTGGTGTTACAATAGGTCCAGCCGATTGCTCATCACTATGAGTTGTCGGCTGTTGTGCTTCACCAGGTATCTCATCAATGTCTATTTGAGTCTCTCGAGCCTCCTCAAGATCGACGGCACTCCCACTGTTTTCTTGCAAGAGAAACTCTTTCTCTAGAAACACAGCATGCCTTGAAACAAACACCTTTTGTTCCACAGGATGATAGAATTGGTAACCCCTTGTTTCCTTAGGGTATCCAATAAATAGACATTTATCGACTTAGCATCCAGCTTTGTCCGATACCGCTTCACATAAGCAGCAGACAACCCCATATCTTCAAGTAAGATACATGAGGTTTCTTACCATTCCATATCTCATATGGAGTAGTTGAGACTACCTTGTAGGCATTCTGCTTAACAAGTAAACAACCGTCTCAAGTGCATAACCCCAAAAGGACTTGGGAAGAGTCGCATGATTCATCATTGACTGACCATGTCCAACAAGGTCCTATTCGCCTCTCGGATACACCATTATGCTGTGGTGTATAGGGCGGAGTCCATTGAGACAATATGCCATTGTCTCTTAGATAATCAAGAAACTCTTGACTTAAGTATTCACCACCTCGATCCGATCGAAGTATTTTAATACTTTTGTCCTGTTGTTTCTCTACTTCATTTCTGAATTCTTTGAACCTTTCAAAGGCTTCAGACTTGTGTTTCATCAAGAACACATACCCAAACCGTGAGTGATCATCGGTGAAGGTAATGAAGTAGCTATAGCCTCCTAAAGCTTGAGTTGACATAGGTCCACATACATCGATGTACCGCACCTAGTAACTCTCCCACTGCTCACCTTTCCCGTAAAGGTAACTTAGTCATCTTGCCTTTTAAGCATGATTCGCATGTATCGTATGAATCCAATTCAACGATTCCAGAATTCCACATCGGTGTAATTCGGACATGCGTTTCTTGCTTATATGGCCAAGACGACAATGCCACATATAGGAGTCTATGTGATTATCCTTTCGAGCACGCATGTTGCTCGCTTCGATATTGAAGATGTCACTGGATACGTCCAACGTATAAATGCCATTACTCAAAGTTCCAGTTCCATAAAGTACGCCATTCAAAGTTATATAACAACAATTGTTACTAAACGTTAAATGGAAACCATTTCTATTTAAGCAGGAAATAGAAACAATGTTCTTTATTAGAGAAGGAACATAATAGCAATTGTCCCCCAAGACTAGTCCACTAGGAGCTTCAAAGAAATAAGTTCCGATGGCGACGCAAAGAACCTTTGCTCCATTGCCAACTCGCAAATTTGACTCCCCTCTGACAAGTCTTCTTCTATTCCTTAGCCCCTGAAGAGGATGGGGCATCGGATGCCTTCTTCTTCTTCATGGACTCAAGATAAATCTTGCAGTTTCTTCGCCAGTGGCCTTCCTTGCCACAGTGATGGCAAGTGCCCTTTTGCGCTGGTTCCGCCTTCTTTGCCTTTTTCTTTCCTTTTCTTCGTTCTTTTGCCTTCCTCTTAGAACCTTTCTTTGAGGAATCAACTAATGTAACCGCCTTTCTCCTCATGCTTCATAGAAGGCTCCACGTCTTCATCATATTGAGGAGCTCAATGGTGGATTCCAATTTGTTCATCCGATAGTTCATCACAAATTGCAGAAACTCTTGGGCAAACAATGCAATTAAGTCAATACTTAACTCATGATCCATCACAAAACCGAGGGTAGCTAGCCGCCGATGTACCTGCTCATCTTTAACACAAAGCATTACTGCATTTAACCTTCTTGCATCTTCGTGGTGAAGAGGAGCCTAGAGACCTCGAACCTTTCGGATCTCGCTTGCTCATCGAACAACTCATGAAGATGGAAGACCATAGTGTTAGCATCCATGCTCGGCAGCTCAGGTACCATCGCCGCTAGCATGATGCAACTCGCCAGCTCAGAATCTGCCACATGCTTCTGATAGACCAACATTTGGTCTGGAGTTGCATTGTCCTTAGGACGGTCAGGAAGAGGCTCTTCAAGGACATATGCAAGCTTTTCCGCCTTGAGAACAATTCTCAGGTTTCTAAGCCAGTCCAGGAAGTTAGGCCCAGTCAGTTTGTTCGAATCCAAAATAGTGCGCAAATTCAAAGACTTCATGATCAATTTATTGACCTAGAAATACAAAACGAGCATATATGAGAAAAATGATTTTAAAATGCATCAATATACATTTATAAATCCCATTCATTTTTCGAATTTCAAAAACCCCAAAATCACTTCGGGAGATTGTAGGTCCATCTCCGAATGGGCTGATATCCATCATAGTTATGAACAACCTTGGAGAGAGTCCAACACGCCATTCATAACTACGACGGTAGGTATCACCTATACCGATTGCATATCACGTATATGCAACTATCACTATGTGCTATCAACTAATTGAATGTTCACACATACATCGGGTTGTTAACACATTAACAAGTATGCATCTTATGCATAGCACCCAACTTCACCTCCCTTAACATCGACCTTGGAGAGAGTCCAACAAGCCGATGCTCCAGGTTAAAGCCAACCCATTAATCAAGAATAGTTTTAATATGGTTAGAGCACATTCAACCAATTAGCCCAGCTTGGAGAGAGTCCAACAACCAAAGCTAACGATTGACCTCTGACTCTTACCATATTAGTATTAAACTATTCCATGGTTTGAACATGTTCGGGTTCGAGCCGGGCTTGGAGAGAGTCCAACAACCCAAACAAGAAACGGAACTCTGGTTCAAACCATATTGATGGAAGGTGTAGGCTTTAATATTGTTTAAAGGTTTTTATGTCTCATCCTCTTTGCATGCAAATAACTATTATCTACATGGCATGGCATACATGGCATACATCTACATGTCACGACACGCATGGCATTATGTTATGCATCTAATGCAACTACATGTCATACAATTATGTCATGTACAATATTTCCTTATATGTCATAACTATTTATTGAAATAAAATATGTTTAAGATTTGATTCTCCAAATCAAATCATAATTAAATTAGGAAACAAATTTCCAAATCTAATCACATATTTTATTCATGGAATTATTTGATTAAGGAAAATCTATTTAGGAAATCAATTTCCTAAATCATTAAAACTACTTATGGAAATAAAATATTTTAAGATTTGATTTCCCAAATCAAATCATGATTAAATTAGGAAACAAATTTCCAGAATCTAATCAAATATTTTATTTATGGAAAATATCAATTTCCATAAATACTTCCAACTTTCCAAAAGTGGAAGATTTCCATAAATACTTCTAGACTTTCCAAAATTAAAAATTTCCATAAATACTTCTAAATTTCCAAAATTTAGAAAATTTCCAGAAATACATTATGACTATCGCAAAACCAATTTTACGATTATGTCGAAACACAACTGGCTCGATACCATCAATGGGTTTCGCACCATGGCAGTGTGTGTGTTCGATCATGTTTCAGTAAACATGAGCAGTGAAGCAATAAAAATAATAAATACTCCTATTTATTACAACACACACAACACACGCATGCTATTACAACAAGTGTAGACATAACCGTAAATTAAAATTGCAATAAAAGAAATTTAAACTACGTTATACCTTCCGTATGACGTGTAGCGGGAACGGCATCAACCGGAACGATTCTCGTAAGAATCGTCTCTATCCGTATCCACGCCGAGCTCCTCGGGATGACTTCGCCAAGCCACGAGCTTCGTCTTCGTACTGGTTACTAGCCTCGTGTTGAAGACGACGTGATCGAGAGATGATCACGGTCCGAATCCAAATTCGGACCTAAAACAAGTCCTCAAGACTTGCTTCTCCGGAGAGGTATTCGTCAACCGATTGACGAATCCTTCGTCCTCCACCTCAGAGGATTACCGGAGATCAAATCCCCGGTATGTTAGCCGCTGTCGGAGCACTAACCGTCGTCCAAACGACGCTCCGACGAGAGGAGAAGAAGCTGTCCAGAAAACTGGACAGCTTGGTGGAGGAGTAGGCGCCGGCCAAAACCAAGGAAGCAAAGTGCTCACCTTGATGCCAAACCTAAGGAGGATGACCGGAACTCTTCCGGCAGCAGCTCGACGCCGGCGAGGAGGAAGGAAGCAACCTTCTGGACGCCGGTTGGAGGACCTTTGGGCTGGGCGGCGGCAGCTTGGAGTTGGGCGCCGAATAGGAGAGGGAGGTGTTGGGCGGCCACTATTGATTAGTGTTTGGGATTAGGGTTTAAGCCCTATTTTATAGAGAACTAATTCTCTTAATGGTTAATGGATCATATCCATAAAGCCCGTTAACCTGCTCCATTAAGATAAGTTAAAATAAACCAAACCATGATGGTTTATTTTAAGTTAAAACGAACCGAACCAACCTTTGGTTCATTCGTTTAATATAAACCAAACCCTTTGGTTTATTCTCATCCATTGGATTAGGACCAAACCATTTTGGTCCATCCATTATGTCTTCATAAGACACTGCCCATCCACGCTTCCATTGCGACTGAAACAATTTCATGCTCGCTTTATGTTTGGTCCAACCAAACATAGTTTCTCTCGGTCTGAGAATCCCATTCTCAAGCTCGTTTTAAATCCTTTGGATTACACTCGTTGTGCGTGTGACCAAATAGGTTCTCGGTTTATGTTGGCCGTCTATAATTAACCATTAATTATAGAACGATCATGAGTGGCACCTAGTAGTACATCATGATCCCCAATTAACCGAAAAGATCAACGGTTGATCCAGAACTATTTCTGAACCCTTAAGTAGCTTGAATGAATCGTGCCCCATTCCCTTCACTCATCTTATACCCACTTGGTTCAGGACATGGTCTATTGTGTCAGTCCCCACTAGGCTGACTACGTCACACCTAGCCCAAGTATCATTTCCTCGTCCTACGGATTCTAGTTACTCCACATGTATCGAAGAGTACCTTACTCTAAACATGTAATGCTTTGGCCAAAGACTTTAGTAACAATCCGACGAGAGGCCATGGGTATACTTCTCCTCGCAAGGAGTGGTGAATCCTTTATAGGCTATTCAAACACCTTCGATCACTTCGACTTATACCCAATCATCCCGGGTCCACATCTCCTTAGAGATGTTTGCTTAAGATGTCAAAGCATAAGTCTCCATGATCAAGATGACTTGAATACCGCAAGTCAAAGGAACATCGCACTTAAGCCACAGTAAGAACTTCATTGACATATCTATATATGCAGAAAACCATATGAAGTCTTACGGTTGGTCACTCCAATGAACTAGTTACCATAACTAGCATCCACGATTAACTCCGGACATCACTATGTCTCCAGCCAGTGAGAATCAGCTGCTTGGATACACCAAGGAGTATACCTCGTGCTAGTCTCGACAGAATTGATGGTGTCCAAATCCATCAATTCATTGACTAGGGATAATTCCGATACATCACAATTACACATGTAGAGATACTCACTAGTTGTGATCCAATCACAAATTCTCTCATGCTGTGAATCGTATCGTGGACATTCAGTAAATGAGTTTAAGATCCAATCAAATACATAAAATATGTATACTCAAATAGTGAATCTTCATTTATCATATAAATGGTTCATACATAAGGCGATTGCCTTAGGAAGTCTCTCATATATTACTAACAAGCATGCTGACTAAGGATAGGTATCTGACCTATGACTACCGTTGAAGCATTTGCTACCTCTTCCTTTGTGAGGGAGAAGATCCGGGCATTAGGTGTAACTGATGGGGCCTCCATGTTAGTTATATATGAGAGATGTCCTAAGACAATCGCCTTATATATGAACCATTTATATGATAAATGAATATTCACTATTTGAGTATACATGTTTTCTGTATTTGATTGGATCTTAAACTCATTTACTGAATATCCACGATACGATTCACAGCATGAGAGAATTTGTGATTGGATCACAACTAGTGAGTATCTCTACATGTGTAATTGTGATGTATCGGAATTATCCCTAGTCGATGAATTGATGGATTTGGACACCATCAATTCTGTCGAGACTAGTGTTGGATCGATTTGAGCGTCGCTAGAGGGGGGGTGAATAGCGATCGTAAATATTTTCTTTTTCGTTCGTTCAATACGCAAAGTAAGCACAGCGGAAAATAAATGAACATGTTTATTTTACTTGGTTCACAACCCAGCGGTTGCTACTCCAAGGCCCTATCGGTCCTAGACCGCGTACGGAGGGCAAAGCACTAAAACGTCTCCTCCTCGTTGGAGGTAGGAGACAACGATCACAAAATCCAGAAGTACGAGGATGAGGCAACAAGCCTACCTCACCTCGTTACAAAAAAAAACAACGAATACAATAATAAAAAGTATTACTAGATCTGTCACGCGACAAGAAGATCTGAGGTTGTCGTCGATCGCGGCATGACGTTGTTAAGCGCCATGCCAGAGGAGCACTTGATGAATAATTGATGTATTTTGGAGATGAATCCTCCTCCTTTTATAGACTTTAGCCTCTGAATTTGTCTCCTATTTCTTTGGAACGGATCATGGATTTTTCCAAATTTTATCGCGAAGTGGCGCGTCAACGCGTTATCCGCTTTGACCTAGCGCAAAGTGCGAATCGCCGCCATCACCGATGATTCCATCGATCGACCGATGGGCATCATCGATCGCTATGTGTCCAAAGAATGATCGCGACAACCACTTCCCGCAATAAGAGATTAGCTCGAAAATGATAAATACGACGGTTTCTAACCGTCCGATCTCGACCTAGACCTTCCACAGAAGTCTTAGTCGAATCCGCCTCTGATGCGTCCCGTAAAGAGGACACGACCTTACAATCTCTCACTCACACGAGCTTACCTCGATTAGTAGCTCGCTTCCGCCTTCCACTCGATTCCTTCGGCTCCTCCGATTCACTCAAGTGTCGCCCGACCACCACGACTTCCTCCGGTGTCGCTAGCCTTCACTCGGCTTTAGTACTTTTCTGCACACTTGATTTAGCTCGTGAGATAACAATATAAACTTAACTTTGTGTCTTTGCCATAATCAAAACACAGGTTCGATTATCTAGTGCCCCTGCACCAACAATCTCCCCCTTTTTGATCTATGGCAAACCAACACAAAGTTAAGGGAAATTAAAGCATAAAACACATATAGTAGATGATGAATGCCATTCCCAAAAACTCTCCCTTAACCACAACTCCCCCTTAACCCTAGGTGAGTTTTGAAAGAGATACTTTAGTTTTTAAAAACAAATTTTGTGTTTCAAAACAAAATTTTGTGTTACTCCCCCTTAACTTTCGCTCTTCTCCCCCTTTTGCCATAAATCAAAAAAGAGTGTTGGGGTTTTTGTATAAAATAGGGGTTTAAAACAATGTCGTTTATGAATGCATCTAGATAAATCAAATATGAGTCCAAGCATGCGTCTAGCAATAGTTAGATAGATTGGTTCGAGGTGTGTCCCTCAATAATCTAAAGATTTATAATATAACCCTTAAGATTAGTTTGCTCTCCCCCTTAGTCAAATATATGAAGTATAAGAGATGTAGGGGGCGCTAAACTTTGGCCTCAGAGTTGTTAAGTACAATAGTTGAGAAATATAAGTAGTATTTTGAAGGGATTGTTTCAAGTATATTTCAATTATCCTTAACATCTCACCCATTCTATGTGTCTCATAATTTGTTCACCTTATATGTTTTGTGAGATGATTTTAAATTGATTAAAGATAGTCAACCTTGGGTTAGATTCAGATTTAACCTTTAGATCGTTAAGTAACTTTTCGAGAAACTGGCTTCCAGGTCGTGGCGAGGCACAGGGGCCTTCTTTGATCGGAACAACGACCACTTCCTTAGACAAAGCCAAATTCAAGAAAATATTACTTAAGTCACTTAGGGTTACTTCCTGGTCTAACTAGTTTAGGATACTGCGAGGTAGCTTCAGCTAGTTCCACTCGGTCAAGTGCACCAAGCTAGATACGCCTTATCTAGCTCGAATACACGAGACTTTGTCTCCCTAACGTACTATCATCTCGCCGTCCCGATACTATATTATCAAGAGTTGACTAACTAGTTATTTATGAAAAGAGGCTCCCGAGGCTCAATCTTTTGAAGGATTTTAGTTGGTTATGTACGTATTCTAAGTAAGTTCACAAGTTAACTTGAAATTCTAAGCATGCAATGGTTTTGCTAAGTAAGCGGGTATACTATTTTAGTGTTAGCTCTAGACCATTGAACCAATAAGGTCTATTCAAATAATGAACTTGATCAGGAATCCAATACTTATTAGTCCTAATATGTGAATTTAATAAAACCTTTGGGACCCATGCTTGGACTCTTTGATGACTACGATTTACGATAGACATATAAGACCTATTAGTCTTTGACTTAAATCCAGTCCGGCTTTGTTGTACGGCTCTTTGGGTTCCAAGTAGTCGGTTAAGGTTCTTAGATCCCAACGTGAACTTTTCCAACCTAGCCTCGACCTCTTGAACTTGGTCTTTCAAGAGAGAATTCTCCTTCTCAAGTTTTTCAATTTGGGTTGAGTTTCTCTCTTGAACTTGACTAGTTGAAGAGGTTAGAGTAGCCTCTTGCTTGAGGTTTCAACCTCCTCAAGTAACGACTCAACCCTAGACTGACTTAGTTAATTTCCTATTAAGCGGTTTAATTGTAATGTAAAGTGTACTAATTAAAGAGAAATCAACCTTAACTTTCCCTTTTGGTCCGGCTTTGAGTTTTCTCTCAAATAATCTTCGGTCGGAGTCGGAGTTGTAGTTGGACTCGGCCGATTCGACTGACTCCTCCGTTCTTGCCATGTAAGCTATGTCTTCTCTGTTGTCCCAAGTTGCATGGAAGGCTTTCCTTGCTCCCTTTTCTTTGGTTCTCATTCTTCAATTTCCTTCTTTCTTGTCGAACTATTCTCCGCACAATATTGACTATTATGGCCTCCTCTTGGATTCGGATTCGTCTTGGGTTCGAGTCCATCTACTTGCCTAGTAGGTGGCTTGCTTCTTTGTCCTCGCAAGTAGAGCAATACCTCTCTCTGCCCGGATCACGTTAGTTTGCTCGTGAAGTTCAAACTCGGAAAATAATTCATCTAACCTAAGCTTTGATAGGTCCTTAGAGACCTTGTAGGCATCGACCATGGATGCCCACAAGGTAGTCCTAGGAAATGAATTAAGAACGCACCTTAATAGGTCACGGTTTTGACCTTGTGTCCGATGGTGTGTAGGCCGCTGACAATGTCCTGACGCTGGCGTAGTAGTGTGTTGCCGCCTCGTGTTCCCTGCATCTTGAGGTTATACAACTTATTGAAAAGAAGGTCACGTTTACATACCTTAGCATCGGGTGTTCCTTCGTAGCTCAATTAATTTATTCCATAGGTCCTTGGCGCTAATGAATGGTCCGATGCGGTTGAGTTCCTCCTTGGACAAGCCGCATTGCAATATTTGGGTTGCTCTTGCATCGGCTTCGATTTGCCTCTTGGTTGCATTTGTCCACTTGTTGAAATCCAAGGGCTCTCCTTGATCATTGGTGGGTAAAGCAAAGCCGGTTTGGATTATTATCCAAGTCTCGACTTGTGTTTTCAAGAAACACTCCATCCGACCTTTCCAATAACGGAAATCATCTCCGTTAAAGAACGGAGGTCGGGTGGTGCTATATCCCTCAATGTGAGCCATTAAGTATCTTGCAAAAACACAAATAAAAACCAAAGAGAATTCCAAGACTTGGTCTTGGATTAGTAATGCGGGAAATAATAGAAAAAAAACAGAAAAAAATAAGGAGGATAAAAAACTAAAAAAATTTGAAACTTACGACCTTCGATGTCCCCGAAAGGGTACTAAACGCTGGATTTTGGGGCTGGAAACAGCTTGTTACGGGGGTAAACCGCCTGTAAAAAGTGTAGATCTTTCAGAGAGCTTCGATTTGGTGGGTAGATCGTTTCGTGAGTCCACTCGTAGCAAAAGTTATGCTCGTTTGATCGTGAGGTACTCCGAAGGAGATTAGTACTAGCAAAAACACAACCAAAAACTATGTACCAAGACTTGGTCTTGGATTAGTAGTGCGGGAAACAAAACCTAAGAAATATACGAATCAAAAAATACGAAAAGAAAACCAAAACGTGCTAGATTGGTGGTTTCACCAAATCTTAGCGCCCCCGCTCTGATACCAATTGTTGGATCGATTTGAGCGTCGCTAGAGGGGGGGTGAATAGCGATCGTAAATATTTTCTTTTTCGTTCGTTCAATACGCAAAGTAAGCACAGCGGAAAATAAATGAACACGTTTATTTTACTTGGTTCACAACCCAGCGGTTGCTACTCCAAGGCCCTATCGGTCCTAGACCGCGTACGGAGGGCAAAGCACTAAAACGTCTCCTCCTCGTTGGAGGTAGGAGACAACGATCACAAAATCCAGAAGTACGAGGATGAGGCAACAAGCCTACCTCACCTCGTTACAAAAAAAAATAACGAATACAATAATAAAAAGTATTACTAGATGCTGCTGCCGACGAAGAAGATCTGAGGTTGTCGTCGCGTCGGCGTTATGACGGTGTTGAAGCGTTGGCGTTGTAGGAGCACTTGATGAATAATTGATGTATTTTGGAGATGAATCCTCCCCTCCTTTTATAGACTTTAGCCTCTGAATTTGTCTCCTATTTCTTTGGAACGGATCATGGATTTTTCCAAATTTTATCGCGAAGTGGCCGCGTCAAACGTTATCCGTTTTGACCTAGCGCAAAAGCTGAATCGTCGCCATCAGTCGACTGATGACTCCCATCGATCGTGATGGGCATCAATCGATCGCTATGTGTCCAAAGAATGACTTCGCAATAAGAGATTAGCTCGGAAAATGATAAATACGACGGTTTCTAACCGTCCGATCTCGACCTAGACCTTCCACAGGAAGTCTTAGTCGAATCGTCGCCTACGGTCGTCCCCGTAAAGAGGACACGACCTTACAATCTCTCACTCACACGAGCTTACCTCGATAGTAGCTCTCGCTTCCGGCCTTCCACTCGATTCCTTCGGCTCCCTCCGAATTCACTCAAGTGTCGCCCGACCACCACGGCTTCCTCCGGGTGTCGCTAGCCTTCAGCTCCAGCTTTAGTACTTTTCTGCACACTTGATTTAGCTCGTGAGATAACAATATAAACTTAACTTTGTGTCTTTGCCATAATCAAAACACAGGTTCGATTATCTAGTGCCCCTGCACCAACAACTAGCATGAGGTATACTCCTTAGTGTATCCAAGCAGCTGATTCTCACTGGCTGGAGACATAGTGATGTCCGGAGTTAATCGTGGATGCTAGTTATGGTAACTAGTTCATTGGAGTGACCAGCCGTAAGACTTCAAATGGTTCTCTGCATATATAGATATGTCAATGAAGTTCTTACTGTGGCTTAAGTGCGATGTTCCTTTGACTTGCGGTATTCAAGTTATCTTGATCATGGAGACTTATGCTTTGACATCTCAAGCAAACATCTCTAAGGAGATGTGGACCCGGGATGATTGGGTATAAGTCGAAGTGATCGAAGTTGTTTGAATAGCCTATAAAGGATTCACCACTCCTTGCGAGGAGATGTATACCCATGGCCTCTCGTCGGATTGTTACTAAAGTCTTTGGCCAAAGCATTACATGTTTAGAGTAAGGTACTCTTCGATACATGTGGAGTAACTAGAATCCGTAGGACGAGGAAATGATACTTGGGCTAGGTGTGACGTAGTCAGCCTAGTGGGGACTGACACAATAGACCATGTCCTGAACCAAGTGAGTATAAGATGAGTGAAGGGAATGGGGCACGAATCATTCGAGCTACTGAAGGGTTTCAAAAATAGTTCTGGATCAACCGTTGATCTTTTCGATTAATTGGGGATCATGATGTACTACTAGGTGCCACTCATGATCGTTCTATAATTAATGGTTAATTATAGATGGCCAACATAAACCGAGAACCTATTTGGTCACACGCACAACGAGCGTAATCCAAAGGATTTAAAACGAGCTCGAGAATGGGATTCTCAGACCGAGAGAAACTAGGTTTGGTTGGACCAAACATAAAGCGAGCATGAAATCATTTCAGTCGCAATGGAAGCGTGGATGGGCCGCGTCTTATGAAGACGTAATGGATGAACCAAAATGGTTTGGTTCTAATCCAATGGATGAGAATAAACCAAAGGGGTTTGGTTTATTTTAAACGAATGAACCAAAAGTTGATTCGGTTCGTTTTAACTTAAAATAAACCATCATGGTTTGGTTTATTTTAACTTATCTTAATGGAGCGGGTTAACGGGCTTTATGGATATGATCCATTAACCATTAAGAGAATTAGTTCTCTATAAAAGAGGGCTTAAGGGATTGTTAAGCCCTAACCTAATCCAAAACCCTAGCCTCTTGAGTTGCCGCCCACCTCCACCCTTGGAGTTTTTCGGCGCCAACCAAAAGGCTGCTGCCGCCCAGCTTGTGTGTTGCCGTCCAAGTCCTTGCCGGCGTCCAAGCTTCAGCCGGTGATCCTCCGGCGACCCTCCGGTGATCTTCCTAGGCTTCGGTGAAAAGGTGAGCACTTGGCTTCCTTTGTTGGCCGGCGCCTATCTCCTCCACCAAGCTGTCCAGTTTTCTGGACAGCTTCTTCTCCTCTCGTCGGAGCATCGTTTGGACGACGGTTAGAGCTCCGACAGCGGCTAACTTACCGGGGATTCGATCTCCGGTAATCCTCTGAGGTGGAGGACGAAGGATTCGTCAATCGGTTGACGAATACCTCTCCGGAGAAGCGAGTTTTGAGGACTCGTCTTAGGATCCGAATTTGGATTCGGATCGTGATCATCTCTCGATCACGTCGTCTTCAACACGAGGCTAGTAACCCGTACGAAGACGAAGCTCGTGGCTTAGCGAAGTCATCCCGAGGAACTCGGCGTGGATACGGATAGAGACGATTCTAGCGAGGATCGTTCCGGTTGATGCCGTTCCCGCTACACGTCATACAAAAGGTATAACGTAGATAAATTTTCTTTTATTGCAAATTTAAATTTACGGTTATGTCTACACTGGTTGTAATATGCATGTGTGTGTTGTGTGTGTTGTAATAAATAGGAGTATTTATTATTTTTATTGCTTCCGCTGTGTTCATGTTTACGAAACATGATCGAACACACACACGCCGCGGTGCCGGAAACCCTACAGTGGTATCAGAGCCCAGGTTGTGTTTCGACATAATCGTAAAAATGATTTTGCGATAGTCATAATGTATTTCTGGAAATTTTCTAATTTTGGAAATTTAGAAGTATTTATGGAAATTTTTCAATTTTGGAAAGTCTAGAAGTATTTATGGAAATCTTCCACTTTTGGAAAGTTGGAAGTATTTATGGAAATTGATATTTTCCATAAATAAAATATTTGATTAGATTCTGGAAATTTGTTTCCTAATTTAATCATGATTTGATTTGGGAAATCAAATCTTAAAATATTTTATTTCCATAAGTAGTTTTAATGATTTAGAAAATTGGTTTCCTAAATAGATTTTCCTTAATCAAATAATTCCATGAATAAAATATGTGATTAGATTTGGAAATTTGTTTCCTAATTTAATTATGATTTGATTTGGAGAATCAAATCTTAAACATATTTTATTTCCATAAATAGTTATGACATATAAGGAAATTATATACATGACATAATTGTATGTCATGTAATTGCATTAGATGCATAACATTATGCCATGCGTGTCGTGACATGTAGATGTATGCCATATATGCCATGCCATGTAGATAATAGTTATTTGCATGCAAAGAGGATGAGACATAAAAACCCTTAAACAATATTAAAGCCTACACCTTCCATTAATATGGTTAGAACCAGAGTTCCGTTTCTTGTTTGGGTTGTTGGACTCTCTCCAAGCCCGGCGCGAACCCGAACATGTTCAAACCATGGAATAGTTTAATACTAATATGGTAAGAGTTAGAGGTCAATCGTTAGCTTTGGTTGTTGGACTCTCCAAGCTGGGCTAATTGGTTGAATGCGCTCTAACCATATTAAAACTATGTCCCGATTAATGGGTTGGCTTTAACCTGGAGCATCGGCTTGTTGGACTCTCTCCAAGGTCGATGTAAAGGGAGGTGAAGTTGGGTGCTATGCATATGATGCATACTTGTTAATGTGTTAACAACCCAACGTATGTGTGAACATTCAATTAGTTGATAGCACATTGTGATAGTTGCATATACGTGATATGCAATCGGTATAGATGATACCTACCGTCGTAGTTATGAATGACTTGTTGGACTCTCTCTAAGGTTGTTCATAACTATGATGGATATCAGCCCATTCGGAGATGGACCTACGATCTCCCGAAGTGATTTTGGGGTTTTTGAAATTCGAAAAATGAATGGGATTTATAAATGTATATTGATGCATTTTAAAATCATCTTTCTCATATATGCTCGTTTTGTATTTCTAGGTCAATAAATTGATCATGACATCTTTGAATTTGCGCACTATTTTGGATTCGAACAAACTGACTGGGCCTAACTTCCTGGATTGGCTTAGAAACCTGAGAATTGTTCTCAAGGCGGTAAAGCTTGCATATGTCCTTGAAGAGCCTCTTCCTGACCGTCCTAAGGACGATGCAACTCCAGACCAAATGTTGGTCTATCAGAAGCATGTGGTAGATTCTGAGCTGGCGAGTTGCATCATGCTAGCGGCGATGGTACCTGAGCTGCAAAAGCAGCATGAGCATATGGATGCTAATACTACGGTCTTCCATCTTCATGAGTTGTTCGATGAGCAAGCGAGATTCGAAAGGTTCGAGGTCTCTAGGCTCCTCTTCACCACGAAGATGCAAGAAGGTTCATCTGTAGTGCAGTTTGTGATAAAGATGAACGGGTACATCGAGCGGCTAGCTACCCTCGGTTTTGTGATGGATCATGAGTTAAGTATTGACTTAATTCTGCATTGTTTGCCCAAGAGTTTCTCGCAATTTGTGATGAACTATCGGATGAATAAATTGGAATCCACCATTCCCGAGCTCCTCAATATGCTGAAGACTGTGGAGCCTTCTGTGAAGCATGAGGAGAAGGCGGTTCTGTTAGTTGATTCCTCAAAGAAAGGTTCTAAGAGGAAGGCAAAAGAACAGAAGAAAGGAAAGAACAAAAAGGCAAAGAAGGCGGAACCAGCGCAAAAGGGCACTTGCCATCACTGTGGCAAGGAAGGCCACTGGCGAAGAAACTGCAAGATTTATCTTGAGTCCATGAAGAAGAAGAAGGCATCCGATGCCCCATCCTCTTTAGGTATCTTCGTTATTGATTGTCATTCTATTTCCTTGGACACTTGGGTATTGGATACTGGGTGTAGCTCACATATATGTAATGACATACAGGGGCTAAGGAATAGAAGAAGACTTGTTAGAGGGGAGTCAAATTTGCGAGTTGGAAATGGAGCAAAGGTTGCTGCGGTCGCCATCGGAACTTATTTGCTGAAGCTCCCTAGTGGACTAGTCTTAGAACTGGACAATTGCTATTATGTTCCTTCTCTAATAAAGAACATTGTTTCTATTTCCTGTTTAAATAGAAATGGTTTCCATTTGACGTTTAGTAACAATTATTGTTATATAACTTTAAATGGCGTACTTTATGGAACTGGAACCTTGAGTAATGGCATTTATATGTTGGACATATCCAGTGACATTTTCAATATCGAAGCGAGCAACACGCGTGCTCGAAAGGATAATCAAATAGACTCCTATATGTGGCATTATCGTCTTGGCCATATAAGCAAGAAACGCATGTCCGAATTACACCGATGTGGAATTCTAGAATCGTTTGAATTAGATTCATACGATATATGCGAATCATGCTTAAAAGGCAAGATGACTAAGTTACCTTTTACTGGAAAAGGTGAACGAGTGGGAGAGTTACTAGGTCTAATACATACTGATGTATGTGGACCTATGTCAACTCAAGCATTAGGAGGCTATAGCTACTTCATTACCTTCACCGATGATCACTCACGGTTTGGGTATGTGTTCTTGATGAAACACAAGTCTGAAGCCTTTGAAAGGTTCAAAGAATTCAGAAATGAAGTAGAGAAACGACATGACAAGAGTATTAAAATACTTCGATCGGATCGAGGTGGTGAATACTTAAGTCAAGAGTTTCTTGATTATCTAAGAGACAATGGCATATTGTCTCAATGGACTCCGCCCTATACACCACAGCATAATGGTGTATCTGAGAGGCGTAATCGGACCTTGTTGGACATGGTCAGGTCAATGATGAATCATGCAACTCTTCCCAAGTCCTTTTGGGGCTATGCACTTCAGACAGCTGTTTACTTGTTAAACAGAATGCCTACCAAGGTAGTCTCAACTACTCCATATGAGATATGGAATGGTAAGAAACCTCATGTATCTTACTTGAAGATATGGGGTTGTCCCGCTTATGTGAAGCGGAATTGGATGCTAAGTCCGATAAATGTCTATTTGTTGGATACCCTAAGGAAACAAGGGGTTACCAATTCTATCATCTGTGGAACAAAAGGTGTTTGTTTCAAGGCATCTGTGTTTCTAGAGAAAGAGTTTCTCTTGCAAGAAAACAGTGGGAGTGTCGTCGAGCTTGAGGAGGCTCGAGAGACTCAAATAGACATTGATGAGATACCTGGTGAAGCACAACAGCCGACAACTCATAGTGATGAGCAATCGGTTGGACCTATTGTAACACCACATCTTCCTAGATCTGGTAGAACACGCAATATTCCTGAGAGATATGGATTTCTCGCAAGCAAATCGAACGACGTGTTACTCATTGATGATGAGGAGCCTACCAGTTATGAAGAAGTGCTGACAAGTTCAGAAAGGGATAAGTGGCTTTGTGCCATGAAGTCGGAAATGGATTCCATGTATGAAAACCAAGTTTGGAACTTGGTTGACCCACCTGAAGGCATAAAGCCTATAGGGTGCAAGTGGGTTTTCAAGAAGAAAACCGACATGGATGGTAATGTGATTACCTATAAGGCTAGATTGGTGGCGAAAGGATATCGTCAAAAACAAGGTGTTGATTATGATGAAACCTATTCGCCTATAGCTATGCTTAAATTCATTCGGATGCTCCTGGCCATAGCGGCTCATTATGATTATGAGATATGGAAGATGGATGTGAAAACAGCTTTCCTTAATGGAAACCTGCTCGAGGACGTGTATATGATACAGCCTGAGGGTTTCACATCGGTTGATAAAACCAAGATATGCAAATTGCGACGGTCCATTTATGGATTGAAGCAAGCATCCAGGAGCTGGAATATCCGTTTTGATGAGACAATCAAAAAGTTTGATTTCTCACAAAATCCAGACGAACCTTGTGTGTACAAGAAGGTTAGTGGGAGTACAGTCGTATTCCTAGTATTGTATGTCGATGACATACTACTTATAGGAAACGATGTTTCAATCTTACAGTCAGTTAAGGTTTGGTTATCCAAGACATTCTCCATGAAAGACCTGGGAGAAGCAACCTACATCCTCGGGATTAAGATCTATAGAGATAATCGAAACGGTTGCTTGGTCTTTCGCAGTCTACATATATAGACCAAGTGCTAAAGAGGTTTAGCATGTCGGAATCCAAGAAAGGTTTCCTACCCATCAGGCATGGGGTACACCTTTCGAAGTCTATGTGTCCGCGCAAAGAAGACGAGAGGATTTGCATGAGTAAGATTCCCTATGCATCCGCAATAGGATCTATCATGTATGCTATGTTATGTACGAGGCCCGATGTATCGTATGCTCTGAGTGTCACGAGCAAATACTAGTCCGATCCAGGAATGGATCATTGGGCGGCTGTTAAGACGATCCTTAAGTACTTGAGAAGAACTAAGGATGTGTTCCTAATATATGGAGAAGGGGACATGGTGATACTCGGGTATACGGATGCCAGCTTCCAGATAGACAAGGATGATTCCAGGTCTCAGTCTGGATACGTGTTCACCTTGAATGGGGGCGCAGTGAGTTGGAAAAGTTCCAAACAAGAGACTGTAGCGGATTCTACCACTGAGACAGAATACATTGCAGCTTCGGAAGCAGCAAAGGAAGCGGTTTGGATCAAAAAGTTTGTTCATGAACTTGGTGTGATTCCGGCCATTGTTGAAGCAATACCGGTCTACTGCGACAACAATGGAGCAATTGCACAGGCGAAAGAGCCAAGGTCTCATCAGCGATCCAAACATGTGCTTCGCCGCTATCATCTTATCAGAGAGATCATCAGTAGGAACGAAATACAAATCGAGAAAATTCCCACTAAAAGGAACTTAGCGGATCCGTTGACTAAGGCATTACCTCAAAATAAGTTTGAGGGTCATGTTCGAGCTTATGGTATTGGATACCGTAACGATTGACATTAGGCCAAGTGGGAGTCTGTTAGTTATATATGAGAGATGTCCTAAGGCAATCGCCTTATGTATGAACCATTTATATGATAAATGAAGATTCACTATTTAAGTATACATGTTTTATGTATTTGATTGGATCTTAAACTCATTTACTGAATGTCCATGATACGATTCACAGCATGAGAGAATTTGTGATTGGATCACAACTAGTGAGTATCTCTACATGTGTAATTGTGATGTATCGGAATTATCCCTAGTCGATGAATTGATGGATTTGGACACCATCAATTCTGTCGAGACTAGCACGAGGTATACTCCTTGGTGTATCCAAGCAGCTGATTCTCACTGGCTGGAGACATAGTGATGTCCGGAGTTAATCGTGGATGCTAGTTATGGTAACTAGTTCATTGGAGTGAACAGCCGTAAGACTTCATATGGTTCTCTGCATATAAAGATATGTCAATGAAGTTCTTACTGTGGCTTAAGTGCGATGTTCCTTTGACTTGCGGTATTCAAGTCATCTTGATCATGGAGACTTATGCTTTGACATCTTAAGCAAACATCTCTAAGGAGATGTGGACCCGGATGATTGGGTATAAGTCGGTGATCAAGGTGTTTGAATAGCCTATAAAGGATTCACCACTCCTTGCGAGGAGATGTATACCCATGGCCTCTCGTCATTGTTACTAAAGTCTTTGGCCAAAGCATTACATGTTTAGAGTAAGGTACTCTTCGATACATGTGGAGTAACTAGAATCCGTAGAGGGCGAGGAAATGATACTTGGGCTAGGTGTGACGAGTCGACCTAGTGAGGGTGACACAATAGACCATGTCCCGAACCAAGTGGGTATAAGATGAGTGAAGGGAATGGGGCACGAATCATTCGAAAGCATCAAGGGTTTCAGAAATAGTTCTGGATCAACCGTTGATCTTTTCGGTTAATTGGGGATCATGATGTACTACTAGGTGCCACTCATGATCGTTCTATAATTAATGGTTAATTATAGATGGCTAACATAAACCGAGAACCTATTTGGTCACACGCACAACGAGCGTAATCCAAAGGATTTAAAACGAGCTTGAGAATGGGATTCTCAGACCGAGAGAAACTAGGTTTGGTTGGACCAAACATAAAGCGAGCATGAAATCGTTTCAGTCGCAATGGAAGCGTGGATGGGCCGCGTCTTATGAAGACGTAATGGATGAACCAAAATAGTTTGGTTCTAATCCAATGGATGAGAATAAACCAAAGGGGTTTGGTTTATTTTAAACGAATGAACCAAAAGTTGATTCGGTTCGTTTTAACTTAAAATAAACCATCATGATTTGGTTTATTTTAACTTATCTTAATGGAGCGGGTTAACGGGCTTTATGGATATGATCCATTAACCATTAAGAGAATTAGTTCTCTATAAAAGAGGGCTTAAGGGATTGTTAAGCCCTAACCTAATCCAAAACCCTAGCCTCTTGAGTTGCCGCCCACCTCCACCCTTGGAGTTTTTCGGCGCCAACCAAAAGGCTGCTGCCGCCCAGCTTGTGTGCTGCCGTCCAAGTCCTTGCCGGCGTCCAAGCTTCAGCCGGTGATCCTCCGGCGACCCTCCGGTGATCTTCCTAGGCTTCGGTGAAAAGGTGAGCACTTGACTTCCTTTGTTGGCCGGCGCCTATCTCCTCCACCAAGCTGTCCAGTTTTCTGGACAGCTTCTTCTCCTCTCGTCGGAGCGTCGTTTGGACGACGGTTAGAGCTCCAACAGCGGCTAACTTACCGGGGATTCGATCTCCGGTAATCCTCTGAGGTGGAGGACGAAGGATTCGCCAATCGGTTGACGAATACCTCTCCGGAGAAGCGAGTTTTGAGGACTCGTCTTAGGATCCGAATTTGGATTCGGATCGTGATCATCTCTCGATCACGTCGTCTTCAACACGAGGCTAGTAACCCGTACGAAGACGAAGCTCGTGGCTTAGCGAAGTCATCCCGAGGAACTCGGCGTGGATACGGATAGAGACGATTCTAGCGAGGATCGTTCTGGTTGATGTCGTTCCCGCTACACGTCATACGAAAGGTATAACGTAGATAAATTTCCTTTTATTGCAAATTTAAATTTACGGTTATGTCTACACTGGTTGTAATATGCATGTGTGTGTTGTGTGTGTTGTAATAAATAGGAGTATTTATTATTTTTATTGCTTCCGCTGTGTTCATGTTTACGAAACATGATTGAACACACACACGCCGCGGTGCCGGAAACCCAACACTCCAATCTTCCTTGGCTGATGTAAGGACCCTCTAGTGCTCCTTGCATCTGATGTAGCTGAGCTAGTCTACCTCCATACTGATTAGACTGTGGCGGAGGTAGATTGGTCTTGGTGGGGCACTATTTGGCGAAGTGTCACTCGACACCACATATATAACACCCGCACATGCCCTGGCGGCAAACTCCTGGATGCTTCCTCCCACACTTAGAACATGTAGGATACGTAGGCTGCTCACTAGCTAAACCTCCCTTTACATTATTCCACTGTTTCCTCTTGCCATTGTTGTTTCGCTTCTAGTTCGAATTACCGCTCTGAGGCTTCTGACCTCTTGAACTTCCCTGACCTTTGCTTTCTGTCGAGGCTAGCTTCTGGTGCTTGATACTATTCATGTAATGCTTCATGATTAGCACATTGTTGATTAGCTCTTCAGTGGTCTGTGGTCTATTAATTCCACCAGCCACATTCAGAGCTATCTCCGGTCTCAACATCTTTAGCATCAACCTAACTCTTTCCTTCTCAGTACTGGTCAGTTCCGGACATAGGCGAGCCAACCTATAGAACTTCTTTACCGCTTCATCTACTGATAAATCTCCTTGTTGGAACTCCGTGAACTCATCATAATGCTTGTTGGTGACTCGCATAAGGAAGAACTCCGTCTCAAAGTCCGTCCATGACATTTGGTTCACCACCCTCTTGGCCTTTACTTGCTCCCACCACATTCTGGCATCTTCGGTCAGACAAAACGAGGCACACTTAACTTTCTCATTCTCAAGCCAGTCCAGTAGTTCCACTATGCTCTCTACTATCTTGAACCATGCATGAGCATCCCATGGTTCACTGGCATTGGCAAAACTCTCTGGCTTCAACTTTTGCCATTGAATCAGATAGGCCTCTTGTCTCACCCCTCCCACTAGAGCTGTTGGTGGGTATGGTGGGGCAAAAGATGCAATTGGAATGACATTCTGAGTCACTGGCTGAGTAACAGGATTTTCTCGTTGATTCGTCATCAAGGTATTGATGACCTACTGCTGCTCTGCCACTTGCTGTTGGACCTGAGTGACTATCTGCATCTAGGCAGGTGGTGGTACTTCTTCATTCATTTCTTATCCTCCACGGGGTCTTTCTCGAGGCATTTCCTGCTCTTCATAAGATGATAAAGTGAAACCACTATCAGGATATTATCACTATTTTTTTTATCTTCACATACATATCTAGGTATGCTCTATTACTTACTGTCTATCATCTTCATATATATATATGCAAGCATGTTTAACTCAAAGAGAACATTTTAGGTGAGCATGTTTAACTTAAAAGAAGCATTCCTTACTACTCATAAAGTAAATAAAACAGATAAATACTTGCTTACTTGGAGGCAGCAGGACTGATGCTCGATGTGTGTGTGACGGAAGGGCGGAACCCGCTCTGATACCATCTTGTAACACCCCCATAGTCTTTCCACTCTCTACTAGGGGAGATGTTACTACTTTACTATCTGTTTCTTAAATTCTTCCTTATCTTACTCTGACACTATACTTTAATCATCACCCCATATTACCATCATTCCAAAATTCATGCAATATACTAATGCAATATTCTAACAACTAAAATGATCATAAGGACCTTGACTCCACTTAAACAATAACCAATTCAAGATCTTCACATAACATGCAAGTATTAAGACTAACCCAACATGACTCTAACATTCTTTGGTCTCAACCATAAGCAATCTAGTTGAACTTCAATAATATAAAAAAAACAACTAGAAACTAAAAATCTGATTTAGACATTTGCACTTAGGATCTTTCATTTCCACTGTTCCGTCGCCACATACTCCAAGCACTTCATCCGCTATGCCACCTTACTGAAGCTTTTCTTTACCTTTATCTTCAGTATAAGGAAATGCAAACTGTAAGAAATAACGCTTAGTAAGTACTTTCTATGCTCACAAAAACATGAAACGTATGAAATCATGCAACTAGTTCTCTTACCCTTTATACATTGATACACATGTAAACATAACAGGAAATCATAACTCTGAATACATGTCTCTTGTATAAACCATGCTATTAGGTATTTTAAAACTTGCAAACAGTGTATCTGAACTGGAATAATTAACTTGAAAAAACTTTTACTTGTACTTATACTGATACTTCAAATTAATAATCATTCTGAATATGGGCCCGACATAGTACCAATGCACGCTTTCCTAATAGCCGGGGTGGCCAACCACCGAACCTACTAGGGTAACTGAAACTGAAGGCCTTGGCCCGTGGGCGAAACTGATGTCTGGTACATGCCTTTTCAAAAGTAAAATACTTCCTTTATACTTATATTCTTATACATACTGAAAAGAAATGCTCTTAATCCTCTAAACCATGAATGGGGAGCACCATAAAGATCATTATACTCTTGATCCCCAAAACTGAAATGGGGAGCATACTGAAGATCGTTGTGCTCTTAATCTCCAATTCGAACAGGGAGCATCTTTAAATTTTCTTTATAAAGGAAATATTTTTTTTTACATCTTACTCTACATCATGCATATAATTTTAAGCTACAACTTATCTATAATATGCATGATCATAAATTACATTCTTATCATGGATCTAAACAGGATACTGAATTAACCACGACATAACGGGAAAAATCATGTAACTAAACACCATGCATAACTGGTTCATATACATGCGTATAAACTGCTCAACCATGTAACTGGAAATAACCTGCACATAGAAACATATCAATGACATACGATAACTACTTATACTGCAGGTGAGCAATACTTACTTCCTATGTTTTTTCACCAATTTATACCGTTAGATTTCGTAAAGAGAAGACCTCTGCCAAGTCCTTGAGGAAATCCCTCTTGAAAATCTCTTCTTGAATTATCCCATAGTGGAGAAATTATAGAGGCTCTCCTTTTTTTTCTTTTGTTTTCCTCGGTGGAGAGAGGATCGGCGTTTGGAGAGGAGAGGAGGAGGAGAGGTGGGTTGGTAGGCGGTTGGAGAGAAGAGGTTGGTCGGCGGTTGGAGAGAAGAGGAGGAGAAGAGGTGGGTTGGTTTCGATGCAAGGGTTTTAGGGAAAGGAAAATAGAAAAAAAAATAAATATAAACTGGGGTTTTCCTTAACTTAATTACCCCCTTTAAATGATTAGCTATATTATTCAACTTCTTTCTTTTTCCTGCCTATAGATATATTCTGTTATATCCTACTCATTGGTAATCTTATGACTTAGTGGTAGGAAGCCTATTCCCCCAAACTAAGGGTTCATGGTTCAAGCCCCGACTAACAAACCATTTATTCAATTTTTTTTTTATTATTTCTATTTTCCTCTAAATAGAAAGTATAAGAACTAAAATTATAAATAAAAATAAAAGTATAATAATAAAAAATTTGGTCTGTTACAATATGATACAAAAGTTTCTTTACCAATCATCTCGTAATCGACACTTAGGGTTAATACTAACAACTTCGATAGCTTGGATCTCTTTCGAGTGTCTGGATATGATGTTGAACTAAGACTAGATCTAGACTTTCTCTGAATCTTACTCTGGTCACTTGGAATCAATTCGATCGCTTGAACATCCGATCACTTGGAACCTATTCAGTCACTTGGATTCCCCTTATTCCAAAATATGCATGATAAACACGAGCAAACAACTAACCAAGTCTAATCATGTAGTTTATCTGACCTATTAGGTTTACTTGGTTCTTATTTGGAGTTCACTACTCCAAGACTTTTACCTATGGTTCACTCCCCTAGGATTTTCCTTTGCCAAGCATTCGGTTATCTTGACCTACTTGGACTTGCCTTTTGCTAGACATCCAATCACCCTTGATTAGCCTAGACTAAGCATCCGGTCACACTTGGCCTGTTTAGACTTTTTCCTTGTCTAACATTCAATTTTCTCTCAACCTGTTAGGACTTTCCCTTAGTTGTCACTCTTGACTCGACTTTTTTCCTTTTCTAACATCCAGTTCTCACTCAATCTACTAGAATTTTTTCTTGTTAGTCATTTAGTCAACCTTTGATCTTACTAGACTTACCCTTTGCTAGTCATCTAGACAGCCTTTTCCCTAACTAAACTTACCCTTTGTCATTAATCCAATCAACCTTTGATCTGACAACACTTAACTCACATCCAAATATTTGTTCGTGTTTGGATCAATCCTTAGTTAATACTTGATCAGACAACTATATTGTCAAAAATCAAAATTTGAAAGCTGATTGCACCAACAATCTTTTTCTTTTTGATGTTTGATAATACTCTTAAGTTAGACTCAGTTATTAAGGATCTTATGCCAAACCGAAGGGTTTTAAATGTTTCTAATTTACGTTTTCCTCTCCTACTTTAACATACATAAAAAAAATATAATCTAAGGTTCTCCAATTTTGCATCAACAATATTTAACTTTCGTCAAGATTTCACCTCCTATACTGTCATGAAAGATCTTAACCTTGCTAGGTTGACGGATTCCATCCTTTACATCATGAAAGATCTTAACCCTGCTGTTGTCACGTGCAACATTCCAATTCTGGGCGAGCATGGTCAAGAGGAGCAGGTGACAAGCTGCAGAACGCTAGCTTGTTGGCCAACCACAGGAAGGCATTGGTGCAACGTCAGCTGTTGGTGTGCAGCTTGGGCAGGGACTGCCTACTGGCAGCATAGGGCAAAGCCAGTTTCCTGTTGATGTGGCAAAGGCAACCCACGTGGATGCAATCAAAGAAACCAAGAGGCTGATGGGGCAACACTTGATATGGCTGAGGTGGACAGAACTGTTGACAAGGTGCAACTAACCTACATGGAGTCCAACACAACAGCTAACCAAGGTTTTGGACAGCTGCTCCTACTCAGCAGACGACAGAATGTGGGCACATATATGGAGGAGGTGGCAATTGATGTGGCAACACTTGGGAAGGATAACAGAGTCGTTGATGGAGAAGCTGCTCATGCAGAGGCATCTGACACACCATTGCAACTGGATCCTCAACAGGCAGAACTAAAGGGGGGGTTGTGGACAATGGGAGTGGCGCCAAGACATGGGTTGGATTGTAGACAATCGAAAGCTAGGGACGACAATGAAACTTCAGGAGTATGACTGTCAAAGGAAAATACTAGTTTTGGACTTAGATGACAATGACACGGTTGAAGGCTCCCTAGGATTTTGCTTTGTCGGTTGTTTCATGGGGAGCAACCCGGGGCGAGAAGGCATTGATGGAATCCACGAATCTAAGTATGTATGCAAAAATCAAATAGAATATAATACGATTCGTGAAGTAGATATAGTTTTATCAATATCTACGGCAACAAATAAGCATAAATGAAATGAATGATAGCATAAAAAGAACCTGAGTGCAGTAGAGCGGTCATCGTTCATCTTCGGTGAGATCCGATCCGGAGTTCCTACAAAAGAGGAAGGTAGGTCTTCCGTAGAGTTCTAGAGTGAAGACGTCGTAAACCTTAGCCGATAAGATGCTATGGATCTATTAGAATGTCAGTCCCTACGAGAACCATGCCCAATATATAAAGAGTGGGTCAGATCCATTATCAGCCCATTATCAATAATGGATTCGTACTCTAACGGGTTCTACACATTAAATCCCCACAATAAATAGCTGCAATTTGTAAACCAATAAATAGATCACTTAATCGGGTTCGAACCAATACGGCACAATCGAACGATTACAATAATCACATATAAATTCACTTCCAACAATCTTCCACTTGAGTTACATGAGATTCTGAATATAACATATATCCGAAAATTCTTTAGTTGAGCTCACTATGCCGTATTGAACTAAATCAATCTGGTCCATTAACTTTATTAGTATAAGACTAAAGTGATCATTGTTACTTTATATATGTAATCGGTATCATGACCCATCAGTAATCACAATACCAATGTCATAAATATAACATAGATCAGATGTGAACGTGTAGCATGAGAATTACATGAAGTGTGATCTACACATGTCAATTCCCAAATGATCCTTCTTATGACCCATAATAGGGTCTTCATCACGTTTGCAAGCACCATATGCTAAACTGCAAACACCATATGCTAAACTGCATTAGCAAACCATGATCAGCTTATGACTCAATAGTAAGTCCTACATCACAATTACAATCACCATATGTTAACCGCATTAATAAATCATGATGTCTTTATACAGAGTATATCAAAGATAAAATATACATGTATTTTCCTATCTTAGTGTACACATTAAAATAAAATATACATGTGTCTTAATTATAGAGCATCATAAATAATAAAGTAATACAAACTCCCACTTAATGGGTACTTCATCCATATGAAGAATCCTCATTTTCAACCCACGTTGATAATGGATATGAAGTCTGTCCTAATATGCTCTATCAAAGCTTGACCACTCTGAACTCTTTCTTTTAACTGTTTGACACTTTATGTCGATGCACAATGAAGTCGACATGCCACAATTGTTCTAGGCCTAAAATTTTGCATACTTATTATCACAGTTGATTCCAAATGACCATCAAGGCCTCAAATGATCTTTAATCCTGTGATAAATTTTGCAATCATATTGGATGTTCTGTACCAGTTTATTAATTCATGCTTCATTATTAAGAGGGCTATCAATGTCTGTCAAATGCTTTTTCAAATGATAGCTTTTCCTAACAACATGAAGAAATGTCTTAATATAAACCTCTCACCGTCCAGACATCCATCAAAATGCAAAGTTTTAATATCTAATCACCTCAAGACAATCAAATCTTCGCTATGTGAGTATTTTAAAAAATTTATTCCAAATCCTACGAGATTCTCTTTGCAATGTATTTATTTATGTATCTGCGTAACATTCCTATTATGTACACTTTAACAAATATGTACATACATATGGATATATGAGACTTCCTACTGCTAATGCATAAGAAAGTTTCTTTATCTCATTAATTTCAAGTTCACAATGTGGACATTATTGCAAGCTAAATTTGTCACCAAGATCTTTCATTTCAAATTTACCTGATTGGAATGTTTTAATCTCATGCAACAATTATTTATAATTTCTTGCCAACAAGATGTCATTCACATGCAAGATAAGTATTACAAACTTGCTCCCACTGAACTTGGCATATATGTATTGATCAATTGGATTCTTTTTAAAATCAAATAAAGTTACCACTTGATCAAATTTGACAGGATGCCAATTTTTAAGCCTTAAATGAACTTCTTTAATTTACATAGAAGATGTTTTAAATCATCAGATTCAAAGTTCCCTAGTTGTACTATGTATATCAATTCCTCAATGTCTCCATTAAAGAATGAAGTCTTAACGTCCATTTGATGTAACTCCAAATCATAATGAGCTACAAGTGCCATGATCACCCTATGGGGTCTTTCATCATACAAATGAGAAAGTCTCCTTTGTAATCTAGATTTACTTTCTGAGTGAATCCCTTGGCTACAAGGCATGGCTAATGCTTTTTGATATTGCCTAGTGAATCCCATTTGGTTTTAAATATCCATTTACAACCAACAGATTTCACTCCTTCAGGTAATTCGACAAGCTCCCATATGTCATTGTCTTCTATGGACTTCATCTCATCCTTCATGACTTTAGTCCATTTTGTAGGGTTAGAATACTATTTGACTTTCTGAAAAGATGAAGAATCATCTTTTAGCAAAATGTCAAACTCATATACATATTCTTCGAGATAAACCTGATCACGCTAAATAGTGCATCTCCTTTCCCTAGTAGATCTACTTAGTGGCACTTCTGTACTTAAGGCCTTTGAGGTGCTTGAGGAATCTGCTCAACCATAAGAGGGTGTACCTCAACCTGAGCAGATGGTTCCTCTACTTGTATAGGGGAGAATATAGGGACATCATGAAGTACTACTCCTATCGAATGTGCAACCACAATAATATAGGGTATAGTAATCATACCACTACTATTTGCTCCTGTAGTAACACAGGTAGGATGACAAGTGCTATTTTCGTCAACCTGAGTTAAGTGCTCCCACTGTCCTCAATGAACTTGACATTTTTCATTTTTAAAAGAACCTATTTTAGGGGGTCATAACATTTAAATCCCCTTGACCTTTTAGAATACTCCATAAAATGACAGTTAATAATTCTTAAGTTCAGTTTCTTTTTATTAGGCTTGTAAGGCCTAGCCTCATCTGGACAACCCCAAACATGTACATGTTTAATACCATATGGGGTTTTACTCACTGCCTAATTAGGTACTCTATTGAGTAAATCTTTCATGTGTATAAAACTTCCCAAATGCAGCATGCTAAAAAAATTCAAATGCATTTCCAAAGTCAAGATCATGAGAATATAGATCTTTAATGTAATCAAATCCTAATAATCTAGCACTCAAAGTAGAGATTAAGGTATACCTTCGGGACAAAGCATTTGCAATAGTAATTTCCATGCCTCGTTTATACTGATCGCATAAGAAAATGATTCAATGAACTCCATCCATTTTGCATGACATCTATTAAACTTGCTTTGGCCCTTTAAATACTTCAATGATTCATGATAGGTATGAATGACAAACTCTTTAGGCCATAAATAATATGGCCAAGTCTCTAAAGTCCTCACCAAAGCATGCATCTCTTTGTCATAAGTTGGATAGTTCAAAGTTGCTCCATTGTGTTTCTCACTAAAATAAGTAAGTGGTTGACCTTTTTGTATTAGCACAACTCCAAAACCTATTCTTGAGGCATCACTCTCAATTTCAAAGGTTTTAGCGAAGTTAGGTAATGTAATTAATGGTGCAGAACTTAGATTCTCCTTAAGTAAGTTGAAATCCCAATGAAACCTAACATTCTTTTTAACAATTTCATTCAAGGGTGAAGCTAGAGTACTAAATTTTTTAACAAATCTTCTATAGAAACTAGCTAGCACAAGAAAGCTACGTACCTCTATTATAGTTTTTGGTGTTGGTCATTCACGAATCCAAATATGAAGGGGACTCTTTGGTGAGATATACTTGTATAATCTCTTAATTCTTGAAAGAACGTATGAACTTATTGAGTTTGTCTCGTGGCATTCAAATAATTGAAACTTATCACCCTCGGAGTGTGGTGTTTCTTATCTTTTGTAGTCTTGGTTCATTCTAGTACTTGGTTGCGGGTCAAGGCTCAAATTCTTGTCTTCTAGTCTTGGGATTCTATCCATCGTTGTCTCGAGTTCTATCATAGTTGTTGGTGGAGTTCATATCATCAAGTATAAATGGGGTATGGAAAATTATGTTGTAGATGCTTTGTCTCGAAGGTATTCCTTTCTCTAGTTTGATCATTATATTTTTTGGAAATGCATTTGAATTTTGTAAACATGATGCATTTGGTAAGTTTTATCGGCATGAGGGATTCCTTTTTAGGGAAAATAAGTTGTGTGCCTAATTATTCATTAAGAGAATTATTAGTCCAAGATGCTAATTGTAAGGGACAAATGTGTTGGGACCGTTGTGACCGCTAGAGGGGGGGAGGTGAATAGCATCGTCGATGCTTGATGTAATTTGTTCACGTTTGATCATCTACAATCTTGTTAGCACAGCAGAATGATAATAACAAATATAAACAACAAGATACACAACCACAATGCGAGATATAATGTGGTTCGAAACTGAATGGTTCCTACTCCATGGATCGAGCTCAAACAAGCTCTAGCGATGCGTACACACACCACTAATAAGAATATCTCCTTCTTGACACAAGTCGGAGATGGAGAAACCTTTTACAATAATTCTTACAACAATAAGAAGTAAATGCAAGCTAATACAAATAAACTACACAAATACAAGTAAAGAAAACTTTACACAATGTGAACTTGAGTGTTGGCTTTTGGTTGCTTGAAAAGTAGCCTTGGAGACCCTGAATCACACCAGCAATTCGCCCCAAAAGCTCCCAAAGAACCATGATTGAAATATCCTCCACGAGCTCCCTTTAAATCTGCTACCTGGGCTGGATTTCTCCTATCATTCTACTGATCGGGATCATCAGTCGACTGATGACACTGTTGCTATGAGACAATGGTGCGATCTACGATGGAAAAATCCAATGGATAGGACATCAGTCGACTGATAGAGCCTTCACTCGATTGTTAACCCTAGCAGTCGAGTTCGACTCCATTCTGTGTCCGAATTCTCGAGCACCAGTCGACTGATCATCAGATCAGTCGACTACTCGAGCAAGCAGTCGATTGCCCACCTCTGGCAGTCGACTGCTAGGGCACTCCCCGCAGTCAAACCCTAGTTGACTCACTCTAGTCAACTGCCTATATGTCCCAGTCGACTGATACACCTCAAACATGAGGTTTTACCCCAAGTATGGTGCCCCCATACTTGCTAGACCACCCTTAGCCTAGACCTAAGCCTTCTAGCCACCTCCGTCAACCTCTCGCCTATCGGATCCCTCCAAGTCATCCATGACTTGTTCATCCATATGCTAGCCTTCATGTGCTTCCATCAGCTATGTCATGCTAATGGTGTCTACACCGCCAAGGCACATTGGACATATGTTGCCAAGACTCCCGCTTGGACTTTACACCGCCAACCATTAGACTTATGCTGCCAAGACTCCCGCTTGGACTTTACGATGCCAATATCAAACCCCTTGGACTTTCCAAATGCCAAGTACTCATGACTTGGACTTTTACCATCAAGACTACACCCTTGGACTTACGTGGTCAAGACTACAATCTTGGACTTTCCAAATGCCAAGACTCAAGCTTGGACTTTCCCTTGCCAACCCATGTTGAACTTTACATGCCAAGACCCATGCTTGGACTTTTCCTTGCCAAGACCCATGCTTGGACTTTACATGTCAAGTACTCAAGACTTGGACTTTCCATGACATGGTCAACTCCAATCAACCATCAAAATCCCCCTCGAGTCAAACTCAAGTCCGGTCAATCATAACCCAAGTCGATTGCACCAACAATCTCCCCAAAATATTATCAGACATCAATGTCAAACCTCCATGTCAAACATCAAAATATCACTCGAGTCAAACTCGAGTCTGGTCAATCGTGACTTGGGCCGATTTCACCAACAAAATGGAACATTTTGGAGCTATCAAAAACTCTAGATATTTTGATTGAGAATTTTTTTGGTCTCATATGAAATGAGATGTAGTCAAGTTTAGGCCTAATTTCTATCTTTATTTAGGTTGTAATGGTCACTTAAGCCCGATTTAATTATGTAGTCTACTTAGGTTTTTTCTAAATGGGTTTCCCTTTGGCATTTTAGGGGTTTTAGATCACCCTAAAGCTATAAATAGAGGGGGTGGCAATCACACATGTAATCTTTGACTTGTTTCAATCTATAGCATGGTGAGACTCTCACTTGTTGGTTCTTCATTGAGTTAGAACTTATCGAGACATTCCCTTATGGAGTTCAAAGACTTATCGATCTCAATTCCTAGGTTGTGGCGTATTCCATCTTCTATACCAAGGTTAGTGTTTTCTTAAGCATTATGTTGAGGTTCTTTCCATCTATCTTATCGATTTAGACTTTCCATATTTTCTTCTTTCATTTTGTTGTGGGTTCTTGAGACTTTCCTCTCATCAGGTTCACATCAATGTCACCCATTTAAGGTATATTTTGAGTGTGTTGAAAGAAGAAAAGTTTTTTGCTAACCTCAAGAAATGCTCCTTTTGTACTGAAAGAGTTGTGTTTCTTGGTTTTGTTGTAAGTGCTAAAGGCATTGAGATGGACAATGAAAAGGTGAAAGCAAACCAAGAGTGGCCTACACCGATAACAATTAGCCAAGTGAGGATCTTCCATGGTTTGGCCAGCTTCTATAGATGGTTTGTTCATAATTTTAGTAATATTGTATCTCCTCTTACTGAAGTTGTAAAAAAAAAAAGGTCATTCAAGTGGGGAGAGGAGCTAGAGAGATCATTCAACACATTAAAAGAAAAGCTAAGCTATGCTCCTTTACTAGTCCTACTAGATTTTTTCTAAAACATTTGAAATTGAATGTGATGCTTTTGGTAATGGTATAGGTGTTGTGCTTATGCAGGAGATGAGACCCATTGCTTACTTCAATGAGAAGTTGAGTAGAGCAACTCTCAACTATCCCACATATGACAAGGAGATATACACGTTGGTGAGGGCATTGGAGATATGGTAGCATTACCTTTGGCCGAAAGAATTCATGATTCACTTGGTTCATCAATCTCTAAAGCATTTGAAGGGACAACATAAGTTGTACCGACACCATGCTAAATGGGTGGAGTCCATTAAGACATTTATCAGATATAAACAAGGCAAAGAGAACATGGTCACTGATGCATTATCTCAGAGATATGCTTTACTTTCCTCTTTAGATACGAAATTTCTTAGATTTGAGTATATCACGAACTTATATGCTAATGATGCTGATTTTTCTGATGTGTTTAAAGTATGTGAAAATGTTGCATTTGGTAAGTTCTATGGCATGATGGATTTTTATTTCGTGAAAATAGATTATGTGTGCCTATGTGTTCATTGCATGAATTGTTTAATAGGAAAGTCCATGGTGGTGACTTGATGGGGCATTTTGGTGTTAATAAGACTTTAGGAATTTTGCAAGATCACTTCTTTTAGCCTCATATGAAACATGATGTGGAGAAAATTTGTGAGAAGTGTATCACTTGCAAACAAACTAAATCTAAGTTGAAACCACATGTCTTGTATACTCCTTTGCCTATACCTAGTGAACCTTGGATTGATATTTCGATGGACTTTGTTTTGGCATTACCCCTGACTAAGAGGGGGAAACTCAATCTTTTTCGTAGTAGATAGGTTTTTCAAGATGACACATTTCATTCCATGTCATAAAACTGATGATGCCTCACATGTTGCTAAGTTATTCTTTAGAGAGGTTATTAGGTTGCATGACATGCTTAGGACCATTGTATCTGATAGGGATGCAAAGTTTTTTGAGTTATTTTTGAAAGACTTTATAGGAAAAATTGTGAACTAAATTATTTTTCTCTACTACTTGTCATCAACAAATCGATGGCAAACTGAAGTTGTCAATCGAACTTTGTCCTTCTTACTCCATGTTGTCATTAAAGAATTTGAAAACATGGGAAGATTGTCTACCTAATGTTGAATTTGCTTACAATAGAAGTATACATTCTGCGACTTAGTTTTCTCTATTTCAAGTTGTTTATGGATTTAATCCCTTGTTGATTTGATTCCTTTGGCTATGAGTGAGCATGTAAACTTAGATGTTAAGCAAAAGGCTGAATTCGTGAAGTTGATTCATGAATATTCACGACTAAATATTAAGAGAAAAATCCAACAATATGTTCAATAAGCTAACAAGGTGTGCAAGAAAGTTGTGTTTGAATCGGGAGAGTGGGTTTGGATGCACCTACCAAAGGAGTGATTTCCAGAGACATGATGTTCTAAACTTCTACCTCGAGGCGATGACCCATTTCAAGTGATGGAGTGCATCAATGATAATGTCTAGAAACTTAAATTGCCAAATGAGGATAGTGTACATTCTACTTTTAATGTTGCTGATTTGTCTCCATTTGATGTAGGTAATGATTTGAGGGAAAATCCTTTTCAAGAGGGGGAGAATGATGTATACATCAAGGGATTGTTCGTCAGCTTAGGGCTAAATCTAAGAGAGATCATTTATCCCTACCAAAAGGCTCAGTTACAAGACTTCGAGCAAAGAGTGTCAAAGAAACACTAAATGAGACAATCGAAGAATATTGGGTTGATTATGAGAAAGGAGAGACCAAGATAAGCCCAAGTGCATATTAAGGCCTATCCCATGTAGTAGGGATTATCTATCCATGACTCAGCCTTGCATGATGGTTGAAAGAATGCTAAATAAGTATGGGGGCTCATTCATGCACCAAATAAGTATGAAGACTAGGGTATTGGTTTCTAAGTTATTTAATTTCTCGCATGTAGGCATTTTTATTCTTAATTATTTACATGCATGCATTTTAGTACTTTTACTTGTTTACTCCCATTATGCAACCATTTTAGGCCTATCCCAGTATGAAGACTAAGGTATTGGTTTCTACTTTTAAGGGAGGGAGTTTTGAAAATGAAAGGAAGACTTTTTTATGAGATATATTTCTGTGATCTCTTAGTTCTTGAAAGAACTTCTGAACTTATCAAGTTTTTTCACATGACATTCAAACAACCAAAACATATCACCCTTGGGGTGTGGCGTTTCACTTCCTTCATAGTCTTGGTCAAGCTCTTGGTTACGAGTCAAGGCTCAAGCTTGTCTTCTAGTTCCTTGGGTTCTATCCATCGTTGTCTTGGATTTTATCACATTTGTTGGTGGGGTTCGTATCACATTCTAAATAAACTTCTGGATCAATTTTTCTTTGGAAGGATGGAATCTTTAACTTTATTCCTCCTAGGTCATTATTCCTTCTATTTCAGCCAAACCTATCCACTCTATGCGCGTTCCTATCGCCTCTATATCCAATCCAACTTTGGTTGTAGTTTCTCTCACCAAATTCTTCCGCCTCCTTTTCTTCTACATCAACCCATTCAACACGTATTTGTTGTGGCACTATAGAATGTTCTTGCTAATGTCTTTTCGGTGTCCCATTTCCACTCGATCCAATCTCCCATTGATAGATTCTAATTCAACCCTCATCATCCGCCACATTTCCCCCATCAATGCTTGAAATTGTAGATTTGGAAGTTGTCTAACCTCCTCAACTACACCCTCCTCTTGGTTGTTGGACATTTCTACAAAGATGAAAGAAATCTCACAAGCACTCCCTCACGTATTTTCTCTCTCTTGATATTAGGGCACTCACACTCGTGTTTGCTCACAGTTAGGCTCTCAATCGATGATATCTCTTTAGTTCTTAATCAAAATCTAGAACAAATCAAAATATCACATAACAATTCAAAACAAGAGAAAACAACCAAAACTTTAAGAGAAAATGGGTTAGTGCCTATAAGATTTATATATCTCCACAATAATATTATATTGTTCACTTTGGACCTAATCCCTCACGGTTTTATTTTTTTTATTATACCCAAAAGGTCTCATTCAAATGGAGACATCTTTTTATCTTATAAGCATCTTTTTCATGTCTTACCAATGTGAGACTTTGATTGTATTCTCAATATTCCCAATAATCCCCCCTCAAATGAAGGACCACATTGAGTCCCCCCTAAAGCCTATCTGTCCTCAAAGGACTTATTCTTCTTGATTGCCAACTCTCAACCCACTAGGTCTTCCTTCCAACTATCTGGTCCTCTTGACCTAGCTGGACTTCCTACCAGTTGTTCGATCCTTCTGACCCAACTAGACTTCCTACCAATTGTTCGGTCCTCCGTACCCAACTAGACTTCTTGCTCGATATTTGGTCCTCTTGATCCGGACATGGGAGCCTCACTTCATTCATTCGAGGTGCATAGATTAACATGGACCATGACTATGATACCAATTGTCAGTGCCTATAAGATTTATATATATCCACAATGATATGATATTTGTCCACTTTGGGTCTAATCCCTCATGATTTTATTTTTGGATTATACCCAAAAGGCCTAATTCCAATGGAGATACTTTTTCATCTTATAAATATATGATCTTTTCCATATCTTATCAATGTGAGACTTTGATTTTATTCCCAATACTCCCAACAAAATGAAAGAGTATAAGATTGCGAGAAAATCTAGGAAACAAGAAATGAATTGTTGATTTTATTTCAAATGGTTCAATGAAACTTTGACTTGCACAAACAACTTCTTCTTCTTCTTTTGATACTTATTTTTTCACCATGATTTTTTTTATAGAACAACAAGTAAAGATAGATTTAACACTTGCCTTTGAAATGAAACTTTGATATCAGATGATACGAACCCATCAACAAATGTGATAAAACCTGAGACAATGATGGATCAAACCACATGAACTAGAAGATAAGAGTTTTAGCCTTGACCCATAACCAAGAACTAAAACAAACCGAGATTGCGAAGGAAGAGAAATGCATCATCCCAAGGGAGATAAGTTTTGGTTGTTTGAATGCAATGAGAACAAACTCAATAAGTTCAGAAGTTTTTTCAAGAACTAAGTGAGCACACAAATATATCTCACTAAAAATTCTCTTTTCTTTTCATATTCTGATCTCCCTCTCTTATATAATTGAAGCAATGATGCGACGGTTAATCACGAGACTCTGCATTATACTGTCAGGGGTTGATTCCACCCTAGTTGTGCGCGTTGTGTGGGTGGCGATAGAAATCAACCCCGTATCCCAGCGTGGTCGGCTCATCTGGAGCTCGCATGGATTTCCAACGTGCTTGGACTGTACATCATCCTGATTTATCCATGTCGATCGATGGAAAACTTCTGTGGGGCCGGGCCGATTGGCCATCAGAATTAGTGGGAAGAAATCGATCCGATACCTAATATAAATAAAAAAAAAATAAACAAGTAAGAGTACTAAAATGCATGCATGCAAACAATTAGTACTACCCATGCCTGCATGAAAGCAAATAAACAACTTAGAAACCAAAAATACCCAAGTCTCCATACTTATTATATTATATAATATATATATATATATATATATATATATATATATATAAAGTTAAGTTAAAATAATATAATTTAAAACAAAATAAATAAAATAAATTTATTTATTTATTAAAAAGAAATTTAGTTATTTATTAATATTTTAGTTAATAATTTCAAGATAAGATTTTCGTAGATTGGACTAAGTCTAATTATTATTAATCATCATACTGATTATTTCAAATAAATCTAAAGATATACATATTAAGCCTAGGTTAGATTTTTAATAAAGGGCTAAGTGGAATTAGGGATTTATCTCATTCTCTTTTTCTTCCTTGTGCTCTATCTCCATGCGCTGTCGCCACCGCTCCCGCTTCGTCGCCGATGCACGCATGCAGACACCATGCGAGTGTCGCCTGCAACAACTGCTGCCAGCTCCGACGTTGCCAGTCGCATCTCCGACCACTGTTGACCTTTGACTCACGTGCACAGTTGCGTTGTGAAATCACAGAAGCTGCCCATCGCGTCACACTCGCAGGAACTCCTCGCGCACACCTTCGGCGCATGCTACTGCATCGCTGTTGTCCACCACCAAACCGTGGACGAAATCCGTCAACCGCCAACGGCGACAGCGTCGGATTCCGACGTCGTGCACAGTAGGTAAGGTTGAGTTTGTTTTGTTTTAATTTAATTGATTAAAGTTTGATCAATAATTTAATTAACAGTTTCATTTGATGAAAACTAGATTAATTAGTTGTGCTGATTATTTAAAATTAGGATGTTAATTAACTAACGGTTGATTAATTAATAAGCTTGACTAATCCATTTATTTGGATTAATTAATCTGAGTTAGGTTAATTATTTAATATGATTTTTTTGATTAGTATAATTAAGATCATTTAGAGTTGGGAATTTTTAATTAATTAATTAAATTTGTATAATTAATTAATTACGTTAATATAATGGAATTAAGTTGTGATTAATCCATTAATAATGGGATTAATTGACTTAAATAAATAATTAGGCTATGATGAAACTAGTAGATTCATAAATTGATAATTAACCTGGTTAGATAAATTCACTGGATTAATAAGCTACTTAATGGAGTTAATTTGACTAATATGTTATTGGGAGTTATTAGGCTAATTATAAGTAGTAATTAAATGAGTTTAGATTAATGAATCCATTTACTCGATTAATTAAATATGGATTATTTGGGTAAACTGATTTATTGGATTAATACAACGGATCTAATTAATTAAAAAATCAATATATTAATTAAAAACATTGCAATTAATGGAATAAGGATATGAAGAGTCAATTAAATTAACAAGAAGATTCACAATTGATTAGATAATCAATTTAGAGATTAATTGATAGTTGAGTTAATAA
The DNA here is from genome assembly GCA_025175895.1 of Wurfbainia villosa. Classification (NCBI taxonomy): domain Eukaryota; kingdom Viridiplantae; phylum Streptophyta; class Magnoliopsida; order Zingiberales; family Zingiberaceae; genus Wurfbainia; species Wurfbainia villosa. The sequence continues at coordinate 62,782,139 of CM045997.1, forward strand.
TGATTTAATTATGACAGAGTTGAGAGTCGAAGCAACTCCTCTTTATTTGATCTTTTTAGATCTTTTGATTTTAGTGCATGATTATTTTGGTTACAATATTTTATTTAGGTTACAGTACCTTTCCACTCTGTTTTTTCTAGTATTGCTTTGACCGTATAATTGCTTGACCTTTTTATACTCTACTTGGTTTGAGAGTTGCTTCTCATCATTAACATGTAATTATTTATTCTAGTGTTTGATTGATATTACAGTTATGTTATTGTTTATTGCTTCGGTATAAATTAGTAGACGTTATTGGTATATGCTTATTTATTTATTATTTCGGTTGATATTGTGATTGGACTAATAGAGATAGTATGATTAAGATGAGATTATTCCTTAGAAGGTATATAACGTTTCTCATATATCGATTGCTAACTATGTCTCTCATTCATGGTTAAGAGAGTTTGCAGTAGAGTGTTATTACTTTTGAATCATGGTTGCATTTGTATATCTGTGGTCGATCATATCTCCCATTCATGGTTGAGAGAATCTTCCATAGAGTTATACTCTTAGACTACCCATTCGGAGTTAGTGATAGTTGGTTTTGTGTGTCGTCTGTAGCTAGATAGCTACCTTACATGTTAACTTCCCACGAGATTCGTTTGTGGTAGTATGTTGTTGCGTGCATGATTGAACTGGTAGAAATAGCATAATTTAGACGAGATTATTCCTTAGAAGAGAATTTAAGGAATGAAACAATATTTATGGAACACGTGCTTATTAGTAGATTTATTATCTTTATCGGCCTTGATAGGCGTTTCATGTTAGATGGGTTGGAACCCTAGGCTTAACCATCTCAACGTGTTTATTAGTAGATTGATGATCTTTATCGACCTTAATAGATGTGTCATGCTTGATGTGTTGGATAACCCTAGGCTTAACGACCTAGGATAATCGACTGCCCACGAGACCCATTCGTCGTAGCATGTTGTTATGTGTAGTCAATAACTAGATAATTCTATACTTTGACTACCCACGAGACTCATTCGTGGTAGCATGTTGTTGCATGCAGTCAATAGCTAGATAACTATTTACTCTGTCTGCCAACGAGACTCATTCGTGGTAGCATGTCATTGCCCGTAGACATTGAGTCTTTATATTGCCTGTCTATCCATGAATCTTGTTCGTGGTAGCATGAGGTTGTGCGTAGACATTGCTTTGTGTATTGCCTATCTGCCCACGAGTTACATTCGTGGTAGCATGTTGTTGCTCGCAAATAGTACCCCTTGGTATTACCTCGAGAGCCATGAGGCTTTATCGCAGTATCTTGATGTGTATTTCTTGTAGTTTTGTAGTTGATTGTGCATGTCACAGGTGCATTTATTATATGGCTAACCAGGTTAGTTGTAGATTGATACTGGTATACTGAGGTTTGGGTCACTAGAGTTTACTTTCCTTTGACCGCCATTATATTTATATTATCATGCATTATCTTTCTATACACCCACTGAGTGATTTGTACTCACTTCCTCTTTTCTTTGACTTCCAGGTTAGCTGATAGAGGGCGTGTCATGTTGACCTACCTTCGCATCGCTCAGAGAGTCCCTTGCCGTGTTGGTCCCACTGCATTGTTGAGATGTCGATTTGTTTTCTTTATTGTTATCGCATTTTGTTTACGCACTTTGGATTTTGTCGCAATTTGATTTGGATGTCATAAATCTATTTTCTTTTACTGACTTATGTTTTAGTCATGCATGCATGCAATTAATAAAATAATTATATTTTATATTTTTGATTATTTCAAAGTTTTTACCATATTTGGTTCCAGTAATATATTTCGGAATATTATCACTAAGGGGCTTCTCCGTTAGTTGGATGACGAATATGCTCCCGAGGCATGACAATTTTATTGGTATCAGAGCCAGGTTTGCGATTTTGATTTGTGGGTTTTGTGTTTCGATATTTTTTCTCTTGGTTTTTGGAGTTCTTGTATTTTGGGACCAAGCAAGCTGAAGGACATCTCTGAACTATAGGAAAAATTGTTGTCTTTAATAGTCACTGTACTTTCCTCGAGTAATAGGAAGTTATCACTATGTTCTTTTGTTAGGTACTCACTTAATTGGTTACAACAGGAAATGCCACCTAGTGAAACTGCCCCAACTCATGGTCGTGGATGAGGTCAACCTCGAAAGTGACCTATTGATGCTGTGAGATCTAATACAATATCGGAAATGTAGACTCTTTGGAGGTGCCGACTGATGTCAAGTTAGGAAGCTAGGGTTAGGTCACCAACCACCCATTGGAGGTCAAGGAGTAACCCCTCAGAGAGTACCAGTCTCTACCACTACCGATTGGGTCATGGACAAGGTGTGTATACCTACACTGGCCAAAACGATGAAGGATCATTCTACATTATCTCACGACATACAGATCCATGGGTTGCTCATGCATAGATGGACAATATAGAAGACTCATTTGGATACATAACATGCATGGATGCAAAGAACGTGGAGCTTGTTGTGTATCACTTACGAGATCAGGCCATCACATGGTGGAAAATGCAGCGGATGATTTTTGCAGAACAGAGCATCAAGTGGAAACTATTCTGAGAGATTTTTGAGAGATAATATTTTCTGACCTCTTTCGGTATAAGTTGTCGTCAGGAGTTTCTAAATTTTAAGCAAGGCGATCGAAGCATCATGGATTACAATGTAGAATTTAATCAACTTGTAGAATTTTACCCCACTCAGGAGCCCAAGACTATGATTGTATGCTCCAGTTGTCCAAGGTCTTATAGCTTATATTCGAATTAGAATGTCTGCATCCCTCATAGGTACTTATTGAAAAGTGTTAGACCAAGTCATACTGATCGAGATGAGCCAACAACAAGTAACTTAGGAGAAGGAATCAGAGAGATAGATATTGCAGATAGTCTCAGACAGAGGATAAGAAGGTCGGTGGTCAGAAAGCGCGAAGTCATACTTAAAAGTTATGATCTAGCACTGGAGGAGCCTCTCAACTAGTGAATTTAGCTCGAACATCCTCCGAGTCGACTAGCAAAAGAGATCATATGCCATTAGTTTGGTAAGATGTTATTATTGTAAATTAGTTATAATGACACTGTCAAAGGAGACTCTAACATCCCGCTACAAAGTAATAGAGTTGCCCTTAGATTTTGGTAGTCATATCTTGACATGAGATTAGACTACCATCTACTTAGAGTAAGAGATTCTGATATATAAAAATCTTAGCACAAATGTACTAGATCTCACACTTGCTGAAGATGAGAAGACTAGTAACCGATGTTGGTGCAATCGCCCAAGTCACGATTGACCAGACTCGAGTTTGACTCGAGTAGTGGTTTGATGTTTGACAATGGGTTGACCATTGTTTGATAATGGGTTGACTATATGGTTGACATGGGATTGACAATATGATGGAAAGTCCAAGCATGGGTCTTGGCAAAGGAAAGTCCAAGCTTGAGTCTTGGCAAATAGAAAGTCCAACATGGGTTGGCAAGAGAAGTCAAAGGATTGATATTGGCGGCGTAAATTCCAAGGGTGGAGTCTTGGAAGCATACGTCCAATGGTTGGCAGTGTAAAGTCCAAGCGTGTATCCTAGCAGCGTAAGCCCAATATGCCTTGGTGGTGTAGACTAGCTTAGCATGACAATAGCCGATGGAAGTGTTGGTGCAGTAGGCACCAGATAATTGAACCTGAGTTTTGATTATGACAAAGACCCAAAGTTAAGGTCATATTATTGTCTAACGAGCTGAACCAAGTGTGCAGGAATAGTTAAGCTGAGCTGAAGGTCGACAACACGCGGAGAATCCCGAGTCGATAAACCGTGGTAGTCGGGCGACACCGGGAGAACTTCGAAGGGAGCCGAAGAACTCAGGTGGAGACCTGAAGCAAAGCTACAAGTCACAAAAGGACCTAAGGTAAGCTCATGTGAGTGAGTGAAAGTAAGGACGGGTCCTCCGTACGGGGATATCCTTAGGCGGCGATCCGATCAAGACTTCCCATGAAAGATTTAGGTGGAGATCAGACGGATAGTGGCCGTCGAATTCACTCTTATTATTTTGATTTCGAGCTAACTCTTTGATGCAACTGGATACCCTAGCTAACAATCGACTGATGATTCATCAGTTGACTGATTAAGGATAAACAGTCGACTGCCATTCAAATTCCAGCTTCGAGGAGAGTTAAACTTCATCCCCTTATCTTAGGGTGAGGTGACCATTTTGGATGAAACTTGAGATCAACGTCCACTAGGTTGGATGACTATAAAAGAAGGGGGGTTTCACCCCTTTAGGTTATCATTCAAGCTCTCCAAAAGCCTCTGTAATGCTGCTCCTCTACAATAATCATACGATGCCGAAGCACTGCAGAAACGACGACGACACAAGCTCGACCTCCATTCTTTGAGTCGTCGGTATCAGTTCACATTACTTCTCATTTCTAGTTGTTGTAAACTTCTTGTTATCGAGATTTTATTGTATTGAGGAGAGGGCGTTTGTCTCTCTACCTCGAGTGTTTTCGTGATTTTATAATCGTTGTCTCCTACCTCTAATGAGGAGGAGACGTTTTAGTGATTTACCCTCCGTATGTGGTCTCGGACTGCTAGAGCCTTGGATTAGAAGCCGGTAGGCTGTGAATCAAGTAAAACTAAGCCATGTTCATTTACTTTCCACTGTGTATTTTACTCTTACACTTGTGTTTTAGTCGAATCGACGAAAAGTTTCTCGTGCGTTATTCACCCCCCATTAGCGCTCTTTTTACGATCCAACAATTGGTATTAGAGCGGGGGCACTACGATTTGGTGTAACCACCAATCTAGCATCTTGATTAAGTTTCTTTTTGTATTATTTTTTCAATTCATAGCATTTTTCATTTCATTAAATTCCTATCTCCCGCACTACTAATCCAATATGAGAGTCTTGGTACTTTCTTTTGTTTATGTGTTTGCGAGGTTTTTTCTTTTCTTCTAAATGGCCCATCTCGAAGGGTTTAGCACCGTCCGACCTCTATTTTACAATGGATACGACTTCTGTTACTGGAAGGGTCGGATGGAGTGCTATTTAAAACCCAAGTAGAGATGTAGATCGTAATCCAAACCGGGTTCACGCTTCCTACTAATGAAGTTGGTGATGTTAGTAATATATGAGAGGTGTCTTAAGGCAATCGCCTTATGGTTGTACCATTTATTTGATAAATGAAGATTCACTATTTGGGTATACATGTTTTCATGTATTTGATTGGATCTTAAACTCATTTACTAAATGTCCGCAATACGATTCACAGCATGAGAGAATTTGTGATTGAATCACAACTAGTGAGTATCTTTACATGTGTAATTATGATGTATTGGAATTATCCCTAGTCGATGAATTGATGGATTCGGACGCCATCGATTCTGTTGAGACTAGCATGAGGTATACTCTTTGGTTTATCCAAGCAGCTATTTCTCACTGGCTGGTGACATTGGGATGTCCGAAGTTGATCGTGGATGCTAGTTATGATAACTAGTTCATTGGAGTGACCAGTTATAAGACTTCATATGGTTCTCTGTATATATGGATATGTCAATGAAGTTCTTACTGCAGCTTAAGTGCGATGTTCCTTTAACTTGTAGTAATCAAGTCATCTTGGTCATGAAGACTTATGCTTTGACATCTTAATCAAGCATCTCTGAGGAGATGTGGACCCGGGATGATTGGGTATAAGTCGAAGTGGCCGAAGGTGTTTGAATAGACTATAAAAGATTCACCACTCCTTGTGAGGAGATATATACCCATGGCCTCTCATCAGATTGTTACTAAAGTCTTTGGCCAAAGCATTACATGTTTAGAGTAAGGTACTCTTGGATACATGTAGAGTAACTAGAATCCGTAGGACGAGAAAATGATACTTGGGCTAGGTGTGACATAGTCGACCTAGTGGGGACTGACACTATATATAGATCATGTCTTGAACCAAGTGGGTATAAGATGCATGAAGGGAACGGGGAACGATTCATTGTAGCTGCTGAAGGGTTTCAGAAATGGTTCTGGATCAACCATTGATTTTTCAGTTATTTGGGGATCATGATATACTACTAGGTGCCACTCATGATCGTTCTATGATTAATGATTAATTATAGACGACCAACATAAATCGAGAACCTATTTGGTCACACGCACAACGAGTATAATCCGAAATATTTAAAACGAGCTTGAGAATGAGATTCTCAGATCGAGAGAAACTAGTTTTGGTTGGACCAAACAAGGAGCGAGGATGAAATTGTTTCAATCGCAATGGAACCATGGATGAGCCGAGTCTTATGAAGACATGATGGATGAACCAAATTGGTTTGGTTCTAATCCAATGGTGGAGAATAAACCAAAGGGGGTTGGTTTGTTTTAAACGAATGAACCAAAGTTGGTTCGGTTCGTTTTAACTTAAAATAGACCAACTCGGTTCGGTTTATTTTAACTTAAGTTATTGGAGCGGGTTAACAAAATTTGGTTTTGAACCAATAACTCTAAGGATAAGGTTTCTTGATGGTTAAGAAACACGCGCTCTATAAAAACGCGGTTAGAGGTTTGGAGAGCCCTGAGTTTATTTTAGCAATACTCTTCCTCTCCTCTCCCTCTCTTCTCTTTGCCGCCGCCCAAAGAGTCCACGCCGCCCAACCCTTTTGTGTCGCCGTCCACCCTAGCTACCGGCGTCCAGCTACTGCCGGCCACTCCTCCGGCGACCCTCTGGCGACCCTCCGGCGACCCACCTTGGTTTTGGAGACCAAGGATTAGCCGGCCATCTCCTTTGGCCGGCACCAAGTCCTCCACCAAGCTGTCCAATTTTTGGACAGCTTGTTTTCTTCTTGTCGGAGCGTCATTTGGATGGTGTTTGGAGCTCCAACAGAGACTTTATTGCCGGGGATTGGATCTCCGGTAATCCTCATAGGTGGAGCACCAAGGATTCGTCAATCGGTTGACGAATACCTCTCCGGAGAAGTGAGTTTTGGGGACTCATTTTCGAATCCGAATTTTGATTCGGATTGTGATCTTCTCTCGATCATATCGTCTTCGACACGAGACTAGTGACTCCTATGAGGATGAGGCTCATAGATTGGTGAAGCTATCCCGATGGTACTCGGCATGGATACGGATAGAGGCAATTCTAGCGAGAGTTGCTCCGGTTGATGTCATTCCCGCTGCACGTGATACGTAAGGTATAACTAGCATAATTTCCTTTTATTACAAAATTTGAAACTGCGATTATGTCTACACATATTGTACTATGCATGCGTGTGGTGTGTGTGTTGTAATAAATTAGATTTATTACTTTTTTAATTCTTTCGATGTGCACATATTTACGAAACATGTTCGAACACACACTCGCCGCGGTGCCGGAAACCCAACAGGTGAATCGTTGGATTGCGATCAATGGACAAATACCATGAGATGCCAAGTGGAATCCGATGCCAATGCTACACAAATACTACAATGTGGTTTGTCCAAAGAAGATCTCAACCGAGTCGGCCCCTTCATCAATGTGAAGGATATATGGAACAAGCTTGTCGAGCTACACGAAGGAACCGACGACGCTAAGGTATGTAAGAGGAATCCTTTGTTAAATAAATTTTATAATCTAAAAATGTAGGTTCATGAGACTACCACCCAATTACATGCACGAATCCAAGATATTGTCAACGACCTACATTCGATCAGACGGAAGGTCAAAAATCGGTACCTAATAAGGTATGCACTAAACGCATTTCCTAGGACTACCTTGTGGGCATCCATGGTTGATGCCTACAAGGTTTCTAAGGACCTTTCTAAGATTAGATTAGAAGAATTATTTTCTGAATTTGAACTTCACAAACAAACTAACGCGGTCCGGGCTGAGAAAGGAGTTGCCTTGCTTGTAGGTCAAAGAAGAAAGGAGAAGAGCAAGCCACCTCTCGAGCTAGAAGAGAGATTCGAACCCAAGGATGAACCCGAGTCCCAATCCAAAGAGGAGGCCGCGATAGTGAACATGGTGAGGAGAATAATTCGAAAAGAAAGGGGGCAATTGAAGAACAAAAAGAAAGGGCAATTTATATCAAAGCAAAAGGAAGCAAACAAGGCTTTTCATGCAACTTGGGACAATGAAGAAGAAGGCGTCGGCGTAGCGTTCATTGCAAGACTGAATGAAAAATACCGGGAATTTATTTTAATAATAATAGAAAATATCCTTTTTAATTAAGAAATTATCTTATAGAATTTTCAGGAATTTTTAGGAATTTTTTTCGGATTTAAACGGAAGTGTTATGGATGTTTCATGGGGATAAAACGGATAGAGTTTTTTAAAGCTTGTTTAGACTATCTGCTAGGTTTAATTCTCCCGATTCCTTCCATTTTCCCCCGATCGAGATTTCATAAATTCCCGATTTCCTCCATTCTCGATTGCGACTTTCTCCATTCTCCCGTGTGCAACCTCACCGTTCCGTCTTCTCTTCCTCCCTCGATCTATGCTGTATTTCTAGCGCCGACGCATTGAGTTGCTCATCGTCGCCTTCCCCATCTCTGTCGGCCACCTGCTCCGGCCAGCTCCTTCGACTGCCCATCAAGCAACTCTTCTTATCGCCGTCGTCGTTCAAGCGCTCCTTGCCTCCGCCGCCGAGCGTGAAGGAATGTCTGGGCCCGATCCGCCCTGTCAAGTGCTGCGTGCACTCGCTCTTCCCTTATGGCCGCCGCATATAGCGCCGCTGCCACCGTGAGTGGATCCATTGTCGCCCATCGTCGCTTGCCTCGTTGGCAAGAAGATTCACCGTCTCTTCTCCTCCAGTCGATCGTGCCTTCCTCTGTTCGGTCTGTTTTCTTTCCGTTGTTGATTTTTCCCTTCTTCCACTGTTGTTCTTCCGCGATGTCTATAGCAGCCGTCCTTGTGATCGCCGAGATCTTGGCCTCGTCGGAGCTGCTGCCCTCTCAATGGAGCATTGTACCAATCACCGTCTTTTTCCTTCTTGCTGCAAGATCAGCTCTGTTGCTACGGTCACCATCTTCATCGCCAAAGCTAGGGAGGAGCTGACCTTGTCATTGCGAAAACGATAGTCAATTGCTATTCTCGTGCCTAGCTGCGAACCTCCCTACACTGCCATCACTCTCCTCTATTTCCTTCAGTATTGATGAGTTATGGTGATTGAGGTGGGTTCGACTGTGATGTTATGTAATTGGGAAGAATGGTGTCGCTCTATTCCTTGACGATCTAAGGGTTCAGATCTGTAAATTACAGTTTATAGATTTGATTCTGTGCAGGTACTGAAATACATTGGAGTTGAGATTGGATTTAACCACAATGCCAGTATTCTGTATAGATCAGATTTCTCTTGTATTAAAGAAGAAGCTATGGTCGATTGATCTAGTGAGTTAATGAATGGTGATATAGCAGTACCTTTGTAGGGTTGGTGGATCAGAGTTGGAATTGGTTCCCAATTTGATTATGGGATTCAGATCTGATGAGGATCAAAAAGTGGTGGTTGATTTCAACAATTGTAAGGTAAGCTTTGATTTGGTATTGTTATGTAGTAGGATGTGTTACCTCTATAGTTGATGCTAGAGTTGATTCATGAATGATATGGTGAATTTAATCAGATTAAGGTTGGAGAATGTTGAATTAGTTGGATATAATGATCGATGTAGGATTCGATTCAATCATTCGATGTAAAATAGAACTTAGTTGTGTTCTATGTGTTCTTTTGCAGGACCTTGATTGGTGATAGATGTTTGCATGCGTGGATAGATAGCATAAGCTATTTAATAGGTGGGTAATTTCCTGTGCTGGTCAGGTAGGTGTTGTTGCATACAGATTTAGATGTATGATCGTATTATATGATCATATTACCTTGACCCCACTCTTATTTACGCTTGCGCTTGATACCTTATCGTTGGCTGTTAAACTCTATTGCTATTAGCATGTTTCACTTCATCATGATTAGGAGTTATATATATATATATGTGATGAAGTAACCTAGTATCTATTTAGTTAAGTGCAAACAGTAAAATCCAGATGACGACCTGATTGTAACTTGGGCAAAAATGTCATCTGTAGGTAGTTAATGTCTTGAACCTAGCGTTATTCTATTACCCTTAGGTTGCATGTTTACCACCGACCATGTATTGTGTAAATGGTCATGTGAATGGTACTTAGTGTGTCGCTATAGACCGGTGGTCCTAGATTGTTATAATCAGTTGAGTACGACTCTCTACAGGATAGAGAGTGCATCGATCAGATGAGTACGACTCTCTACAGGATAGAGAGTGCATCCATTAGTTGAGTATGACTCTCTGCAGGATAGAGAGTGCGTCGATTAGATTGGTATGACTCTCTATAGGATAGAGAGTGCTATGATCAGTTGAGTATGACTCTCTGTAGGATAAAGAGTGTGTTGATCTGATTAGTATGACTCTCTGTAGAATAGAGAGTCTGTGGTGGATGTCTATTTGTGACAGAGCATTCATGTCATTTGCATGCATGCTGGCGACGTGGTCTCCCTTATGGGTGAGAGGGTCATCAGTCATCCTGCCTCCACGGTTTCTCATAGGAGGAGTAATCGGTGCGAGGGAAGAACATTGTGGTACCACACTCTACCACTATAGACAGTGGTAGTGGGATTTGTGTGCCGTAGACCTGCGTGTGTGACACTCGACCACTCATGGGTAGTGACTGTCGGAGTGACCAACAGTAGGGACCCCCATCGTGTAACTTGCTCTTCACGCTTATATGCTACTCGATCATACTTGCCACTCGGCCACTCGAGAGTAGTGGTTGGTATTGAGTTGGGATAGTTGTCATGCTCGAGCCACCGAGGTCACACTGGGGTCGTGGTAGCTTTAGGGTGAGCCGACATGATCATGCATGCTGCATTGTCGTGACTTATGACATTTTTGCATATTGCCATATATATACATATATGGATGTATATATATATATGGATGGTTATGATTAATATATATATATATAGATGCAGTATATATATATATGCTTATTGTGATGTTGCATTTGATTGTACTATGCTTGTTGCATTTGATTGTACATCATCTTCATACATGCTTCTCGCATCTGTTATACGGTGGTGTCGGATACTTGTATATTTGTTGGACAGACCATTAGATACCTTGACCTGTATCATGAGTATATTATGAGTTAGTATTACTCTTTTTGTTATATATGTTGGATATATTCTCAGGTTGGATCAGAGTACCGTAGCAGACTTTTAGGTATGTCTGCGTTATACGTTGTTTATTTGGTTAGACGGTATATGCATGTATTTATATACTATGTTGGTATACTTGTTGTACCTTTAGGTTATGTTGTTGAATTACATGTGATATTTGATATATACATATTTTTCCTATTACCTATTGAGTTTTACTCACCGCCACAGACCCTGGGTTTTTCTGTCACCCAAGTAACTGGTAGAAGTCTTCGTGACGGCTTGGAGCACCGTTGGCTTACATCTCATCTCATCTCTAAGACTCCCGTGATTGTTTCGGGCTTTCCGTATGGGTGTATGTATTTGGAGTTTTTTTTTCATGGTATAATGTGTTGTGGGCTTGTCTTGTGATGTAAACACTTGAGGATTTGGATTTTCATCGATGTTCCAATATGTTGTGATGTGTCAATCATACCGGTATGCACTGTATGTAGTTGTGATGGGGTTGTTTTATATTTCTACTGTGGTTTGTTTACAAATATATATGTTATTGTTGTTGTTGTGGCCTACGGGCCTTGTATTAACACGAGATATTGCCACGTATAGGGGAGATGTCGTCCGTTTGCTTTTCGGCATGACATACTCTCGGGGCGTGACAACTTTAGTGGTATCAGAGCCCTAGGTTCTGCGATTCCATACAATGTTGTTTTGTGTCGAGTCTTGGATTCTCGAGAGTCGATTTGTTCGGTTTTGGTTTTCTGAGATGAGATTGACAGCGGCCTGAGCTCCAAGCAGCATGAGGTAAGAATTCCTGATAACTTATAGTTTAGTAGATATTTATCTAAACTTGATGAATAGGTGTATACAGTTAGAGTTATGACACTTGTGTAGACTTGTAGTAGAAGTCGCCCATCGTGGCGACTAACCGGGGTTGCCGTTAGGGTTTATACTCTCAGTTTTGTTGGTTATGTATTTAAGGTTTAAACAGGGAATAACATATAGTGGGTTGGTTATTATTCATAACCGTGGTATGAGTTGACCATGGGAACGACCTATAGAGTTTGTGTGTCTTGGACCTGCTATCGAAAAGGTGAATTTCCTTTGAGAGTCGACTGATACCGAGTCGGAAAGCAGGGGTTAGTAGTCACATTTTTTGTGGAGATCAAGGATTATAGTCTTAGGGATTTTCACTAATTGTGCTAGTCAGATCATTACCTGTGGGTAATGAACATACTTGTATACTATTATTGATACAGATAACGGAGGATTAGTATATGGTGTTTCATAGGGATTTTGACCCTAAGTTGTTCGTACTGGGTTGTATAACTTTGAAAGTACTTTTGGGTACTTAACTTGTGTTATACAAAGACGGTAGAGTTATTTGCATACCATTATCGGGATCGAGATGGTATTTGGTGAAAATGCAGAAACTAACTTTTGGGGAATATATATCACTTGATCATGGTTAGTGATGTTGAGAGAGAGTATTTCCCTGCGTCACTTTCTGTGACACATTATAGGGAATTCTTGAGCTTGAAGTAGGGTGATCGTCGATAATGGTAATACCATGCAGAGTCATTAGACTTGCAGAATTTATGCTCACATAATAGCTCAAGAATGTGAATGGATGTTTTAAGCCACCCATGGTTGTTGGCTTACTGTTGGATTAAGATGATTGGATCTTCTATCAGATCCTGCTGGAAGACGTTGGTTTGAGTCAGAAGTTTAGAAATGACTCCGTACAAGGGTTTAAGAGTTGAAGATCGATAAGTAGATATTGTAGACCAACTTATTAGAGTCAGAAGTCTCCGATTGTTGGATAAAAGGAACAAGATCATAGTTATAGGCCTTGAGCTACTTTCCGATTATAGAAGACCAACCGTAGATCATCAGGATGTTCTCGTGCACATCAACGAAATCAGAACAAAGACTCCGAAGAGATTATAAGTGTGCAATGCAGATCACGAAGACACGGGAAGTCAGATTATCCGTTGGATCAATTCATCTGTTGCTATTATAAGCAACCAGTACATTTGAGGAGCTATACTTTGAAGACTTAGTTGAAGACTATCAATGATGTTCCGGGAGGATGATGCACCATCTCGACAGCAGAGATCAACACAGAAGATTTGGGTTATCTCATCAGCAGCGACTTACTACCTTAGGCGTGGTTGGAGTTCTGTGATACTTCCCTTCAAGGGAAGTGATTTATGCAGCAACATCATTAGAAGACATCATAGAAGACTCATACAAACAACAATAGCAGTTACCCCCAGATGTGGATGGACTTTGTACAGAGGAGAGAGTATACGACGATGGTCGTATCTATTCGGTATTCTACAGTTGCAGCTCGTAGGATTAAGTGGTGGGATTAGATGATCTAGGGAAAATTCTCGGGTCATTCATCGTAGAAATGCGACCGCTCTATCGCGGACTGTTGGATCTGATCTTGTTCTCTTTGGAGAAAGGCCGAGACTTGCATGGAGCCTTGGGATCGGATCGACAGATAATTGATCGTTAAGGGTATTACTTTAGTTTACCCTCTGGGTTAATATATTGGGAGATACTTGTAGTTTACAGGTATCTTTGTCTAGAACATTCTTAGTTTGGATTAGAAGGGTCCTTTACATCGAATTGTGGGTCGGTGGTATCTCTACCATTAGGAGAGATGGGGATCAACAATTAAGAAGTCAAGGGATGCCCTTAGACTTGGATAGACATATCTTTACTGTAGACATATCCTTACGGATGGTCAAATTGTTGAGATTATGGCATGATTATGTCTCCCAGATGTGTGAATAATCCGAGAGTAGTCGGATGTAGTTTTGGATGAACTCCTAGGCTTGCCGCTGCATAGGCAAGTGGAGTAGGTGATCGGAGTGATTTCGAAGATAGTGTCGATATTGAATACCTCATACGTGGGATAATTTTGTTAGTGTAAGTGTTACTAAATACTATGGGAATTGGAAGAATGTAAGTTGTGATTATAGGAGATGTTGGAGGGGATATTTATCTATCCCAGTATTTCTCCTTGAGAAGGATCCAGAACTCTTTGTCGAAAGAGAGATGAACCATTGAGATTATGCATCGATTATCGATTATGGAATGTAATAGTTGTTAAAAGTGAATATCCTCCGTTGTTGATAGATGATCTTTTTAGATCAACATTGGACACCTGTGTATACTCTAGGGTTGGTTTTCGACTGGAGCATTGATATTGTCGTGACATGGTGTCATACAATTACCATTGTCATTGTGATGATTAATATATCATCAGCTTAGAGTAAAGAGGATGCAGGTGTGTAGAGACGACAATTTCATACTTAGTATGAATTGTACGAGTTTTGATAAGGTTGTTAGACTATTTAATGATTTAGTTATCTATGGATTTGAGAATCGTGTATCCTGGACACGATTGGATCAGTTTGTGGTTGTTGGAGTTGCGTAACCTGGCCACTGTTTATTGTGATAGTTGAAGTTGCGCACTCGACCACCGTAGATGGTGGTTTCCTTGTAGGATTGGGTTATTACCATAGATATAGATAGGATGCTTTTAAGCGTTGGTATATCATTGACTGGTTTGATCAGGAAGGTGATGGAAATCATTTAGTCGGAAGCTGGTGAAACTAGTTACAGGACTTAGACGGCGGTTAATTTTTATACGAGTATTAGTTAATCCTTCTTGGGTGGATAAAAGGATGTTGTATGCTAATGTATCATTTCAGGAATCAGAACGAATCCGATACATTTGCATGAGACGTATCTTATGCCTATGTCAGTTGAGAAACTACGAGATAAGTTGTTAGGCACGTGACATGGTTCTAACAGATATGAGCTTGTGTAGTAGTGGTATAGAGCAAAAGTGCTCATGGAGTTTTGACTAGCTACTATGTAGCTACTATGGAGTTGTTACAGGAAGCACCTTATTTGAGAAGTGTTATACATCCTGGTGGTACTCGTATGTACCAAGATTTGAAATGTTGATACTGGTTGGAACGGTATGATGTAAAACATTGCATACTTCGTTGTTCGATGTTTAGTGTACCAGTAGGTGAAGGCTAAACATTAGAAACTCGCTGGATTGCTCTAGGAAATTTTGATTCTAGAATGGAAGTGAGAACATATCACTATTGATTGCATTACGGGATTGCCTAGAACCCGTAAAGGACGTGATGCGAGTTGGGTGATTATGGATCGACTGACCAAATCAACTCATTTCCTTCCTATTCGTGGGTCGTACCCGTTGGATTGTCCAACAGAGTTGTATTGCCGAAAGATTATCATATTGTGTGGGGTACTTTTAAGTACCATATCGAATAGAGATCCGCGATTTACCTCGCAATTTTGATAGAGTCTGCATCAGACTATGGGAATAGAGCTTCGGCTTAGTGCAACATTTCATTCGCGGATTGATGGACTGTCTGAGCGTAAAATTCAGACTCTGGAAGATCTATTAAGATCTTGTGTCATGGATTATGAGAGTAGTTGGGAGGATCACATTCCTTCAGTGGAATTTAACTAGGAGGACAGTTATCACTCCTCTATTGTGATGGCTCCATTCGAGGCCTTATACGGTAGGCCTTGCGGATCTCCTTTATTGTGGGAGGACATTGGGGAATGATAGTTGTTGGGGTCACAGAGCATTCAACATGATGCAGAGTTGGTGTGCGTCATCAGACGACGGTTATCAGAGGCACAAGATCGACAGAAAAGTTACGCAGACCGGAAGCGAGGGTCTTTGGAATTCTCAGTTGGGATCATGAATTCCTATGAGTTTCACCCACCAAAGGAGTCAAAAGATTCGGGGTTAAAAGAAAAGTTAACTCCACACTACAGTGGTCCATTTGAGATCTTGGAGTGGGTTGGAGGTGTAGCTTACTAGTTGGCTTTACCTCTGACACTGGCGGGTGTTCACAATATATATCTTGTTTCTATGTTGAGGAAATAAGTGTTGCATGTTGAGCATGTTTTGAAGGAGACAACAATTCCACTTCAGCCTAATGTGACTTACGAGGAGATTCTAGGGTGGATCCTGGGTCGCAAGGAGCGACAGTGGTGGGACAAAACCATCCGAGCTCAATAGGCCTCATCTGTTCACTTGAAGAATGTATGTGGTCATTTCGGAAACTTGCTTTAAGTAATTTTTGCATGTTAGTACGAAATTTGGGGATCAAATTTTTATTAGTGGGGGAGAATGTAAAATATTGGGAAATTTTTTTAATAATAATAGAAAATATCCTTGTTAATTAAGAAATTATCTTATAGAATTTTCAGGAATTTTTTTCGGATTTAAACGAAAGTGTTATGGATGTTTCATGGGGATAAAATGGATAGGCTTTTGTAAAGCCTGTTTAGACTATCTGCTAGGTTTAATTCTCCCGATTCCTTCCATTTTCCCCAGATCGACGTTTCCTAAATTCCCGATTTCCTCCATTCTCGATCGCGACTTTCTCCATTCTCCCGTGTACAACCTCACCGTTCCCTCTTCTCTTCCTCCCCCGATCTATGCTGTATTTCTAGCGCCGATGCATTGAGTTGCTCGCCGTCACCTTCCCCATCTCCGTCGGCCACCTGCTCCGGCCAGCTCCTTCGACTGCCCATCGAGCAACTCTTCTTATCACCGTCGTCGTTCGAGTGCTCCTCACCTCCGCCGTTGAGCATGAAGGAATGCCTGGGCCCGATCTGCCTTGTCAAGGGTTGCGTGCACTCACTCTTCCCTTACGGCCGCCGCATATAGCATCGCTGCCGCTGCAAGTGGATCCATTGCCGCCCATCATCGCTTGCCTCGTCTGCAAGACGATTCACCGTCTCTTCTCCTCCAGCTGATCGTGCCTTCCTCTGCTCGGTCTGTTTTCTTTCCGTTGTTGATTTTCCCTTCTTCCACTGTTGTTCTTCTCGCGATCTCTGCAGCAGCCGTCCTTGTGATCGCCGAGATCTTGGCCTCGTCGGAGCTGCTGCCCTCTCGATGGAGCATTGTACCAATCGCCGTCTTTTTCCTTTTTGCCACAAGATCAACTCTGTTGCTGCCGTCACCATCTTTATCGCCAAAGCTAGGGAAGAGCTGACCTTGTCATCGCGAGAACGATAGCCGATTGCTATTCTCGTGCCAAGTTATGAACCTCCTTGCACTGCCATCACTCTCCTCTGTTTCCTTCAATATTGATGAGTTATGGTGATTGAGGTGGGTTCGACTGTGATGTTGTGTAATTGGGAAGAATGGTGTCGCTCTATTCCTTGACGATCTAAGGGTTCAGATATGTAAATCACAACTTATAGGTTTGATTCTGTGCAGGTACTGAAATCCATTGGAGTTGAGATTGGATTTAAACACAATGCCAGTATTCTTTATAGATCAGATTTCTCTTGTATTAAAGAAGAAGCTATGGTCGATTGATCTAGTGAGAGGTAAGGTTTTGTACGTTGATTAAGTTAATGAATGGTGATATAACAACACCTTTGTAGGGTTGGTGGATCAGAGTTGGAATTGGTTCCCAATTTGATTATGGGATTCAGATCTGATGAGGATCAAGAAGTGGTGGTTGATTTCAACAATTGTAAGGTAAGCTTTGATTTGGTATTGTTATGTAGTAGGATGTGTTACCTCTATAGTTGATGCTAGA
This sequence comes from Wurfbainia villosa, assembly GCA_025175895.1. Classification (NCBI taxonomy): domain Eukaryota; kingdom Viridiplantae; phylum Streptophyta; class Magnoliopsida; order Zingiberales; family Zingiberaceae; genus Wurfbainia; species Wurfbainia villosa. The sequence goes on from CM045997.1 coordinate 62,799,919, forward strand.
GTTGACTCATAAATGATATAGTGAATTTAATCAGATTAAGGTTGGAGAATGTTGAATTAGCTGGATATAATGATCGATGTAGGATTCGATTCAATCATTTGATGTAAAATAGAACTTAGTTGTGTTCTATGTGTTCTTTTGCAGGACCTTGATTCGTGATAGATGTTTGACGCGTGGATAGCTAACATGAGCTATTTAATAGGTGGGTAATTTCCTACCCTGGTCAGGTAGTTGTTGTTGCATACAGATTTAGATGTATAATCGTATTATATGATCATATTACCTTGACCCCACTCTTATTTACTCTTGCGCTTGATACCTTATCGTTGTCTGTTAAACTCTATTGCTGTTATCATGTTACACTTCATCATGATTAGGAGTTATATATATATGTGATGAAGTAACCTAGTATCTGTTTAGTTATGTGCAAACAGTAAAGTCCAGATGATGACCTGAATGTAAATTGGGCAAAAAGGTCATCCGTAGGTAGATAATGTCTTGAACCTAGGGTTATTCTAGTACCCTTAGGTTACATGTTTACCATCGACCATGTATTGTATAAATGGTCAGGTGAATGGTACTTAGTGTGTCGCTACGGACCGGTGGTCCTAATTTGTTATAATCAGTTGAGTACGACTCTCTACAGGATAGAGAGTGCGTCGATCAGATGAGTACGACTCTCTACAGGATAGAGAGTGCGTCCATCAGTTGAGTATGACTCTCTGCAGGATTGAGAGTGCGTCGATTAGATTGGTATGACTCTCTACAGAATAGAAAGTGTTATGATCAGTTGAGTATGACTCTCTACAGGATAGAGAGTGCGTTGATCTGATTAGTATGACTCCCTATAGAAAAGAGAGTCTGTGGTGGATGTCAATTTGTGACAGAGCATTCATGTCATTTGCATGCATGGTGGCGACGTGGTCTCCCTTATAGGCGAGAGGGTCGTCAGTCATCCTGCCTCCATGGTTTCTCATAGGAGGAGTAACCGGTGCGAGGGTAGAGCATTATGGTACCGCACTCTACCACTATAGACGGTGGTAGTGGGATTTGCATGTCGTAGTCCTACATGTGTGGCACTCGACCACTCATAGGTAGTGACTGTCAGAGTGACCAACAGCAGTGTAACGCCCGCCCTTCCCGTCCTCCTAACACACATCCTATAGACGGGCGGCGGCGCTATGCGATCATTCATTCATGCATATAACAGCGGAAGCATTTAAAAACTTTACAACTTTTAACTCTAATTACATTAACCCAATCAACCTAACAATTTAATCATGGCAAAATGTCTTAGCAATTTATTTAACTAAACATGTATTAACCATTTCAAGTTTCATAAAAAAATAAACATGAGTAACCACCATAGAAAGAATTAATGTCTCCTAACAGTTTACACATAAACTGAAAATCATGCATAAGTCCGTATATAAAAAATGATCTCGTCCACCATGCCACCGCCACACACATCTTTGCCCCTCCTGCTGCTCCCTTTAATTTATCCATTCCTTGCAGTGATAAGGAAAGTAAATCAGAAGCACATAGGCTTAGTAAGGTCGTTTCCTACTCACAAAAACATGCATCATGAATTAAACGTAAAGTAATGACATGTTCGTTTAAACAACATATGAGCACAACATTTATTTAAAGTAGAGACATGATCAATTTAGGAAAAGAACATAAACTTAGCATTTTCATCGCAACAGTACATTGTCTCTAAACATGGTAATTCGATGAACATAAAAGGGTATAAGCAGGATGCTCTTTGTAAACATATAGTTTATATAATTAAACATAATCTCAACATATTGGGCCCGGCATTGTACCACATACATCATTCGCGCACATCCTAAATAGATCCGAGGTAGCTAATCCTAAACCTACTAGGTTACTAGGTCCGTACTATGTCCGTCGACCTAGGAGAAACCTTGGAGCCCATCCCGTTGACCTTGTTAGGGTCCGGTACAAGCCATGCATAAAGTAAAATAACATACATGTTCTTTGTTCTAAAGAGTGTTCTTGTCCCCACTCTTAGGGAAAAATTTCTTAGACATTTCATATACGTGAGTCATGCCTAACATGGGTGAAAACATAAGTATGTAGCATAGCATAAATCGGCATGAGTACAATTTAACATGGCATAAGGTAGTGACATAAGGAAAATTAAGCTAAATAAATAGAAATCATCAAATCAAAACCTTGTTACAAGCACAAGATGATTCATGCAAGCCTACCAAACTGGCACATCCATTACAATAAAATATGCAAAAAATTTAAGAAATATATACAAATCTTAGAAAACATTAACAAAGTACAATGGATTAACACAAATTAGCATTTCCCCAAAAATATAAATAGACAGATGTTTCGTTCTTATAATAATAAGATGACTTTACCAATGCCATCACACCCACTTACTATTCCTAGTAAGATCCTCCACTACTCCTATTAAGACTGCTGGGGTTTACAATTTGTTGGAGCTAAATAAAACTTATGCTGAATCAATAGACACATTTCCTTGGCTAATTTTTGACACAACAAACTGTCATAGCACTTGGAATCAAGCCAAACCAACTCAATATATATTTTGGTTTGACCAATTTGATGTGAGATGAAAAAACATCAACTACTATTATTTTGGTTAATTATTACTAAGACAGCTTCTGAAATTTGGTGCCCCTTAAGCTAAAAAAAAGAGTTTCATAAGATTGTTCAAGAATAATTTCTCTAATCCTATTAGCCGAACCTTCTACATATAGTTCTAGATTCTTTCGTTCAAAATAAAGCATACAACATTACATCGTAAGCACTTATACTCTAGGTGAGGGGATACTTACCTCCTACCCTTTTCACCAATTTATACCGCTAGATTTCGTAAGGAAAAAAATCTCCTACGTGTTCCTTTGTTTTAGCGTGATACTCTATTAAGTCCTTGAAAAGATCCCTCTTGAAAATCCCCTCTTGAATTATCTCAAGGTGGAGAAAGAATGAGAGAGATCTAGAGTCGGCGGTTGAAGAAAACGAAAGGGGAAGGGGAAGAGAAATTCTGCGGTTAGGAATAAGAAAAATTAAACGAGAGAGAGAGAGAGGGCGGTTGGAAGGGTTTTGGCGTGAGGTTTTAGAGAGAGGAAAGAAAAGAAATATATATATATAAATTAGGATTTTTCTTAACCTAATTATCCCTTTAAATGATCAGCTAGATTAATCAACTTCTTTCTTTTTTTCTACCAATAGATATATTCTGTTATATCCTACTCATTGGTAATCTTATGAATTAGTGGTGGGAAGCCTATTCCCCCAAATCAACTGTTCAAGCCTCGACTATGAACTATTTATTCAATTTTTTTTATTCTTATATATATATATATATATATATATATATATATATATCCTTTAAATAAAAATATAGTAACTAAAATTTGGGATGTTACAATCCCTTATACCTTATAAAAGTTTCGTCCTCGAAACTTAGAACAACTCGGGGTACTTTTGCTTCATGTCATCCTCACGTGCCCAGGTGGCTACTTCGTATCGTTGACTTTGCCATAGGACCTTCACTAAGGGTACTTCTTTATTCCTTAGTTTTTTGACTTCTCGGTCTAGTATCCGGATAGGTCGACTTTCATAGCTCAGGTCCTCTTGAATTTGTACTGTCTGTGGCTCGACCACTTGGTCGGTACTGGAAATGCACTTCTTAAGCATCGAGACATGGAACACGTTGTGAATAGTAGACATCTTCTAAGGTAGTCCTAGTTCGTAAGCTACCTTGCCAACTTTTTTCAGGATCTTGTACGGTCCTACGTATCGCGGACTTAGCTTTCCTTTCTTCCCGAATCTCATTATTCCTTTCATAGGAGCTACCCGGAAAAATACCAAATCTCCGACATTGAATTCCAAAGGTCTACGTCGCTGATCCACATAGTTCTTCTGCCGACTCTGAGCAGTCTCTATTCTTTGATGGATATTCTGTATCGCTTGGGTGATGTCGTCGATGAAATCCGTCTAAAGTCCCATCTCTTTCTTCTCACCACCTTCGTACCAACAGATCGGAGACCTACATCTTCTCCCATATAATGCTTCATAAGGTGCCATTCCGATGGTAGCTTGGTAGCTATTATTGTAAGCGAATTCCGCTAAACATAAGTAGAGGCACCAACTCCCTTTGAAATCCAAGGCACAAGCTCGTAACATGTCTTCTAGTACTTGGTTCACCCTTTCTGTTTTCCCATCTGTCTGAGGATGAAAGGCGGTACTGAAACGCAGCTTCGTGCCAAGTGCCTTATGAACACATCCCTAAAACTGTGAAGTGAAGCGACCATCCCTATCTAAAATGATGGTCTTGGGAATACCATGCAGTCTGATGATTTCCTTAGCATAATTGAGCCAGTTGCTCAATCGAATATGTCATCTTGATCGCTAGGAAATAAGCTGTCTTTGTCAATCTATCAACGATAACCCATATAGTGTCATATCCGTTCGTATTCCTGGGAAGACCTGAAATGAAATCCATAGAGATGTCTTCCCATTTCCACTCCGGAATTTGGATCGGTTGCAGAACTCCTCCAGGCCTCTGGTGTTCGCTTAACTCCGGGCAGTCGTAGGTATCGACTTTGAGCTACGCCTCTCTTCATACCGACCACCGTAACTTCTCTTCGTGTCTTGATACATTTTGGTGGATCCCGGATGCATAGAATAGGGGGTTCCATGAGCCTCCTCTAATATCTTTTTGTGTAGTTCCGGATCGTTAGGGATACATAACCGATCCCTAAGGTATAATACTCCGCTATTGGCGATACGGAAACCCTCGCCTTTTCCTTCTAGGATCTTCTGCTTGATCCTCTGGAGACTTGGATCATCACTTTGTTTTGCTAATATGTCATCGAATAGTACTGGTATTATTGCCATGGTCGAAAGCTGCCCGGAAATAACCTCGATTCCATAGTGCATAATTTCCTTCTCCAGCGGTCGAGACAATACCGATAAGGACATCGTGTGGTATCGACTTCCATCGAGTGCATTGGCCACTTTGTTTGCCTTGCCAGGATGGTAAAAGATCTCGCAGTCATAGTCCTTCATGAGCTCCAGCCATCTATGTTGTCTCATATTGAGGTCCTTCTGAGTGAAGAAATACCGCAGACTCCGGTGATCCGTATAAATCTTGCACTGTGCTCCATACAGATAGTGCCTCCATACCTTGAGAGCGAAGACCACAGCTGCTATCTCTAAATCGTGAGTGGGATAGTTCTTTTCATGTTCCTTGTGTTGCCTAGAGGCATAGGCAATAACTTTACCCCTCTGCATAAGTACAACTCCGAGTCCCAATCCGGAGGCATCGCTGTACATGTCGAAGCTCTTGTCGTTCTCTAGGAGAGTAAGGATTGGAGCACTTGTATGTCTCCTTTTCAGCTCCAAGAAACTCTTCTCACATTCCTTCGTCCATACATACTTCTTGTTCTTCCGGGTGAGAACTGTCATAGGTGCTACTATTCTGGCGAAGTCTTCTATGAATTTCCGGTAATAGCCCGCTAATCCGAGAAAACTCCTCACTTCGCTAGCATTCTTTGGCTCGCTTACTCATACCAATCTTTCTTGGGTCTACCATAACTCCATCTTTGGATATAATATGACCCAGAAAAGATACTTGATCGAGCTAAAATTCACATTTGGAGAACTTGACATATAGTTGCTTTTCTCGAAGAATCTGTAATACCATCTTTAGGTGTTCGACATGCTCTTCTTGATTTCTCAAATAGACGAGGATATCGTCAATGAAGACGATCACGAACTTGTCAAGAAACATTGAGAATACCCGATTCATCAGGTCCATGAACATAGCAGGAGCATTCGTCACTCCGAAAGGCATGACTACGAACTCATAATGTCCGTATATTGTTCAGAAAGCTATCTTCGGTATATCATCTGGTTTCACTTTCACTTGATGATAGCCAGATCTGAGGTCAATCTTTGAAAAGACGGTGGCACCTTTTAACTGGTCGAACAACTCATCAATCCATGGTAAAGGGTACCTATTCTTTATCGTCACATTATTTAGCGCTCGGTAGTCTATGCACAGGCACATAGTCCCATCCTTTTTCTTTACGAACAGTACCGGAGCTCCCCATGGAGAGTGACTAGGGCGAATAAAACCCTTGTCGAGTAACTCCTATAGTTGTCCCTGAAGTTCCTTCAATTCGGTCAGCGCCATCCGGTAAGGTGCTTTAGAGATCGGGTGAGTACCAGGAATTAATTCGATCTCAAATTCAATTTCCCTATCAGGGGCTAACCCTGATAGTTCATCAGAAAATACCTTTGGGTAGTGGCATACCACTCTGACATCTTCTAGCTTCTAGTCCTCGGCTTGACTTGTATCAACCACATGTGCTAGAAACCCAGTGCATCCCCTGTCTAACATCTTGCGTGCCTTTAGAGCTGATAAGAATTTATAGGTTTTGTTCCTTGGCTCTCCGCCTCCAACGACCAAACATAGGTCTACCAGCCGAAGACCACTTTTCTTTATACACTCGATCAAAGCACCGTGCATTGCTTAAGAAATCCATGCCCAATATGACATCATAATCCTCGCATGCCGAGCACTATCGATCACGAGAGTTCTCTCTCACCGCACTCGATGGGTGCGGCTCGCAGCATATGAGTAGAAGACATCACTTCTCCCGAGGGCAGGGTCATTAAGAACTCACAATCCAAAACTTACGGGGGTGTGTCAATCTTCTTTGTGAAAGGCGTAGAGACAAACGAGTGTGTTGCACCAGTATCAAATAATACAAAGAGTATGCCGATGTAAAATAATTATCTAACTCGTGATAATAGAGAATCGCGCACATCTTCCTTAGTGAGAGAGAAACCTCGCATTCGGCCGCAATCGCGGGCTTCCAATCTCCCTTGGCTTATCCGGGTACCTTCTATTGTAGCTTGCATCTGGTGTAGCTGTGAAGGAGCACCTCGCATCGGGCATATGGCCGAGGAGGTGCTCAACTCGGGTAGGGTAGCTCTGACTCGGTCCTTCCACCCACGCGGTAGGATCTATTCGTGCCCTTGTAGCACACCTCGGTATATGGTTCCCCACATGTAGTACATTGGGGAATCTTGGCTTGTTTGTTCGCTGGACCACCTTTAGAGTCGTTCCATTGTTTCCTCTTGCAACTGTGGTTTCCTTTCCAGTTACCCTGAGCTTTCTGACCTCCTAGCTGGCCTTGACTCTTGCCTTCACTCAGACAACGAATTCATGCATACCCAACTAAAAACATTTCTTAGCGTATATATATCATACATGAAATAAATAGAGTAGGCATAGAATGTCTTACTTGGAGTGGCAGGATGGAAGCTTGATGTGTGTGTAGTGGAAAGGCAGAATTGGGCTCTGATACCAGCTGTAACGCCCACCCTTCCCATCCTCCTAACACACATCCTATAGACGGGCGACGGCGCTATGCGATCATACATTCATGCATATAACAGCGGAAGCATTTAAAAACTTTACAACTTTTAACTCTAATTACATTAACCCAATCAACCTAACAATTTAATTATGGCAAAAGGTCTTAGCAATTTATTTAACTAAACATGTATTAACCATTTCAAGGTTCATAAAAAAATAAACATGAGTAACCACCATAGAAAGCATTAACGTCTCCTAACAGTTTACACATAAACTGAAAATCATGCATAAGTCCGTATATGAAAAATGATCTCGTCCACCATGCCACTGCCACACACATCTTTGCCCCTCTTGCTGCTCCCTTTAATTTATCCATTCCTTGCCCTTTTCTGCAGTACAAGGAAAGTAAATTGTAAGCACATAGGCTTAGTAAGGTCCTTTCCTACTCACAAAAACATACATCATGAATTAAACGTAAAGTAATGACATGTTCGTTTAAACAACATATGAGCACAACATTTATTTAAAGTAGAGACATGATCAATTTAGGAAAAGAACATAAACTTAGCATTTTTATCGCAACAGTACATTGTCTCTAAACATGATAATTCGATGAACATAAAAGGGTATATGCAGGATGCTCTTTGAAAACATATAGTTTATATACTTAAACATAATCTCAACATATTGCGCCCGACATTGTACCACATACATCATTCGCGCGCATCCTAAATAGATCCGAGGTAGCTAATCCCGAACCTACTAGGTTACTAGGTCCGTACTATGTTCGTCGACCTAGGAGAAACCTTGGAGCCCATCCCGTGGACCTTGTTAGGGTCCGGTACAAGCCATGCATAAAGTAAAATAACATACATATTTTTTGTCCTAAAGAGTGTTCTTGTCCCCATGGTGTATGACTCAGATTGTCATCTAAATGAGCTCAACCAATTTAGTAATACCGAATCCCCCTAACTAAAGTAGTATAGGATGACTCGAGTCGTCTCCCAACGATTGAAGACGGTGTACGATAATTCCAGTGGTTATTGCAGTTTCGATTCTTTTTTTTTTTTAGATTGAATAGAGAGGGTTGTGTATTGATTCCTAAATCATCTAATCTCAAGGGAAAACAAGAAAGAAAACTAAGCATAACGAATTATGTGCATTCTTGAAGTAAAGAACAACCGATGAGTAAATCAGTGCAACAACTGAATAAACGGAGAAAAACTAAAACCAAACAACATATAGACTACGATAGGGAAATTCAACCAAACACTCAACAAGCCAAACAAATCTAATCAATGCTCAGAAATGTAAAAGAAGTTAGATCTAGTAATCTCCCTGTGTCTCTTGCCACAGGTAGAAGTGAAGTGATGCGAACTCCACGTTTTGTGCTCCTAAGAAGAGAATCCTCGATCTTTGATTCTATCTGGAATTGAATCGGAGATGAACGGAACGAAGAGGAATCCCTTGCCTCCGCTCCGGTTGATGCGTGAAGTGGCTGTGGATCGGAGATGAACGGAACGAAGAGGAATCCCTTGCCTCCTTTTTTTTTGATCTGATCCAATCCCCCTTTCTTTTTACCGCCTTCGCTTCTTTTCATTTAAGCCCAAAATCTTCGTTGAAATTTTAACTTTCTACTGCCAAGACGACATGCCCGTGTCATTTTGGTACTGCCCGTGTCATTTAACGGAAGGAGAGCGACACGCCTATGCTCGGCTGTATCCAAAACCCGTGTCATTTTGGTACTGCCCTTGTCGTTTAACGGAAGGAGAGCGACACACCTATGTTCGACTGTATCCAAAACCCGTGTCATTTTGGTACTGCCCGTGTCATTTAACGGAAGGAGAGCGACACGCCTATGCTCAGCTGTATCCTACAAGAAGACATTGAAAATGTTAAAAATCAATCCAAATTATGTAGGAATGATCATTATAGTCCAAAACAAGTCCTGCTCATAAAATGTGCTAATTCTCCACAATTAAACAATAAGAGGATAGAATCATCAATTATTAAAGTCAATATAAACTACCAAAACGAGTGTTATCAATTCCCCCACACTTATTCTTACACGTCCCGGGCAAGCAAAGGGAACAACTTCCCCCTAAGTAACTCATATCGTTGCTTCAAAAGAAAGTAAAAAGTAGTTACTTAGGCTTATCAAGTTTATTTAGACCAAGGCACAATAGATCCGATTCAAACACAAGTCAATAAGCATGGTGATTTCAAACACATGATTAACTAAAACTTGATGCAATCCTCACAAGATATATGGTGCATAAGGTGGTGCTCTCACTCTCAATAGCATGTAAGTAAATGGGGTTCCACTCAATGCAACTAATGATGTTTCACTACCATATGCTTGCATATTTTCTACTCTCCATCACTAGATCATAAGTTTCCATGACTCCAAAGGCTTATCATCATGAAGTATAACTCGTGGGAAATCACAATAAAACATAAGAAAGCAAGAGGGTGTGGAAAGATGATATGGCAATGTAATAAAGAAGACAATAAACACTATCTGGGGCTTGAGGAATTTAGAAATTTTCGTTCAGTTTCAGACTTCCAAATTGCTTCCAATTGAATTTTCCTAATTATACGAATTGCAATTCCTGCATTTCAAACTCCTTCTGCTCAAATTCCCTAGCCGTGCCAATTTCTATAGATTATGTAGCTTCTTCTCTTCCTTTCTCACGATTTGAATGTTGCAGAATTCCTAGAGTTTCTAAAATACCGCCCAATTCCAACATTCCAGAATTTCTAATTCATTATTAAACTTTTATTTCCAGTATCTGGAAATTAAGTCTCAACACTTCCAATTGGCTCAAATTCCAGATTCTTGAGATGAGTTTCTGAATTATGTTTAACTCCCAGAATTTCAGAACTCAATAACTGCAGTCTCAATTTTTTTTTTTTGAGTAATCTGATTTCTGCATAGATGTTGTTATCCAATGTTTCAATAAAACTAGTGCACTTAATACTCTATTATCTCTGTGTGTACACATTTCTTCCCAGCTGGTATACAATTTCCCTTTTCCTTAGTCCAAATCTCTCAACAAAGAAAATAGGACCTCAAAGGCAATAAAGCTTAGTCCAACCCTGGTGATCAAGTGGTCATGCTACCCATTATATCTCACCTTACATTCAACAAGACAACAAGACAACAATAACCTCACATCCCCTCAAGATCCCCCACACTTAAAATTTGACCGTCTCGGGCAAGAAATCCAACAAGATAAATTGTTTGAGTCAATAAGAAGAAGGCATTTATACAAAGAGGATAGCGCAAGAGAAATTCCAAGAGTATAGATAAGATAGCCTTTATCATCATCATCACAACTTTTATGAAATTGTAACCTTGAGAAGAAACATAGCAAGTTCTAGAGCTCCACAACAAGAGTGCATATTACACACAAGGAGAAAATGGCTAGATCCTTACTAGGTGTGTAAAATCATCGAGTACAATCAACCAATTAGCATCCATCACCACACTAATGAGCATATGCATGTAAAGTATCTAATCATGCCCTAGAATCCAGAAAACATGATAATCAAACTTAACTAACTTTCACATCCCCTAAAACTGATACGAGCACTCAAGGATTCTATTCAAAGATTTTATTCACTAACACATTTATGCAAACAAAAATAACAAAAGCATTAAAACAAAAAGAACAACTGAACTCCCCTTTAAATTGGGTAGATGGGATTGTCTAGTGCTTCACATTCCAACACCGCATGCATAATTCCATCATGAAAATTCTTCAAGCGATGCCCATTCACTTTGAAGGTCCGCCCATCTTCCTTGTCCTGCAACTCAATCACTCCATAGGGAAAAATATTAATAATATAGAAAGGACCATCCCACTTAGATCTCAATTTACCTGGAATACATTTGAGTCTAGTGTTGTACAATAAAACCTTGTCACCTAGTTGAAATTCTTTCCTCAGTATGTGCTTATCATGATATGCTTTGGTCTTTTCCTTATAAATCCGAGAGTTCTCATAGGCTTCAAGTCTTAATTCTTCCAATTCCTGTAATTGCATTTTCCTCTCAACTCCAGCTTGATCCATGTCTAGGTTACATAACTTGACTGCCCAGAAAGCTTTATGTGCTATCTCAATTGATAAGTGACATGCTTTTCCAAACACAATCCTGAACGGTGACATTCCAATTGGTGTTTTGAAAGCGGTTCTGTAAGCCCACAAAGCATCATCTAACCTTTTGCTCCAATCTTTTCTGTCAGGTTTTACCATTTTTTCCAAAATCTGCTTAATCTCTCTATTTGATACCTCTGCTTGCCCATTGGTCTGAGGGTGGTAAGCAGTAGCAACTTTGTGCATAACGCCATATTTGTTAAGCAGCATCTTCATGTGTCTATTACAGAAATGGGACCCTTGATCACTAATGATCGCCCTGGGCCACCCAAACCTGCAAAAGATGTTTGACCTGACAAAACTAACAACCACAGATGCATCATCAGTCCTGGTAGGAATAGCTTCCACCCACATAGAAACATAGTCCACCGCCAATAAAATGTATGTGAAACCATAAGAAATAGGAAATGGACCCATAAAATCGATTCCCCATACATCAAACACTTCACAAAACAAAATAGATTGTTGTGGCATCTCATTTCTACGTCCAATACTCCCGACTTTTTGACATTGTTCACATGTTCTAGTAAACTCATATGCGTCACGGAACAGACTAGGCCAATATAAACCTGAATCTAAAATTTTCCTAGCTATTCTTTGTGGTCCAAATTGTCCTCCACAAGATAAAGAATGGCAAAATGTAAGAACAGATTGAAACTCGCTGTTAGGAACACATCGCCTAATTACCTGATCACTGCACCACTTCCACAAGTAAGGTTCATCCCAAACATAGTATTTAGCATCACATCTTAACCTATACTTGAGAGAAATTTGCAGGTATAACACGTGCAACTAAATAATTAACGATGTTAGCATACCATGGTACTTCCCATTGCAGTGTCAGAAGTTGTTGTTGGTGCAATCAGACCCCAAAGGATGTTTTTGGTGATGGACAAGGGTTTAAGTCAAGGTGATAATTATGTGTTATCTCATACGGTTGTTTGAGAGGTATTTTTAGGAAATCTTTTGTAGGTCGAGGACTGGATGCAAGATTGATGAAGACCCGGACGTGGAGTCCTGGCAAGTAAAGACCCGGACGAGGAGTCTTGGCAGTGAAGTCCCGGAGGCGCGGCCTCTTGGCAGTGAAGACCCGGACAGGGAGTCTTGGCACGAAGTCCCGGAGATGATTCCTGGCATGGAAGACCTATGAACAGTAATTAATAGGCATCAGGTAAAGGTGTAGTCGAGGTGACACCTCGACTGGAACTTACTGCTCTTGTCGAGCAGCAGGTTGACTCATACCCGATCGGCGGCGCCTCGACCGATGCTGTTCAACTAAGCGAAGCAAGGAGGTGTCGGAGAGCTCGGCCGCTCTGGACAAGCAAAGAGTTCGTATCGATCGAGCGCGACTTCGACTAGACTTTGATCAAACCGAGCAGATGCAAGGGATCGTAGGAGCTCGAATGTTGCTCTGTTCGATTGGAACCAAGGCTTACGGTCGAGTGGCGACTTCGACTAGAGCTTTGATCCAACAGCGCAACGGCGGGCCCATCCGGGAGCTCATTATTGCTCTGTTGATTGGAACCAAGGCCTACCAATCGAGGCGGTGACTCGACTAGAGCTGATCCAACAGCGACGCAAGGATCGCTGGAGCTCATTGTTGCTCGTTCGATTGGAACCAAAGCCTGCCAGTTGAGTCGTCGGATCATCGCCTCGACTGGACCTATGTTTTCAACGGAAATAAAACTAATTATGGTCTAAATATTACCGTTGAATCCATTAATAAATGCTAATTAATGCTCCAATGAGGCACCACCGAGGCGACTGATCAAGGCGCGTAAAAGCCCTAATCAGGCTCGAGCTATCAAGTATTCTGGGCTTATATATTTCAAAGTTAAGAAGAATAACTTACGACAATTTTCTAAAGAAAAGACATGGGTGAAAGAGCTTCTTGATTCAAAAAGCCTTCATCATCCCACAGGAGCTTCAACGATTCAACAAGCAAGGAGCAGTACCATTCTCTCTGAAATCTATATTTGTTTCATCGCTTCTTCAGTGACTACTGTAAGCTTTCTTGTAAAGTTTCTGATAGACTGTGCAAAAGGGGTTCTCCACCTTCGGTGTATCACCGAGAAGGAGAAGTTTATAGTGGTGGTGTGCATCACTAGAGCCGACGAGGGCTCAACCATGGAGTAGGGACTTGTGTTCCGAACCACGTAAAATTGGGGTGTTTGCGTTTGTTATTCTTTCTGTATTCGTTGTCTTGTTTCCGCTGCGTACTAATCATTGTAGAAAGGTACAATGAATCGAAAAGACGAGCGTAGCTATTCATTCCCCCCCCCTTTCTAGCGACGCCAATGATCCTACAATTGGTATCAGAGCCTGGTGCTCTTCTTCGGATTCACAACCGCAAGAGCAAGTTCAAATGGCGATGCAAGAAGGTTACAACACAAACAGGCCTCCATTCTTTGACGAAATGAACTTCCAGTATTGGCGAACCCGGATGGAGTACTATCTCATGACTGAGATAGATATATGGTTTTCGATAACCGAAGGCTTCATGACACCGATGGACGCAGAAGGCAAAGTACTTCAGTCTGGAAGGTGGACTATTGAACAAAAACGCAAGGCGCAAGTAAATGCTAAGGCCACCGTGACTCTGCAATGTGGTCTAGCGAAGGATCAACTCAACAAAGTGGGTCCGTTCAACAGCGCGCAAGATCTCTGGAATAAACTGATAGAACTGAACGAAGGGACAAGAGACTCGAGGATAGCAAAGCGAGATCTCTACATGAACCAAATTGCAAAATCTTGCTATGAAAGATGGCGAGACTGTTGGTGAGTTGCATGGAAGGTTCAAGGAAGTATTGAATGGGCTGCATTCGGTCGGTGAAAACTTGGAGAACAGAGACATTATCAGGTACGTCCTAAAGTCTTTTCCCCGAAATACTTTATGGTCATCTATGGTAGATGCCTACAAAGTATCAAGGGATCTGTCTACTATAAAGTTGGATGAATTATTTTGTGAAATGGAATTATATGAGCAAGCTAACAAGGGTCCAAAAGAGAAAGGTATTACTTTTGTTGCAGGTGAGCAATACAAGGAGAACAAGAAAAAGGAGAAGAAGAAGGAGTCATCTTCATCCTCATCTGAGACTAGTGGTGACAGTGATGACGAGTCCTCATCCAGCGAGGTAGCCAATTTTGTGAGGAGAATAATGAGGAGAAGCAAAAAGTACAATAAGAAGGATGTAAAGAAAATCTTCGCAGACAAGAGGAAAGGTAAGTCATCACATAAATTTAGAGGTAAATCTGATGTGGTGTGTTTTGAGTGTAACAGGAAAGGGCACATCAAGAGTGAATGTCCTGATCTCAACAAGAAAGAGGACAAGTCCAGGAAGAAGAAGGCGTTGAGGGCAACATGGGATGACTCTTCTTCCAGTTCCTCAGAAGATGAAGACAGGGCAAAAGGAGCCAAGCATACAACACTAATGGCGTTTGATCACACAGATTCAGATGAGTCTTCACGGAAGGACACATCATCATCATTTGATGATGATGAGGTAACATCTCCTGAACTAGATAAATTGTATGAAACAGTAGCATGCTTAACTAATGCCTTGAGTAGATCAAAAATTAAAGCTAAGATGTTAAAATCAGAATTAGAGGAGCTTAAAACTCAGGATTACATTCTGCTGCAGAAATTAGGATTGAGACTAATGAAATCGAAAAACTTAGGGAAGAAAACAATCTCTTGAGAGCACAAGTTGATGATCTCAAGTGCACACTTGAGAGATTCACAACAAGCTCTCAAACTCTTAACATGATTTTAGATGCCCAAAGGCGTTTACATGAGCAGGAATAGGCTACAAACCAACAAAAAGGGAATTCAGTTTCATGTCATTAGTCAATAGAACTCATGTTGGTAAAGAAAACACAACTAAGGCTTGGATTCCTAAACAGTATGTTGTAAGTGCTAATGGACCCAAAATCTGGGTTCCAAAAGATCTTGTTTTTCGTGTTTGATTAGGTACCGGTTGAGGGGCTGTATCCAATGATGTGGGTCGTAGATAGCGGATGCTCCAAGCACATGACCGGGGACTCCACAAAGTTTGCTACATTTAAAAATAGGAGTAAAGGTACTGTTTCTTTTGGTAATAGTGGAAAACTAAAAGTCATAGGAGTAAGAGACATAGTAATATCTGAACAATTTAGGATTAAGAATGTTCTGCTAGTTAGAGGAATGGTTTTTAATTTATTAAGTGTCAGTCAATTATGTGATGAAGGATATAGAGTAGAATTTTATTCAACTAAATGCTTAATTAAACATAATGAAACCGACACTATCATGCTAGTAGGGACGAGGAAGGAAAATATCTATCAAGTTCAATTTAGTAGTGCTAATAACCTGCATGTGAAGTGTTTTTTGTCCAAAGAAGATGAATCATGGCTATGGCATCAAAGACTAGCACACGTCAACATGAAAAATATCAAGAGGTTGGCCAAGGAAGAGCTTGTACGGGGTCTACCATTGCTTAAGTACGAAAAGGACAAGCTATGTGATGCATGTCAAAAAGGTAAACAAATAAGAGCATCACATAAAAGCAAGAACACTGTAAGTACTTTAAATGCTTTAGATTTATTGCATTTAGATTTGTTTGATAGTAGCTCCACAAAAACCTTGAATGGAAGTAGATATTGCTTGGTAGTTGTAGATGATTATACTAGATATACATGGACTTTCTTTCTCAAACATAAGGATCAAACATTAGAAATTTTTATTCCTTTTTGTAGAAGAATTGAAAATGAGAAAAACTCAACAATTAAAACAATTAGGAGTGATCATGGAGGAGAATTTGAAAATATGAGGTTTAAGGAATTCTGTTCAGAAAAAGCCTATAAACATGAGTTTTCCACTCCTAGGACACCACAACAAAATGGTGTGGTAGAAAGGAAGAATAGAGCTTTGTAAGAAGCTGCGAGGAGTATGCTAAATGAGTATACTCTTCCTAGTTACTTGTGGGCTGAGGCAATTAACACTGCATGCTATGTTCAAAACAGAGTTTTGATACATAGATTCTTAGGAAAAACACCTCATGAACTATGGTTTGGAAAACCACCAACAGTCAAACATCTTAGGGTTTTTGGTTGCAAGGTTTTCATATTAAACACTAAGGATCATCTAGGAAAATTCACTGCAAAAGCAGATGAAGGTGTCCTGTTAGGATATTCCCTCACTAGTAAGGCTTATCGAGTTTACAACAAACGAACAAATTTGGTTGAGGAATCGTCAAATGTGGTTTTTGAGGAATGTAAAGACCAAATTGATTATAAGGATAATAGTGATGCAGTAAAGGTTGAACTCAAAAGATTAAGTTTGAAGGAGGACACAAGTGTAGAAGTCAATCGACTCGAAAATGAAAAATCTAGATCAGAAGGGTCATTGCTTGAGATTGTATCTAACAATGTGGTTCAAGAAACATCTCAAGTACCAAGATCCACTAGAATGAGCACTAGTCATTCCCTAGACCAAGTTGTTGGAGACATCCATCAAGGGGTGAGGACAAGATCATACTTTAGAAATGAAGTGAATCAAGTAGCATTAATCTCTGAAATTGAACCAAAAGTAATTGATGAAGCTTTGCTTGATCCAGACTGGATTATAGCAATGCAGGATGAATTGGGACAATTTGAGAGAAGTCAAGTTTGGGATTTAGTTCCAAGACCTGATCAAGCTACCGTAATAGGAACCAAATGGGTATTCAAGAATAAATTGAATGATAAAGGAGAAATAATGAGAAATAAAGCTAGGTTAGTAGCCAAAGGATACAATCAAATTGAGGGACTTGATTATGGTGAAACTTATGCACCCGTGGCTAGGTTAGAATCCATTCGATTAATGCTAGCATTTGGAGCATATAGAGGATTCAAATTATATCAAATGGATGTGAAGTCAGCATTTTTGAACGGGTTTATAAAGGAAGAGGTCTATGTTGAACAACCACCAGGATTTGAAAATTTTGAATTTCCAAATCACGTGTATAAGCTAAAGAAGGCTCTTTATGGGCTGAAACAAGCACCTCGTGTTTGGTACAAAAGGTTGTCAATTTTTATAGTTGAGAGGGGTTTTAGAAGAGGTCAAATTGATCCCACACTTTTTCTGAAAAGAAACGGTGAAGACATATTTGTAGCTCAGATTTATGTGATGACATAATCTGTCGTTCAAACAATAGGGATTATCTCAATGAATTCATAGAACACATGGAGAGTGAGTCTGAGATGAGCCTAGTAGGGGAGTTGACATTTTTCCTTGGACTTCAAATCAAACAAACCAAAGAAGGAATTCATGTTTGTCAATCAAAATATGCCATGGAGTTGCTAAAAAGATTCAACATGGAAAATGTGAAGGAGGTTGCCACTCCAATGGCACAAAACACTCATCTAGATAGTGATGTAGATGGTAAACCTGTTGATCTAAAACGTTATAGGAGTGCCATAGGTAGTCTTTTATATCTTACAGCAAGTAGACCTGATATAGTATTTGCGGTGGGCATGTGTGCACGATATCAATCGTGTGCTAAAGAGTCTCATTAGGTTGCTGTTAAAAGAATTATGATATATCTTAAAGCAACAATATCAGTTTGACTGTGGTATCCCCGAACTGAGTCTTTTGATTTAGTAGGCTATACAGATTCAGATTATGCAGGATGCAAACTAGATAGAAAAAGTACTAGCGAAATTTTCAATTCCTAGGTTCACTTTAGTTGGTTGGTCGTCAAGTCGAAAGCAACATTGTGTTGCTCTCTCCACCACCGGTGAGTACATAGCCATGGGAGAGAGTGTGTCACAATTGTTATGGATGACTCACACATTGGAGGACTATGGTTTTTCATATAAGAACGTGCAAGTGCTTTGTGATAATATTAGCACGATCAACTTAACAAAAAACCCAGTCCATCATTCCAGAACAAAACACATTGAAGTGAGACATCACTTCATTAGGGATCATGTAGCAAGAGGAGATATTATACTCAATTATGTTGAGTCTAAGGCGAATCTTACTGATATTTTCACAAAACCTCTTCCAGAAAATGAATTTAGTCATTTAAGAAGAGAGTTGGGAATGTGTACAGCTGAGTGAAAACTCTCCATGATGATAAGGACTAATTCATAAGTTCAAAAGAAATGGGAAAATAATGTTTGGGATACCTTTGGGAAACATCTCACACTAGAATCCGTAGGACGAGGAAATGATACTTGGGCTAGGTGTGACGTAGTCAGCCTAGTGGGGACTGACACTATAGACCATGTCCTGAACCAAGTGGGTATAAGATGAGTGAAGGGAATGGGGCACGAATCATTCGAGCTGCTGAAGGGTTTCAGAAATAGTTCTGGATCAACCATTGATTTTTTCGGTTAATTGGGGATCATGATGTACTACTAGGTGCCACTCATGATCGTTCTATAATTAATGGTTAATTATAGACGGCCAACATAAACCGAGAACCTCTTTGGTCACACGCACAACGAGCGTAATCCAAAGGATTTAAAACGAGCTTGAGAATGAGATTCTCAGACCGAGAGAAACAAGGTTTGGTTGGACCAAACATGAAGCGAGCATGAAATCGTTTCAGTCGCAATGGAAGCGTGGATGGACCGTGTCTTATGAAGACATAATGGATGAACCAAAATGATTTGGTTCTAATCCAATGGAGGAGAATAAACCAAAGGGTTTAGTTTAGTTTAAACGAATGAACCAAAAGTTGGTTCGGTTCGTTTTAACTTAAAATAAACCATCATGGTTTGGTTTATTTTAACTTATCTTAATGGAGCGGGTTAACGGGCCTAATGGTTATGATCCAATAACCATTAAGAGAATTAGTTCTCTATAAAAGAGGGCTTAAGGGATAATTAAGCCCTAATCCACAACCCTAAGTTGCCGCCCACCTCTCGGAGAAATTCGGAGCCAACTCTCCTCCTCCTTGCCGCCACCCACCTTGAGGCTCCAACCGGCGTCTAGAAGGTGCTGACCTTCCCCCTCACTGGCGTCGAGCTGCTGCCGGTTGGTACTCCTGTGATCTCCTTTAGGTTTGGCATCAAGGTGAGCTTTATCTTCCCTTGGTTGGCCGGCGCCTATCTCCTCCACCAAAGCTGTCCAGTTTTCTGGACAGCTTGTTCTCCTCTCGTCGGAGCGTCGTTTGGACGACGGTTAGAGCTCCGACAGCGGCTAACTTACCGGGGATTTGATCTCCGGTAATCCTCTGAGGTGGAGGACGAAGGATTCATCAATTGGTTGATGAATACCTCTCCGGAGAAGCGAGTTTTGAGAACTCGTATTAGGATCCGAATTTGGATTCGGATCGTGATCATCTCTCGATCACGTCGTCTTCAACACGAGGCTAGTAACCCGTATGAAGACGAAGCTCGTGGCTTAGCGAAGTCATCCCGAGGAACTCGGCGTGGATACGGATAGAGACGATTCTAGCGAGGATCGTTCCGGTTGATGCCGTTCCCGCTACACGTCATACGAAAGGTATAACGTAGATAAATTTCCTTTTATTGCAAATTTAAATTTATGGTTATGTCTACACTTGTTGTAATATGCATGCGTGTGTTGTGTGTGTTATAATAAATGTAAATTTATTATTTTTATTGCTTCCACTGTGTTCATGTTTACGAAACGTGATCGAACACACACACGCCGCGGTGCCGGAAACCCAACAGTGGTATCAGAGCCCAGGTTGTGTTTCGACAAAATCGTAAAATGGTTTTGCGATAGTCATAATGTTATTTCTGGAAATTTTCAAATTTTGGAAATTTAGAAGTATTTATTGAAATTTTTCAATTTTGGAAAGTCTAGATGTATTTATGGAAATCTTCCACTTTTGGAAAGTTGGAAGTATTTATGGAAATTGTTATTTTTCATAAATAAAATATTTGATTAGATTCTGGAAATTTGTTTCCTAATTTAATCATGATTTGATTTGGAGAATCAAATCTTAAAATATTTTATTTCCATAAGTAGTTTTGATGATTTAGGAAATTGGTTTCCTAAATTGATTTTCCTTAATCAATTATTTTCATAAATAAAATATGTGATTAGATTTGGAAATTTGTTTCCTAATTCAATCATGATTTGATTTGGAGAATCAAATCTTAAACATATTTTATTTCCATAAATAGTTATGACATATAAGGAAATTATGTACATGACATAATTGTATGCCATGTAATTGCATTAGATGCATAACATTATGCCATGCATGTCGTGACATGTAGATGTATGCCATGTATGTCATGCCATGTAGATAATAGTTATTTGCATGCAAAGAGGATGAGACATAAAACCCTAACTCAATATTAAAGCCTACACCTTCCATTAATATGGTTAGAACCGAGTTACATTTCTTGTTTGGGTTGTTGGACTCACTCAAGCCGGCTCGAACCCGAACATGTTCAAATCATTGGAATAGTTTAACTCTAATATGGTAAGAGTCAGAGGTCAATCGTTAGTTTGGGTTGTTGGACTCACTCCAAGCCTGGCTAATTGGTTGAATGCGCTCTAACCATATTAAAACTATTTCGTGATTAATGGGTCGGCTCTAACTTGGAGCATCGATTTGTTGGACACACTCCAAGGTCGATGTGAAGAGAGGTGAAGTTGGGTGCTATGCATATGATGCATACTTGTTAATGTGTTAACAACCCAATGTATGTGTAAATATTCAATTAGTTGATAGCACATTGTGATAGTTACATATACATGATATGTAATCGTTATACTTGATACCCACCATCATAGCTAAGAATGACTTGTTGGACTCACTCCAAGGTTGTTCTTATCTATATTGGATATCAGCCCATTCAGAGATTGACCTACGATCTCCCGAATTGATTTCAAGGGTTTTTGAATTCGAAAAATGAATGGGATTTATAAATGTATATTGATGCATTTTAAAAATCATCTTTCTCATATATGCTCGTTTTGTATTTCTAAAGTTGATCATGTTGTCTTTTAATTTGCGTTCCATTTTGGATTCGAATAAATTGACTGGGCCGAACTTCATGGACTGGCTTAGAAACTTGAGAATTGTTCTCAAGGTGAAAAGCTTGCGTATGTCCTCGAAGCGCCTCTTCCCGCCCATCCTAGTGACGATGCAACTCCGGACCAATTGTTGGTCTATCAGAAACATGTGACTGATTCTAAACTGACAAGTTGCATCATGCTAGCCGCGATGGAACCCAAGCTACGAAAGCAGCATGAGCATATGGATGCTCATATCGTAGTCCTTCATCTTTATGAGTTGTTTGATAAGCAAGTGAGATTGAAGGTTGAGTCTCCAAGCTCCTCTTCACCTCTGAGATGCAAGAAGGTTCATCTGTGGTACTGCTCAACATGCTGAAGACTGTGGAGCCTTCTGAGAAGTATGAGCAAGGGACAGTGTTGTTAGTTGATTCCTCGAAGAAAGGTTCTAAGAGAGAGTCAAAGGAACAACAGAAGGGAAAGAAGAAAAAGGCTAAAAAGGCAAAACCAGCTCAAAAGGGCACTTGCCATCATTATGGCAAGTAGGGCCATTTGCGAAGAAAGTGCAAGATTTATCTTGAGTTCGTGAAGAAGGATAAGGCATCGGATGCCCCATCTTCTTCAGAAATCTTCTTTATTGATTGTCATTCTATTTCCTCAGACACTTGGGTATTTGATACTGGGTGTGGCTCACATATATGTAATGACATACATGGGCTAAGGAATAGAAGAAGACTCGTCAAGGGAGAGTCAAATTTACGTGTTGGGAATAAAGCAACGGTTGCTGCACTTGCCATCGGAATGTATTTGTTGGAACTCCCTGTAGGACTTGTCTTAGAACTGGACAATTGCTTTTATGTTCCTTCGTTGATAAAGAACATAATTTCTATTTCTTGTTTAAATAGAAATGGGTACCATTTGACTTTTAGTAACAATTATTGTTACATAACTTTGAATGGAGTTCTTTAAGGGACTGGAACTTTAAGCAATGGTGTTTATACGTTGGACGTATCCAGTGATATTTTCAATATCGAAGCGAGCAATAAGCATGCTCGAAAAGATAATCAATTAGACTCCTACATGTGGTATTGTCGTCTTGGCCATGTAAGCAAGAAACGCATGTCCGAATTACACCGATGTGGAATTCTGGAATCGTTTGAATAGGATTCATACGATACATGCGAATCATGCTTAAAAGGCAAGATGACTAAGTTACCTTTTACTGGAAAAGGTGAACGAGTGGGAGAGTTACTAGGTCTAATACATACTGATGTATGTGGACCTATGACAACTCAAGCTTTAGGAGGCTATAACTACTTCATTACCTTCACCGATAATCACTCACGGTTTGGGTATGTGTTCTTGATGAAACACAAGTCTGAAGCCTTTGAAAGGTTCAAAGAATTCAGAAATGAAGTAGAGAAACAACATGACAAGAGTATTAAAATACTTCGATCGGATCGAGGTAGTGAATACTTAAGTCAAGAGTTTCTTGATTATCTAAGAGATAATGGCATATTGTCTCAATGGACTCTGCCATATACACCACAGCATAATGGTGTATCTGAGAGGCGTAACCGGACCTTGTTGGACATGGTCAGGTCAATGATGAATCATGCGACTCTTCCCAAGTCCTTTTGGGGCTATGCACTTCAGACAGCTGTTTACTTGTTAAACAGAATGCCTACCAAGGTAGTCTTAACTACTCCATATGAGATATGGAATAGTAAGAAACCTCAGGTATCTTACTTGAAGATATGGGGTTGTCCTACTTATATGAAGCGGACAGTATCAGACAAATTAGATGTTAAGTCTGATAAATGTCTATTTATTGGATACCCTAAGGAAACAAGGGGTTACCAATTCTATCATCCTGTGGAACAAAAGGTGTTTGTTTCAAGGCATGCTGTGTTTCTAGAGAAAGAGTTTCTCTTGCAAGAAAACAGTGGGAGTGTCGTCGAGCTTGAGAAGGCTCGAGAGACTCAAATAGACATTGATGAGATACCTGGTGAAGCACAACAGCCGACAACTCATAGTGATGAGCAATCGACTGGACCTATTGTAACACCACATCTTCGTAGATCTGGTAGAACACGCAATATTCCTGAGACATATGGATTTCTCGTAAGTGAATCAAACGATGTGTTACTCATTGATGATGAGGAGCCTACCAGTTATGAAGAAGTGCTGATAAGTTCAGATAGGGATAAGTGGCTTGGTGCCATGAAGTCGGAAATGGATTCCATGTATGAAAACCAAGTTTGGAACTTGGTTGACCCACCTGAAGGCATAAAGCCTATAGGGTGAAAGAGGGTTTTCAAGAAGAAAACCGACATGGATGGTAATGTGATTACCTATAAGGATAGATTGGTGGCGAAAGGATATCGTCAAAAGCAAGGTGTTGATTATGACGAAACCTATTCGCCTGTAGCTATGCTTAAATCCATTCGGATGCTCCTGGCCATAGCGGCTCATTATGATTATGAGATATGGCAAATGGATGTGAAAACAGCTTTCCTTAATAGAAACCTACTCGAGGACGTGTATATGATACAGCCTGAGGGTTTCACATCGGTTGATAAAACCAAGGTATGCAAATTGCGACGGTCCATTTATGGATTGAAGCAAGCATCTAGGAGCTGGAATATCCGTTCTGATGAGACAATCAAAAAGTTTGATTTCTCACAAAATCCAGATGAACCTTGTGTGTACAAGAAGGTTAGTGGGAGTGCAGTCGTGTTCCTAGTATTGTATGTCGATGACATACTACTTATAGGAAACGATGTTTCAATCTTACAATCAGTGAAGGTTTGGTTATCCAAGACATTCTCCATGAAAGACCTGGGAGAAGCAACCTACATCCTCGGGATTAAGATCTATAGAGATAGATCGAAACAGTTGCTTGGTCTTTCGCAGTCTACATATATAGACCGAGTGCTAAAGAGGTTTAGCATGTCGGAATCCAAGAAAGGTTTCTTACCCATCATGCATGGGGTACACCTTTCGAAGTCTATGTGTCCACGCATAGAAGATGAGAGGATTTGCATGAGTAAGATTCCCTATGCATCCGCAATAGGATCTATCATATATGCTATGTTATGTACGAGGCCCGATGTATCGTATGCTCTGAGTGTCACGAGAAGATACCAGTCTAATCCAGGAATGGATTATTGGGTGGCTGTTAAGATGATCCTTAAGTACTTGAGAAGAACTAAGGATGTGTTCCTAATATATGGAGAAGGGTACATGGTGATACGTGGGTATACGGATGCCAGCTCCAGACAGACAAGGATGATTCCATGTCTTTGTCTGGGTATGTATTCACCTGGAATGGAGGCGCAATAAGTTGGAAAGGTTCCAAGCTTGACACTATAGCGGATTCTGCCACTAAGGCAGAATACATTGCAGCTTTGGAAGCAGCAAAGGAAGTGGTTTGGATCAAAAAGTTCATCTCTGAACTTGATGTGGTCTCATCAATGATCCAAACATGTGCTTCGCCGCTATCATCTTATCAGAGAGATCATCAGTAGGAACGGAATACAAATCGAGAAAATTTCCACTGAAAGGAACTTAGCGGATCCCTTGACTAAGGCATTACCTCAAAATAAGTTTAAGGGTCATGTTCGAGCTTATGGTATTGGATACCGTAGCGATTGACATTAGGCCAAGTGGGAGTCTATTAGTAATATATGAGAGATGTCCTAAGGCAATCGCCTTATGTATGAACCATTTATATGATAAATGAAGATTCACTATTTGAGTATACATGTTTTATGTATTTGATTGGATCTTAAACTCATTTACTGAATGTCCACGATACGATTCACAGCATGAGAGAATTTGTGATTGGATCACAACTAGTGAGTATCTCTACATGTGTAATTGTGATGTATCGGAATTATCCCTAGTCGATGAATTGATGGATTTGGACACCATCAATTCTGTCGAGACTAGCACGAGGTATACTCCTTGGTGTATCCAAGCAGCTGATTCTCACTGGCTGGAGACATAGTGATGTCCGGAGTTAATCGTGGATGCTAGTTATGGTAACTAGTTCATTGGAGTGACCAGCCGTAAGACTTCATATGGTTCTCTGCATATATAGATATGTCAATGAAGTTCTTACTGTGGCTTAAGTGCGATGTTCCTTTGACTTGCGGTATTCAAGTCATCTTGATCATAGAGACTTATGCTTTGACATCTTAAGCAAGCATCTCTAAGGAGATGTGGACCCGGGATGATTGGGTATAAGTCGAAGTGATCGAAGGTGTTTGAATAGCCTATAAAGGATTCACCACTCCTTGCGAGGAGATGTATACCCATGGCCTCTCGTCGGATTGTTACTAAAGTCTTTGGCCAAAGCATTACATGTTTAGAGTAAGGTACTCTTCGATACATGTGGAGTAACTTGAATCCATAGGACGAGGAAATGATACTTGGGCTAGGTGTGACGTAGTTAGCCTAGTGGGGACTGACACTATAGACCATGTCCTGAACCAAGTGGGTATAAGATGAGTGAAGGGAATGGGGCACGAATCATTCGAGCTGCTGAAGGGTTTCAGAAATAGTTCTGGATCAACCGTTGATTTTTTTGGTTAATTGGGGATCATGATGTACTACTAGGTGCCACTCATGATCGTTCTATAATTAATGGTTAATTATAGACGGCCAACATAAACCAAGAACCTATTTGGTCTGAGCGTAATCCAAAGGATTTAAAAGCGAGCTTGAGAATGGGATTCTCGGGAGAGAAACAAGGTTTGGTTGGACCAAACATGAAGCGAGCATGAAATCGTTTCAGTCGCAATGGAAGCGTGGATGGGCCGTGTCTTATGAAGACATAATGGATGAACCAAAATGGTTTGGTTCTAATCCAATGGAGGAGAATAAACCAAAGGGTTTGGTTTATTTTAAGCGAATGAACCAAAAGTTGGTTGGTTCGTTTTAACTTAAAATAAACCATCATGGTTTGGTTTATTTTAACTTATCTTAATGGAGCGGGTTAACGGGCCTAATGGTTATGATCCAATAACCATTAAGAGAATTAGTTCTCTATAAAAGAGGGCTTAAGGGATAATTAAGCCCTAATCCACAACCCTAAGTTGCCGCCCACCTCTCCTTGGAGAAATTCGGAGCCAACTCTCCTCCTCCTTGCCGCCTCCCACCTTGAGGCTCCAACCGGCGTCCAGAAGGTGCTGACCTTCCCCCTCGCCGGCGTCGAGATGCTGCCGGTGATCTCCTTTAGGTTTGGCATCAAGGTGAGCTTTATCTTCCCTTGGTTGGCCGGCGCCTATCTCCTCCACCAAAGCTGTCCAGTTTTCTGGACAGCTTGTTCTCCTCTCGTCGGAGTGTCGTTTGGACGACGGTTAGAGCTCCGACAGCGGCCAACTTACCGGGGATTCGATCTCCGGTAATCCTCTGAGGTGGAGGACGAAAGATTCGTCAATTGGTTGACGAATACCTCTCCGGAGAAGCGAGTTTTAAGAACTCGTATTAGGATCCAAATTTGGATTCGGATCGTGATCATCTCTCGATCACGTCATCTTCAACACGAGACTAGTAACCCATACGAAGACGAAGCTTGTGGCTTAGCGAAGTCATCCCGAGGAACTCGGCGTGGATACGGATAGAGACGATTCTAGCGAGGATCGTTCCGGTTGATGCCGTTCCCGCTACACGTCATACGAAAGGTATAACGTAGATAAATTTCCTTTTATTGCAAATTTAAATTTATGGTTATGTCTACACTTGTTGTAATATGCATGCGTGTGTTGTGTGTGTTATAATAAATGTAGATTTATTATTTTTATTGCTTCCGCTGTGTTCATGTTTACGAAACGTGATCGAACACACACACGCTGCGGTGCTGGAAACCCAACAGTCATTAGTCAATAGAACTCATGTTGGTAAAGAAAACACAACTAAGGCTTGGATTCCTAAACAGTATGTTGCAAGTGCTAATGGACCCAAAATCTGGGTTCCAAAAGATCTTATTTTTCGTGTTTGATTAGGTACCGGTCGAGGGGGTGTATCCAATGATGTGGGTTGTAGATAGCGGATGCTCCAAGCACATGACCGGGGACTCCACAAAGTTTGCTACATTTAAAAATAGGAGTAAAGGTACTGTTTCTTTTGGTAATAGTGGCAAACTAAAAGTCATAGGAGTAGGAGACATAGTAATATCTGAACAATTTAGGATTAAGAATGTTCTGCTAGTTAGAGGAATGGTTTTTAATTTATTAAGTGTCAGTCAATTATGTGATGAAGGATATAGAGTAGAATTTTATTCAACTAAATGCTTAATTAAACATAATGAAACCGACACTATCATGCTAGTAGAGACGAGGAAGGAAAATATCTATCAAGTTCAATTTAGTAGTGCTACTAACCTGCATGTGAAGTGTTTTTTGTCCAAAGAAGATGAATCATGGCTTTGACATCGGAGACTAGCACACCTCAACATGAAAAATATCAAGAGGTGGCCAAGGAAGAGCTTGTGCGGGGTCTACCATTGCTCAAGTACGAAAAGGACAAGCTATGTGATGCATGTCAAAAAGGTAAACAAATAAGAGCATCACATAAAAGCAAGAACACTGTAAGTACTTTAAATGCTTTAGATTTATTGCATTTAGATTTGTTTGATAGTAGCTCCACAAAAACCTTGAATGGAAGTAGATATTGCTTGGTAGTTGTAGATGATTATACTAGATATACATGGACTTTCTTTCTCAAACATAAGGATCAAACATTAGAAATTTTTATTCCTTTTTGTAGAAGAATTGAAAATGAGAAAAACTCAACAATTAAAACAATTAGGAGTGATCATGGAGAAGAATTTGAAAATATGAGGTTTAAGGAATTCTGTTCAGAAAAAAGCTATAAACATGAGTTTTCCACTCCTAGGACACCACAACAAAATGGTGTGGTAGAAAGGAAGAATAGAGCTTTGTAAGAAGCTGCGAGGAGTATGCTAAATGAGTATACTCTTCCTAGTTACTTGTAATTTGAGGCAATTAACATCAGATGCTATGTTCAAAACAGAGTTTTGATACATAGATTCTTAGGAAAAACACCTCATGAAGTATGGTTTGGAAAACCACCAACAGCCAAACATCTTAGGGTTTTTGGTTGTAAGGTTTTCATTTTAAACACTAAGGATCATCTAGGAAAATTCACTGCAAAAGCAGATGAAGGTGTCCTGTTAGGATATTCCCTCACTAGTAAGGCTTATCGAGTTTACAACAAACGAACAAATTTGATTGAGGAATCGTCAAATGTGGTTTTTGAGGAATGTAAAGACCAAATTGATTATAAGGATAATAGTGATGCAAAGAAAGGTCGAACTCAAAAGATTAAGTTTGAAGGAGGACACAAGTGTAGGGGAGTCAAATCGACCGAAAATGAAAAATCTAGATCAGAAGGGTCGTTGCTTGAGATTGTATCTAACAATGAGGTTCAAGAAACATCTCAAGTACCAAGATCCACTAGAATGGGCACTAGTCATTCCCTAGACCAAGTTGTTGGAGACATCCATCAAGGGGTGAGGACAAGATCATACTTTAGAAATGAAGTGAATCAAGTAGCATTAATCTCTGAAATTGAACCAAAAGTAATTGATGAAGCTTTGCTTGATCCGGACTGGATTATAGCAATGCAGGATGAATTGGGACAATTTGAGAGAAGTCAAGTTTGGGATTTAGTTCCAAGACCTGATCAAGCTACCGTAATAGGAACCAAATGGGTATTCAAGAATAAATTGAATGATAAAGGAGAAATAATGAGAAATAAAGCTAGGTTAGTAGCCAAAGGATACAATCAAATTGAGGGACTTGATTATGGTGAAACTTATGCACCCGTGGCTAGGTTAGAATCCATTCGATTAATGCTAGCATTTGCAGCATATAGAGGATTCAAATTATATCAAATGGATGTGAAGTCAGCATTTTTGAATGGGTTTATAAAGGAAGAGGTCTATGTTGAACAACCACCAGGATTTGAAAATTTTGAATTTCCAAATCACGTGTATAAGCTAATGAAGGCTCTTTATGGGCTGAAACAAGCACCTCGTGCTTGGTACGAAAGGTTGTCAATTTTTCTAGTTGAGAGGGGTTTTAGAAGAGGTCAAATTGATCCCACACTTTTTCTGAAAAGAAACGGTGAAGACATATTTGTAGCTCAGATTTATGTCGATGACATAATCTGTCATTCAAACAATAGGGATTATCTCAATGAATTCATAGAACACATGGAGAGTGAGTTTGAGATGAGTCTAGTAGGGGAGTTGACATTTTTCCTTGGACTTCAAATCAAACAAACCAAAGAAGGAATTCATGTTTGTCAATCAAAATATGCCATGGAGTTGCTAAAAAGATTCAACATGGAAAATGTGAAGGAGGTTGCCACTCCAATGGCACAAAACACTCATCTAGATAGTGATGTAGATGGTAAACCTATTGATCTAAAACGTTATAGGAGTGCCATAGGTAGTCTTTTATATATTACAGCAAGTAGACCTGATATAGTATTTACGGTGGGCATGTGTGCACGATATCTATCGTGTGCTAAAGAGTCTCATTGGGTTGCTGTTAAAAGAATTATGAGATATCTTAAAGCAACAATATCAGTTTGACTGTGGTATCCCCGAACTGAGTCTTTTGATTTAGTAGGCTATACAGATTCAGATTATGCAGGATGCAAACTAGATAGAAAAAGTACTAGTGGGGGCTGTCAATTCCTAGGTTCAGCTTTAGTTGATTGGTCAAGTCGAAAGCAACATTGTGTTGCTCTCTCCACCACTGAGGCTGAGTACATAGCCATGGGAGAGAGTGTGTCACAATTATTATGGATGACTACACATTCGAGGACTATGGTTTTTCATATAAGAACATGCAAGTGTTTTGTGATAATATTAGCACGATCAACTTAACAAAAAACCCAGTCCATCATTCCAGAACAAAACACATTGAAGTGAGACATCACTTCATTAGGGATCATGTAGCAAGAGGAGATATTATACTCAATTATGTTGAGTCTAAGGCGAATCTTGCTGATATTTTCACAAAACCTCTTCCAGAAAATGAATTTAGTCATTTAAGAAGAGAGTTGGGAATGTGTACAGCTGAGTGAAAACTCTCCATGATGATAAGGACTAATTCATAAGTTCAAAAGAAATGGGAAAATAATGTTTGGGATACCTTTGGGAAACATCTCACACAAATCATAGGATTAACTATGCTTGTGTATTGCTAGATAGGGGTGAGATGTTAGGAGCAACCAATTTACTCAAATTGCTTGTTATAATGCATAACTTGAGTAATGCGGTTGAAAACTGCATGAATCATTAAGTTGACCAATTATGGGGAAGACTGATACATAATTCATGTGTATTTGGTTTAAAAAACATAATTGGACATTCCAACCAAGTAAAATTGGTTGTACACCTTAAAACTCAAGTGAAACATCCAATATATGTTTGATATGGTCGATAGAGGATATTGTCACTTTTAAAATGTTTTAAATACCTGAATACAACGAATTTGGAACTTAAAATATCTAAGACAAAAATGAACCTTCAGAATAACAGTCGAGACATTTCAATAATCGCCTGGACTGACAGAGGGTGTGAGCAAACAGAAGCGAGGTGCACTCGATCGGTGCCTCGACTGATATAAAGGTCGAGGCGTTCAACTTACCGCCTCGACTGCGTAACTAAGAAATATATAAGAAATTTCACTTATCGACTCTCTCAAACTCGCGACTCGCCTCGACTCCTCTCGCCCCGGTTCTTTCTCCTCTGCCTAGTCACCGCCGTTCAAGTCTCCGGCCAAGTTTAACACCGACAAAACCCTAGATTACCTCACTCACTCCTAAACTAACTTCAAGTAAGTTCTCCAGCCCCTCATTCCTTCTTTTGGTCAATCCCTAACCCTAGTCGACGATTTTCTAAAACCCTAGATTTTGCCAGATTTTCTAGGGTTCGCCACTGCTTTCTAGTGGAGAAGGTGATTTCACAGAAGTCATCTTCCTGATTCCTCAAGACCAGTAAACAACAGGAAAAATGGCACCTAAGTAAATTTCTAAACTCATCTCTTTGATTACAAGACTTAGTAATATTGGGTAAACTAATTGGGTGTTGGTTATTGGCATTCATCATACCATCATATTGATTTTTTTTGGAACATCATTTTGGCATTCATTAGACAAAAACGTAGGATAGGCGAGTCAAGTGAAACACCTCAGGAAAATCCATCTACGGATCCCCGGTTTCCCTCCGCACATCATCAACATACCTTTACTACCCACAAATTTAAGTTGATACATACTAGATCATTAGATAAAGAATTTTTTGAAAAACAAGCTCAACATGTTATACAAATGATCAACTACTATGGGCTCAATAAACTAGTCTATTGTGATCATGACATCAATATAGACTTAGTTAGTGAATTCTACAACAATCTATAGCCTACAAGTGATAGGCTCATATTTAAGAGTAGGGTAGCCAGAAAGGACATATCTTTCACTCCTGATATCCTCAGAGCATTTCTAGAGTGTCGAGAGTCAAACTCAACCCTTGAATGCTATCCAAGCATTCAAGAACCTATTGAGGGATACTCCATAAATGTAATTCATGAGTACTTCTTTAAAAAACCCAGACAACCTGGTCTTACTCTATTTCCCATGGCATTATGCCCGATAATGTCCTATATAAGGTCATTGTAGGTTGCATCCTTCCAATTGTTACTAGGGGGCAAGCTAAGATAAGACCACATCATTTACTAGCTCTACATCTCTTAAAGCAACGTTTAAACTTTAATGTTGCTTTAAACATCTTTCTCTGCATAGTCCACTTCTCAACTCCTGTCCAAAAGAAAATTTACATGCCTTTTGGTCATATCATCACATTTTGGCTAGAATCCATAGGCATCAACACAAGCAGGGGGAAAATTAGGCGGATGATCGGACTTTGATTTCATAAAGTGGAGAAACTTTTCTTTGTGGCATGTCAAAAGTTGGTAGCACCGCTGAGTGGGCGGATGGACATCAAGCGGGTGAAGGGTGGGATATGGAGGAAGAAGGTGAACAAGAACGCCCAATTTGTTGAACCATCTTCCACCATGTCCGAACAAATGGAGAATGCAAAAGATCTGCTGAGTTCATAAACTCAGTTGATACTAAATTCAAGGACCTTAGTACGTCAATCAACACTAAATTCGAAGAGCTTCACTACAAGCTAGATGCTCGGTTTTCCGAGATCTCTGCCCAGTAGGAGGAAATTCTATCTCTCCTTCATGCCATGATGTCAGATTCATCAGAACCATCATCTTCAGCAGTTTATTTTTTATTTTTTTTATCTGTATGAACTGTTTGAATTCAAGAATATATATATATATATCAGGATGTTTTGGGTGACTTTTTGGGTGTATGCTTGTATATGTATTTCTAATATCTCTGTGTATGTCAAAGTTTTCTTCCGGTGGTTTATATCTTTCTTTAGAAATACACGACTGACATTTATCTTGCTAAAATATATTGTTACTACATTTGATAACCTAAGGGTAATGAATTCAGGGGGAGTGCTTCTATAAGCAACTTTTCTTTTTGGGTGTTTGCCAAAGGGGGAGAAGATGGGCTTTAAGTCTGAAATTAAAGCTTTTGAAACTACACATCTATATCTCTTCTTTTTACATATTAAATTTCGAATACGTTATATTGTGCTATAATTTCATCACCTAAACTTAAACCGTATTGTCAAACATCAAAAAAGGGGGAGATTGTTGGTGCAATCAGACCCAAAGGATGTTTTTGGTGATTGACAAGGGTTTAAGTCAAGGTGATAATTATGTGCTATCTCATATGGTTGTTTGAGAGGTATTTTCAGGAAATCTCTTGTACGTCAATGACTGGATGCAAGATTGATGAAGACCCAGACGTGGAGTCCTGGCAAGTGAAGACCCGGACGAGGAGTCTTGGCAGTGAAGTCCCGGAGGTGCGGCCTCTTGGCAGTGAAGACCCGGACAGGGAGTCTTGGCAGTGAAGTCCCGGAGGCGCGACCTCTTGGCAGTGAAGACCCAGACAGGGAGTCTTGGCACGAAGTCCCGGAGATGATTCCTGGCATGGAAGACCTATGAACAGTAATTCATAGGCATCAGGTAAAGGTGTAGTCGAGGTGACGCCTCGACTGGAACCTACTGCTCTTGTCGAGCAGCAAGTTGACTCATACCAGTCGAGGCGACGCCTCGACTGATGCTTGGTTCAACTAAGCAGAAGCAAGGAGGTGTCGACTGAGAGCTCGATTTCTCGGGAAAAATAGCAGGTTCTGACTGTATCAGTCGAGGCGGCGACTCGACTAGAGCTTTGATCCAACCGAACAGACGCAAGGGACTGTCGACTGGGAGCTCGAATGTTGCTCTGCTCAGTTGGAACCAAGGCTTACCAGTCGAGGCGGCGACTCGACTAGAGCTTTGATCCAACCGAATAGACGCAAGGGACCGCCGATCGAGCTTGATCGCTTGCTGCTCGTTGGAACCAAGGCCTACCAGTCGAGGCGGTGACTCGACTAGAGCTTTGATCCAACCGAACAGACGCAAGGGACTGTCGACTGGGAACTCGACTGTTGCTTTGTTCAGTTGGAACCAAAGTCTACCAGTCGAGTCATCGGATCATCGCCTCAACTGGACCTATGTTTTCAACGGAAATAAAACTAATTATGGTCTAAATCTTACCGTTGAAGCCATTAATAAATGCTAATTAATGCTCCAGTCGAGGCACCAGCTGAGGCGACTCGATTGGGCGGGCAAAAAAGCCCTAATCAGGCTCGAGCTATCAAGTATTCTGGTCTTATATATTTCAAAGTTAAGAAGAATAACTTACGACAATTTTTTGAAGAAAAGACACGGATGAAAGAGCTTCTTGATTCAAAAAGCCTTCATCATCCCACAGGAGCTTCAATGATTCAGCAAGCAAGGAGCAGTACCATTCTCTCTGAAATCTGTATTTGTTTTACTGCTTCTTCAGTGACTACTGTAAGCTTTCTTGTAAAGTTTTTGATAGACTGTGCAAAAGGGTTTCTCCACCTTCGGTGTATCACCGAGAAGGAGAAGTTTATAGTGGTGGTGTGCATCACTAGAGCCGACGAGGGCTCAACCGTGGAGTAGGGACTTATGTTCCGAACCACGTAAAATTGGGGTTTTTGCGTTTGTTATTCTTTCTGTATTCGTTGTCTTGTTTCCGCTGCGTACTAATCATTGTAGAAAGGTACAACGAATCGAAAAGACGAGCGTAGCTATTCATTCCCCCCCCCTTTCTAGCGACGCCAACGATCCTACAGTTGTTCATCTGGAAAACAATCTGGAATGGGTGTAAGCTCCCTATCTTGCATGATTCTGCTCAAATGATCAGCCACCATATTTTCCTTACCACTCCTATCGCGTATTTCCATGGAGAATTCTTGGAGTAGAAGTATCCATCTGATTAATCTGGGCTTTGCATATGACTTCTTTAAAAGGAATTTGAGAGCTGCATGATCTGAAAAGACAACCACATGAGAGCACAATAAATATGAACGAAACTTATTCAACGCAAACACAATGGCTAGAAGCTCTTTTTTCGTGGTTGTATAATTTGCTTGAGCAGGATCTAACGTCTTGGATGCATAATAGATAACATGTGAAGCTCCTTCAACCCTTTGAGCCAACACTGCACCCACTGCAAAATTAGAAGCATCACACATTAATTCAAAAGGCAATTCCCGATTAGGAGAACTCATAATAGGAGCTGAGGTGAGAGCATCCCAGAGTTGGTTGAAAGCGTCATTGCATTTTTCATCAAATCCAAATTCCACATCCTTTTGCAGTAAGCGTGAAAGGGGAAGGGCTATAACACTAAAATTTTGAATGAATCTCCTATAAAAACCTGCATGACCAAGGAAAGCTCGAACCTCCCGCACGCATGCAGGGTAAGACAAAGAAGAAATAACCTTGACCTTAGCAGGATCTACCTCTATGCCCCTACTCGAAACAATATGTCCTAAAACAACACCATGTTCAACCATGAAATGGCACTTCTCAAAGTTTAAAACCAGGTCAGTTTCCACACATCTCTGCAAAACTTGAGAAATACTATCTAAACATACATCGAATGATGAGCCATACACGGTACAATCACCCATAAATACTTCCATACAATGCTCTAATAAATATGCAAAAATGCTTACCATGCATCGTTGCAATGTACCTGGGGCGTTGCAGAGCCCAAAGGGCATGCGTCGGAATGCAAATGTCCTGTAGGGGCATGTGAAGGTAGTCTTCTCCTAGTCCTTGGGTGCTATGCAAATCTGATAATATCCAGAAAATCCATCCAAGAAGCAGTAATGAGTCTTTCTCGCTAATCTCTCCAACATTTGATCAATAAAAGGTAGTGGGAAATGATCCTTCCTTGTAGCCTGGTTAAGCTTCCGATAATCTATGCACACCCTCCATGAATTTTTCACTCTTGTGGAAATCATCTCACTGTCCTCATTGACAATCACTATCATCCCCGATTTCTTTGGTACCACATGTACTGGGCTCACCCACTGACTATCTGAAATGGGGTAAATGATACCTGCTTGCAACAATTTTTGAATCTCTGTCTTTACCACTTCGGTAAGCAATGGGTTCAATCTTCTCTGTGGTTGCCTTACTAGGTACTTGTTCTCCTCCAGGAAGATCCTATGCAAACAAAAGGAAGGGTTGATGCCAGGAATATCTGCAATGGTCCATCCTATGGCCTTCTGATAAAGCCTTAGCAGATTCAACAACCTTATCTCCTCGACCGCTTCCTAAATTCTTAGCAATAATGACTCGTAATTTCTCCTCTTTCCCAAGTAAGCTTACTTCAAGTGATCCGTAGAGGTTTCAATTCCAGCTTTGGAGGTTGATCATGGGAAGGAAACAATTTTTCGTGACTGCTCCATTAACGAAATCCCTGCACAAACATCCACAATGTCATCAATGATGCTAATAGAGTCATCATCTATTACCTCAGAGTTGGTATCCCTATCAATCCATGAAGTCTCTGCACTACCTTCTAACTCATCAAAAATATTAATGTTAAGTAGTGAGTGATCTTCTTCAGGATACCTCATTGCTTCAAGTATGCTAAACTGTACCACTGTGTCTCCAAACTCCATGGTCAATGTTCCTGCATGTACATCAATCTTTGTCCTTGCAGTCTTGAGGAACGACCTCCCTAAAATCAGAGGAGTCCGCTTGAAGTCATGTCCCTCCATATCAAGAATGTAGAAATCACCGGAAAAATCGGATCCTTCACCTTAACTAAGACATCTTCAATAACACCATCCGGATGAGCTAAACTTGGTTGGCTAATTGAATAATTACCTCGGTTTGTAATGGTCCAATACCTAGGGATAGGAAAACAGACTTAGGCATGACATTGATGGATGCACCCAGATCCAACATTGCATTTGAAAAACTGCATTCTCCAATCACACATGGTATGGTAAACATTCCTGGATCTTTACATTTCATGGGTATTGACTGAATCAAAGCTGATACATTCTTTCCCATGCTTACCAGTTCATTACCTTTCAGTTCCCTCTTATGAACACAAAGATCCTTCAAAAACTTAGCATATTTTGGTATATGTTTGATAACCTTCAATAATGGTATGTTTACTTCCACCTTACTGAAAATGTCCACAAATTCTTCAAGATCATTTGTCCTTCCTGCAGTAACATTTTTCTTAGAAATTCCTGCTCTTTGAGGGAAGGGAATCTGTACTACCTCTTGCGATTTAACACCTGATTGTAATTCTTGTTCCTTTTCTTCATCAGAAACTGCTATAGGCACAGGTGCATGAACTGTGGCAGGTCTCGGAAGGCTGGGATATATCATAGTTTTCCCACTCCTTAGTGACATAGCACTCACATTCCCTCTAGGGTTTGGAACAGACTGAGATGGTAATTGACTGGACCCTTGGGACTGAAGCTGATTGAGTGTAGAAGCCATTTGACTCATTTGCCTCTCTAAATTCTGAATGGCTATGTCACTCCTTTGTTGCTGCTACTGAAATTATGCTTGTTGTTGTAACAGAAGTGTTGGATCGAGAAGCGTCGATAGAGGGGGGGGGGTGAATAGCGATCGTAAATCTTTCGTTCGAATTCGTTCGTTGATACACAAGTAAACGAGTAAGCACAGCGGAAAATAAATGAACACGTTTATTTTACTTGGTTCACAACCCAACGGTTGCTACTCCAAGGCCCTATCGGTCCTAGACCGCGTACGGAGGGCAAAGTACTATAACGTCTCCTCCTCGTTGGAGGTAGGAGACAACGATCACAAAACCGAATATACAAGGATGAGGCAACAAGCCTACCTCACCTCGTTATGAAGAAAAACAAAGAATACAATATCAAAAATATTACTTGATTCTGCTGCCGACGAAGAAGATCGAAACTTGGCGTCGTGTCGGTGTTATGACGATGTTGGAGCATTGGCGTTGTAGGAGCACTTGATGAATAAACTTGATGTAATTTGGAGTTGGAATCCTCCCCTCCTTTTATAGATTTTGGCCTCTGAATTTGTCTCCTCATCTTTAGGAATGGATTACGAAATTGTCCAAAATTTATCGCGAAGTAACCACGTCAAATGTTATCCATTTTGACCTAGCGCAAAGGCTGATTCGTCGCCATCACGATCGATGATTCCCATCACCGATCGATGAGCATCACGATCCGCTCAACGCCCAGAATGACCGATCACCCGCCACTTCCCTGCAATAAGAGGTTAGCTCGAAAAATGATAAATACGACGGTTTCTAACCGTCTGATCTTGACCTAGACCTTCCACAGGAAGTCTTAGTCAGATCGCCGCCTACGGTCGTCCTCGTAAAGAGGACACGACCTTACAATCTCTCACTCACATGAGCTTGCCTCGATAGTAGCTCTCGCTTCTGGCCTTCCACTCGATTCCTTCGGCTCCCTCTGAAGTCACTCAAGTGTCGCCCGACCACCGCGGCTTCCTCCGGGTGTCGCTAGCCTTCAGCTCCAGCTTTAGCACTTTTCTGTACACTTGATTTAGCTCATGAGATAACGATGTAAACTTAACTTTGTGTCTTTGCCATAATCAAAATACATGTTCGATTATCTAGTGTCCCTGCACCAACAATCTCCCCCTTTTTGATCTATGGCAAACCAACACAAAGTTAAGGAAAACAAGTATAGTAGAAGATGAATGTGAAGATGAATATCATTTCCAAAAGCTCCCCCTCAACCAAAACTCCCCCTTAACCCTAGGTGAGTTTTGAAGGAGATAATTTAATTTTCAAAATTAAATTTTATGTTACTCCCCCTTAACTTTTGCTCTTCTCCCCCTTTTTACATAAATCAAAAAAATTTGGGGTTTTTATATAAAATAGGGTTTTGAAAACAATATCGTATATGCATGCATCTAGAAAAATCAAATATGAGTCCAAGTATGCGTCTAGCAGTAGTTAGATAGATTGGTTCGAGGTGTGTCCCTCTGCACCAATAATCTAAAGATTTATAATATAACCCTTAGTGTTAGTTTTCTCTCCCCCTTAGTCAAATATATGAAGTATAAGAGATGTAGGGGGCGCTAAACTTTGGCCTAAGAGTTGTTAAGTACAATAGTTGAGAAAATAAGTAGTATTTTGAAGAGATTGTTTTAAATATATTTCAATTATCCTTAACATCTCACCCATTCTCTGTGTCTTAGAATTTATTCACCTTATATGTTTTGTGAGATGATTTTAAATTGATTAAAGATAGTCAACCTTGTGTTAGATTCGGATTTAACCTTTAGATCATTAAGTAACTTTTCGAGAAACTGGCTTCCAGGTCGTGGCGAGGCACAGGGGCCTTCTTTGATCAGAACAATGACCACTTCCTTAGACAAAGCCAAATTCAAGAAAATGTCACTTAAGTCACTTAGGGTTACTTCCTGGTTTAACTAGTTTAGGATATGGCGAGGTAGCTTCAGCTAGTTCCACTTGGTCAAGTGCACCAAGCTAGATACACCTTATCTAGATCGAATACACGAGACTTTGTTTCCCTAATGTACTATCATCTTGCCACGTCCTGATACTATGTTGTCAAGAGTTGACTAACCATTTACCCTATCTAGCCATTCTAAAAATTAAAGTAAAGTATGCAATGGTTTTGCTAAGTAAGCGGGTATACTATTTTAGTGTTAGCTCCCCCTGGACCATTGAACCAGTATGATTTATTAAAGTAATGAACTTGATCCTGGGGAATCCAAACCTTATTAGTCCTTATGTGTGAGTTTAGTAAAACCTTTGGGACCCATGCTTGGACCCTTTGATGACTACGATTTACGATAGACATATAAGACCTATTTGTAGTCTTTGACTTAAATCCGAGTCCGACTTTGTTGTAGACGGCTCTTTGGGTTCCAAGTAGTCGATTAAGGTTCTTAGATCCCAACGTGAACTTTTCCAACCTAGCCTCAACCTCTTGAACTCGGTCTTTCAAGAGAGAATTCTCCTCCTCAAGTTTTTCAATTTGGGTTGAGTTTCCCTCTTGAACTTGACTAGTTGAAGAGGTTAGGGTAGCCTCTTTCTTGAGGGTTTCAACCTCCTCAAGTAACGACTCAACCCTAGACTCGGACTTAGTTAATTTCCTATTAAGCATTTTAATTGTATTGTAAAGCGTATGAATTAGTGAGTGGCTAACCTTAATTTTCTCTTTTGGTCCGACTTTGAGTTGCTTCTCGAAGTAATCCTCGAGTTCGGAGTCGGTGTTGTAATTGGATTCGGATTCGGAATTTGACTCGGACTCTTCGGGTCTTGCCATGTAAGCTATGTCTTCTTTGTTGTCCCAAGTTGCATGGAAGGCTTTCCTTGCTCCCTTTTTCTTTTGATTCTCGTACTTCAATTTCCTTCTTTCTTTCCGAACTATTCTCCGCACAATGTTTACTATTGCTTCCACCTCTTCTGATTCGGACTCTAATTCATCTTCGGGTTTGAGTTCATCTACTTGCCTAGTAGGTGGCTTGCTTCTTTGTCCTGCAAGTAGAGCAATACCTCTCTCGGCCTGGACCACGTTAGTTTGCTCGTGAAGTTCAAACTCGGAAAATAATTCGTCTAACCTAAGCTTTGAAAGTTCCTTAGAGACCTTGTAGACATCGACAATGGATGCCCATAAGGTAGTCCTAGGGAAAGCATTTAAAGCGTACCTTATAAGGTCCCGGTTCTCTACGGCTTGCCCGATCGAGTGAAGGCCATTGACAATGTCTTGGATCCGCGCATGTAATTGGGTGGCGGTCTCACGATCCTGCATCTTTAGATTGTACAGTTTATTTAAAAGTAAATCTCTTTTACATACCTTAGCATCGGGCGTCCCTTCGTGTAGATCAATCAATTTGTTCCAGAGGTCTTTGGCGCTAATGAATGGACCGATGCGGTTGAGCTCCTCCTTGGACAAGCCACATTGTAATATTTGAGTTGCTCTTGCATCGGCTTCGATTTGCCTCTTGGTTGTATTTGTCCACTTATTGAAATCCAAGGGCTCTCCTTGATCATTGGTGGGTAGAGCAAAGCCGGTTTGGATTATTATCCAAGTCTCGACTTGTGTTTTCAAGAAACACTCCATCCAACCTTTCCAATAAAGGAAATCATTTCCGTTAAAGAACAGAGGTCGGGTGGTGCTATACCCCTCAATGTGAGCCATTAAGTCTCTTGCAAAAACACGAATAAAAACCAAAGCGAATTCCAAGACTTGGTCTTGGATTAGTAGTGCGGGAAATAATAGGAAATAAACAGAAATAAAAAAGAAGAATAAGAAACTAACAAAAACTAGAAACTTACGACCTTCGGTGTCCCCGAAAGGCTACTGAACGTTGGATTTTGGGGCTGGAAACAGCTTGTTACGAGGGTAAACCCTCCTAAGAAATGTAGATCTCTTAGAGGGCTTCAATTTGGTAGGTAGATCGTTACGTGAGTCCACTTGTGCGAAAAGTTATGGCCGTTTTACCGTCGGCTACTCTAAGGGAGAATACTTGCAAGCACACAACCAAAAGAAACGTACCAAGACTTCGTCTTGGATTAGTAGTGCGGGAGGAATAAAAACCTAAGAAAGATATGAATCGAAAAATACGAAAAGAAAACCAAAACGTGCTAGATTGGTTGTTTCACCAAATCTTAGCACCCCCGCTCTGATACCAATTGTTGGATCGAGAAGCGTCGCTAGAGGGGGGGGTGAATAGCGATCGTAAATTTTTCGTTCGAATTCGTTCGTTGATACACAAGTAAATGAGTAAGCACAGCGGAAAATAAATGAACACGTTTATTTTACTTGGTTCACAACCCAGCGGTTGCTACTCCAAGGCCCTATCGGTCCTAGACCGCGTACGGAGGGCAAAGCATTATAACGTCTCCTCCTCGTTGGAGGTAGGAGACAACGATCACAAAACCGAATATACAAGGATGAGGCAACAAGCCTACCTCACCTCGTTATGAAGAAAAACAAAGAATACAATATCAAAAATATTACTTGATTCTACTGCCGACAAAGAAGATCGGAACATGGCGTCGCGTCGGCGTTATGACGATGTTGGAGCGTTGGCGTTGTAGGAGCACTTGATGAATAAACTTGATGTAATTTGGAGTTGGAATCCTCCCCTCCTTTTATAGATTTTGGCCTCTGAATTTGTCTCCTCATCTTTAGGAACGGATTACGAAATTGTCCAAAATTTATCGCGAAGTGGTCGCGTCAAACGTTATCTGTTTTGACCTAGCGCAAAGGCTGATTCGTCACT
Source organism: Wurfbainia villosa (assembly GCA_025175895.1). Lineage (NCBI taxonomy): Eukaryota > Viridiplantae > Streptophyta > Magnoliopsida > Zingiberales > Zingiberaceae > Wurfbainia > Wurfbainia villosa. The sequence continues at coordinate 62,842,235 of CM045997.1, forward strand.
ATCAGTCGACTGATGACTCCCATCAGTCGACTAATGAGCATCACGATCGCCAACGCCCAGAATGATCGGCCACCGCTACTTCTGCAGTAAGAGGTTAGCTCAGAAAATGATAAATACGATGGTTTCTAACCGTCTGATCTTGACCTAGACCTTCCACAGAAAGTCTTACTCGGATCGCCGCCTACGGTCATCCTCGTAAAGAGGACACGACCTTACAATCTCTCACTCACACGAGCTTGCCTCAATAGTAGCTCTCGCTTCCGGCCTTCCACTCGATTCCTTCGGCTCCCTCTGAAGTCACTCGAGTGTCGCCCGACCACCGCGGCTTCCTCCGGGTGTCGCTAGCCTTCAGCTCCAGCTTTAGCACTTTTCTGCACACTTGATTTAGCTCGTGAGATAACGATGTAAACTTAACTTTGTGTCTTTGCCATAATCAAAACATAGGTTCGATTATCTAGTGCCTCTGCACCAACAAGAAGTTGCTGCATCATGTCCCTCAAATCTTGTGTGGATGAGTCTAAGTGACTTGGTCTAGGTATAGGCTGTGATTGTGGAATCTGGGAAGGCTTGTACTGAATGGGGTTATTATGAAATACTAGAGGCTTTTGCAAGTTTGTTGCAGCAGGCTGGAATAATTGTTGTTGTGCCCGATTGGTCTGCTGCTGTGCAGAATTGTTTCCATATCTTAGATTGGGATGATCCCTCCATCCAGGGTTGTATGTAGCTGACATCGGATCATATTGTGGTCTTTGTGATTGCTGATATTGAGATCTGTTCTGTAATATATTTGCTGCTGCCACCTGATCCGAGAAAAGACCTCCTTCCTCCAACTGCAAGGTTAAGCAGGTATCAGTCGAGTGTCCTGCACTGGCACAAATACTGCAAACTTGTGCTTGTTGAACAGAGTGTGAAGATGCATGTTGAGTCTGACTTATAGCTATCTGCTTCAACATTGTTTCAATCCCATCCAACCGACTCTCAATTCGAGGTTGTTCAATTTCAGAATCCTGAACATGGTGTACACTCTTGATAGGTGCAGTACGACTCCCAAATTGCTGATAGTTGGCTGTCATAATCTCAATAAGTTCCTTGGCTTGAGAAGGTGTTTTGTTTACAAGCGCTCCTCCACTAGCAGCATCTATCTTACTCCTATCCATATGCAACAATCCTTCATAGAAGTATTGAATCAACAATTGCTCACTAATTTGATGTTGGGGGCAGCTTGCACAGAGTCTCTTGAAATGCTCCCAATACTCGTATAATGTTTCTCCAATCATTTGTTGAACTCCGTATATATTTTTTATGATTGCTGCAATCCTTGATGCAGGAAAGAATTTTTCTAGAAATATTCTGCTCATATCATTCCAACTAGTAATGGATCCTGGGGGAAGATAGTAATACCAATCCTTAGCCTTATCTGTCAATGAAAATGGAAACGACCTGAGCTTCATGTCATCCTCTGATATGGTTTGAGGCTTCATGGTTGAGCACACCATATGGAATTCTTGTAGGTGTCTGTTTGGATCCTCACCAGCTAAGCCATGAAACTTGGGTAGCAGATGAATTACCCCTGATCTCAGCTCAAAATCCCCTTCAAGTCCCTAATACCGGATACACAAAGGCTGATAAGCTACATTTGGCTCTGCCAATTATCTGAGTGTTCTATTACTGCTTTTTGTGTTGTTGTCTTCCATGTTAATCACTGAATTCCTCTGAGCTCTCTGTAAAGCGTGAAATGTTCTGTCAATCTCTGGATCGTATGCTGGTAACTGCTCTATAAATGCCCTAGTCATGCACTATAGTCTCACTTCAAGCAAGAAAACAAGACACAACTAGTATAGAACAGGTATAGCAACGACAAGTATAATGAAGTATTGAAATGTCAAATGGTTTTCTTTAATTTTTATTACCTCCTCAACAATAAAAGTAATTGGAAATAGAATTTGAAATTGAGAAGTAATTTTTTTTTCTCAAGCAAACACATTAGAACTACCTATGCACCTCTGCCAAAAAATTGGTGTATGACTCAGATTGTCGTCTAAATGAGCTCAACCAATTTAGTAATACCGAATCCCCCTAACTAAAGTAGTATAGGATGACTCGAGTCGTCTCCCAACGATTGAAGACGGTGTACGGTAATTCCAGTGGTTATTGCAGTTTTGATTTTTTTTTTTTATAGATTGAATAGAGACAAATCATCTAATCTCAAGGGAAAACAAGAAAGAACACTAAGCATAACGAATTATGTGTATTCTTGAAGTAAAGAACAACTGATGAGTAAATTAGTGCAACAACTAAATAAACGGAGAAAAACTAAAACCAAAAAACATCTAGACTACGATAGGGAAATTCAACCAAACACTCAACAAGCCAAACAAATCTAATCAATGCTCAGAAATGTAAAAGCAGTTAGATCTAGTAATCTCCCTGTGTCTCTTGCCACAGGTAGAAGTGCAGTGATGCGAACTCCACATTTTGTGCTCCTAAGAAGAGAATCCTCGATCTTTGATGCTATTCGGAATTGAATCGGAGATGAACGGAATGAAGAGGAATCCCTTGCCTCCGCTCCGGTTGATGCATGAAGTGGCTGCGGATCGAAGATGAACGGAACGAAGAGGAATCCCTTTCCTCCGCTCCGGTTGATGCGTGAAGTGGCTGCAGATCGGAGATGAACGGAACGAAGAGGAATCCCTTGCCTCCTTTTTTTTTTATCTGATCCAGTACCCCTTTCTTTTTACCGCCTTTGCTTCTTTTCATTTAAGCCCAAAATCTTCGCTGAAAATTTAACTTTCTACTGCCAAGAAGACATGCCCGTGTCGTTTAATGGAAGGAGAGCGACACGCCTATGCTCGGTTGTATCCAAAACCCGTGTCGTTTTGGTACTGCCCATGTCGTTTAACGGAAGGAGAGCGACACACCTATGTTCGGCTGTATCCAAAACCCGTGTCGTTTTGTTACTGCCCGTGTCGTTTAACGGAAGGAGAGCGACACGCCTATGCTCAGCTGTATCCTACAAGAAGACATTGAAAATGTTAAAAATCAATCCAAATTATGTAGGAATGATCATTATAGTCCAAAACAAGTCCTGCTCATAAAATGTGCTAATTCTCCACAATTAAACAATAAGAGGATAGAATCATCAATTATTAAAGCCAATATAAACTACCAAAACGAGTGTTATCACCCCACTCTTAGGGAAACATTTCTTAGACATTTCATATACGTGAGTCATGCCTAACATGGGTGAAAACATAAGCATGTAGCATAGTATAAATCGGCACGAGTACAATTTAACATGGAATAAGGTAGTGACATAAGGAAAATTAATCTAACATAAATAGAAATCATCAAATCAAAACCTTGTTACAAGCACAAGAAGATTCATGCAAGCCTACCAAACAGACACATCCTTCACAATAAAATATGCAAAAAATTTAAGAAATATATATAAATCTTAGAAAACATTAACTAAGTACAATGGATCAACACAAATTAGCATTTCCCCAAAAATATAAATAGACAGATGTTTCGTTCTTATAATAATAAGATGACTTTACCAATGCCAGCACACCCACTTACTATTCCTAGTAAGATCCTCCAGTACTCCTAATAAGACTGCAAGGGTTTACAATTTGTTGGAGCTAAATAAAACTTATGCTGAATCAATAGACACATTTCTTTGGCTAATTTTTGACACAACAAACTGTCATAGCACTTGGAATCAAGCCAAACCAACTCAATATATATTTTGGTTTGACCAATTTGATGTGAGATGAAAAAACATCAACTACTATTATTTTGGTTAATTATTACTAAGACAACTTCTGAAATTTGGTGCCCCTTAAGCTAAAAAAAAGAGTTTCATAAGATTGTTCAAGAATAATTTCTCTAATCCTATTAGCCGAACCTTCTACACATAGTTCTAGATTCTTTCGTTCAAAATCAAGCATACAACATTACATCGTAAGCACTTATACTGCAGGTGAGGGAATACTTACCTCCTACGCTTTTCCCCAATTTATACCGCTAGATTTCGTAAGGAAAAAAATCTCCTACGTGTTCCTTTGTTTTAGCGTGATACTCTATTAAGTCCTTGAAAAGATCCCTCTTGAAAATCCCTTCTTGAATTATCTCACGGTGGAGAAAGAATGAGAGAGATCTAGAGTCAGCGGCTGAAGAAAATGGAAGGGGAAGGGGAAGAGAAATTCTGTGGTTAGGAATAAGAAAAATTAAATGAGAGAGAGAGAGAGGGCGGTTGGAAGGGTTTTGGCATGAGGTTTTAGGGAGTGGAAAGAAAAGAAATATATATATATATTAGGATTTTTCTTAACCTAATTATCCCTTTAAATGATCAGCTAGATTAATCAACTTCTTTCTTTTTTTCTACCAATAGATATATTCTGTTATATCTTACTCATTGGTAATCTTATGACTTAGTGGTGGGAAGCCTATTTCCCCAAATCAACAGTTCATTGTTCAAGCCTCGATTCTGAACTATTTATTCATTTTTTTTATTCTTATTTCTATATATATATATATATTTCTTTTAAATAAAAATATAGTAACTAAAATTTGGGATGTTACAAGCAGGGACCCCCATCGTGTAACTTGCTCTTCACGCTTATATGTTACTCGATCATACTGCCTACTCAGCCACTTGAGAGTAGTGGTTGGTGTTGAGTTGGGACAGTTGTCATGCTCAAGCCATCGAGGCCACACTGGGGTCGTGGTAGCTTTAGGGTGAGCCGACATGACCATGCATGCTGCATTGCCGTGACTTATGACATTTTTGCATATTGCCATATATATACATATATGCATGTATATATATATATATATATATATATATATATATATATATATATATATATATATATATATATATATATGGATGATTGTGATTAATATATATATATATATATGCAGTCTATATATATATGCTTATTGTGATGTTACATTTAATTATACTATGCTTGTTGCATTTGATTATACATCATCTTCATACATGCTTCTAGCATCTGTTATACGGTGGTGTCGTATACTTGTATATTTGTTGGACAAACCATTAGATACCTTGACCTGTATCATGAGTATATTGTGAGTCAGTATTACTCTTCCTGTTATATATGTTGGATATATTCTCAGGTTGGATCAGAGTAGCGTAGCAGACTTTTAGGTATGTCTGCATTATACGTTGTTTATTTGGTTAGACGGTATATGCATGTATTTATATACTGTGCTGGTATACTTATTGTACCTTTAGGTTATGTTGTTGAATTACATGTGATATTTGATATATACTTGTTTTTCCTATTACCTGCTGAGTTTTTACTCACCACCATGGACCCTGGGTTTTTCTGTCGCCCAAGTAATAGGTAGAAGTCTTTGTGACGGCTTGGAGCACCGCTGGCTGACATCTCATCTCACCTCCAAGACTCTCGTGATTGTTTTGGGCTTTTCGTATGTGTGTATGTATTTGGAGTTTTTTTTCGTGGTATAATGTGTTATGGGCTTGTCTTGTGACATAAACACTTGAGGATTCGGATTTTGTCGATGTTCCGATATGTTGTGATGTGTCAGTCATACTGGTATACACTGTATGTAGTTGTGATGGGGTTATTTTATGTTTCTACTGTGGTATGTTTACATATATATATTTTATTGTTGTTGTTGTGGCCTACGGGCCTTGTATTAACACGAGATGTTGCCACGTACAGGGAAGATGCCGTCCGTTTGCTTTTCGGCACGGCGTACTCTCGGGGCGTGACACCGGAAGAGTCCGAGTCAGAGTTTGAAGCTGAATACGAATCTAACTCTGACTCCGACCCCAAAGATGACTTCGAGAAGAGACTCAAAGTCGGGTCGAAAGAGAAAATTAAGGTAAGCCGTTCATTAATTAGTACTCTTTATCATACAATTAAAATGCTAAGTAGGAAACTAACTATGTCCGAGTCTAGGGTCGAGTCCTTGCTCGAGAAGGTTAAAATCCTCAAGCAAGAGGGAACCCCTAACCTCTTCGACTAGTCAAGTTCAAGAGGAGGACTCAACTCGAGTTGAAAAACTCGAAGGTGAGAAATCACTCTTGAAACGACAAGTCCAAGAGCTCGAGGCTCAATTGGACAAGTTCTCAACGGGATCCAAGAATCTTAATCAACTTTTTGGAACTTAGAGAGTTGTGTATAATAGAGCCGGACTTGGGTTTAGTTCAAAGACTACAAATAGATTGTACATGTCTATCGTAAATCGTAGTCATCAACGAGTCCAAGCATGGGTCCCAAAGGTTTTATTAAACTCACATATAAAGACCAATGAGTATTGGATTCCCCAAGATCAAGTCTATTTTCTGGATAGACCATATTGGTTCAATGGTCCAGGGGGAGCTAATACCAAAATAGTATACCCACTACCTTAGACATGTTTGGACTTTCCACCATATTGGTTTAACGAGTCTAGGGGGAGAATGTTGGTGCAATCGACCCAGATCACAATTGACTAGACTCGAGTTTTACTCGAGTAGTGGTTTGATGTTTGACAATGAGTTGACCATTGTTTGACAATGGGTTGGCTATATGGTTGACATGGGGTTGATCATATGATGGAAAGTCCAAGCATGGGTCTTGGCAAGGGAAAGTCCAAGTTTGAGTCTTGGCAAATGGAAAGTCCAACATGGGTTGACAAGGGAAGTCCAAGGATTGATATTGGTGACGTAAAGTCCAAGGGTGGAGTCTTGGCAGCATAAATCCAATGGTTGGCAGCGTAAAGTCCAAGCGTGTGTCTTGATAGCATAAGCCCAATGTGCCTTTACGGTGTAGACCAGCATAGCATGACAATAGCCGATGGAAGCACCTGAAGGCTAGCATATGGATGAACAAGTCATGGATACCTTGGAGGGATCTAATAGACGTGAGGATGATGGAGGTGGCTAGAAGACTTAGGTCTAGGCTAAGAGTTGTCTAACAAGTATGAGGGCATCATACTTGAGTTAAACCTCATTGTTGAGGTGTATCAGTTGACTGGGGTCATGGACCAATCGACTGGTCAAGTATTTTTACACTTGGTAGCCGAGTCGATACTGAGCAATCGACTGGGATTATGACCAGTTGACTGACTGGGAGTCGATTAGCGATCGACTGCAGCCGAGTTGTGGTCACAGACACAAGGCGACTCGATTGGCATCCCAGTCGAGGCAGCACCTTGACTGACATCGACTGTGGTTGAATAGATGCAAGACACCTCGGCTGGAGCCCCAGTCAAGGAAGTGCCTCGACTACCCTTGATCAGTCAACTGCCATGGAGGACAGTCGACTGATGGTTGTGGTCGCGGACTTAGAACCTTCGGTAGATGACTGATCAGGTAAGCATCGAAGCATCGCTGATCACAGTAAGGCAAGAATTGATGAGGTATCTGTTGGAGTTTTTCCAGTGCGGATTAAGTCGTTGTGAGACAACGGCTATAGGAGTAGTCGACTGATGGGTATGAGCAGTCGATTGCTAGGCAGAAATCAGCCCGAGTTGCAGCTTTAAAGGGAGCTCGAAGGGAAGGTTTTTATCAGCGATTTCTTGGGCAATTTGAGTCAATTTGCTGGTGTAAATTAGGGTTTTCAAGTGTGGTTCAAGCAATCAACCAAGCAAGCATTCAAAGCGCATTTGTAAAGTTTTCTTTACGTGTTTTTGTGTATTTCACTTGTAATTTCTTGTATTTCTTTTGTATTACTTTTGTAATCTGTTGTAAGAGGTTTTCTTCACCTTCGAAGTGTTTTCTGAGAAGGAGAGGTTGCTTAGTGGTGTTTGGCATCGCTAGGGTTTGTTTGAGCTCAACCTGTGGAGCAGGAACCCTAAGATTCCGAACCACATTATATCGATTGTGTATTATAAGTGTTTGTCTATTTTGTTATTGTTATTATTATTTTCGCTGTGTATTACAAGTATTGTAGGCAAACGCGAACGAATTCCGTCAAGCCAACGAACGCACAATTCACCCCCCTCTAGCGCTCACCGACGTTCCTACAACCGATTGGGATATGGATCAGAGTGGTGCAGCAGAAGCATGATGGGCCCATAACCCACAGAGAAGTTATACAGAGAGTTTACACTCTGACAAAGGGATGTTCAAATATTAGAATAAGTTGGGAGAACGACATAACACTTAGGGTTACCTAACCGTAAAAGTACATAATAACTTTCATATATGGGAGTATGTACTCAATTTATTTACATTGTGAAGATTTAGAATAAGCTACCAGAGTAACATAACATTTAGGATTAACTAATAGCGGAAGTACATAATGACTTTCATATTTCATTAATATGAAAGTATGTACTTAATTTATTTATATTGTGAAGGTTATAGATGGAATTCCATATCATATTTTAGATGCAAGGAGTTTTGATTATGAAGCAAGGTCATCCGCTGGATAGGAGTTGGATGGTAATGTGACTTTGATGAAGAAACTATTTATAGTAGAAGAACGACATACAAATAGGACATCTTTATTAAGGTATATCAAGTAAGAAATTTAAGGACCAAATTTTTATTATATATATATATATATATATATATATAAAGTTAAAAATAATATAATATAATAATAATATAATTTAAAATGAAATAAATAAAATAAATTTATTTATTTATTAAAAAGAAATTTAGTTATTTATTAGTATTTTAGTTGATAATTTCAAGATAAGATTTTGATAGATTGGACTAAGTTGAATTATTATTAATCATTATGGTTATTAATTCAAATAAGTCTAAGGATATGCATATTAAGCCTAGGTTTGATTTTTAATAAAGGGCTAAGTGGAATTAGGGATTTTATCCCATTCTCTTTTTCTTCCCCATGCTTTATCTCCATGCACAGTCGCCACCGCTCCCGCTTCGCCGTCGATGCACGCATGCATTCACCACGCGGGAGTCGCTTGCAATAGCCGTTGTTAGCTCCGGCATTGCCAGTCGCATCTCCGGCTACTGTCGGCCTTTGCCTCACATGCACAGTCACATTGTGAAATCACGTAAGTTGCCCACCATGCCATGCTCACAGGAACGCCTCGCATGCACTGTCGGCGCACACTATTACATCACTGTTGCCCTCCGCTCGACTATGGACAGAATTCGTCGACCGTCGACGACGACAATGTCGGACTTCGATGTTGTGCACAGTAGGTAAGGTTGAGTTTGTTTTGTTTTAATTTAATTGATTAAAGTTTGATTAATAATTTAATTAACAATTTCATTAGATGAAAACTAGATTAATTAGTTGTGCTGATTATTTAAAATTAGGATGTTAATTAACTAACAATTGATTAATTAATAAGCTTGACTAATCCATTTATTTGGATTAATTAATTTGAGTTAGGTTAATTAATTAATATGTTTTTTCTGATTAGTATAATTAAGCTCATTTAGAGTTGGGAATTTTTAATTAATTAATTAAATTTGTATAATTAATTAATTACGTTAGTGGAATTAAGTTGTGATTAATCCATTAATAATGGGATTAATTGATTTAAATAAATAATTAGGCTATGATGAAACTAGTAGATTCATAAATTGATAATTTTTCTGGTTAGATAAATTCACGGTAGTAATAAGCTAATTAATGGAGTTAATTTGACTAATATGTTATTGGGAGTAATTAGACTAATTATAAGTAGTAATTAAATGAGTTTGGGTTAATGAATCCATTTACTTGATTAATTCAATTTGGATTGTTGGGTAAACTGATTTATTGGATTAATATAACGGATCTAATTAATTAAAAAAAATAGATATGTTAATTAAAAATTTTGCAATTAATTGAATAAGGATATGAAGAGTCAATTAAATTAACAAGAAGATTCACAATTGATTAGATAATCAATTTAGAGATTTATTGATAGTTGAGTTAATAATTGTTTAATTATAACAGAGTTGGGAGTCGAAGCAACTCTTCGGATTGGAAGATAGCTAGGACGCTCTACAATCAAAGGTGGGTGGTTCTTCCTTTTATCTCTTTAGATCTTAGTGCATGATTATTTTGGTTACAATGTTTATTTAGGTTACAGTACCTTTCCACTCTATGTTCTTTCTAGTATTGCTTTGACCTTATAATTTATTAACCTTTTTATACTCTACTTGGTTTCTGGGTTGCTTCTCATCATTAACATGTAGTTATTTATTCTAGTGTTTGATTGATATTACGATTATGTGCTTGTTTATTGCTTCAGTATAAATTAGCAGATGTTACCGGTATATATTTATTTATTTATTATTTCGGTTGATATTGTGATTGAACTAGTAGAGATAATATGATTAAAATGAGATTATTCCTTAAAAGATATATAACATTTCTCATATATCGGCTGCTAACTATGTCTCCCATTCGTGGTTGAGAGAGTCTGCAGTAGAGTGTTCTTACTTTTGAATCATGGTTGCATTTTTATACCTGTGGTTGATCATGTCTCCCATTCGTGGTTGAGAGAATCTACCATAGAGTTATACTCTTGGACTACCTATTCGGAGTTAGCGATAGTTGGTTTCGTGTGTCGTCTGTAGCTAGATGACTACCTTACATCTTAACTGCCCACGAGATCCGTTCGTGGTAGCATATTGTTGTGTGCATGATTGAACTGGTATAAATACTATAATTTAGACGAGATTATTCCTTAGAAGGGAATGTAAGGAATGAAACAACATTTATGGAACACGTGCTTTTTAATAGATTTATTATCTTTATCGGCCTTGATAGGCATTTCATGTTAGATGGGTTGGAACCCTAGGCTTAACCACCTCAATGTGCTTATTAGTAGATTGATGATCTTTATCGACCTTGATAGACGTGTCATGCTAGATGTGTTGGAAAACCGTAGGCTTAATGACCTAGGATAATCGACTGCCCACGAGACCCATTCGTGGTAGTATGTTGTTGTGTGCAGTCAATAACTATATAGTTATATACTCTGACTGCCCACAAGACCCATTCGTCATAGCATGTTATTGTGTGCAGTCAATAGCTAGATAGTTATATACTCTGTCTGCCCATGAGACCCATTCGTGGTAGCATGTCATTGCCCGTAGACATTGAGTCTTTATATTGCCTGTCTACACACGAGTCCCGTTCGTGGTAACATGAGGTTATGTGTAGATAGTGCTCTGTATATTGCCTATTTGGCCACGAGTCCTATTCGTGGTAGCATGTTATTGCTCGCAGATAGTGCCCCTTGGTATTACCTCGAGAGCCACGAGGCTTTATCACGGTTTCTTGATGTGTATTTCTTGTAGGTTTACAGTTGGTTGTGCATATCACAGGTGCATTTATTATATGACTAACCAGGTTAGTTGCAGATTGATACTAGTATTTTGAGGTTTGAGTTCTCGGGTTTACTTATCTTTGACCTCCATTATGTTTATATTATCATGCACTATCTTTCTAAATACCCACTGAGTGATTTGTACTCCCTTCCTCTTTTCTTTGGCCTCCAGGTTAGCTGATAGAGGACGTATCCTGTTGACCTACCTTCACGTCGCCCAGAGAGTCCCTTGTCGTGTTGGTCCCACTGCATCGTCGAGATGTCGATTTGTTTTCTTTATTGTTATCGCATTTTGTTTACACACTTTGGATTTTGTCACAATTTGATTTGGATGTCATAATTATATTTTTTATTTTTTATTATTTGAAAGTTTTTACCATATCTGGTTCCAGTAATATATTTCAGAATATTATCACTAAGGGGCTCCTCCGTCAGTTGGATGATGAATATGCCCTCAGGGCGTGACATATTAAATGCATGAATGTGTCCCCACACTTATTTAGTGTTCTTCCAATTGTCATGCAAGGCTGAGTCATGGATGGATAAGTCGGATTACGTGGGTTAGGCCTTGATCTACACTTTGACTTATCTTGGTCTCTCTTTTCTCATAATCAACCCAATGTTCTTCGATTAGCCCATTTATAACTTCCTTGAAATGCTTTACCCAAAGTCTTGTAACTAAATATTTTGGAAATTACAAATGATCTCTCATAGCTTCAGCCATAACCGACGAACAACCTCTTGATGTACATCAATATCTGCATCTAACAATTTTAAAACTTCTTTTCTAATGACTTCTTTCATGTTAAGGTTCAACCTCCTTTAGTGTTCAATGGAAGATTGGTAGTTGTTTTCCAAAAATATTCTATACTTGCATATAGATGGGCTACTCCCCTTAATGCCATCAATGGTATTTCCTATAACCTTCTTATAAGATTTGATAACTCTTAGCAGTTTTTCAATTTTAAGATCGTTCAAACTCGAATTGACAATTATAGGATAAATAACATTAGGTCTGAGAAATTCATACCTGATGGAGTCAAAGATGTTGTGACTAAAGAAGATAATGGTGAGAATCGAGCTAATATCATGAAAGAAATGGAGTATTTCACTTTATATTTTCTTGATGATCCATTACACATCATTGAAGACCCAATTACAAGATCTTGAGCTAGAAAGATGAAGGAAGCACTAGCAGTGTTAATTGAAGATTATAAAGCCAAAGCTACATTTGAAACTGTTGGTGCAATCAGCCCAGGTCATGATTGATCGGACTCGAGTTTGACTCGAGCGATGTTTTGATGTTTGACATGAAAGTTTGACATTGATGTCTGATAATATTTTGGGGAGATTGTTGGTGCAATCGACCCAGGTCATGATTGAACAGACTCAAGTTTGACTCGAGGGGGATTTTGATTGTTGACTAGGGTTGACCATGTCATGGAAAGTCCAAGTCTTGAGTACTTGGCATGTAAAGTCCAAGCATGGGTCTTGGTAAGGAAAAGTCTAAGCATGGGTCTTGGCATGGAAAGTCCAACATGGGTTGGCAAGGGAAAGTCCAAGCTTGAGTCTTGGTATTTGAGAAGTCCAAGAGGTTTGATATTATCGGCGTAAAGTCCAAGCGGGAGTCTTGGCAGCATATGTCCAATGGTTTGCGGCATAAAGTCCAAGTGGAGTCTTGGCAGTGTAAGTTCAATGTGCCTTGGCGGTGTAGACACTGTTAGCATGACATAGCCGATGGAAGCACCTGAAGGCTAGCGTATGGATGAATAAGTCATGGATGACTTGGAGGGATCCGATAGGCGAGAGGCTGATGGAGGTGGGTAGAAGGCTTAGGTCTAGGCTACGGGTGGTCTAGCAAGTGTGGGGGCACCATACTTGGGGTAAAACCTCATGTTTGAGGTGTATCAGTCGACTAGGACATATGGGCAGTCGACTAGAGTGAGTCAACTAGGGTTTGATTACGGGGAGTGCCCTAGCAGTCGACTGCCAGAGGTGGGCAGTCTACTGCTCGCTCAAGCCGTCAACTGATCTGGGTGATTAGTCGACTGGTGCTCGAGAATTCGGGCATAGAATGGATTCGGACTCGACTGCTGAGGTTAACAGTCGAGTGAAAGCTCTATCAGTCGACTGATGAGTATGATTAGTCGACTGATATCCTATCCATTGGATTTTTCCAGCATGGATTGCACCGTTGTCTCACAACAGTGTCATTAGTCGACTGATGGTCCTGATTAGTCGACTGATAGGTGAAATCCAGCCCAGACAACTGCTATAAAGGAAGCTCGTGGAGGACGATTTTGCAACCCGATTCTTGGGAGCTTTTGGGGCGATTTGTTGCTGCAAATCAAGGTCTCCAAGTGCAATTCAAGCAACCACAAAGCAAGCATCCAAAAGCGTAATTGTAAAGTGTTTTTCTTTACTTGTATTGCATTTCATTAGTGTAATTGTTTGTATTTGTTATATTACTTAGTGTAATCATTTGTACGAAATTTCTCCACCTCCGACTTGTGTTGAGAAGGAGTTCACTTAGTAGTGGTGTATGATTTGCATCGCTAGGGCTCTTACGAGCCCAATCCGTGGAGTAGGAACCATTCAGTTCTGAACCACATTATATCCTTGTGTCTTGATCATATTTGTGTGTTTGTATTGTATATTTTCTATTTCCACTGCATACTAATATATTTGTAGCAAGCACGATCGCGAACGAATTCCATCAAGCATCGATGAGCTATTCACCCCCCCTCTAGAGGCCACCGAATCCTCAACAATTGGTATCAGAGCCTGGGGCTCTTCTACGGACTAACCGCTGGGAGCAAAGACGCTAGAGGGAAACATGGAAGTTGAAGAATAACTTGGATGTGACATCAACACCGCAATCCCTTATACTTTCTATGGACGAGAGGGGTTCAACCAATGGAAGGCAAATATTGAAGATTTCTAGATGATGAGAGATTTTGAGGAGTGGTCCATCTTAATGGAAGGATTTGAATATCCAAGAGGACCAAAGGGAGGCTTCCTCAAGAAGAAGAGATGGACCGAGGAGCAACTCCAACAATTTGATAAAAATAAGAAGGTAGTAAAAATTTTTTTTGATCTAATTCCTAATAATATCGTGTGTAGCCTAGGTGATTGCATGGATGCCAAGGAGATTTGGAGGGAATTGGCAAGATTCCATGAAGGCTCATCACTAGTTCAAGAAGAGGAGATCGAAGAAGAAGCTTCATCGTCCTCACAAGAAAGTGAGGAGTCGAAAGTTGAGAAGGAGTCAACTTCCGGATCAGAATCGATAGAGGAGGTGGAATTGGAAGAAGCCTCCACCTCTAGGATTGAGGGGGAGGAGAGAATTCCCACACTGGAGCAAGAGCAAGAAGTCGCTTCAACCTCTGGAAGAAGTGAAGAAGAATCTCCGGCTTCCACCACGAACCAAAGTAACTCAAACATATGTGTTAATAATAAAATGCATATAATATGTTTTGAGTGTAGGGAGTATGGGCACTACAAGAGCAAGTGCCCAAAGAAGATCAAGGAAAGTCCACCGACACCTAAAAGTCAAGAAAAGTCAAAGGAAGCCGGTCCCCCAACCATCAAAAGCAAGGAGCACATCATATCCTTCAAATGCCGACTATCGGGTCATTACCGGAGTCAATGCCCAAAGGGGGAGAAGAAAATTCAAATGGGAGCTACACATGTAGGGGGAGCCTCTAAGGCAAACCCTAAGGTAACTTCTAATTTTGCTCCTTCATTAATTAATAGGCAAAAGCATGTTAAGAGTAATCTTGCTATTTATGATGGAAAACATGCTAGAAATAACAAATATTTTTGCCTAGGAGCTAAGAATGTTCATTTTGAAATTAAGGAGAAATGACTAATGTCTCTAAAAATATTTTACCTAGGGCAAGCATTAAGAAAATTGAGAACCCCCTAGATTTTAACCCCAAATGGACTAGACATATGCCTAGGAAGAACCATGCCCAAGGATTAAATCAAAATTCAAAAATTAGGCAATTAGAGGTTGAAAATCAAGCATTGAGGTCAAGGCTTGAGAAAATGGAAAAGACCCTTAGGATTATGCAAAACCAAATAAAAGGGTCAAATGGTAAAAGTCAAGGGTCAAGATCTAAGAGTCAACACCTAGAGTCTAGGAGGCAAGGCTCATCTATCGGCAAGAAAGGCTTGAGCCACATGCCTAAGTCCAAGGTAGAGAAGCCTACCTACCATAGTGTTCGATTTGACTATGGAACTAAACTTAGGACTAGAAAGACCAAGGTCAATAGGGAAGTCATCCCTAAGGTTGACCAAGGTAGGTGCCTAGTGGCTAGGGTTTCAAGGAAACCTAGGGAAGCCGCTAAGAAGGTTACAAGGGGAGTCATCCCTAGAATTAATCATGACAAGACCCAAATGACCAAGACTTCTAAGCCTAAGAGGGTCATTAGGAGGGTATCTAGGGAGTCATCCCTATGGAATACCTAGTAACCCCTAGGAGCTTAAATAGGTTTTGGGTTCCTAATAACGTGATCGATTCACACTAAATGGGTTTAGGTGTGCCAACCTTGAATGGATGGGTAGTTAACCTAACCATAGTAAAGGTGGCACTTTAGGTCATTTCCAAGGTTATGAGTATCTTGAAAATAAGTTTGATCTTATATCCTAAAATATTTTAAGATGTGCCAATATACTTTGAAGATTATGAAAAATCAATCAAATTGACACAATTTAGGTTTAGAGGTCTTAATGTGCCATTTTGGGTCTTTAGCACACTTGGGGAATTAGTAGCTGTTGGTGCAGTAGGCACCTAAGTCGAACCTGGGTTTTGATTATAGCAAACGATACAAAGTTAAGCTCATATCGTTATCTCACGAGCTGAATCGAGTGTGCAGAAGATTGATATAGTTGGAGCTGAAGGCTAGCGACACCCAGAGGAAGCCGCGGTGGTCGGGCGACACTCGAGTGACTTCGGAGGGAGCCGAAGGAATCGAGTGGAAGGTCGGAAGCAAAAGCAACACGTAAGTATCGAGGTAAGCTCGTGTGTGCGAGCGTAAGTGAGGTCGTATCCTCCTTACGGGGATGATCTTGAGATCCCACCAAAGACATCCCATCGATGGTCTAGGTCGAGATCGACGGTCGACCGCATCGAAATAATGTTTTTTTTGAGCTAACTTTGCCTTGCAGCCTAGCATCCCGACCGCCACTGAGGACTCGATCCGCCATCAAACAATGATCGCCAAAGGTCAAGACTCGATCGATGTCGCCATCACGATCGATGATGGCCATCACCGATCGATGGTCAAAGGATCATTCGAGGAGTCAAGGCTTATCACCCCATTTCAAGGAGATTGGTGCCCAATTCCTATTGGTTGAAGACCCATTCGATGAGGGGCTTAAAGGCTATAAAAGGAGGGCTTGTCCTAGGGTTTTTCATAAATTAAAAAGATTCCAAGTGCTTCCGATATGCTACGAGTCTCCGACATCCCTACGATGAAGTACTGCCGAGATGACAACTCAAGCTCCAAGATTCAAGTCTTCAAAAGTCGTCGGTATAATCTTTAATTTATATAAGTTGTTCTCATTTCGAGCTTTAAATCATATCAAGGAGAGGGGGAGTGTCCCTCTACCTTGAGTCTTTCTTGAGTTTTTGTATTCGTTTAACTCTTATCTCCAACGAGAAGGAGTTCGTTTAGTGTTTTGCCCTCCGTGCATGGTCAAGGACCACTAGGGCCTTGGAGTAGTAGCCTTCAGCTACGAACCAAGTAAAAAACCCATTGTCTCTTCTATTTTAGATTTATCTTCCGCTGTGTCTACTCGTGATTTACCGAACGAATTCAAAGAAAAGTTTCTATCGCTATTCACCCCCCCCTCTAGCGATCCGCTTCGATCCAACAATTGGTATCAGAGCCGGGGGTTGCTAAGATTTGGTGAAACCACCAATCTAGCCATTTTTACAGATTTATTTTTCTTTTAATTCTGTTTTTTTTATTTATTTAGCTTTGTTAGGTTTTTCTCCCGCACTACTAATCCAAGACGCGAGTCTTGGTACTTGCTTTTGTGTTTTTGTCGTTGCTAGTTTCTTCGTCTTCGTCTCTTTGTGTCTTTCATGTTAATGGCCCATCTCGAGGGTTTTGGTACCGTCCGACCACCGTTTTACAATGGTGACGATTTCCGTTACTGGAAAGGTCGGATGGAGTGCTTCCTAAAAACCCAAATAGAGATGTGGATTGTGATCCAAACCGGGTTCACCCTTCCTACTAATGAAGAAGGTGAATCCTTGGATTACAATCAGTGGTCCATTACCACTAAACGACAAGTCGAGGAAGATGCAAAGGCGACTCAAATCCTACAGTGCGAGCTATCCAAGGAGGAGCTGAACCGAGTCGGACCCTTCATCAGTGCAAGAGATCTCTGGACGAGGCTGATCGAGTTACACGAAGGATCAGATCAAGCTAAGGTTTGCAAACGCGATTTGTTGTTCAATAAATTGTACACACTAAAAATGCAAGAACACGAAACGGCAACACAATTGCACGCCCGCGTCCAGGACATCGTCAACAACCTACACGCAATCGGGCAAAAGGTCGAAAACCGCGACCTTATAAGGTATGTTCTAAACTCTTTTCCGAGGACTACCTTATGGGCATCCATGGTCGACGCCTACAAGGTCTCCAAGGACCTTTCTAAAGTTAGAATAGACGAATTATTCTCAGATTTCGAATTACATGAGCAGTCCAACTTGGAACCCGAGAGGGGTATAGCCTTGATTGCAGGTTCAAAGAAGAAGAAAATCACAAGCAAGCCACCACCAACCAAGGAGGAAGACGAGTCCGAAGAAGAAGTTGACTGCCGAACTAATGAACCAAGCTCAAAGGATAGCCAAGGGACGAAAGCGAACCACGACTCGACCCAACCAAGGTAAGCCTAAAAGTTCTAATATTAGATGTTATGAGTGTAACAGGTTTGGACATATCAAGTCCGAGTGCCCCAAGCTCAACCACCAAGCACCTAAGCACAAGAAGGCCCTCAACGCGACATGGGAAGAAGCGTCATCCGAAGAAGACGAAGACCACGTCTTCATGGCGAAATCAATTGAGTCAGACACGGAGATCGAACCTGAACTTGAGTCAGAACCTGAGGATGACTCGGACTACGAAGCTACCTTCAAGTCAAGCCACGGATACACATCCGGTTCAAAAGATACCCTTAAAGTGAGTCGAACTTTATTTAATACTTTACATAATACGGTTAGGTTTTTGTCTAGGAAATTAGCTAAGTCCAAGTCCAAGGTCGAGACCCTTGTTGAGGAGGTTAAACTCCTCAAACACGAGGTCTTCCTAACCTCTTCGACTAGTCGAGTTCAAGAGAAGGACTCAAATCGAGTTGAAAAGCTCGAAGTTGAGAACTCTCTCTTGAAAAGTCAAGTTGAAGATCTTAGGAACACGTTGGAAAGGTTCACTTCAGGATCCAAAGGACTTGACCTCCTACTTGGATCTCAAAGGGCCATGTACAACAAGGTTGGACTAAGGTTTAACTCAAACACGACTAATAGGTCGTATATGTCGATTGTAAGTCGACATAGGAAACATGTCCAAGCATGGGTCCCTAAGAACTTTTTGATTTCAACTCTAGGATCCAACCCGTACTGGGTTCCCAAGGACCAAATCCACTATGTGGATAGACCGAACCGATTCAACGGTCTAGGGGGAGCCAGTACAAAATATGTTTGTGCTTTAACTTAGAAATTGCATGCTTAGAATTTTTTTGTTTTGTTTTTTTTTTACTTGTGAACTCACTTAGAACACTACATAACCAACTAAAATTCTTCGAAAAGATTGAGCCTCGGGGAGCCTCTTTTCAAAAATAACCAGTTAGACCAGGAAATAGTCTTAGGTGAGTCAAGTCATCATTTTCTTGAAAATGGCTTTGTCTAAGGAAGTGGTCGATGATCCGATAAAAGAAGGCCCTTGTGCCTCGCCACGACCTGGAAGCCATGATCTTGAAAAGGTAAACTTGACAAGCCTAGGGTCAAATCCAAATCTAACATAAAATTACTTGAACCTAAATGCACTCAATCAACTTAATTGGAAGTCATCTCACAAAAACACATAAGTATAACATGCTTGATCATATAAACACAGGTGAGATGACCTAGGTTTAAAAACTTACAACCATTTTTTTTTTAAAAAAATATAAAAAATCTAACATCCAATCCAACCACCTTGAGTGTAGGATCAATGGATGTTGGACAGCGGTTGCTCCCGACACATGACCGGGGATCAACTCAAATTCACAAAGCTTCGATTCAAACATCAAGGATCGGTAGCCTTTGGGAATAACGGCAAGCTCAAAATCATCGGATTAGGTGATATCGAGCTTAACTCGAATTTTGTTATTAAAAATGTATTACTTGTAGAGAATTTTGAATATAACCTGCTTAGCGTAAGTCAATTATGTGACAATAACTATAAGGTCATATTTTTAGAAAATGAATGTGTAATTAAAACAAATAAAACAACTAAAACAATACTCAAAGGAACTAGGACAAATAACATTTATACAATTAACTTAATCAAATCCTCAGCTAAATGTCTTATGACACAGGAAGAGGAATCATGGTTGTGGCACCGACGACTCGGTCACTCGCACCCAAGACTCGTCCACAAGATGAGTCAGAGTGGCTTAGTCAGAGGCTTACCCAACCTCAACAATTTGGTTAATAAAATTTGTAATGCTTGTCAACAAGGAAAACAACCTAGGACACAACACAAGTTAACTAACCAAGAACGAACCTCAAGTGTACTTGAGCTCCTGCATATGGATCTATTCGATTCACATAGAGCCAAGTCACTCAATAGAAGTCAATATTGCTTAGTCATAATTGACGACTACTCCAGGTTTACTTGGGTTAGGTTCATCAAACATAAAAATGATACCCTAGATCAATTAATCAATCTATTCAAATTAATCGAGAATCAAAAAAACCTTAAGGTTAAAAGACTTAGAAGCGATCATGGTGGTGAATTCGAAAATCAAAGGTTCACCGACTGTAGCCTAAACGATACCACCATGAATTCTCTGCCCTAGGACCCTCAAAAATGGCCTAGTGGAGCGGAAAAACCGAACTCTACAAGAAGCCGCTAGGACCATGTTGAACGAATACGACCTACCTGATAGGTTTTGGGCAGAAGCCGTTAGCACAGCTTGCTATGTCCAGAATAGGATCCTTATGGTAAAGAGGCACCTTAAGACCTCGTACGAGATTTATCACAATAAAGTACCCAACATCATGTACTTTAGGGTATTTGGATGTAAAGTACATATCTTAAACACTAAGAACCACCTAGGGAAATTCGAATCCAAAACCTCCACCGGAATCTTCTTAGGATACTCAACCACGAGTAGGGCCTATAGGGTATATAACCACGATACCCTTAAAGTCGAAGAGACTATTAATGTAGTGTTCGATGAAGTACCCGAACCTACAAAACCCATAATGACCCCAAGTGTTGAGCCCACTGATACCAAACTCGTCTCCGACCCTGAGATCGAGTCTAATTCACATCAATCAACTTCTCTTGTCGACCAAGTGACAAGTGATCCGAGTCAAACTAGTGTTCAACCAAGTCACCCCATTGATCAAGCATTAGGTGACACAAACCCAACCCAATCTAGGATTCAGACTAACCACCCTATCGATCAAGTGATAGGAGATCCTAATCTAGGAGTTCGAACTAGAGCATCCTATAGGAACCTTAGTCAAATTTCCTTAATTTCAAAGATAGAACCCAAATCAATTGAACAAGCTCTTCTTGATCCCGATTGGATTATTGCAATGCAAGAAGAGCTAGCTCAATTTACTAGGAATGAAGTGTGGGAATTAGTACCACCACCTAAAGACAAAACGATAATTGGAACAAGGTGGGTGTTTCGAAATAAGCTTGATGATAAAGGTGAAGTAGTTAGAAACAAGGCTAGGTTAGTCGCCAAAGGGTTTAGTCAAGTCGAAGGCTTAGATTACGAAAACCTATGCCCCAAGAGCTAGACTCAATCCATTCAATGTTGTTAGCTTATGCCGCACATCGAGGATTTAAGCGTTTCAAATGGATGTTAAGTCGGCATTCCTAAATGGATACATTAAAGAAGAAGTTTATGTTAGCCAACCCCTGGATTCAAAATCTAGATAAACCCGACCATGTTCTAAAACTTAAGAAAGCTCTCTATGGACTTAAACAAGCTCCTCGAGCTTGGTACGAGAGACTTTCAATCCATCTTAAGTCAAAAGGGTTTAACCAAGGCTTAGTTGACCCAACTCTCTTCGTAAAAACCTTAGGTAAAGAAATATTCATAGCTCAAATTTATGTAGATGATATAATTTTTGGAACCTCTAACTCAGCCTTACTAAACGAGTTCGTTTCACTCATGGAAAGTGAGTTCGAAATGAACTTGGTAGGCGAGTTAAGTTTCTTTTTAGGTCTACAAATTAAACAAACTAAGGATGGTATATACCTATATCAACAAAAATACACTAAGGAGTTAATTAAAAGATTTGGAATGCAAGACGCTAAGATAATAAACACCCCAATGGCGATTAATGTTAACATAGGAGAAGACCTAGAAAGTAAGTCCATTGACTTAAAGTACTATAGGAGCGCAATAGGAAGTCTCCTATACTTAACTGCGAGTCGACCCGACATTCTATTCGCAGTAAGTATGTGCGCCAGGTTTCAAACCTGTGCTAAGGAGTCTCACCTAACCCTAGTTAAGCGTATCCTTAGATATCTAAACGGTACACTTAATGTCAGTATTTGGTATCCTAGATCTACCGAGTTCGAACTAACCAGCTACTCCGATTCGGACTATGCTGGTAGTAAGCTCGATAGAAAGAGTACGAGTGGTTGTTGTCAACTTCTCGGCTCGAGTCTAGTGAGTTGGTGCAGTAGGAAGCAACACTGTGTTGCTTTATCTACCACCGAAGCCGAATACATCGCGATGGGTGAGTGTGTCACGCAGCTTCTTTGGATGAAGCACACTCTCCGCGACTTTAAGTTAGACTTTACGAATACTAAACTTCACGTAGATAACATTAGTTTAATTAATCTTACAAAGAATCCGATATGTCACTCTAGGACCAAACATATAGAGGTCAAACACCATTTCATTCGAGAACATGTGGCCAACGGAGCCATACAACTCGAATACATCGAATCGAAGTCTAACTTGGCAGACCTATTTACTAAACCCCTACCCGAAGCCAAATTTAGTCTATTAAGACGAAAATTGGGCATGTGCGTAATAGAATAGGTACTTGCAAATTATATGTTCTTACTACTATTTCTTTAATTTCATGGAACTAGCATAGGACATACCTTAGATATCATGCACCTATAGATTTAAGGAGCCAGTACATCTCACAACACATAGGAATAATGTGTTTGTGTACTTAGCCACGTAGATGGGCGTGAGATGTTAGGACCTTACTCTTGGTTCTAGATGTAGAGCTAGTGCATCGCTATGAACCACGGAGTATAATCATACATACTAACCGACTCCCACCAGGACTGATTGATCTTCCATATCAATCAAGCCAAATATGAGTCGAACATTTTATAGATGAACTTATTTTCAGTATATTATTTTCAAAATAATGTGGAACATGCTTGGACTTTAAAATTAAAACTTGTTTTTATTCCAGACACACTCTCACTCTTTTCGATATATGGTAAAAGGGGGAGAAAAAGGCCAAGGGATCAATTTTTTAAGGCCAAGGGATCAATTTTTTTTTAAGGCTTACTCAAACTTTAACACATTTAGTTAACTTGTTAAAAAAAAGTAATTTACTTAACTTTAAGTTAACTTGTTAACAAAATGGAAGTAAAGGCCAAGGTTAAGAAATCAATTTTTTTGATTTCTTAACTTAAAATTTATTTTAAACCCTATGGCCAATATTAAGTGATTTCGGTTACTTAATTCTTTTTTAGTAGCAAAATCAAGGGGGAGAGTTAAAACTCTTTCTCAAGTACTCACCCTCGGTCAAGGGGGAGGATTCCTCAAGGGGGAGCACTTGAAAAAGAGTTTTTATATACTCCTACACATTCAAGCATATCTCTTACTCAGTTTACTTAATGCACTTAATTTGTCTTTCTTAACTTTGTATGTGGGTTTGCCATAAATCAAAAAGGGGGAGATTGTTGATGCAGTAGGCACCTAAGTCGAACCTGGGTTTTGATTATAGTAAACGATACAAAGTTAAGCTCATATCGTTATCTCACGAGCTGAATCGAGTGTGCAGAAGATTGATATAGCTGGAGCTGAAGGCTAGCGACACCCGGAGGAAGCCGCGGTGGTCGGGCGACACTCGAGTGACTTCGGAGGGAGCCGAAGGAATCGAGTGGAAGGTCGGAAGCAAAAGCAACACGTAAGTATCGAGGTAAGCTCGTGTGTGCGAGCGTAAGTGAGGTCGTATCCTCCTTACGGGGATGATCTTAAGCGTAGATCCGACCAGAGGCATCCAATCGATGGTCCAGGTCGAGATCGGACGGTCGAAGGCCGTCGAAATAATGTTTTCTTTGAGCTAACTTTGCCCTGCAGCTAGCATCAGTCGACTGCCAGCTTGGAGGACTCGACTGCCGTCAAACAGTCGACTGCCAAAGGTCAGCACTCGACTGATGCTGCCATCAGTCGACTGATGATGGCCATCAGTCGACTGATGGTCAATGATCAGATTCGAGGAGTCAAGGCTTATCACCCCATTTCAAGGAGATTGGTGCCCAATTCCTATTGGTTGAAGACCCATTCGATGAGGGGCTTAAAGGCTATAAAAGGAGGGCTTGTCCTAGGGTTTTTCATCAATTAAAAAGCTTCCAAGTGCTTCCGATACGCTACGAGTCTCCGACATCCCTACGACGAAGCGCTGCCGAGACGACGACTCAAGCTCCAAGATTCAAGTCTTCAAAAGTCGTCGGTATAATCTTTAATTTATATAAGTTGTTCTCATTTCGAGCTTTAAATCATATCAAGGAGAGGGGGAGTGTCCCTCTACCTTGAGTCTTTCTTTAGTTTTTGTATTCGTTTAACTCCTATCTTCAACGAGAAGGGGTTCGTTTAGTGTTTTGCCCTCCGTGCGTGGTCAAGGACCACTAGGGCCTTGGAGTAGTAGCCTTCGGCTACGAACCAAGTAAAAAACCCATTGTCTCTTCTATTTTAGATTTATCTTCTGCTGTGTCTACTCGTGATTTACCGAACGAATTCAAAGAAAAGTTTCTATCGCTATTCACCCCCCCTCTAGCGATCCTCTTCGATCCAACAGTAGCAATATGACAAAATATACTCAATAGTAACAAATGGCACTTAATGCTAAAATTTAGGTATTATATATCTTATATTTTTTTTGCCATGCTTTGTTTGCCATATAACAGGCCATGACATCATATCTATTTTTAATCATTTAATATGTCATGATCATGCTTAGGATTAAGATTAAAATGTCATGTATGCTTAAATTCCATCTTATGCCATGACATCATGATTATGAGCATGTATTTATTTATATCATCATTTATGCCATGATCTTTCATGTATTTAAAATAAATAAAATCGATTTAAGGACTATGGCATGACTTGAAGTCCTATGCATAAGGGAATCAAGTAGGGTTGCCTTAGAAAATGCATGAGGCCCTAGATTAGGAGAACAAAACCCACATCTCACATTACATTGACATGTATGTGTATTCTTACACCTTAGATACATGTGAGATGATAGGATATGAGTTGAGTTCAAGGTGCATAGTTTTTGCATCTAGATGAACCAAAACTCATCTTATATTATTAATGGATCATTGGGAAAGCTTTTGTACAAGTCATGTACATTAAGCCCAAAGAATATGATCCAATATAAGGTTTTAAAACTATTTTAAAATTATTTTAGAAAACCTTAGTGAAGTCTATCTTTTGATAGCAATCACCATTAATGAAGTTGATACAAAGTGAGCTAAAACATTGAAGTTTTTCTTTATTTTTGAACTTTGTATCAATTTCACTATTTTATGGGTAAAATATTTTTCTAACATTTTTCACCCATTGTATTGCTTATAAGTAATATATGTATGAATTTTCATGATTTTTCGATATACATAGAATTACTTATGCTTTTTCGAATCTCATTTCTGATAATTGAAAATTGAAATTTTCAGTTATCGATCACGATCGCTTTGGTAGCAATGACTTATGGGTACTGACAGAATCGATCATTGTTCGATAAAGTCGACTGCCAGGCTGATTTTGGAAAAAATAAGATTGTTTAGCCCATTTTCAGCTACGGTAAAGTTCCCTAACCACTCCTAACCCTAGGATATGCTTTGAGAAGCATTATAAA
Source organism: Wurfbainia villosa (assembly GCA_025175895.1). NCBI lineage: Eukaryota > Viridiplantae > Streptophyta > Magnoliopsida > Zingiberales > Zingiberaceae > Wurfbainia > Wurfbainia villosa. The sequence continues at coordinate 62,867,886 of CM045997.1, forward strand.
GGGTGAAAATCTATTGGATATGGATTAGGAGAGTTGTTAGGGTGATGTATCAAATTTAAGGGGTTGGAAAGTTCAATGTTGAACTTTGAACCTTTTTTTGATGGTTTAGAGTTCCTCTTGGCTTAGGGACTTCCCAAGGACATTGTTTGTGCAATGGTCAAGGGGGAGCAAGCCTTTAGGGGGAGGTATCCATCATGGGATGATGGATGGTATTTTTCCTCATAAGGGGGAAATGGGAATTTTGAGATACCCAATTTAGAAATTGGGAGAGTTTGTAGGATTGCCTCTCTTAAGTGATGTGAGACTTATCACTAGGAAGATTGTAGGCATCCTAGGTATTTTTGGACCAAGGGGGAGATTATAAGATCTCATTGGGACATGAGACATTGACCTCCTTGGAGAAAACCTTTTTGATGTTAGTCAAAAAGGGGGAGAATGTTTAGGAGAATTTATGGGATTACTAATTTGGGATAATTGGTAAGAAGATTTGAGTTAGTGTTCTAACTCAAAGGTATGTACTTTTGTCAAACATCAAAAAGGGGGAGATTGTTGGTGCAATCGGCCCAGGTCACGATTGACCAGACTTAAGTTTGACTCGAGCGATGTTTTGATGTTTGACATGAAGGTTTGACATTGATATTTGACATTGATGTCTGATAATATTTTGGGGAGATTGTTGGTGCAATCGACCCAGGTGATGATTGAACGAACTCGAGTTTGACTCGAGGGGGATTTTGATGGTTGACTAGGGTTGACCATGTCATGGAAAGTCCAAGTCTTGAGTACTTTGCATGTAAAGTCCAACATGGGTCTTGGCAAAGAAAAGTCCAAGCATGTGTCTTGGCATGGAAAGTCCAACATAGGTTGGCAAGGTAAAGTCCAAGCTTGAGTCTTGGCATTTGAGAAGTCCAAGGGGTTTGATATTGGCAGTGTAAAGTCCAAGCGGGAGTCTTGGCAGCATAAGTCCAATGGTTGACGACGTAAAGTCCAAGCGGAGTCTTGGTAGCGTAAGTCCAATGTGCCTTGGCGGTGTAGACATCGTTAGCATAACATAGACGATGCAAGCACCAGAAGGCTAGCGTATGTATGAACAAGTCATGGATGACTTGGAGGGATCCGATAGGTGCGAGACTAACGGCGGTGGCTAGAAGGCTTAGGTCTAGGCTACGGGTGATCTATCAAGTATGGGGGCACCATACTTGGGGTAAAACCTCATGTTTGAGGTGTATCAGTGGACTGGGACATATGGGCAGTCGACTGGAGTGAGTCAACTAAGGTTTGACTGCGGGGAGTGCTCTAGCAATCGACTGCCAGAGGTGGGTAGTCCACTGCTGGCTCGAGCAGTGGACTGATCTGGGTGATCAGTCGACTGGTGCTCAAGAATTCTGGCACAAAATGGAGTCGGACTCGACTGCTAAGGTTAACAGTCGAGTGAAGGCTCTATCAGTCAACTGATGTCCTATCCATTGGATTTTTCCAACGTGGATTGCACCATTGTCTCACAGCAACAATGTCATCAATCGACTGATGGTCCCGATCAGTCGACTGATAGGCGAAATCTAGACCAGGCAACAACTATAAAGAAAGCTTGTGGAGGAGGATTTTGCAACCCGGTTCTTGGGAGCTTTTGGGGTGATTTGTTGCTGCAAATCAGGGTCTCAAAGTGCAATTCAAGGAACCACAAAGCAAGCATTCAAAAGCACAATTATAAAGTGTTTTTCTTTACTTGTATTGCATTTCATTAGTGTAATTGTTTGTATTTGTTGTATTACTTAGTGTAATAATTCGTACGAGGTTTATCCACCTCCGACTTGTGTCGAGAAGGAGTTTACTTAGTAGTGGTGTGTAATTTGCATCGCTAGGGCTCTTACGAGGCCAATCCGTGGAGTAGGAACCATTCGGTTCCGAACTACGTTATATCCTTGTGTCTTGATCGTGTTTGTGTGTTTGTGTGTTTGTATTGTATATTTTCTATTTCTGCTCGTACTAATATATTTGTAGCAAGCACGATCGCGAATGAATTCCATCAAGCATCGACGAGCTATTAACCCCCGCCTCTAGCGGCCACCGAATCCTCAACAGAAACATATTTGACAAAGAGCGAATCATGTAGCTTAGTCAACCTAACTCGGGCCATAAATGAACTTAATTAGCCTCCAAGTCATATTTTGATGTAATCATTATGTTTAGGCTCAATTGCTATCCTTATTTGGGTTGTAATTTTGACTAAGCCCAATTTAACTATGTAGTCTACTTGGGTATTTTTCTAAATGAGATTCCTTTTAGCCTTTTAGGGTTTTTAGGTCACCCTATAGCTATAAATAAAGGGAGTGGCGACCACACATGTAATTTTAGACTTGTTTCAATTTATAGCATAGTGAGACTCACTTGTTGATTCTTCATTGAACTAGAAATTATCAAGGCAAACCATTGTGGGGTTCAAAGACTTATCAATCTCAATCCCAAGGTTGTGGCGTCTTCCATCTTTTATACCAAGGTTCATGCTTTCCTAAGCATTGGATTGAGGTTCTTTCCATCCATCTTATCGATTTAGACTTTCCTTGTTTATTTTTTCAATTTTTTGTGTGTTCTTAAGACATTCTTCTCATCGGATTCACAACAGTTGGTATCATAGCCTAGGTTCCCTCTAGATCAATTTGGTTATCTTTTCCTTTTTTGCTTGAATCTTTACTTCACTTTTCATCTATTTTGTTTATATTTTGATTTTTTTTTTCTTAGTACGCTAATCTTATCTAGCCATATTTGCTTTGTTACTATAAAAAAAAGAAAAAAATATTGTGACTTTTGAAAAAAAAGCAAGAAGCAGAAAAAAAGAAGTGGAGGCCAAAGTTTAGAAAAAATTAGTGAAAAAAAGAAAGAAAAAAATAGTATAAATACTTCTTCTACTAATCTTTATCTTTCAATTTTGAATTTCTTTAAGTTCTGTCTAGATTCAATTATGACATTTGTCTAGATTAAATTATTCCACTTGCCTAGATTAAATTCTAATAAATTTCTTTCAACACCTATTTTATCTTTACTTTTCAATTCTGTATTTCCTTTAAGTTTGGCCAAGATTAATTTTTGGCACATGCCTAGATTAAATTCTGACACTTGCCTAGATTAAATTCTGATAAATTTTCTTTCAGTACTTATTTTATCCTTACCTTTCAATTCAGCATTTCCTTTAAGTTTTGCGAAGATTAAATTCTAGCACCACTTGCCTAGATTAAATTCTAGCACCACTTACCTAGATTAAATTTTAGAGAAATTCATTTCAATACTTATTTGAAGTATCTTTATCTTTCAGTTCCGTATTTCTTTATGTTTTTCCAAGATTTAATTCTGACACTTGCTCATATTCAATTCTAATATTATCTTTTCTGCACTTAATTCAAGTTTATCATTCTACTAAGTGAATTTTTCCCTTTCTATTTCTATCTTTTATCTTAATCCTTACTCTGTGCCCTTGAAAATTTTCCATTAGTTAACGAACATTTATAGGGACATGCCTCAATTCTAAGTTCTTTAATGAGCTAACTTTAGTGAGTTGGATGTTTGAGTGACAACATATTTTTTAATGACGACAAGTGGAGAAGAAGTTAGGCTGGGTAAATCAGTTGAGCAACATACTTTGAGACAACACTTTGAGTACATGGAGATCAAATTTAATCAAATCTTAGGCAAATTGTAAAGATGAGTGTAATGCCCGTAAAAAGTCTCCAGCAATTTTACGAGGATTTTTGGCTTTACGATAATGGGCTTTATGGGGGTTTTCCGAAAATAAAAGGAAATAGCCAAAAAGAGATGCAAGGCCTAGGAATTGAACCCCAAACCTCTAGAGATAGCCAAGCCCTATAGATGCACCCACTAACCATAAGCCCAATAGGATTATATCATTAAGAGAAGAGGGGAATTATAGATAAGGGTGATGAGGGTAAATGAAGGGGCATGGAAAAGAAAAGAGGAACTTCCCTTCCTCCCTTTATAAAGAAGAAGGAAGTTCCCATTTGGCCACTTCTTCCTCTCCTCTTCATCCTCACCGAAACCACCTTGCTCCCCCTCTCCATTTGCACCTTTGGCCGAAATTCCTCCAAGCAAGAAGAAGGCTAGGGTTGGCTTCCATTAGGTCATCTTCCAACTAAAAAGCAAAGCGAAGGATGTAAGATTTCCTCACCTGCAGTATATTAGTTTTGTAGGATGAATTACATGAAAGAAATATGAGTTTGGAGCTTTATATGTTTCGGCCAACTAAATCTTGGGCTAGGATTCATGAAATATGTTATTAGGGAAACCTTTTATATGTTGTATGCTCCAAGTAGGGATCCTTAGGTAACAAAAGTCCAAGGGTTTTAACCCTATATGTTTCGGCCACCAAGGGTTTAGGGTTAGGGTTTCATGAAGAGCTCCCCCTTATGAAGTTAGGTTATGATATATGCCTACATGAATAGATTTAGGTGATAAAAATCCAAAGATCTTAACCCTACAAGTTTCGGCCAACCCATGAAATTAGGGTTAGGGTTGCATGAAAAATATTTCTAAGGATACTATGATAGGTTATAAGGCTTCATGAATGAATTTTAGGGGACAAACCCAAGCTTGAGCCCCTCACAAGTTTCGGCCAACCCATGAAATTAGGGTTAGGGTTGCATGAAAAATATTTCTAATGATGCTATGATAGGTTATAAGGCCTCATGAATGAGTTTTAGGGGACAAACCCAAGCTTGAACCCTTCACAAGTTTTGGCCAACCAAGGAAACTAGGGTTAGGGTTGCAAGAAAAAGGCTTCTAAGGGAACTAGGGGATGTTGTATGCCTCATGAAGGAGTTTTAGGTGATGAACATGCTTTGTGATTAATATGCCATGAATATGCCAAAGAAATAGGCTTCATGTTATGACGTAATGTGCCATGAAATATGCTTAGGTGATGAACATGTTTTTATGATTTAATATGCCATGAATATGCCTAGGAAACATGCTACATGTTTATGATGTAATGTGCCATGAAATATGCTTAGGTGATGAACATGTTTTTGTGATTTAATATGCCATGAATATGCCAAGGAAATATGCTTCATGTCTATGATGTAATGTGCCACGAAATATGCTTATGTGATGAACATGTTTATACTTTAGGACCCTTTTAGGGTACTCTTATGTTATGAATGCATGTGTACTTATGATAAGATGGAGATGCTTCCCTTTCAAGTAGGGATCAAGAGCTCTCCTTATGATAAGATGGAGATGCTTCCCTTTCAAGTAGGGATCAAGAGCTCTCCTTAAGATAAGATAAAATGGAGATGCTTCCCTTTCAAGTAGGGATCAAGAGCTCTCCTTATGATAAGATAAGATTAAGATGCTTCCCTTTTTATGTTGGGGATCAAGAGCATTCTTTATACTATGACAAGAAAAGAAAGGAATTAAGTATTTTACTTTGTAAGAGGTTAAGTATCCGACCCGTCAGGTGGTCGTTAATCAAATCCATAGGGACATAAGAAGACGTAAGAGGTCTTGCCCTGGTAAGACGTAAGAGGTCTTGCTCTGGTAGGTCTGGTGGCTCGCTACCCCAGCCTATTAGGGAACGCGCATTATGTGGTACTTAACCTGGGGCCCCCCAAACAAGTTATGATGATGTTGAAGTATCTATATGTATATGTTTTGAAAAGAAAAGACTTTTATGAAATTGTGTATGCTTATGTTAAAGATTATGAATGCTTACGAACTCGTCCTTTATGCATTTTAGATGCTATGAAGTTATGATGCTTGCAGTAGTTTAAGAATACTTGTGATTATGTCCTTTATGCATGTCAGACTCTATGAAGTTATGATGCTTGCAGTAGTTTAAGAATACTTGTGATTATGTGCCTTATGCATGTTTAGGATTTATGTCATTATAAATGTTTATGCTCAAGTTAAAAATGCTTATGATTATGTTCTTTAAGCATGTTAGATTTTACTAAGTTATGATGCTTATAGTAAGAACATTTGGGTTTATGTACTTACTGCATGTCTAAGATTTATATCATGAATGCTTATGTTTAGAGCATGCCCTGCTTGGTTTTAATTATGCTTAGCATACTGATGTAAACTCTATGCCATGCTTAGGTTTCATTACATGGTATGTTGTTGATTAGTGTTACTATGGAATACTTAGGCCATTTATGCTAGCATGCTTATGTTTCTAATTGCTTGATGAAGTTCGTGGTTTTTTTGTGAGTAGGCAAGAATCTTACTAAGCTTTATACTTATAGTTTATGTTGTCCATATACTGCAGATCAAGGAAACCTGAACTAGAGGAAGTAGCAGGAAGGGCCCAGTGTGTGTGATAGTGGCATGGTGGAGAAAGACCCTATTACTATCTGCTTATATTTATATGCTCAATTAACAACTTAAGACATTGCTTCCGCTTATAAGACTTGTGAATTATTAGTACCATGCTGGATGTTGCTTAGTTATGTTATTGTTCAATTACTTAAGAAAGTTGATATGATAGAACTCACGAATGGATCCTTATGATGGGCATGTTATGAAATGAGATAAGATATGGTAACATGCTAACTATGAATAAGATAGGTGATGCATGTAGAAAAGAAGGTTTATTCCATGATAACATGCTTAAGTAAATGGTGAAATGATCCATATATGTTATGTTAAAAAAAAAAAAAGGGTCAAGTAGCGCCGCCCTGAGAGCAGATAAGGGCGGGCGTTACAGGTGGTATCAGAGCGGGTTCACCTTTCCACTATCACACATCAAGCCTCCATCCTGCTATTTCCAAGTAAGTAATTTTATGCTATAACGCCCTTAAAATTCCTAGCAATTTTACAGGAATTTTTGGCTTGATGATCATGGGCCTTGGGTGGGCCTTTTCCAAAACAAAAGAAAATAAGCCAAAAATGGATGCAAGACCTAGAAATTGAACTCCAAACCTCTAGAGATAGCCAAACCCTATAGATGCACCCACTAACCAGAAGCCCAATAGGATATTATCATTAGATGAAGGGGGGGGATTATAGATAAGTGTGATAAAGGCAAATGAAGAGGCATGGAAGAAGAGAAGAGAAACTTCTCTTCCTCCCTTTATAAAGAAGAGGGAAAGTTCTAATTTGCCACTTCCTCTCTTCTTCTCCTTCTCACCGAAACCTAGAGCCTCTCCCTCTCCATTTCCCTCTTTTGGCCGAACCTCATCCAAGCAAGAAAGCAAAGGCTAGGTTGGTTCTTTAGGTTATCTTCCCCACCCAAAGCAAAGCGAAGGATGTAAGTATCCCTCACCTGCATACGAGTAGCTTCGATTGATGTTTGTAAAAGAAATCTATATGTTATATCTAACCAAGCTATGTTTTAGTTTATCAATGAAGTTGTATGCTATGTTTAAGAGGTAGATGATGATGTTAACATGGAAAAAGGAATTAGGTTAAAAGCTAACCCTAATAGCCCCTAAAGCCTATTCGGCCATGCCATGATTTTAGGGTTTTAATGAAGCTCTATGTCATGTTTTTGTAACTATATGATGATGTTAGGATTAAGATGGATTAGGGCAAAAGTTAACCCTAAAAACCCTACTTGGACCATTCGGCCAACCTAGGTTTTTGGGTGAACAAATGAAGTTTTAATCCATATGTTATATGCAAATGAAGTTGTTGTTATATGAAATGAATTAGGTTAAAGGTTAACCCTAAAACCCCTACTTGGACCATTCGGCCAACCTAGGTTTTTGGGTGAACAAATGAAGTTTTAATCCATATGTTATATGCAAATGAAGTTGTTGTTATATGAAATGAATTAGGTTAAAGGTTAACCCTAAAAACCCTACTTGGACCATTCGGCCAACCTAGGTTTTTGAGTGAACAAATGAAGTTTTAATCCATATGTTATATGCAAATGAAGTTGTTGTTATATGAAATGAATTAGGTTAAAGGTTAACCCTAAAAACCCTACTTGGACCATTCGGCCAACCTAGGTTTTTGGGTGAACAAATGAAGTTTTAATCCATATGTTATATGCAAATGAAGTTGTTGTTGTATGAAATGAATTAGGTTAAAAGATAACCCTAGAAGACCCTATGGACCATTCGGCCATCATGCATTTTGGGGATTAGATGAAGTTTTAATATAAGTCTTATGTGCATATGAATTTGTTGTTAAGTTAAATGAATAGGTTAACATGTGTTTTATGTTGGGTGAATTCATGTTGACTTGTGATATTAAATAATGCTAGATGAAGATAACATGCCTTAGGTTAGTGTTTACTTACTTTTGATGTCATGCCTTTTTGCCATGTCTATGTGTATGCGATATTTAAAATATGTTATGAAATGGAAGAAGATAAGATTATGAAATGAAACAAAACGATATGTTCACGACATGAATATGACATGATGATGAAATGAAGAATGATATATTATGAAATGAAGAATGGCATGTTTACGAAATGAAAGATGATATGTCCATGAAGGGAAGCATGATGTGTTATGAAATGAAGTATGCTATGTTTGCAAAATGAAATAAGCTATGTTATAAAATAAGCATATAAGTATTTTACCTTCTGCATGGCTTGTACCAAGACCCTAACAGGGTCTAAGAAGGGATGGGCTCCTAAGATGCCCTAGGTCGATGGAATAAGACTCGGGCCTAGGATGGGCTTCTATGTATGATTGCCCCTAGGTCGATGGAATAAGACTCGGGCCTAGTACGGGATGGGCTCCAAGATGTCTTAGGTCGATGGAGTAAGACTCGGGCCTAGGATGGGCTTCTACGCTATGACGATTGCCCTAGGTCGACGGACTAAGATCGGGCCTAGTAACCTATTAGGTTCGAGACTTGCTACCTCGGGCCTATTTAGGGATGCGCGCTATGATAATGAAGAAGTGGTACAATGCCGGGCCCAAATATGTTGAGAATTATATTTACGTACCTATAATATATGTTTTCAAAAGCATCCTGCATATGTTACCTGATTAGATTGTTAGGTTACATGTTATGTTTGATATGCCATGTTTATGTCACTATGCTACATATGATGCATGTTATGTTTGATATGCCATGTTTATGTCACTATGCTACATATGACGCATGTTATGTTTGATATGCCATGTTTATGTCACTATGCTACATATGATGCATGTTATGTTTGATATGCCATGTTTATGTCACTATGCTACATATGATGCATGTTATGTTTGATATGCCATGTTTATGTCACTATGCTACATATGATGCATGTTATGTTTGATATGCCATGTTTATGTCACTATGCTACATATGATGCATGTTATGTCACTATGCTACATATGATGTATGTTATGTTTAATAGGTCAAACCTATATGTTTTATGTTATGTTGATTTGCTACGTTACATATGTTATATGTTATGTTTAAATAAGTCCTAGACGTACATGACATGATGCTATGTTATAGATGATACATGTTATGCTGCCATGCTATGGATGAGATATGTTATGTTTACTCACGTTATTTATGCTACATGTTAAGTTGATTACGCCATGTATGTTACATGTTATGTGGCTTATATGTTATGAATGTTACATGCTTATACGTTATGAATGGTACATGCTATGATTAATGTCGATATATGGTTTTGTGAGTAGGACTGGATCTTACTAAGCCTATGTGCTTATAGTTTATCTTTCCCTCGTACTGCAGATAAGGGTAAGGGATGGATAAACTAAAGGGAGCAGCAGGAGGGGCCAAATGTGTGTGGCAGTGGTATGGTGGAGAAGATCCGTTAGGTTTATATATATATGTTTGCCTATGATGATGATGTTTATGGATGTCCTTACTTATGTCTCCGTATGACAATGATGGTTATGAACCTGAACTAAGCACTAAGTATCTATCTAAGTTATAATGCATGCTCTATGTTAATAAGAAGAAGTAAAGAAGAAGTAAGAAGAAGTATCTATATATGTTATGATGCATGCTCTATGTAAGAAGAAGTATATATATATATATATATGTCAATGCATGTTTATGTTATAAAAGAAAAAAAAATAATGTCTAAAGTCTTCCGCTGTAAGAAGTACGAAATATGTATAAAGTCTTCCACTGTATGTATGTATGTATGTATGTACGGTCGCGTCACGCGCCGCCCCTTCCAGATTCTGGGTCCCGAAAAGGGCGGGCGTGACATATGCATACTTAAGTTTCCTTTATAATGAAGAATGTTTTCTATCTAGAATGAAATAATACCTCATCATGCTTTAGTAGAATGGACTCACACTTGAGATTTAGATAGAAATAATACCTCGTCCTGTTTAGTATAATGGAATCATAGTTGTGACTTAGATAGTATACCTGACCAAGCTTTATACGATGGAAACATGACTCCAACCTAGAACACTAGAAAGGATACCTTACCTTGTTTATGATATGGGATGTTAGATGCCTGTATAGGAGTAGAAATTATAATAACACCTTAATTAAATTATTTATTTATCACTTAGATAACATGAACGAGAGACGTAGTGCTAGAGGGAATGACTCAAAGACTTCACCGATTTGATGCATGTGGTTACTGAGAGCTACTGTCAGGTCGCAGAACAATAGCTGGTTATCAATGCTCTCACGAATCAACAAGGGAACCCTAGCACCACGCCAGGGATGCAGAACGTAACTCCTAATATGACCACTATGGTGCAAGCAACGCTAATCATCGCCGCCAGCCTATCCGATTCGATTCAGCGGGCAGAGGCCGGCTTTAAAATTTCACTGGTGCCGGCGAACCATGGGATGCCCAAGCCTGGTTCAAAATAGTTGAGAGCATCGTGGAGCTGCTGGATTGGCCTGAGCACGAAAAGATAAAATGTGCCTCGTTCTGTCTTTCCGGAGATGCAAGGATGTGGTGGGAGAGAGTCAAAGCAAAGAGACAAGTAAATCAAATGAGGTGGACAGATTTTGAAGCGGAGTTCTTCGAGGAGTTCTTTCAGAGACGGATCACAAATAAGCACTACGATGAGTTCCTCGAATTCCGACAAGGCGATCTATCAGTTAGTGAAGCTATGAAAAGGTTCAACCGACTGGCACGTCTCTGCCCTGAGTTAGTCGGTACTGAAAGGGAGAGGATCAGACTCCTGCTGAAAATGTTGCGACCCGAGATAGTCCTGAATGTGGCCAGCGGAGTCAATCGACCCCAGACTGTCGAAGAGCTATTCAGTAGTGCACTGGTCACCGAGCACTACCTGAACAACATCAGTCAGCAGAGTAAGGTGCGGACCGGAGATCCGAAATCTCAGAATACTAGCTGGAAGAGGGATCGCAGTGGCAAGAAGAAACATTGGAATGGCCCAAAAGGGGGCCCAGGGAACAGCCAGACTGGGTATCCTGACTGTCCTACATGTGGGAAGAAGCATCCGGGGGAATGTCGTCAGGGCACGAGGAAGTGTTACAACTGTGGACTGGAGGGGCACATAGCTTGGAACTACCCTACCTGAGTTCAGGCACCTTCTCAGTGGTATGTCCAGTACCCGGGAGCTCCTCCACAGCTTCACCAGATGCAGGCTATGATAGAGGGTCCCCAGATAAGCCAAGGGAGACTGGAAGCCCCGCCCGTTGGGACAAATGCCAGGATGTTCTCCTCACGGGAAGATGTGGCGAATGCCTCGGCCGGTTATCACAGTCGGATATTTATTTTGGTCGGTATGCTCATCGTGTTATTTGACACTAGGGCAACCCATTCGTTCATCTCTACGCCTTTCACAAGAAAGATAGATAGGCATCCCCAAGTCTTGGACTATAAATTCTTAACAACGTTACCTTCGGAAGAAGTGATGCCATCCACCCATATTCTGTGCGCTGCACCAATTAGACTCGCAGACAGGGACTCTATTGTGACCTGATAGTCCTAGATATGTGGGAGTATGATGTTATATTGGGCATGGATTTTCTGCACAAGTACGGTGCTTCAATTGAGTGTCGTAAACGGAGGGTGACCTTCCGACCCAAAGCAGAGGTTTCATTTGAGTTTATCGGGGGGTCAAAGAAAGGAACGAGGAAATTTTTATCGACGCTAAAAGCCCGAAAAATGCTAGAAAATGGATGCACCGGATTTCTAGCCCATGTGGTGGATACCATATCCGCAAAGAACCAGAAAATAGAAGAGGTCAGAGTGGTATGTGACCATCCGGAGGTATTCCCGGATGACCTACCTAGATTACCACCTGATAGAGAAATTGAGTTCGAGATCGAATTGATTCCCGGAACTAATCCGATCTCTAAGGCACCTTACCGTATGGCGCTGACTGAGTTGAAAGAACTTCAGAAATAGCTACAGGAGTTACTTGACCAGGGATTTATCCGTCGATCACTCACCATGGGAGCTCAGTGTTGTTCATAAAGAAAAGGATGGATCTATGCGAATGTGTATAGACTACAGGGCGCCGAACAACGTGACCATCAAGAATAGGTACCCCCTTCCGGGATCGGACGACATTCGACCAACCAAGAGCTACTTGTCTTTTCCAAGATCGATCTCAGTCCGGCTATCATCAAGTAAAAGTAAAGCCCGATGATATTCGAAGATGTCCTTCCAGGACGAGATATCTACGGACATTATGAGTTCGTAGTTATGCCCTTGGGTAACCAATGCTCCTGCTATGTTAATGTACCTGATGAATCGAGTATTCTTTACCTTCCTCGTCAAATTTGTAATCGTTTTCATCGATATTCTTATCTACTCGAGAAACCAAGAAGAGCATCTTGAACATCCAAGACCATTTCAGTTCTTCGTGAAGAGCAACTATATGCAAAATTCTCCAAATGTGAGTTACAGCTCAATCAAGTGTCGTTCTTGGGTCATGTCATCTCTAAAGAAGGACTCATGGTAGACCCAATAAGGATTGAAGCTGTGAGGAACTGGAATAGGCCAAGGAATGCGAGTGAAATCAGAAGTTTTCTCGGGCTAGCAGGCTATTACAGAAAATTTGTAGAGGACTTCTCTAGAATTGCAGCCCCTATGACAGCCCTCACCCGAAAGGACCAGCAATACAAATGGACTGAGGACTGTGAGAGGAGTTTACGAATCAAGAGGAGACTAACCATCGCTCCCATTCTGACTCTCCCTAAAGATAATGAAAGCTTCGATATGTATAGTGACGCTTCTAAACTGGGGCTCGGAGCTGTACTCATGCAAAATGGCAAGGTTATCGCTAACGCCTCTTGTACTTCGTTCCAGTTACGTATTGCTATTAGCTTCTTTACAGGAAAAGAGTGTAAAGCAATACAGCCCATCGACTCAAAGAAATGTTAATATCCTACATGACTTAGAACTAGCAGTAGCGGTGTTCAGTTCTAGAAAATATGGACTTGCACTTAGGTTGATGACGAGATATTTCTTCAAAGATTATGATTGTGAGATATTCTATCATCCCGGAAAGGCCAACAAAGTGGCAGATGCACTGAGCAGAAAGTCCGGTGCCGCTTTGATGTCCTTATCAATGCTATCGCAGCCCCTGAAAAGGGATATAATGAATTACGGAATAGAGATTATTTCTGGACAGCTTTTCACCATGGCTATAGCGCCGACGTTGTTCGACGATATATTGGGAAAGCAAGATGGTGATTCTGACATCCAGAAAATCAAACAGGAAGTCCGGGAAGGAAGGGATAATGGATTCCAGACGCTAACGCGGAGTATTATACTTCTAGGACCGCCTATGCATTCCGAACGATCCGGAATTACGGAAGAAGATACTCGAGGAATCCCATGGAACACCTTATACCATGCATCCTGGATCTAACAAAATGTATCAGGACTTAAGGGATAAATTTTGGTGGTCCGGCATGAAAAGGGATGTGGCTCAGTACGTCAGCACTTGTCTGACCTGCCAGAAGGTGAAGGCAGAACACCAGAAACCTGGGGGATTACTGCAGCCGATACAGATTCTAGAGTGGAAATGGGAAGAAATATCTATGGATTTTATCTTGGGATTGCCCAGGACAACAAATGGTTACGATGCTATATGGGTAATCATAGACCGATTGACAAAGTCTTCCCATTTCCTGGCAATTAAGATGACCTATTCGGTCGAGCAGCTAGCTCAATTATATGTCAAGGAAATTATCAAATTACATGGAGTGCCTAAGGCTATTATTTTAGTGATGGCCGTTTTACCTTCCATTTCTGGGAATGTGTTCAGAAGGCTCTTGGCACTAAGTTGAGATTCAGCACTGCGTTTCATCCTCAGACCGACGGTCAGACAGAAAGAGTGAACCAGGTGTTGGAAGATATGTTGCGGGCTTGTGCCCTAGACTTTAAGGGGAGCTGGTGCCGATATTTGTGCTTGGCAGAATTTGCTTACAACAACAGTTACCAGGCTACTATTGGAATGACACCATATGAAGCTCTCAGACGGAGGAGATGCAGTCTCCTATCTGTTGGAGGGTGGTGAAAGGAGGGAAATGGGTTTCGGGCCGATATTATTGACAATACCACCCGCTATACGAATATCCGTCGAGAATTGAAAAGCCAGAGCCAAAAGAGTTATGCGGATATGCGGCGTAGATCGTTAGAATTTAAGTCGGGGACCTGTATTCCTCAAAGTGACCCCTATGAAGGGAGTGATGAGATTCGGAAGGAAGGGTAAACTGAATCCACGCTATGTAGGACCGTATCCGATATTGCAAAGAGTGGGCAAGGTAGTTTACAAGCTGGAGCTGCCACAAGAGATGTCGGCTATACACGACGTGTTCCATGTCTCTGTGCTCATGAAATGCTTATCCAGTGTGGACCAAGTGATTGAGCCACAAACCTGTACATTCAAGAGGACTGAGTATGAAAAGTCGGCCTATCCGGATACTAGACCGAGAAGAGGCTAAGGAACAAAGAGGTGCCCTTAGTAAAGGTCCTGTGGCAGAATCAACGATACGAGGAAGCTACCTGGGAACGAGAGGAGGACATGAAGCAGAAGTACCCAGAATTGTTTTAAGTTTCGAGGACGAAACTTTTACAAGGTATGAGGGATTGTAACACCCGTAAAAAGTCTCCAGCAATTTTACGAGGATTTTTGGCTTTACGATAATGGGCTTTATGGGGGTTTTCCGAAAATAAAAGGAAATAGCCAAAAAGAGATGCAAGGCCTAGGAATTGAACCCCAAACCTCTAGAGATAGCCAAGCCCTATAGATGCACCCACTAACCATAAGCCCAATAGGATTATATCATTAAGAGAAGAGGGGAATTATAGATAAGGGTGATGAGGGTAAATGAAGGGGCATGGAAAAGAAAAGAGGAACTTCCCTTCCTCCCTTTATAAAGAAGAAGGAAGTTCCCATTTGGCCACTTCTTCCTCTCCTCTTCATCCTCACCGAAACCACCTTGCTCCCCCTCTCCATTTGCACCTTTGGCCGAAATTCCTCCAAGCAAGAAGAAGGCTAGGGTTGGCTTCCATTAGGTCATCTTCCAACTAAAAAGCAAAGCGAAGGATGTAAGATTTCCTCACCTGCAGTATATTAGTTTTGTAGGATGAATTACATGAAAGAAATATGAGTTTGGAGCTTTATATGTTTCGGCCAACTAAATCTTGGGCTAGGATTCATGAAATATGTTATTAGGGAAACCTTTTATATGTTGTATGCTCCAAGTAGGGATCCTTAGGTAACAAAAGTCCAAGGGTTTTAACCCTATATGTTTCGGCCACCAAGGGTTTAGGGTTAGGGTTTCATGAAGAGCTCCCCCTTATGAAGTTAGGTTATGATATATGCCTACATGAATAGATTTAGGTGATAAAAATCCAAAGATCTTAACCCTACAAGTTTCGGCCAACCCATGAAATTAGGGTTAGGGTTGCATGAAAAATATTTCTAAGGATACTATGATAGGTTATAAGGCTTAATGAATGAATTTTAGGGGACAAACCCAAGCTTGAGCCCCTCACAAGTTTCGGCCAACCCATGAAATTAGGGTTAGGGTTGCATGAAAAATATTTCTAATGATGCTATGATAGGTTATAAGGCCTCATGAATGAGTTTTAGGGGACAAACCCAAGCTTGAGCCCTTCACAAGTTTCGACCAACCAAGGAAACTAGGGTTAGGGTTGCAAGAAAAAGGCTTCTAAGGGAACTAGGGGATGTTGTATGCCTCATGTAGGAGTTTTAGGTGATGAACATGCTTTGTGATTAATATGCCATGAATATGCCAAAGAAATAGGCTTCATGTTATGACGTAATGTGCCATGAAATATGCTTAGGTGATGAACATGTTTTTATGATTTAATATGCCATGAATATGCCTAGGAAACATGCTACATGTTTATGATGTAATCTGCCATGAAATATGCTTAGGTGATGAACATGTTTTTGTGATTTAATATGCCATGAATATGCCAAGGAAATATGCTTCATGTCTATGATGTAATGTGCCACGAAATATGCTTATGTGATGAACATGTTTATACTTTAGGACCCTTTTAGGGTACTCTTATGTTATGAATGCATGTGTACTTATGATAAGATGGAGATGCTTCCCTTTCAAGTAGGGATCAAGAGCTCTCCTTAAGATAAGATAAAATGGAGATGCTTCCCTTTCAAGTAGGGATCAAGAGCTCTCCTTATGATAAGATAAGATTAAGATGCTTCCCTTTTTATGTTGGGGATCAAGAGCATTCTTTATACTATGACAAGAAAAGAAAGGAATTAAGTATTTTACTTTGTAAGAGGTTAAGTACCCGACCCGTCAGGTGGTCGTTAATCAAATCCATAGGGGCATAAGAAGACGTAAGAGGTCTTGCCCTGGTAAGACGTAAGAGGTATTGCTCTGGTAGGTCTGGTGGCTCGCTACCCCAGCCTATTAGGGAACGCGCATTATGTGGTTCTTAACCTGGGGCCCCCCAAACAAGTTATGATGATGTTGAAGTATCTATATGTATATGTTTTGAAAAGAAAAGACTTTTATGAAATTGTGTATGCTTATGTTAAAGATTATGAATGCTTACGAACTCGTCCTTTATGCATTTTAGATGCTATGAAGTTATGATGCTTACAGTAGTTTAAGAATACTTGTGATTATGTCCTTTATGCATGTCAGACTCTATGAAGTTATGATGCTTGCAGTAGTTTAAGAATACTTGTGATTATGTGCCTTATGCATGTTTAGG
Organism: Wurfbainia villosa; assembly: GCA_025175895.1. Taxonomy (NCBI): domain Eukaryota; kingdom Viridiplantae; phylum Streptophyta; class Magnoliopsida; order Zingiberales; family Zingiberaceae; genus Wurfbainia; species Wurfbainia villosa. Next base: position 62,884,990 of record CM045997.1, read on the forward strand.
ATTTATGTCATTATAAATGTTTATGCTCAAGTTAAAAATGCTTATGATTATGTTCTTTAAGCATGTTAGATTTTACTAAGTTATGATGCTTATAGTAAGAACATTTGGGTTTATGTACTTCCTGCATGTCTAAGATTTATATCATGAATGCTTATGTTTAGTGTTAGTAATATATATGAGAGATGTCTTAAGGCAATCGTCTTATGTATGAACCATTTATATGATAAATGAAGATTCACTATTTGAGTATACATGTTTTATGTATTTGATTGGATCTTAAACTCATTTACTGAATGTCCATGATACGATTCACAGCATGAGAGAATTTGTGATTGGATCACAACTAGTGAGTATCTCTACATGTGTAATTGTGATGTATCAAAATTATCCCTAGTCGATGAATTGATGGATTTGGACACCATCAATTCTGTCGAGACTAGCACGAGGTATACTCCTTGGTGTATCCAAGCAGCTGATTCTCACTGGCTGGAGACATTGTGATGTCCGGAGTTAATCGTGGATGCTAGTTATGGTAACTAGTTCATTGGAGTGACCAGCCGTAAGACTTCATATGGTTCTCTGCATATATACATATGTCAATGAAGTTCTTACTGTAGCTTAAGTGCGATGTTCCTTTGACTTGCGGTATTCAAGTCATCTTGATCATGGAGACTTATGCTTTGACATCTTAAGCAAACATCTCTAAGGAGATGTGGACCCGGGATGATTGGGTATAAGTCGAAGTGATCGAAGGTGTTTGAATAGCCTATAAAGGATTCACCACTCCTTGCAGGAGATGTATACCCATGGCCTCTCGTCGGATTGTTACTAAAGTCTTTGGCCAAAGCATTACATGTTTAGAGTAAGGTACTCTTCGATACATGTGGAGTAACTAGAATCAGTAGGGACGAGGAAATGATACTTGGCTAGGTGTGGCGAGTCGACCTAGTGGGGATGACACAATAGACCATGTCCCGAACCAAGTGGGTATAAGATGAGTGAAGGAATGGGGCACGACTCATTCGAGTGAAGGGTTCGAAATAGTTACGGATCAGCGTTGATCATTTCGGTTAATTGGGGATCATGATGTACTACTAGGCGCCACTCATGATCGTTCTATAATTAATGGTTAATTATAGACGACCAACATAAACCGAGAACCTATTTGGTCACACGCACAACGAGCGTAATCCAAAGTATTTAAAACGAGCTTGAGAATGGGATTCTCAGACTGAGAGAAACTAAGTTTGGTTGGACCAAACATGGAGCGAGCATGAAATCGTTTCAGTCGCAATGGAAGCGTGGATGGGCCGTGTCTTATGAAGACATAATGGATGGACCAAAAGGGTTTGGTTCTAATCCAATGGAGGAGAATAAACCAAAGGGTTTGGTTTATTTTAAATGAATGAACCAAAAGTTGGTTCGGTTCGTTTTAACTTAAAATAAACCATCATGGTTTGGTTTATTTTAACTTATCTTAATGGAGCGGGTTAACGGGCCTAATGGTTATGATCAAATAACCATTAAGAGAATTAGTTCTCTATAAAAGAGGGCTTAATGGATAATTAATCCCTAATCCAAGCCCTAGCAAGGAGTTGCCGCCCAACCCTCATTGCCGCCCAACTCCATTGCCGCCCAGCTTCTTGTACCGCCGTCCAAGTCCTTGCCGGCGTCCAAGCTTCAGCCGGTGATCCTCCGGCGACCCTCCGGTGATCTTCCTAGGCCTCGGTGAAAAGGTGAGCACTTGGCTTCCTTGTTTTGGCCGGTGCCTACTCCTCCACCAAGCTGTCCAGTTTTCTGGACAGCTTCTTCTCCTCTCGTCGGAGCGTCGTTTGGACGACGGTTAGAGCTCCGACAGCGGCTACCTTACCGGGGATTCGATCTCCGGTAATCCTCTGAGGTGGAGGACGAAGGATTCGTCAATTGGTTGACGAATACCTCTCCGGAGAAGTGAGTTTTGAGAACTCGTATTAGGATCCGAATTTGGATTCGGATCGTGATCATCTCTCGATCACGTCGTCTTCAACACGAGGCTAGTAACCCGTACGAAGACGAAGTTCGTGGCTTAGCGAAGTCATCCCGAGGAACTCGGCGTGGATACGGATATAGACGATTCTAGCGAGGATCGTTCCGGTTGATGCCGTTCCCGCTACACGTCATACGAAAGGTATAACGTAGATAAATTTCCTTTTATTGCAAATTTAAATTTATGATTATGTCTACACTTGTTGTAATATGCATGCGTGTATTGTGTGTATTGTAATAAATATAGATTTATTATTTTTATTGCTTCCGCTGTGTTCATGTTTACGAAACGTGATCGAACACACACACGCCGCGGTGCCGGAAACCCAACAGTGGTATCAGAGCCCAGGTTGTGTTTCGACATAATCATAAAAATGGTTTTGCGATAGTCATAATGTATTTCTGGAAATTTTCTAATTTTGGAAATTTAGAAGTATTTATGGAAATTTTTCAATTTTGGAAAGTCTAGAAGTATTTATGGAAATCTTCCACTTTTGGAAAGTTGGAAGTATTTATGGAAATTCATATTTTCCATAAATAAAATATTTGATTAGATTCTGAAAATTTTTTTCCTAATTTAATCATGATTTGATTTGGGAAATCAAATCTTAAAATATTTTATTTCCATAAGTAGTTTTGATGATTTAGGAAATTGGTTTCCTAAATAGATTTTCCTTAATCAAATAATTCCATGAATAAAATATGTGATTAGATTTGGAAATTTGTTTCCTAATTTAATTATGATTTGATTTGGAGAATCAAATCTTAAACATATTTTATTTCCATAAATAGTTATGACATATAAGGAAACATATACATGACATAATTGTATGCCATGTAATTGCATTAGATGCATAACATTATGCCATGCGTGTCGTGACATGTAGATGTATGCCATGTATGCCATGCCATGTAGATAATAGTTATTTGCATGCAAAGAGGATGAGACATAAAAACCCTTAAACAATATTAAAGCCTACACCTTCCATTAATATGGTTAGAACCAGAGTTTCGTTTCTTGTTTGGGTTGTTGGACTCTCTCCAAGCCCGGCTCGAACCCGAACATGTTCAAACCATGGAATAGTTTAATACTAATATTGTAAGAGTCAGAGGTCAATCGTTAGCTTTGGTTGTTGGACTCTCTCCAAGCTGGGCTAATTGGTTGAATGCGCTCTAACCATATTAAAACTATTTCCCGATTAATGGGTTGGCTTTAACCTGGAGCATCGGCTTGTTGGACTCTCTCCAAGGTCGATGTAAAGGGAGGTGAAGTTGGGTGCTATGCATATGATGCATACTTGTTAATGTGTTAACAACCCAACGTATGTGTGAACATTCAATTAGTCGATAGAACATTGTGATAGTTGCATATACGTGATATGCAATCGGTATAGATGATACTTACCGTCGTAGTTATGAATGGCTTGTTGGACTCTCTCCAAGGTTGTTCATAACTATGATGGATATCAACCCATTCGGAGATGGACCTACGATCTCCCGAAGTGATTTTGGGGTTTTTGAAATTCGAAAAATGAATGGGATTTATAAATGTATATTGATGCATTTTAAAATCATCTTTCTTATATATGCTCATTTTGTATTTCTAAAATTGATCATGATGTCTTTGAATTTGCGTTCCATTTTGGATTCGAATAAATTGACTGGGCCGAACTTCTTGGACTGGCTTAGAAACTTGAGAATTATTCTCAAGGTGAAAAGCTTGTGTATGTCCTCGAAGCGCCTCTTCCCGCCCATCCTAGTGACGATGCAACTCAAGACCAATTGTTGGTCTATCAGAAACATGTGACTGATTCTGAACTGACAAGTTGCATCATGCTAGCCGCGATGGAACCCATGCTACGAAAGCAGCATGAGCATATGGATGCTCAAATCGTAGTCCTTCATCTTTATGAGTTGTTTGATAAGCAAGTGAGATTCGAAAGGTTCGAAGTCTCCAAGCTCTTCTTTACCTCTGAGATGCAAGAAGGTTCATCTGTGGTACTGCTCAACATGCTGAAGACTGTGGAGCCTTCTGAGAAGCATGAGCAGGGGATGGTGTTGTTAGTTGATTCCTCGAAGAAAGGTTCTAAGAGGGAGTCAAAGGAACAACAGAAGGGGAAGAAGAAAAAGGCTAAAAAAGGTAGAACCAGCTCAAAAGGGCACTTGCCATCATTATGTCAAGTAGGGTCATTTGCGAAGAAAGTGCAAGATTTATCTTGAGTTCGTGAAGAAGGATAAGGCATCGGATGCCCCATCTTCTTCAGAAATCTTCTATATTGATTGTCATTCTATTTTCTCAGACACTTGGGTATTTAATACTGGGTGTGGCTAACATATATGTAATGACATACATGGGCTAAGGAATAGAAGAAGACTCGTCAAGGGAGAGTCAAATTTACGTGTTGGGAATGGAGCAACGGTTGCTGCACTCGCCATCGGAACGTATTTGTTGGAACTCCCTGTAGGACTTGTCTTAGAACTGGACAATTGCTTTTATGTTCCTTCGTTGGTAAAGAACATCATTTCTATTTCTTGTTTAAATAGAAATGGGTACCATTTGACTTTTAGTAACAATTGTTGTTACATAACTTTGAATGGAGTTCTTTATGAGACTAGAACTTTAAGCAATGGTGTTTATACGTTTGACGTATCCAGTGATGTTTTCAATATCGAAGCGAGCAACAAGCATGCTCGAAAGGGTAATCAATTAGACTCCTATATGTGGCATTGTCGTCTTGGCCATGTAAGCAAGAAATGCATGTCCGAATTACACCGATGTGGAATTCTGGAATCGTTTGAATAGGATTCATACGATACATGCGAATCATGCTTAAAAGGCAAGATGACTAAGTTACCTTTTACTGGAAAAGGTGAACGAGTGGGAGAGTTACTAGGTCTAATACATACTGATGTATGTGGACCTATGTCAACTCAAGCTTTAGGAGGCTATAACTACTTCATTACCTTCACCGATGATCACTAACGGTTTGGGTATGTGTTCTTGATGAAACACAAGTCTGAAGCCTTTGAAAGGTTCAAAGAATTCAGAAATGAAGTAGAGAAACAACATGACAAGAGTATTAAAATACTTCGATCGGATCGAGGTGGGGAATACTTAAGTCAAGAGTTTCTTGATTATCTAAGAGACAATGACATATTGTCTCAATGGACTCCGCCATATACACCACAACATAATGGTGTATCTGAGAGGCGTAATTGAACCTTGTTGGACATGGTCAGGTCAATGATGAATCATGCGAATCTTCCCAAGTCCTTTTGGGGCTATGCACTTCAGACAGCTGTTTACTTGTTAAATAGAATGCCTACCAAGGTAGTCTCAACTACTCCATATGAGATATGGAATGGTAAGAAACCTCATGTATCTTACTTGAAGATATGGGGTTGTCCTGCTTATGTGAAGCGGACTGTATCAGACAAATTGGATGCTAAGTCTGATAAATGTCTATTTGTTGGATACCCTAAGGAAACAAGAGGTTACCAATTCTATCATCCTGTGGAACAAAAGGTGTTTGTTTCAAGGCATGCTGTGTTTCTAGAGAAAGAGTTTCTCTTGCAAGAAAATAGTGGGAGTGTCGTCGAGCATGAGGAGGCTCGAGAGACTCAAATAGACAATGATGAGATACCTGGTGAAGCACAACAGCCGACAACTCATAGTGATGAGCAATCGGCTGGACCTATTGTAACACCACATCTTCGTAGATATGGTAGAACACACAATATTCCTGAGAGATATGGATTTCTCGTAAGTGAATCGAACGACGTGTTACTCATTGATGATGAGGAGCCTACCAGTTATGAAGAAGTGTTGACAAGTTCAGAAAGGGATAAGTGGCTTGGTGCCATGAAGTCGGAAATGGATTCCATGTATGAAAACCAAGTTTGGAACTTGGTTGACCCACCTGAAAGGATAAAGCCTATAGGGTGCAAGTGGGTTTTCAAGAAGAAAACCGACATGGATGGTAATGTGATTACCTATAAGGCTAGATTGGTGGTGAAAGGATATCGTCAAAAAAAAGGTGTTGATTATGACGAAACCTATTCGCCTGTAGCTATGCTTAAATCCATTCGGATGCTCCTGGCCATAGCGGCTCATTATGATTATGAGATATGACAGATGGATGTGAAAATAGCTTTCCTTAATGGAAACCTGCTCGAGGACGTGTATATGATACAGCCTGAGGGTTTCACATCGGTTGATAAAACCAAGGTATGCAAATTGCGACGGTCCATTTATGGATTGAAGCAAACATCCAGGAGCTGGAATATCCGTTTTGATGAGACCATCAAAAAGTTTGATTTCTCACAAAATCCAGACGAACCTTGTGTGTACAAGAAGGTTAGTGGGAGTGCAGTCGTGTTCCTAGTATTATATGTTGATGACATATTACTTATAGGAAACGATGTTTCAATCTTACAGTCAGTTAAGGTTTGGTTATCTAAGACATTCTCCATGAAAGACCTGGGAGAAGCAACCTATATCCTCAGGATTAAGATCTATAGAGATAGATCGAAACGGTTGCTTGGTCTTTTGCAGTCTACATATATTGACCGAGTGCTAAAGAGGTTTAGCATGTCGGAATCCAAGAAAGGTTTCCTACCCATCAGCCATGGGGTACACCTTTTGAAGTCTATGTGTCCGCGCACAGAAGACGAGAGGATTTTCATGAATAAGATTCCCTATGCATCCGCAATAGGATCTATCATGTATGCTATGTTATGTACGAGGCCCGATGTATCGTATGCTCTGAGTGTCACGAGCAGATACCAGTCTGATCCAGGAATGGATCATTGGGTGACTGTTAAGACGATCCTTAAGTACTTAAGAAGAACTAAGGATGCATTCTTAATATATGGAGAAGGGTACATGGTGATACGTGGGTATACGGATGCCAGCTCCAGACAGACAAGGATGATTCCATGTCTTTGTCTGGGTATGTATTCACCTGGAATGGAGGCGCAATAATTTGGAAAGGTTCCAAGCTTGACACTATAGCGGATTCTGCCACTAAGGCAGAATACATTACAGCTTTAGAAGCAGCAAAGGAAGAGGTTTGGATCAAGAAGTTCATCTCTGAACTTGATGTGGTCTCATCAATGATCCAAACATGTGCTTCGCCGCTATCATCTTATAAGAGAGATCATCAGTAGGAACGAAATACAAATCGAGAAAATTCCCACTGAAAGGAACTTAGCGGATCCTTTGACTAAGGCATTACCTCAAAGTAAGTTTGAGGGTCATGTTAGAGCTTATTGTATTGGATACCGTAGCGATTGGCATTAGGCCAAGTGGGAGTCTGTTAGTAATATATATGAGAGATGTCCTAAGGCAATCGCCTTATGTATGAACCATTTATATGATAAATGAAGATTCACTATTTGAGTATACATGTTTTATGTATTTGATTGGATCTTAAACTCATTTACTGAATGTCCACGATACGATTCACAGCATGAGAGAATTTGTGATTGGATCACAACTAGTGAGTATCTCTACATGTGTAATTGTGACGTATCAAAATTATCCCTAGTCGATGAATTGATGGATTTGGACACCATCAATTCTGTCGAGACTAGCATGAGGTATACTCCTTGGTGTATCCAAGCAGCTGATTCTCACTGGCTGGAGACATTGTGATATCCGAAGTTAATCGTGGATGCTAGTTATGGTAACTAGTTCATTGGAGTGACCAGCCGTAAGACTTCATATGATTCTCTGCATATATAGATATGTCAATGAAGTTCTTACTGTAGCTTAAGTGCGATGTTCCTTTGACTTGCGGTATTCAAGTCATCTTGATCATGGAGACTTATGCTTTGACATCTTAAGCAAACATTTCTAAGGAGATGTGGACCCGGGATGATTGGGTATAAGTCGAAGTGATCGAAGGTGTTTGAATAGCCTATAAAGGATTCACCACTCCTTGCGAGGAGATGTATACCCATGGCCTCTCGTCGGATTGTTACTAAAGTCTTTGGCCAAAGCATTACATGTTTAGAGTAAGGTACTCTTCGATACATGGGGAGTAACTAGAATCCGTAGGACGAGGAAATGATACTTGGGCTAGGTGTGACGTATTCAGCCTAGTGGGGACTGACACAATAGACCATGTCCTGAACCAAGTGGGTATAAGATGAGTGAAGGGAATGGGGCACGACTCATTCGAGCTGCTGAAGGGTTCCAGAAATTTTTCTGGATCAACCGTTGATCATTTCAGTTAATTGGGGATCATGATGTACTACTAGGTGCCACTCATGATCGTTCTATAATTAATGGTTAATTATAGACGGCCAACATAAACCGAGAACCTATTTGATCACATGCACAACGAGCGTAATCCAAAGGATTTAAAACGAGCTTGAGAATGGGATTCTCAGACTGAGAGAAACTAAGTTTGGTTGGACCAAACATGGAGCGAGCATGAAATCGTTTCAGTCGCAATGGAAGCGTGGATGGGCCGTGTCTTATGAAGACATAATGGATGGACCAAAAGGGTTTGGTTCTAATCCAATGGAAGAGAATAAACCAAAGGGTTTTGTTTATTTTAAACGAATGAACCAAAAGTTGGTTTGGTTCATTTTAACTTAAAATAAACCATCATGGTTTGGTTTATTTTAACTTATCTTAATGGAGCGGGTTAACGGGCCTAATGGTTATGATCCAATAACCATTAAGAGAATTAGTTCTCGATAAAAGAGGGCTTAATGGATAATTAAGCCCTAATCCAAGCCCTAGCAAGGAGTTGCCGCCCAACCCTCATTTCCGCCCAACTCCATTGCCGCCCAGCTTCTTGTGCCGCCGTCCAAGTCCTTGTCGGCGTCCAAGCTTCAGCCGGTGATCCTCCGGCGACCCTCCGGTGATCTTCCTAGGCCTCGGTGAAAAGGTGAGCACTTGGCTTCCTTGTTTTGGCCGGCGCCTACTCCTCCACCAAGCTGTCCAGTTTTCTGGACAGCTTCTTCTCCTCTCGTCGGAGCGTTGTTTGGACGACGGTTAGAGCTCCGACAGTGGCTACCTTATCGGGGATTCGATCTCCGGTAATCCTCTGAGGTGGAGGACGAAGGATTCGTCAATTGGTTGACGAATATCTCTCCGGAGAAGCGAGTTTTGAGAACTCGTATTAGGATCCGAATTTGGATTCGGATCGTGATCATCTCTCGATCACGTCGTCTTCAACACGAGGCTAGTAACCCGTACGAAGACGAAGTTCGTGGCTTAGCGAAGTCATCACGAGGAACTCGGCGTGGATACGGATAGAGACGATTCTAGCGAGGATCGTTCCGGTTGATGCCGTTCCCGCTACACGTCATACGAAAGGTATAACGTAGATAAATTTCCTTTTATTGCAAATTTAAATTTACGGTTATGTCTACACTTGTTGTAATATGCATGCGTGTGTTGTGTGTGTTGTAATAAATATAGATTTATTATTTTTATTGCTTCCGCTGTGTTCATGTTTACGAAACGTGATCGAACACACACACGCCGCGGTGCCGGAAACCCAACATTTAGAGCATGCCCTGCTTGGTTTTAATTATGCTTAGCATGCTGATGTAAACTCTATGCCATGCTTAGGTTTCATTACATGGTATGTTGTTGATTAGTCTTACTATGGAATACTTAGGCCATTTATGCTAGCATGCTTATGTTTCTAATTGCTTGATGAAGTTCGTGGTTTTTTTGTGAGTAGGCAAGAATCTTACTAAGCTTTATACTTATAGTTTATGTTGTCCATATACTGCAGATCAAGGAAACCTGAACTAGAGGAAGTAGCAGGAAGGGCCCAGTGTGTGTGATAGTGGCATGGTGGAGAAAGACCCTATTACTATCTGCTTATATTTATATTCTCAATTAACAACTTAAGACATTGCTTCCGCTTATAAGACTTGTGAATTATTAGTACCATGCTGGATGTTGCTTAGTTATGTTATTGTTCAATTACTTAAGAAAGTTGATATGATAGAACTCACGAATGGATCCTTATGATGGGCATGTTATGAAATGAGATAAGATATGGTAACATGCTAACTATGAATAAGATAGGTGATGCATGTAGAAAAGAAGGTTTATGCCATGATAACATGCTTAAGTAAATGGTGAAATGATCCATATATGTTATGTTAAAAAAAAAAAGTGTCAAGTAGCGCCGCCCTGAGAGCAGATAAGGGCGGGCGTTACAATGAGATGCTTCGATTTCAAAATTTCAAAGAAGCCAAAATAGTGGAGACCCTACAAAAGGGGATTGCCAATATAACCTTGACAAGAGTGAAGATGAAGAGAAGTATCCAATTGAAGGTGAAGCCCTTATCACTAGTCATGCTCTAAATGTGCAAGTGATGGAAGAAGATGAAGAACAACGAAACAACCTCTTTCATACTCATTGGCACATTAAGGACAAGATATGTAGTGTTATTATTGATGGAAAGAGTCATACAAATGTAGCTAGCACCACTTTGGTTGAGAAGTTATGTTTACGCACTACTAATCATCCAAGACCTTATAAGTTACAAAGGCTAAATAGGTGTTGAGAAATTGTGGTCAACAAACAATTATTAGTTTCATTTTCCATAGGTAGGTATCATGATGAGGTATTGTGTGATGTAGTATCAATGCATGCAATTCATTTACTTTTAGGAAGGCCAAGGAAATTTGATAGGAGGGTTATGCATGATGGCTACAAAAATAAGTATTCTTTAGTGATGCAAGGTTAATGAGTCACTCTTGTACCATTAAAGCTAAGGAATCTATATGAAGATCAATTGAGGATAAAAAATGAGAGTGAAAAAAAAATATCTATGAGTAAAAAAAATGAGAAGGAAAAAGAGAATGACAAAACAAAAACAAGTGCAGAAGAAAAGTGTGAGAAAAGAAAATGTGAGGATGAGAGAGTGGAAAAAAGAATGAAAGAGAAAAAGAAAACTTTCAAGAGCTAGAGAGGAAAAAGGGGAATTTTTATGCAAAAGAAAGAGAGGTTAAGAAAGCTTTATATTCTCAACAACCACTAATTTTACTTTTGTATAAGGAGGCTTGTTTCAATATAATAATCTTAACTCTTATTTTGCTTAGTGTTGTCAAATCTCTTTTGTAGGAATTCGAAGATGTATTCCCTAATGAGGTTCCAGATGGATTGCCACCACCTAGGGGAATAAAGCATCAGATCGATTTCATCCCTGGAGCATCGATTCCTAATCGGGCAACCTATAGGAGCATTCTGGAGTAAACAAAGGAGCTTCAACGGCAAGTCAAATAGTTGATAAGAAAATGGTATGTACGAGAACGTTTGAGTCCTTGTGCAATTCCTATTTTTCTTGTGCCTAAGAAGGATAGAACTTGGATAATGTACATGGATTGCAGAGCTATGAACAATATTATAGTAAAGTATCATCATCCTATTCTTAGATTAGATGATATATTAGATGAATTACATGACTCTTGCATTTTCTCTAAAATTGATTTGAAGTCTAGTTATCATTAAATTCGAATGTGAAAAGGTGATGAATGGTTAGTCATGTCATTTGGGCTAACTAATGCACCTAGTACTTTCATAAGATTAATGAACCATATTTTGTGTGCTTATATTGGTAAATTTGTTGTAGTGTATTTTGTTGACATCTTGATTTATAGCAAAAAAACTTAAATGAACATCTTAATCATTTACAAAAAATTCTACTTGTTCTATGGAATAAAAGGTTATATGTCAATATTCAAAAATGTTTTTTTTTCACTAATTAAATTGTGTTTCTTGGTTATATTGTTAGTGCTAAGGGAATATCAGTTGATGAAGAGAAGGTAAAATCTATTTGTGAATGGCCAATACCAAAAACAATAATGGAGGTACGTAGCTTTCATGGGCTACCTAGTTTCCATAGAAGATTTGTTAAAAAATTTAGTACTCTAGCCGCACCCTTGACTAAAATTGTTAAAAATAATGTTGGGTTTCACTTGGATAGTGAACAAGATTCACCTTTCAACTTACTTAAGGAGAAGCTAAGTTCTGCACCATTACTTGCATTACCTAACTTCGCAAAAACTTTTGAAATTGAGTGTGATGTCTTAGGAATAGGTATTGGAGCTGTGCTAATACAAGAAGGTCAACCACTTGATTTTTTTAGTGAGAAACTCAATGGAGCAATTTTAAATTATCCAACTTATGATAAAGAGATGTATGCTCTGGTGAGGGATTTAGAGACTTGGCAGTATTACTTGTCGCCTAAAGAGTTTGTTATTCACATCAATAAATCATTGAAGCATTTAAAGGGTCAAAGCAAGTTGAAAAGATGTCATGCAAAATGGGTGGATTTCATTAAATCATTTCCTTATGTGATCAAGTATAAACGAGGTATGAAAAATACTATTGTGGATGCTTTGTTCCGAAGGTATATCTTGATCTCTACTTTGAGCGCTAGATTGTTAGGATTTGAATACATTAAAGATCTATATTCCCATGGTTCTGACTTTGGAAATGCATTTGAATTTTGTGAATATGCTACATTTGGAAAATTTTATGGGCACGAAGGATTTTTTTTATAGGGAAAATATGTTGGGTGTGCCTAATTATTCATTGAGAGAATTATTAGTCCCAGAGGCTCATTGTGAGGGACTATTGGACATTTTGTTTCAAGGAAAACTCTAGATGTTTTGGTTGAGTATTTTTTTTTTTGCCATGCATGAAGCGAGATGAAGTTAAGTTTTGTGAGAAATTTATCACATGTATGAAAGCAAAATCTAGATCTTTACCTCTTGGATTGTATGCACATTTACCAATTCCTAGTGAACCTTGAGTTGATATTTCTATGAACTTTGTTGTAAGGCCAAGATTAAAATGAGGTATGGATTCTATTTTTGTTGTTGTGGATAGATAATCTAAAATGGTTCATATTATTTCCTGCAGGAAAACAGATGATGCTAACCATATTATGGATCTATTTTTTAGAGAGATTGTGAGACTTCATGGAGTGCCAAAAACCATAGTATTAGATCGTGATGCTAAGTTCTTAAGTTACTTTTGGAAGACATTACGAGAAAAAATTAGGCACAAAGCTTTTGTTTTCTACAACTTGTCATCCACAAACAGATGGACACTCTGAGGTAGTAACTTAAACATTGTCTACCTTATTGCGAGCTATCATTCAAAATAATTTAAAAAGTTGAAAAAATTATTTACCACATGTTGAATTTGCTTAAAATAGTTCTGTGCATTCTACTATTAATTTTTCATCTTTTGAAGTGGTATATTGATGTGCGCTAATCGAAGCCATCGACTATGAAATCGAAGACAAGGTCACGTTCAACGCCTACAAGTGCACGGTTGTCGTCAAGTAATAAAATTATCAATCCCATAGGGACTAATATTCGAGTATTGGTTGATTCAGTGAACTTTGATCATTCAGAGTGGAACTGATGGTTGAAAGTTGTCAGTCAAGGTCTAAACTCTAGTATCGGTGGCACTTGGAGAAAAGAAATGGGGTGTGCTCATGGTTAAAGAAGAGATTCCAGGATTTCAGTTTCACCTATGCAATGTCGGACATGTTGTAAATTTATGCTCTTAAGTTCTCCAATTTTGATCTTGTGGGAGGATCATCAAGTTTAATCCTAGTGAACTTTTGGTGCTACACGGGAATTACCTAATCTTCTAGAGCATCCCTTTCGGATCCACAGAAGTCAGGAGGTTGTTGTCACTGGGATGCCCCTGTCATGGGCCCCACAACCACTGAGTTGATTTTTCTTACTTTGCGGCCTCTAGATAGATTAGGTTCATGGAGTTCTAAGATGTCCTATGTTATCCCCATGAGCAGGTGGACCATGTTTCATTCCATACTCTTTTACGTCGTAATATCTACGGTTATGGGAGAAAGGATGACCATTCGATTCCTCCTTGATTCTCCTCAGTTTCGATATAGATGCTCTTAACATCTATATCAACTAAAAATTGTAGAAATAAAAGAAAACCATAATTATCACAGAACTAAGAGATACAAACCATAAATATAAATAGAGTAAATCAGATTATAAATGCATAAACATGTCCAACATTCACATGGCTACTCCCTAGTCCTAGAATCAATGGTTCTACTCCATAGAAATCAAAGAGCAAACACAAGACATTGTTTGATAAGATTCTACAACCAAAGAAAGATTAAAACAAAAGAAATATGCCTTACTTTGGTTGGACAATTCATCTTGTCAGCCTTCCGGTGGTTGTAGCTTCGTCATCAATCTTGAGTTGCCTTCCTTCCTCCACGATTGTGAGCTTTTGGTGCTTTTTAGGGCACCAGTCGTCGTCCAACTTCCGTCTTCTGCTCCTTTTTAGTTAGGTGTGCCTTGCTATATATAGGAGTGATCTCGACTTTCCATATTCACCTGCAAAACCTATTTTTCAAGTTTTACGATAGCGCGATATGATCGTGTAAAATTCACAAGGCCAGCCATGTGTCGTGCTAGAAAATCGATGCCAGGGCTTCATTCTGGAAAAAGGCACAACCATGTAAATTTCACATGATCGACCATGTGCCCCTCTAGAGAGTCTATGAACACCTTCTTTTCGTCCGAAAGTGTACCCGTGTCTCAAGAACACAGCAGAGCATGCTCCCCTCTCTTCGAGCTTCGTTCGAGTTGTCATTACGCTCTAAAACTCCATCCTACACATGAAAAACAACAAGAGTAGACCTTCAAACTAGAAAGTAACAAATAAATGCAAAGTAAGGTAAATATGCATGAAATAATTTCAAAATGCAATAAGATGTATACAAAAACAACCACTAAAATCCTATATGATTTACACACATCAAAATCCCTCAGAGTTAGATCTTTACTTGTCCTCAAGCAAACTTCAGTGTATCATGAATTTTAGGTATAAGGTTATGTTTCAATCCCTAACATATTTACTAAAATTTATCAAGTGGTATTTTCAATCAAAGCCAAAGATATGCCCGCCAAGTTCACTAAGTTAGCTTTCCGTGCAAATGCAAAAAGTTTTCCTTAAGGGGTTCACTTTCCAAGCTAAGTTAAGTCATTATTCTATAGAGTTCCTAAGGTTTCCAACTTTTAGGCACTTACCTACCCTAAGCGAGATTCGTCCTCTAGAATTAGCACAAAGTCTCAAAGGCGTACTTGGTATCGAGAGAAATGGTAGGTGTTTCCTCAGTAACCTAACTCGGTCTCAAAGGGGCACCTAACCATTTCCACCCATGAACTCTCTCTTCTTTCCTTTTTTTTCTCTCTCTCAAAATCTCACAATCTTTTCTTTTCTTTTATTCTTATTTTTCTTCTTATTTTCTCTCTCTCTTTTTTTTCCAAATGGGATTTCACGATCCGAGCATCTCTAGTAACTAAAATGCTAACTTAGGGTCACCTATGGATTCCAAAGTACTAATCTATCAGGGTGAATCATAACTAATCATGTACTAGATCAGCTCTTTTGGAATTCTCAATAAGTGTTTGTGAAAATAGAAGCTAACTAGTAAAAAATAGCGAACAATCATTAACACATCATAAATTCAAATACACAAGATAAAAGAAAGTAAAAAATGCCTATGGCACGAAAACACATTACTATGATATATATTATTCTTTTTTCAAAAACTTCACTGAAGTAAGCTATGAGTTCAAACGAAATAAGTGCTGAAAGAAATCTAAAGACATCTACATGCATGAAAAACTAAAACAAATGCAAATAAAAGCAACTACAAAACCTAAGAGACATAAAGTTAAACCTACCAAAGCAATAAAAAGTGCAATATCAGAAAATTTTACCCCCCCCCCCCCAGGCTTAGATTTTAACGTACCTCTAATGTGGTAGTCTAGGAGGAAAATTAGGCAATCTCGGCATCTCCGGTTCATGGGATAACAGTGTACTCATGCGTTGGTGACACATATACATGTGGTCAACCTATGAGCTGGTGGACTCAGCAACAACTCTGTAATCCTTTTCTCGAGCCCACTGTACCTGTGCATCCCTCATGAATTGCTGCATCTCTTGGCGGTACTCGATCTCCTCCTGGAAGTACTACTGTGCAAGGCCGTAATACTCCTCCATTGATAGTGTTGCTAGTTGTGTTCGTAGAACTCCTCCGCCGACTAGAAATGTTTCCTAAGGACCTGGAACTCCTCTCGGGTATAGGTCTGATGCTCCTCCCATTGCTGCCACTGTGTTTGTTGCTATGTGTAGATATTGATGTAATTGAGAGGTGTGCTAAGGCAATCACCTTAGAAATTATTAATAAAATTCACTATTTGAGTATACATTATTTATGTATTTAATTGGATCTTAAACTCATGTACTGAAGACCACAATACGATGCATGACATGAAAAAAATTATGATTGGATCACAATTAGTGGATATCTTATCATGTGTAATCATGTAAGTATTGAAACTATCCCTAGTCGATGAATTGATGAGATTGAACATCATCAGTTCTATGAGACTAGAACATGTTATGCTCTTTGGTTTATCCAAGCATTCGGTACTGACTGAATGGAAGCATAGGGATGCTGAGAGTGAACATGTAGATGATAGTTATGATAACTAGTTTATTAGAGTGACTTGCTATGAGACTTCATATGGTTCTATATGTCTTTGAAGATCTCATTGCAACTTGAGTGCGAGCTTCTTTAGATTTGAGGTATTCAAGTCACCTTGATCATGACGTCTTATACTTTGACTTCTTCGCAGCCATCTATATAGTAGGTGTAACTCCCGGATGATTGGATATGAGCCAAAGTAATCGAAGGTGTTTGAATAGCCCACAGAGGATTCACCACTCTTGATAAAGGAGATGTATACCCTAGGCCTCTTGTCAGGATTGTTACTTAGAAGTCTCTGGCCAGAGTAAACATGCTAAGAAGATGGTCTTCTTGGGAACATGAAAGGAGTAACTTGAATCCACAGGATAAGGAAACTAACTTGGGCTAGTTGTGACGTAGTCAGCCTAGTAGGGACGAACACATAGACCATGTCCTAAACCAAGTGTGTATAGGATGAGTGAAAGGAACAAGACATGAACAACTATTGTTACTGAAGGGTTCAGAAACATTTTGGAGTCAATTTAGACTTTTCAGTTAATTGAGGGTCATGATGTACAACTAGGTGTCACTCATGATATATTCATAATTAAGGAGTTAATTATGAATAGGCAACATAACCAGGAACCTATTGGGTCACATGCACTACAAGTGATCTCAAGATGTAAAACAAGTCTGAGAATGAGATTCTAGATGAGAGAGGATATATTTGGTTGGATTAGACAAAGAGTGGTGTGAAACGGAGGCTATGGAACCTCCTATGGCCTTATCAGACTTAGTTCGACCATATTGCACCTAAACGAAGTCAAACGGACCATACAGAGACTCACATGGTCGTGCCTAACCTGGCATGAGCCGTGTTTGGCTCTGGACAAAAAATGGCCAAAACTTGGGTTGTGCCCAGAAGGACACACGGTTTGTCATGTGTCCTGACACGGCCGGCCATGTCCAAGACACACGGTCGTGTCACGTCTCCGTCATTTTTAGAGATTCTCTTATGAAAATTTCCTGGGTTGTTTTTACCTTAATTATGGGATAATTATGGTAAGATATATTTTGTTTAAGCCTCCTAAGATGACCTAATCAAGAGATCTATAAATAGATGTTAGTATGAGCCCTTAGTGCCAATTATGAGATGATTGGTGAGGGAGACTTTTGTATTATATTCTTGCATTAATAAAGGCAAAGATTGATTATTATATTTCTTTATGCGTGTGCCAGCTAAATAAATATAATAATGCCCATGAATAGTAGGTTGTTATCTACAGTATATCAATTGGTAGAATTGATTATGAGAAGCTGTAGAGAACACAATTCTTAAATATTCCTAGTCGAGTATTGTATTAATAGACAAGGGCTATATTGATACATTGAGACTAGCATGTAGGTCAATGGATGACTTGATCTCACAAGTCATGGATATGTGATATCACATTGATACATGGGTATATATATTGGAGACTATATATACTGAATTGACCCACCATGAGAAAGTATCATGGATCGTTATATGAGTGTCATATACTTTCTCATGTGACTATTGGTATGAATAGTCCTTAGACCTGAAGTCACTACGGTTCCCTACATAAGTAGTTATGTACTTTGGTATCGTCTAACGTCACACCGTAATTGGGTGACTATAACGGCGATCACTGAGTATGTAATGAATATGCGGAGGGATGTGAGTGATGTAGATGGGATATATCCCTCCCATATGACGGGAGTGATATCTTTGGCCTCTTGATAGAGTAGGACCACGAAATGCATGGCCATGCTCAAATGAGTCAATATGAGATATTGAGCTCATTTGTTTGAGTGAGTCTACTTGGGGATCAAGAAACATAAAGATTGATAAGAGGGTGACACGGTCTATGCCTCATTGATCGATCTGAGATATCAAGGATAGAATGACACTGTCATATGATAATAGTCACGAAAGAGGTTGTCGGATCTCGACATTCTCATCACTTGGGTAGCAATGATGTATTGCTAGATGCCGCACATTGCTTATGTATCTAAAATGGTTTTGGATACATTGCCAACGTTATGTGAGCCTATAGGGTCACACACAAAGAACATATTATTTTAGAGAGGAAATCATTTTGGTTTGACTAAAATGAATTATTAGTTAATTGGATTAACTAGAATGAGTAAGACTCATTACTTGGCTAAATTTGAGTTGGACTCAAATTGGTTTATGTTGAGTTAGACTCAAGTCAAACCAAGAGAAGAAGGCTAAAATGAATAATACATGAATTAATAATATAATACACAAAAAAAACATAATAAAACTAATCTCATGTTTATATCACATAAAACACCAAAAAAAATGTATACATTTTTTTTTACAAGTGGCTCTGATACCACTGTAGGGATGCCGAGCGATAAACAAAAAAATTGCAGCGGAAAACTTAAGATCCCTCCAGAGATCCAAGCAAAAAAAAATATACTCGTTTCAATTATCGATTCTATCCTATAGGAATCGAGATTGCCTTCGAAGCGTGCCCTTCGAATTCCAGTCAGCAACACTTGTGGATCTCAGCGTGGTCAGAATGTCCACACCTCTACGGTGCACACACACACGATCTTGGAGAGAAGAGGTAAGCCCTTTCGGTTGTGCTAGCAACCACTCCAAGGTCTCACTTTTCCACTCGGTACTTGGCCCTCTTTTGTTGACAACACAAGAGGGCCAAGTACCGAGTGGAAAAGTGAGACCTTGGAGTGGTTGTTAGCACAACCGAAAGGGCTTACCTCTTCTCTCCAAGATCGTGTGTGTGTGCACCGTAGAGGCGTGGACATTCTAACCATGCTGAGATCCGCAAGTGTTGCTGACTGGAATTCGAAGGGCACGCTTCGAAGGTAATCTCGATTCCTATAGGATAGAATCGATAATTGAAACAAGTATATTTTATTTTGCTTGGATCTCTGGAGGGGTCCTAAGTTTTTCGCTGCGAATTTTTTGTTTATCGCTCGGGATCCCTACAGTGGTATCAGAGACACTTGTAAAAAAAAATGTATACGTTTTTTTTGGTGTTTTATTTGATATAAACATGAGATTAGTTTTATTATGTTTTTTTTTGCCGACTCGGTATATGTCTGAGTTGATTTAGCTAAGCAGATAGTCTGATGAGTGGGCTGAATCAAGTCGGATGGTGCCAACTCGGTCTATGTCCGAGTTGATTCAGCCAAGCAGATGGTCTGCCAAGTGGGCTGGTTCAAGTCGGACGGTGCCGAACACACCTGGCCATCTGGAGGTCTCGGGTTCATAGAGATGGACAAAATGGGCAGCGACTCATAAGATGAATTAGCAAAAAAAATGCTAGCAGCGCCCTCATTTCAAGAAGGGCGCGCCTTGACCCCACCCGCTAACCAGCTAGCGAGACCGCCGTGGTGTTGCGGCTAATCGGCATAGCGGCTTAAAAATTGCACATAATAAAACTGATAAATAAAATAATTTATTAAATAATTGTGAATGATTTGTATATGGTGCATGGTTATGGCCTAGGACCCAATATGATTGTGGTTATGTGTTGTAATTCATAATACGGCCTACGTGCCGTCATATGTATGTGGGTGTTGTAATTTTTTACACGGCCTGCGTGTCGTGCCTTCACTTCTATTTTCTAGTTGTAAAATAGATTTAGACTCGAATGTAACTCGAGTGTTCTCATTTTGTAATGTACAAAATAAATAAGCAATGAAAGTCCATTGAAGGTGGATGTTACAAGGACGATGCTGACAACACATGCTGACCAAAGGAAGTGCTTGGAGAAGATGCTATCCCTAGGGTAACCAATCGATTTTCTCATTGGCTTGAGAAATCGTAGAATAAGGGCCATAACCATGTCACGTTTAGCGTATATGTGATATATTTTGTGTGTATGTGATGCATGCTAGATAATCTGTTATCTTAAAATTAAGTCAAATGAATATGCCTACCAAAGTTTGGTACTCATAAACTACCTCGATCATTTGTGTTGGGTTTGCCAAAGCAAAGCAGTGCACTTTATCTTGGTAGAGTGCGAGAGGACAATTGTGATGTCCCGCTATCAAACTTTGGATGAGACTTCACTAAGTGTCTCAATTAGATTGAGAAATACTTAGAGGCATTTCCTAATAGTTAGGAGACATGGATAAGAGAACATTTATACTAAGTCTTTGGCGATTAGCCAAAGCTAACTCAAGATGATGTATAATGTGAATCTTGATCCTTTATTCCAAGAGTTGCATACGATGCAATTGGTAAAATGTTACCTACCTAGTGATACTAAATCTTGGGCGATTAGCCAAAGCTAACTCAAGGTGAGGTATGATGTGGATCTTGTCCCACATGAACTTGAAGCTCAATAGAACTGGTATGACTAGCTCTTATTGAAGCTGAGGGAATCAGTGGGAGTCTCATTTAATTAAAGGCCTAATTAAATGATTTCATATATAATACTCATTTCTGCATATTATTTCTGTTGTAGATTACTATGTCTTCAAATACGCAAATACCCTCTCTCTGCGATCGGTCCTTGAGAAGGACAAGCTCAATGGAGCAAACTTCATTGACTGGTTCAGAAATTTGAGAATAGTTCTCAAACAGGAGCGGAAACTCTATGTCCTAGAGCAACCCATTTCTGAACCACCCGCCAATAATGCTTCTCGTGCAGATAAGGGTGCATACAAGAAGCATCAAGATGATGCATTAGATGCATCGTGCCTTATGCTTGCAACCATGAACTCTGAGCTTCAGAAGCAACATGAGAACATGGATGCCTTCGATATGGTTGCACACTTGAAGTAACTATATCAAGGGCAGGCGAGGCACGAGAGATCTGAGGTATCTAAGGCATTATTTTCATGCAAAATGCAAGAAGGAACACCCGTAGGAACTCATGTACTCAAGATGATTGGGTATGTTGAGAACCTTGAAAGATTGGGGTTTCCTTTAGGCCAAGAGTTGGCCACTGACCTTATTCTATATTCGCTGCCTAGAGGCTTTAGTCAATTTGTCATGAATTATTACATGAGTGAAATTGACAAACCATTGCCTAACCTCTTAAGCATGTTGAGAACTGCTGAGAGCAATCTTAAGAAGATGCAACCTGGTACTAATGATGTACTTATGGTTAAAAAGGGCAAGGGTAAGAAAAAGTCTAAAGGCAAGGGTAAGACCCAGAATAAAGATAAGGACAAAGCATTGAAGCCTAAAGGTGGGGTGGCCAAGGAAGGGACTTGCTTCCACTGCAAGGAAGCTGAACATTGGAAGAGGAACTGCAAAAAGTACCTCGAGGAAGTTCAGAAGAAGAAAGGAAGTGAGACTTCCACTTCAGGTATACATGTTATAGAAGTCAATCTATCTATTTCTTCCTCATGGGTATTGGATACCAGTTGTGCTTCTCACATTTGTACCAATGTGCAGGGCTTGAGAAGAAGTAGATCTTTGACAAAAGGAGAAGTGGACCTACGTGTTGGCAATGGCGCAAGAGTTGCTGCTATAGCTGTAGGAACATATTCCTTATCATTACCCAGTGGTTTAATCCTAGAACTTGAAGAGTGTTATTTCGTACCTGCAATAACTAAGAACATTATGTCTATATCTTGTTTGGACAAGAAATGTTCTAGACCTCGAAAACCCAGTCTATAACATAAATACCAAACGATTCAAATCTAATCATTTGAATCAAACATATCTTTGGTATTGTTGCTTGGGTCACATAAATGAGAGTCGCATAGCCCAGCTCCATAAGGATGGATTACTAGACTCATTTGATTTTGAATCATATGAGGTATGTGAATCTTGTCTTTTAGGCAAGATGACCAAGACTCCATTTAGTGGACAAGGCGAACGAGCGACAGATTTGTTAGGCCTCATACATAGTGATGTATGCGGTCCTTTTAAAGTCGCAGCCAGAGGAGGTTTTCAGTACTTCATCACATTTACTGATGATTTTAGTAGATATGGATATGTGTATCTTATGAGACACAAATCAGAATCCTTTGAAAAGTTCAAAGAATTCAAGAATGAAGTACAGAACCAACTTGGTAAGAGTATTAAGATGCTTGATCGGATCGAGGTGGGAATACCTAAGCCAAGAGTTTAGTGACTATCTAGTTGAGTGTGGATAAGATCTCACTCACTCCACAGAACACCAGTTGAATGGTGTATCTGAGAGGAGAAATCGTACTCTATTAGATATGGTACGATCAATGATAAGTCATACAGAACTTCCTCCTTCCTTCTGGGGATATGCTCTAGAGACCGCCGCTTTCACACTTAACCGTGTTCCTTCTAAGGCAGTCGTAAAGACACCATATGAGATATGGACTGGGAAGAGTCCCAAGATGTCTTTTATGAAGATTTCGGGTTGTGAGGCTTACGTACGACGTCAAGTATTAGATAAACTAGGCCCCAAATCAGATAGATACTATTTCGTTGGATATCCCAAGGAAACTAAGGGATATTACTTTTACAAACCCACACAAGGCAAAGTGTTTGTTACCAGAAATGGTGTTTTTCTATAAAGGGAATTTATTTCTAGAAAAATAAGTGGGAGTAAAATTGATCTTGAAGAAGTTCAAGATACACAAAATAGAACTGATACCTTAATGGAACAAGAACAGTCATCACAAGGAGTTGTGATACAACCTGTTCAGGTAGACCAAGCTCTGCGCAGGTCTGATAGGATACGTCATCAACCTAAGAGATATTCTTTTCTCTTGGATGATAACGATGGTATCATGCTTGATGAGCCGACATCCTATTAGGAAGCTGTAATGAGCCCAGATTCTGAGAAATGGCTCGAGGCCATGAGATCTGAAATAGAATCCATGTACACTAACCAAGTCTGGACTTTGGTTGATTCACCTGAAGGGGTCAAACCCATTGGGTGTAAGTGGGTCTTTAGGAGAAAGACTGACATGGAAGGTAATGTGCATACCTATAAAGGGCAATTGGTAGCAAAAGGATTCAATCAGATTCATGGTATTGACTATGATGAAACCTTTTCTCCAGTTGCGATGCTCAAATCCATTCAGATCATGCTTACTATTGCAGCTTACTATGACTATGAGATCTGGAAGATGGATGTCAAAACAGTATTTCTTAATGGAAATCTACTCGAGGATGTGTATATGACACAACCTGAGGGTTTTGTCGATCCAAAGGATGCTGGAAAGGTTTGTAAGTTGCATAGGCCCATTTATGGTTTAAAGCAAGCTTCTAGAAGCTGGAATCTTCGTTTCGATAATGCAATCAAAACGTTTGGTTTCATTAAGAACGAAAATGAACCTTGTGTCTACAAGAAGGTTAGTGGGAGCTCAATTGTTTTCCTCATATTGTATGTAGATGACATACTACTCATTGGAAATGATATCCCTATGCTGCAGTCTGTGAAGACTTGGCTTGGGAATTGTTTTTCAATGAAAGACTTAGGTGAATCAGCCTATATTCTAGGCATCAAGATCTATAGAGATAGATCTAAGAGATTGCTTGGCTTGAGTCAGAGTACATATGTGGACAAGGTGCTTAAGCGTTTTTCCATGCAGAATTCCAAGAAGGGATTTTTGCCAATGTCACATGGTATGAGTCTTTCGAAAACTCAATCTCCTTCTTCTAAGGAGGAGAGAGATCGCATGGATCAGATCCCTTATGCATCAGCTATAGGATCTATCATGTACGCCATGATTTATACTCGCCTCGATGTCTCGTATGCTTTAAGCATGACGAGCAGGTATCAGTCAGATCTCGGTGAATGTCACTGGACAACTGTCAAGAATATTCTTAAGTACTTGCGAAGGACAAAAGAATATTTCTTGATATTTGGAGGCAATGAGGAGCTAGCTGTAAAGAGTTATAGTGATGCGAGCTTCCAAACTGACAAGGATGACTCCAGATTGCAGTCAGGGTATGTATTTTGCTTGAATGGTGGCGCTGTGAGCTGGAAGAGTTCGAAGCAGGACACAGTTGCAGATTCTACAACAGAAGCCGAGTATATTGCTGCGTCTTCTGCAGCAAAGGAGGCTGTTTGGATCCGAAAGTTCATCACTGAACTTGAGGTGGTTCCTAGCATAGCAGACCCAATAGACCTCTATTGTGACAACAATGGGGCTATTGCTCAGGCTAAGGAACCTCGCTCTCATCAGAGGACCAAACACATACTGCGGCGGTATCACCTCATTCGAGAGATCATCAATAGAGGAGATGTTCAGATATGCAGAGTAGACACTGATGCTAACATTGCGGATCCCTTGACCAAGGCTTTGGCACAGAGGAAGCATGATGGTCATACTAGGTCACTGGGTCTTAGAGATTACAGTGATTGGCACTAGTGCTAGTGGGAGATTGTTAGTATGAGCCCTTAGTGCCAATTATGAGATGATTGGTGAGGGAGACTTTTGTATTATATTCTTGCATTAATAAAGGCAAAGATTGATTATTATATTTCTTTATGCGTGTGCCAGCTAAATAAATATAATAATGCCCATGAATAGTAGGTTGTTATCTACAGTATATCAATTGGTAGAATTGATTATGAGAAGCTATAGAGAACACTATTCTTAAATATTCCTAGTCGAGTGTTGTATTAATAGACAAGGGCTATATCGATACATTGAGACTAGCATGTAGGTCAATGGATGACTTGATCTCACAAGTCATGGATATGTGATATCACATTGATACATGGGTATATATATTGGAGACTATATATACTGAATTGACCCACCATGAAAAAGTATCATGGATCGTTATATGAGTGTCATATACTTTCTCATGTGACTATTGGTATGAATAGTCCTTAGACCTGAAGTCACTACGGTTCCCTACATAAGGAGTTATGTACTTTGGTATTGTCTAACGTCACACCATAATTGGGTGATTATAACGGCGATCACTGAGTATGTAACGAATTATGCGGAGGGATGTGAGTGATGTAGATGGGATCTATCCCTCCCATATGACGGGAGTGATATCTTTGGCCTCTTGATAGAGTAGGACCACGAAATGCATGGCCATGCTCAAATGAGTCAATATGAGATATTGAACTCATTTGTTTGAGTGAGTCTACTTGGGGATCAAGAAACATAAAGATTGATAAGAGGGTGACACGGTCTATGCCTCATTGATCGATCTGAGATATCAAGGATAGAAGGACACTGTCATATGATAATAGTCATGGAAGAGGTTGTCGGATCTCGACATTCTCATCACTTGGGTAGCAATGATGTATTGCTAGTTGCCGCTCATTGCTTATGTATCTAAAATGGTTTTGGATACATTGCCAACGTTATGAGAGCCTATAGGGTCACACACAAAGAACATATTATTTTGGAGAGGAAATCATTTTGGTTTGACTAAAATGAATTATTAGTTAATTGGATTAACTAGAATGAGTAAGACTCATTACTTGGCTAAATTTGAGTTGGACTCAAATTGGTTTATGTTGAGTTAGACTCAAGTCAAACCAAGAGAAGAAGGCTAAAATGAATAATACACGAATTAATAATATAATACATGAATTAATAAATGGGGTTTTAAATGGGATTTAAAACTCATTAATGTGCATTTAATGAGCATTAATTGACTTCCTTTCTTTTACCATGAAGACTAAGGAAGTACATTTAATGTCTCATTAAGGTGTATTATGGTTGCTTCTTCTTCAACGTGGACAATGAAATAAAAGAATCTGATTTTATTTTTTTTGTTGACAACACAAGAGGGCCAAGTACCGAGTGGAAAAGTGAGACCTTGGAGTGGTTGCTAGCACAACCGAAAGGGCTTACCTCTTCTCTCCAAGATCGTGTGTGTGTGCACCATAGAGGCGTGGACATTCTGACCACGCTGAGATCCGCAAGTGTTGCTGACTGGAATTCTAAGGGCACGCTTCGAAGGTAATCTCGATTCCTATAGGATAGAATCGATAATTGAAACGAGTATATATTTTTTTTCTTGGATCTCTGGAGGGATCCTAAGTTTTCCGCTGTGAATTTTTTGTTTATCGCTCGGGATCTCTACAATAGATCCCTTGATAATCTTTGGGGATGATGAGTTTTTCTCTTAGGTTTTCCATGGTAGTTGTCTCTCTCTCTTCTTCCCTTGTCTCGGTTGGTTGGCTAGCACCAATCAGAGACAAAGACTTACTGCTCTAGGAGTTGTCTCAAGTGATCCCGGCATGAATACTGATAGAGGCAAGGCCCATTAGTCTTGCTTGTGGTTTCGATGGATTCGAAAGAATCTTGAAGGTATAACTTCTCCTTCTCCCTTTTGTGTGTTTACATGTGATTATGCTAAAGCAAGTTTTCCTGCCCCCAGGGGATGTCTAGGATGTAATAAAAATTATTTTATTCATTTTATTCCACTGCGCATGGTCCCGGATCTCCAACAAGTGGTATCAGAGCTACCTTGTTTGTTTGGTATAGATCACATGTTATAGGAGAATATTTAAAGCATGTATGATGATTTAATATACACGTGCTATGTTTTTCTATATGATAGATTAGAATATGCATGTTTTTACATATATGATATGTTTGTAACCAAAAAGGAAATACCGAGGATGCACCAAGAAACACCGAAGGCATTGGCTGCATCGTTAGAGCTTAAACACAGACTAGCCATGCATTAAAATACTTCGATCGGATTGAGGTGGTGAATACTTAAGTTAAGAGTTTCTAAATTATCTAAGAGACAATGGTATATTGTCTCAATGGACTCTGCCTTATACACGGCAGTATAATGGTGTATCTGAGAGGCATAACCGGACCTTGTTGGACATGGTCAGGTCGATGATAAATCATGTGAATCTTCTTAAGTCCTTTTGGAGCTATGCACTTTAGACAGTTGTTTACTTGCTAAACAGAATGCCATCCAAGGTAGTCTCTACTACTCCAAATGAGATATGAAATAGTAAGAAACCTCATGTATCTTACTTGAACATATGGGGTTGTCCTGCTTATGTAAAGAGGACTGTATCAGACAAACTGGATGCTAAGTCTAATAAATGTCTATTTATTGGATACCCTACGGAAATGAGGGGTTACCAATTCTATCATCCTGTGGAACAAAAGGTGTTTTTTTCAAGTCATGTTGTATTTCTAGAGAAAGAGTTTCTCTTGTGAGAAAACAGTGAGAGTGTCATTGAGCTTGAGGAGGCTCAAGAGACTCCAATAGACATTGATGAGATACCTGGTGAAGCACCACAATCAATAACTCATAGTGATGAGCCATCAGCTGGACCTATTGTGACACAACATCTTCGTATATCTGATAGAACGCACAACATTCCTGAGAGATATGGATTTCTCGTAAGTGAATCGAATGACATGTTACTCATTGATGATGAGGAGCCTACCAGTTATGAAGAAGTTCTGAAAAGTTCAGAAAGGGATAAATGGCTTAACACCATAAAGTCGGAAATGGATTCCATGTATGAAAATCAAGTTTGGAACTTGGTTGACCCACTTGAAGGCATAAAGCCTATAGGATGCAAGTGGGTTTTCAAGAAGAAAATCGACATGGATGGTAATGTGATTACCTATAAGGCTAGACTGATGGCGAAAGTATATCGTCAAAAGAAAGGTGTTGATTATGATGAGACTTATTCACCTGTTGCTATGCTTAAATCCATTCGGATGCTCCTGGCCATAGCGGTTCATTATGATTATGAGATATGATAGATAGATGTGAAAATAGCTTTCCTTAATGGAAACATACTCGAGGACGTGTATATGATACAGACTGAGGGTTTCACATCAGTTGATAAAACCAAGATATGCAAACTGCGACAGTCCATATATGGACTGAAGCAAGCATCTAGGAGCTGGAATATCCATTTTGATGAGACAATCAAAATATTTGATTTCTCACAAAATCCGGACGAACCTTGTGTGTACAAGAAGGTTAGTGGGAGTGCAGTCGTGTTCCTAGTATTGTATGTCGATTACATATTACTTATAGGAAATGATGTTTCTATCTTACAGTCAGTTAAAATTTGGTTGTCTAAGACATTCTCCATGAAAGACCTGGGAGAAGCAACCTACATTCTCGGGATTAAGATCTATAGGGATAGATCGAATCAGTTGCTTAGCCTTTCGCAGTCTACATATATAGACCGAGTGCTAAAGAGGTTTAGCATGTCGGAATCCAAGAAACATTACCTTTCTATCAGGCATGGGATATACCTTTTGAAGTCTATGTGTCTGTGCACAAAAGACGAGAGGATTTGCATGAGTCAGATTCTCTATGCATCCGCAATAGGATCTATCATGTATGCTATGTTATGTACGAGGCCCAATGTATCTTATGCCCTGAGTGTCATGATAAGATATCAGTCTGATCTAGGAATGGATCATTGGGCAGTTGTTAAGACAATCCTTAAGTACTTAATAAGAACTAAGGATGTGTTCCTAATATATGGAGAGGGTGATATGGTAATATGCGGGTATACGAATGCCTGCTTCCAGATAGACAAAGATGATTCTAGGTCTCAGTCTAGTTACGTATTTACCTTGAAAGGAGGAGCAATAAGTTGGAAAGGTTCAAGCAAGACCCTATAGCGGATTCTGCCACTGAGGCAGAATACATTGCAGCTTTGGAAGCAGCAAAGGAAGCAGTTTGGATCAAGAAGTTCATCTCTGAACTTGATGTGGTCTCATCAATAATCCAAACATGTGCTTCGCCGCTATCATTTGATCAGAGAGATCATAAGTAGGAACGAAATACAAATCGAGAAGATTCCCACTGAAAGGAACTTAGCAGACCCTTTAACTAAGGCCTTACCTCAAACTAAGTTTGAGGGTCATATTAGAGCTTATGGTATTGGATACCGTAGCGATTGACATTAGGCCAAGTGGGAGTTTGTTAGTTATATATGAGAGGTGTCCTAAGGCAATCACCTTATGGTTGTACCATTTATTTGATAAATAAAGATTCACTATTTAAGTATACATATTTTTATGTATTTGATTGGATCTTAAACTCATTTACTGAATGTCCGCAATACGATTCATAGCATGAGAGAATTTGTGATTGGATCATAGCTAGTGAGTATCTCTACATGTGTAATTGTGATGTATTGGAATTATCCCTAGTCGATGAATTAATGGATTCGGACGCCATCGATTATTTTGAGACTAGCATGAGGTATACTCTTTGGTTTATCCAAGCAGCTATTTCTCACTGGCTGGTGACATTGAGATGTCCGGAGTTAATCGTGGATGCTAGTTATGGTAACTAATTCATTAGAGTGATCAGAGTGATCAGAGTGATCAGCTGTAAGACTTCATATGATTCTTTGCATATATGGATTTGTCAATAAAGTTCTTACTGCAGCTTAAGTGTGATGTTCCTTTGAGTTGCAGTATTCAAGTCATCTTGGTCATGGAGACTTATGCTTTGACATCTTAAGCAAGCATCTCTAAGGAGATGTGGACCCGAGATAATTGGGTATAAGTCGAAGTGGTCGAAGGTGTTTGAATAGCCTATAAAAGATTCACCACTCCTTGCGAGGAGATGTATACCCTTGGCCCCTCGTCGGATTTTAACTAATGTCTTTGTCCAAAGCATTACATGTTTAGAGTAAGGTACTCTAGGATACATGTGAAGTAACTAGAATCTATAGGACGAGGAAATGATATTTGGGCTAGGTGTGACGTAGTCAGCCTAGTGGGGATTGACACTATAGACCATATCCTGAACCAAGTGTATATAAGATGAGTGAAGGGAATGGAGCACGATTCATTGTAGCTGCTGAAGGGTTTCAGAAATGGTTCTGGGATCAACCGTTGATTTTTTGGTTAATTGGGGATCATGATGTACTACTAGGTGCCACTCATGATCGTTCTATAATTAATGGTTAATTATAGATGACCAACATAAACCGGGAACCTATTTGGTCACACGCACAATGAGCATAATCCGAAGGATTTAAAATGAGCTTGAGAATGAGATTCTCAGATCGAGAGAAACTAGGTTTTGTTGGACCAAACAAGGAGCGAGCATGAAATCATTTCAGTCACAACAGAAGCATGGATGGGTCGAGTCTTATGAAGACATGATGGATAAACTAAATTGGTTTGGTTCTAATCCAATGGTGAAAAATAAACCAAAGTTGTTTAGTTTCTTTTAAACAAATGAACAAAAGTTAGTTCGGTTCGTTTTAACTTAAAATAGACCAACTTGGTTCGGTTTATTTTAACTTAAGTTATTGGAGCGGGTTAACGGGTTTTGGTTATGAACCAATAACTCTAAGGAGAAGGTTTCTTGATGGTTAAGAAACACGTGCTCTATAAAAGGGCGGCTAGAGGTTTGGAGAGCCCTAAGTTTACTTTTGGAACTTCTCTTCCTCTCCTCTCCCTCTCTTCTCCTTGCCGCCGCACAAGAGGATCCACGCCCAGCTCTTGAGCCACCGCCCCTTTGTGCCGTCGGCGTCCAGCTGCTGCCAGCCACCCCTTCGGCGACCCTCCGACGACTCTCCGGTGATCCACCTTGCCTCCGGTGACCAAGGATTAGCCGGCCACCTCCTTTGGTCGACGCCAAGTCCTCCGCCAAGCTGTCCAGTTTTTGGACAGCTTATTTCCTTCTTGTCGGAGCGTTGTTTGGATGGCATTTGGAGCTCCGACAGTGAATTCCTTACCGGGGATTGGATATCCGATAATCCTCATAGGTGGAGGACCAAAGATTCGTCAATCGGTTGACGAATACCTCTTCGGAGAAGCGAGTTTTGGGGACTCGTTTTTGCATCCGAATTTTGATTCGGATTGTGATCTTCTCTCGATCACATCATCTTCGACACGAGGCTAGTGAATCCTATGAAGACGAGGCTCGTAGCTTGGCGAAGCTATCCCGACGATACTCGGCGTGGATACGAATAGATGTAACTCTAGCAAGAGTTGCTCCGATTGATGTCATTCCCGCTCCATGTGATACGTCAGGTATAACTAGCGTAATTTTCTTTTATTTCAAAATTTGAAACTGCGATTATGTCAACACATGTTGTACTTTGCATGCGTGAGATGTGTGTGTTGTAATAAATTAGATTTATTACCTTTTAATTCTTTCGCTATGCACATGTTTGCGAAACATATTTGAACACACACTCACCGCGGTGCCTAGGAAACCCAACAGTGGTATCAGAGTCCAAGTTGTGTTTCGACATAATCATAAAATTATTTTGCGATAGTCATATTTGTATTTATGGAAATTTTCTACTTTTGGAAAGTTTAGAAGTATTTATGGAATTTTTCTAATTTTGGAGTGTTTAGAAGTATTTATGGAAATCTTCTACTTTTGGAAAGTTTAGAAGTATTTATGGAAATTAACACTTTCCATAAATAAAATATGTTATTAAATTTGGAAATTTGTTTCCTAATTTAATCATGATTTGATTTGGGGAATCAAATCTAAAATATATTTAATTCCATAAATAGTTTTGACAATTTAGGAAATTTGTTTCCTAAATTAAATTGGTTTTTTCTTAATTAACACTTTCCATAAATAAAATATGTGATTAGATTTGGAAATTTGTTTCCTAATTTAATCATGATTTGATTTGGGGAATCAAATCTCAAACATATTTTATTTCCATAAATAGTTATGACATATAAGGAAATTTTTGTACATGCCTTAATTATATGTCATGTAATTGCATTAGATGTATATCATTATATCATGCGTGTCATGACATGTAAATGTATTCCATGTATGTCATGCCATGTAGATAATAGTTATTTACATGTAAAGAGGATGAGACTTTAAAACCCTTACACAATATTAAAGCCTACACCTTCCATTAATATGATTAGAAACAGATTTCTGTTTCTTGTTTGGGTTGTTGGACTCTCTCCAAGCCCGGCTCGAACTTGAACATGTTCAAACCATGGAATAGTTTAATACTAATATGGTAAGAGTTAGAGGTCAATAGTTAGCTTTGGTTGTTGGACTCTCTCCAAGCTAGGCTAATTGGTTGAATGCGCTCTAACTATATTAAAGCTATTTCTCGATTAATGGGTTGGCTTTAACCTGGGACATCGACTTGTTGGACTCTCTCCAAGGTCGATGTGAAGGGAGGTGAAGTTGGGTGCTATGCATATGATGCATACTTGTTAATGAGTTAACAACCCGATGTATGTGTGAACATTCAATTAGTTGATAACACATTGTGATAGTTTCATATATGTGATATGAAATTGGTATACTTGATACCTACCATTGTAGCTATGAATGGCTTGTTGGAATCTCTCCAAGGTTGTTCATATCTATGTTGAATATCAGCCCATTCAGAGATGGACCTACGATCTCCCGAAGTGATTTTGGGGTTTTTAAATTCAAAAAATGAATGGAATTTGTAAATGTATGTTGATGCATTTTCCCATCTTTATCATATATGCTCAATTTTGTATTTCTAGGTTTATCGATTGATCATGACATCTTTGAATTTGAGAACTATTTTGGATTCAAACAAATTGACTGGGCCTAACTTCTTGGACTGGCTTAGAAACTTGAGAATTGTTCTCAAGTCAGAAAAGCTTGCGTATGTCCTCAAAGAGCCTCTTCCCAACCGTCCTAAGGATGATGCAACTCCAGACCAATTGTTGGTCTATTAGAAACATGTGGCTGATTCTGAACTGGCGAGTTGCATCATGCTAGTCGCGATGGTACCCGAGCTGCAAAAGCAGCATGAGCATATGGATGCTAATACCATAGTCTTCCATCTTCATGAGTTGTTTGATGAGCAAGCAAGATTCGAAATGTTCGAAGTCTCCAGGCTCCTCTTCACCTCTAAGATGCAAGAAGGGTCATCTGTAGTGCAGTTTATGCTAAAGAAGAATGGGTACATCGAGCGGCTAGCTACCCTCGGGTTTGTGATGGATAATGAATTAAGTATTGACTTAATTCTGCATATTTTGCCCAAGAGTTTCTCACAATTTATGATGAACTACCGGATGAACAAACTCAAATCCACTATTCCTGAGCTCCTCAATATGCTGAAGACTATGGAGCCTTCTGTGAAGCATGAGGAGAAGGCGGTTCTGTTAGTTGATTCCTCAAAGAAAGTTTCTAAGAGGAAGTCAAAGGAACAGACGAAAGGAAAGAAGAAAAAGGCTAAGAAGGTAGAACCAGCACAAAAGGGCACTTGCCATCATTGTGGCAAGGAGGGCCATTGGTGAAGAAACTGCAAGATTTATCTTGAGTCTGTGAAGAAGAAGAAGGCATTCGATGCCCCATCTTCTTCAGGTATCTTCGTTATTGATTGTCATTTTATTTCCTTAGACACTTGGGTATTGGATACTGGGTATGACTCACATATATGTAATAACATACAGGGGCTAAGGAATAGAAGAAGACTTGTCAGAGGGGAGTCAAATTTGCGAGTTGGCAATGGAGCAAAGGTTGCTGCAATCACCATCGGAACTTATTTGCTGAAGCTCCCTAGTGGACTAGTCTTAGAACTGGATAATTGCTATTATGTTCTTTATCTAATAAAGAACATTGTTTCTATTTCCTGCTTAAATAGAAATGGTTACCATTTGACGTTTAATAATAATTATTGTTATATAACTTTGAATGGCGTGCTTTATGGGACTGGAACTTTGAGCAATGGTATTTATATGTTGGACGTATCCAGTGACATTTTCAATATCGAAGCGAGCAACAAGCGTGTTCGAAAGAATAATCAATTAGACTCCTACATGTGACTTTGTCATCTTGGCCATGCAAGCAAGAAATGTATGTTCGAATTACACCGATGTGGAATTTTGGAATCATTTAAATTAGATTCATACGATACATGCGAATCATGCTTAAAAGGCAAGATGACTAAGTTACCTTTTACATGAAAAGGTGAACGGGGTGGGAGAGTTGCTTGGTCTAATACATACTGATGTATGTGGACCTATGTCAACTAAAGCTCTAGGTGGCTATATCTACTTCATTACCTTCACCGATGATCACTCACGGTTTGAGTATGTGTTCTTGATGAAACACAAGTCTGAAGCCTTTGAAAGGTTCAAAGAATTCAGAAATGAAGTAGAGAAACAAGATGATAAGAGTATTAAAATACTTTGATCGGATCGAGGTGGTGAATACTTAAGTCAAGAGTTTCTAGATTATCTAAGAGGCAATGGTATATTATCTCAATGGACTCTGCCTTATACACCGCAGCATAATGGTGTATCTGAGAGGCGTAACTTGACCTTGTTGGACATGGTCAGGTCGATGATAAATCATGCGAATCTTCCCATGTCCTTTTGGGGTTATGCACTTTAGACAACTGTTTACTTGCTAAATAGAATGCCAACCAAGGTAGTCTCTACTACTCCATATGAGATATGGAATAGTAAGAAACCTCATGTATCTTACTTGAAGATATGGAGTTGTCCTACTTATGTTAAGTGGACTGTATTAGAAAAACTGTAAGCTAAGTCTGATAAGTGTCTATTTATTAGATACCATAAGGAAAAGAGGGGTTACCAATTCTATCATCCTGTGGAACATAAGGTGTTTGTTTCAAGGCATGTTATGTTTCTAGAGAAAGAGTTTCTCTTGCAAGAAAACAGTGGGAGTGTCATTGATCTTGAGAAGGCTCAAGAGACTCCAATAGACATTGATGAGATACCTGGTGAAGCACCTTGTGAAGCACCACAATCGATAACTCATAGTGATGAGTCATCGGCTGGACCTATTGTGACACCACATCTTCGTTGATCTGGTAGAACATGCAACATTCCTGAGAGATATGGATTTCTCATAAGTGATTCGAATGATGTGTTACTCATTGATGATGAGGAGCCTACCAGTTATGAAGAAGTTTTGAAAAGTTCAGAAAGGGATAAATGGCTTAACACCATGAAGTCGGATATGAATTTCATGTATGAAAATCAAGTTTGGAACTTGGTTGACCCACCTGAAGGCATAAAGCCTATAGGGTGCAAGTGGGTTTTCAAGAAGAAAACCGACATGGATGGTAATGTGATTACCTATAAGGCTAGACTGGTGGCGAGAGGATATCGTCAAAAGCAAGGTGTTGATAATGACGAGACCTATTCACCTGTTGCTATGCTTAAATCCAGTCGGATGCTCTTGGCCATAGCGCCTCATTATGATTATAAGATATGATAGATGGATGTGGAAATAGCTTTCCTTAATGGAGATCTACTCGAGGTCGTGTATATGATACAACCTGAGAGTTTTACATCAGTTGATAAAACCAAGGTATGCAAACTGCGACGATCCATATATGGACTGAAGCAAGCATCCAGGAGCTGGAATATCCGTTTTGATGAGACAATCAAAAGGTTTGATTTCTCACAAAATCCGGACGAACCTTGTGTGTACAAGAAGAATAGTGGGAGTGCAGTCGTGTTCCTAGTATTGTATGTCGATGACATATTACTTATAGGAAACGATATTTCTATCTTACAGTCAGTTAAAATTTGGTTGTCCAAGACATTCTCCATGAAAGACCAGGGAGAAACAACCTACATCCTCGGGATTAATATCTATAGGGATAGATTGAATCAGTTGCTTGGTCTTTCGTAGTCTACATATATAGACCGAGTGCTAAAGAGGTTTAGCATGTTGGAATCCAAGAAAGGTTACCTTTCCATCAGGCATGGGATACACCTTTCGAAGTCTATGTGTCCACGCACAAAAAATGAGAGGATTTGCATGAGTCAGATTCCCTATGCATCCGTAATAGGATCTATCATGTATGCTATGTTATGTACAAGTCCCAATGTATCTTATGCCATGAGTGTCACGAGAAGATAACAGTTTGATCCAGGAATGGATCATTGGGCGGCTGTTAAGACAATACTTAAGTACTTAAGAAGAAATAAGGATGTGTTCCTAATATATGGAGAGGGTGATATGGTAATATACTGGTATACGAATGCCACCTTTCAGAGAGACAAGGATGATTCCAGGTCTCAGTCTGGTTACGTATTTACCTTGAATGGAGGTGCAATAAGTTGGAAAGGTTCCAAACAAGACACTATATCGGATTCTACCACTGAGGCAGAATACATTGCTGCTTTGGAAGCAGCAAAGGAAGCAGTTTATATTAAGAAGTTCGTCTCTGAACTTGATGTGGTCTCATCAATGATCCAAACATGTGCTTCACCACTATGATTTGATCAGAGAGATCATAAGTAGGAAGGAAATACAAATCGAGATGATTCCCACTGAAAGGAACTTAGCGGACCCTTTAACTAAGGCCTTACCTCAAACTAAGTTTGAGGGTCATGTTAGAGCTTATGGTATTGGATACCATGGCGATTGACATTAGGCCAAGTGGGAGTTTGTTAGTTATATATGAGAGGTGTCCTAAGGCAATCGCCTTATGGTTGTACCATTTATTTGATAAATGAAGATTCACTATTTGAGTATACATATTTTCATGTATTTGATTGGATCTTAAACTCATTTACTGAATGTCCGCAATACGATTCACAACATGAGAGAATTTGTGATTGGATCACAACTAGTGAGTATCTCTACATGTGTAATTGTGATGTATAGGAATTATCCCTAGTCGATGAATTGATGGATTCGGACGCCATCGATTCTGTTGAGACTAGCTTGAGATATACTCTTTGGTTTATCCAAGCAGTTGTTTCTCACTGGCTGGTGACATTGGGATGCCCGGAGTTAATCGTGGATGCTAGTTATGGTAACTAGTTCATTAGAATGACCATTTGTAAGACTTCATATGGTTCTCTGTATATATGGATATGTCAATGAAGTTCTTACTGCAGCTTAAGTGCGATGTTCCTTTGGCTTGCGGTATTCAAGTCATCTTGGTCATGGAGACTTATGCTTTGACATCTTAAGCAAGCATCTCCAAGGAGATGTGGACCCAGGATGATTGGGTATAAGTCGAAGTTGTTGGTGAAACAATGCTCCAAGCATTTATATATATTTTGATGTTTGGGTAATCATCTAAGTTAGGCAATATCTTGTGATCTAATTGCGAAAATGTTTAAGTGACAGGGAAGTCCAAGTATGATCTTGGCAAAGGAAGTCCAAGTATGATCTTGGCAAAGGAAGTGCAAGGGATGAACTTGGCAGCGTAAGACCAAGCTTGTAGTCTTGGCAGCGTAAAGTCCAAGTGAACCTTGACAAAGGAAGTCCAAAGTAAAGTCTTGGCAGCATAAGTCCAAGCTTGTAGTCTTGGCGGCGTAAAGTCCAAGCATTTGGCAACCCAAGACATGACGAAACCGAAGGAAGCTCTTGGAAGCAAAGCGCAAAGGATGAACAAGTCGCGGACTTGGAGGGATCCTGAAGGTGCAAGGCTTATTGAGGAGCTAGAAGGTTGAGTCTAGGTCTAGGGTATAAAATCAAGTATGAATTACTCATACTTGAGGAGTATCAATCGATCGATCGATGTATCGATGGTAGTCGCTTTCGTAGTCGAGGATGAAACCCTAATCATCGATCATTGCTTTGGCGGAAGCGATCGATACTATGATCGATCGCTAAGGGAATCAGTCGACTAATCAAGGGAAATATCGCCATAAAATGCAGTCACACTCGATTGCTACCTTGATCACTCGACTGATCACCCCATCAGTCGACTGATTGAGGGATCAGTCGACTGATCACCTGGCCGTTGGAAATTGCGGCTACTAATCTCCGCGGAGATCGCGTTTGGCCGTTGGTTAGCCGTCGTGATCGGTGATGGCAAGCATCGATCGGTGATCAACAGCGGGAAAAATAGCCCCTCTTCTATAAAAGGGGCCATGGGGAAGCTTAGTTGCTCTTGCTCCAAACTACACCTACGTGCTCACCAAGCTTTCCAAGTGTTTTTAGCAATCCAAAACCTCCTCTTCTCTAATCCTAATCTTCCATCATTGTAAAGAAGAGGAGTGCATTGTAAGAAAAGGTTTCTCCACCTTGGTTCATCCAAAGGAGGTTCTAGTGAAGATTGATTAGGGCTAATCCACCTTACGGATTGCCGTGGAGTAGGAGCGTCATCTCAGAACCACGTTACATCGGGTGTTAGCTTTGTTTCTTGTTTTTGTTTGTGCTTATAGTTGTATTGCTTCCGCTAACATTTTTGTAGAAAGAAAGAAAGGCTAATCACCCCCCCTCTAGCCATTCCAAGGGTCCTAACAAGTGGTATCAGAGCCCGGATAGCTTGGAAGATCTCACCATCAACCAAGACATCAATGGCTCTTCAAGAGGGATATAGCACCGCCAAGCCACCGCTCTTCGACGGGAGTCATTTTGCGTATTGGAAAGGTAGGATGAAGTACTATCTTATGAGTAATATTGAAATTTGGCATAGTATTGTAGATGGCTTCGAAGAACCGGTGGATGAACATGGACATCCTATTCCAAGCAAGGATTGGACAAGAGAAATAAACAAGAAATTTGAATCAAATGCAAAGGCCATCCTCACCATCCAATGCGGCGTCACAATGGAGCAACTCAACAAAGTGGGGCCTTTTGAATCCGCCAAGGAGCTATGGGAAAAGCTCATTGAGCTAAATGAAGGTTCCAAGGAATCAAAGAGGGCCAAGAAGGATCTATTAGTTGGACAACTTCAAGCCTTCCAAATGAAGATGCATGAAACCGTAAGTCAAATGCATGGAAGGTTCAAGGAAATTGTGAACGGACTCCATATCATAGGTGAGCGAGTTGACAACCGAGATTTGGTAAGGTATATTTTACAAGCATTTCCTAGAAATTCTTTATGGACTTCTATAGTTGATGCCATTAAGGTAACTAGGGATCTTTCGCAAATTAAAATTGATGAACTATTTTGTGAGTTCGAATTAAATGAGAAAACTAACATGTCCTCTAAGGAAAAGGGTTTAGCTCTATTTGTTGAGAAGAAAGAAAAGAAGAAGAAGGAAAGAAAAGAAGCATCATCATCATCCGAGTCCGAGAATGAGTCAAGTAGTGATGAAGACTCATCTAGTGAAATGGCAAATTTTGTCAAGAAGCTTTATAGAAGGTCAAAAGAGTTCAAGAATAGAGAAGCAAGGAAGGGGTCTCATTCCTCAAAAGGTAAATTTAGTGGTAATTCAAGTTTTAGTAATAATGTGATTTGTCATGCTTGCAACAAGAAGGGACACATAAAGCCAAATTGCCCGGAGCTAAAGAAGAAGGAAGAAAAAGAAAAGAAAAAGAAGGACAAAAAGGAGAAGAAGAAGAAGGAGGCTATGGTGGCTCAAACCACATGGGACACACCAAGCGTTGAAGACTCTTCCTCCGATGATGAGCTTTGCCACATTACACGCCATGTGGCACTCATGGCATTAGAAGATGATTCCGACACATCAAGCCAAGAAGACTCTTCAAGTGATGAATCGTCATCTAGTGACGATGAGGTAATAAATTCTCCCAAGATTAAGCTTCTTTATAAATCAATTGCTTATCTTAAAGAAGCTCTAGATAAGTCAAAATCTAAGGTTAAGAGCATGAAGGTAGAACTAAAGGCCATTAGGGATGAAAAGATTTCACATATTGACTCTTGCATGCTTAAGGAAGAAAATGACAAACTTAAAGATGAGGTTAGTGAATTGAAAGCATGTTTAGAAAAATTTTCAAATGGCTCAAAGTGTCTTGATATGATTCTTAGTAGGCAAAGAGCGGTTTATAACAAGGCCGGTTTAGGATATAAGCCAAAAGAAAAAGAAGTTGCCTATATTTCATTGATAAATAGGAAAGCAACTATTAAGGGTAAGGTTTAGAAAGCTTGGGTACCTAAGAAGTTTTTACTTAATGTTACCGGTCCAAATGTTTGGGTACCAAAAGCTTGTGTTTTTCATGTGATTTAGGTAGGAGAGCGAGGTATGTGGATTGTGGATAGCAGTTGCTCAACACATATGACCGGGGATGTGAGCAAGTTCTCCACAATTAAATATGTGAAGAAGGGAGCGGTGTCCTTTGGGAATAGTGGAAAACTCAAGATATTAGGTAGAGGTACAATTGAGGTATCCCCCAAGATTGTCATTCACAAAGTTTTACTAGTTGAAAATATGAAATTCAATTTATTAAGTGTTAGTCAACTTTGTGATGCAAACTATCATGTCTCCTTTGAATCCTCTAAATGCATAATTAGACACAAGGAATTAATTGATTGCATGTTAGTTGGACATAGGAAATCAAATATCTATTATGTTGATCTTTCATATGCTTCTAACATTTCTACTAAGTGTTTTGTTGCAAAAGAAGAGGAAAGTTGGCTATGGCATAGAAGATTGGGGCATATCAACATGAAAAACATAGCCAAGGTAGCCAAGATGGAGTTGGTCAAAGGGCTACCAAAGATCAAGTATGTCAAGAACAAATTGTGTGATGCATGCAAAGAAGGAAAACAAACAAAGGCATCACACAAAGGTAAAACTCTAACCAATACCTCTTTACCATTAGAATTATTGCATCTTGACTTATTTGATTGCCATAGTACTCCATCTTTAAATGGTAATAAATATTGTTTGGTTATAGTAGATGATTTTTCTAGGTATACTTGGGTCTATTTTATGAAACCTAAGGATGATACCTTAGAAATAATCATAGGATTTAGTAAAAGGGTTGAAAATGAAAAGAGTCTCAAAATCAACCGGATCCGTAGTGATCATGGTGGTGAATTTGAAAACCTAAAATTTTCACAATTTTGTTTAGAGCAAGGGTACAAGCATGAGTTCTCTTGTCCTAGAACACCCCAACAAAATGGGGTGGTGGAAAGGAGAAATCGTGCCCTACAAGAGGCGGCTAGGACTATGCTTAATGCATATTCTCTACCTAGCTACTTGTGGGCGGAAGCGGTTAATACCGCTTGCTATATCCAAAATAGGGTTCAAATCCATAGGTTTTTAGGAAAAACACCATTTGAATTATGGAATGGGACTATACCCACAATTCATTATTTCAAAGTCTTTGGATGTAAAGTTTATATTCTAAACACCAAAGATAACTTAGGAAAATTTGAATCAAAAGCGGATGAGGGAATCCTAGTTGGATACTCATCCACAAGTAGAGGGTATAGAGTCTACAATAAGAGAACCAAAGGGATTGAGGAGTCTTCCAATGTTCAATTTGATGAAACTACTAGTACCTACCCTAGAAAGTCCTCCATTGATAAGGATATTAATGACAATAATCAAGACATTACCCAAAAACTTCAAAATTTGACTATTAGGAGTAATGATCAAGGGGGAGGAAGAGGAGACTCCGATGATGAAAGAAGGGTGGAAGATAACAATGATCAAATTGAAACCCGTTCTAGAAACCTAAGAATTCATCAAGATCATCCACTTGACCAAGTAGTAGGAGATCTATCTCAAGGAGTAAGAACTAGGTCATTTCATAGACCTCCTACTAGTCAAGTTGCTCTTATCTCACAAATTGAGCCCAAATCGATCAATGATGCATTACATGATCCGGATTGGATTTTGGCAATGCAAGATGAATTGGCTCAATTTGAGAGAAGTCAAGTGTGGGAATTAGTACCTAGACCCAATGATAGCACCATAATTACTACAAGATGGGTCTTTAGGAATAAGCTAGATGATCAAGGAAACATCACTAGAAATAAAGCTAGGTTGGTTGCTAGGGGATTCAATCATGTTGAGGGGCTTGACTATGATGAAACTTATGCCCCGGTTGCAAGGTTAGAATCTATTAGGATTCTCTTAGGGTATGCTTCCTACATGGGATTTAAACTTTACCAAATGGATGTTAAATCGGCATTCTTGAATGGTTTTATTAAGGAGGAAGTATATGTAGAGCAACCACCCGGATTTGAGAACATAGATTATCCAAATCATGTATGTAAGCTTAGGAAAGCATTATATGGGTTAAAACAAGCTCCCCAGGCATGGTATGAAAGATTGTCATCCTTCTTAATTTCTAAGGATTTTAGAAGAGGCCAAGTAGATCAAACCTTGTTTATAAAGTCAACGTTAAAAGATATATTCATAGCCCAAGTATATGTTGATGATATCATTTTTGGGTCAACAAATGATGATCTTCTTCAAGACTTTATAAAAAATATGGAAAATGAATTTGAAATGAGTTTGGTTGGAGAGCTTACCTTTTTCCTAGGTTTACAAGTCAAACAAACCAATGAGGGTATTCATATTTATCAAACCAAATATGCAAATGAAATGATCAAGAAATTTGGTTTGGAAAATGCCAAAATTGTAACCACTCCTATGGCCACTAGCACTAGAATAGATAGTGATCATGAAGGTAAATCAATTGATCTTAAACTTTATAGGAGTATGATTGGTAGCTTACTATACCTAACCGCTAGTAGACCCGACATTTTATTTGCGGTAGGTATGTGTGCAAGATACCAATCTTGTGCCAAAGAATCACATTTGGTAGCCG
This sequence comes from Wurfbainia villosa, assembly GCA_025175895.1. Lineage (NCBI taxonomy): Eukaryota > Viridiplantae > Streptophyta > Magnoliopsida > Zingiberales > Zingiberaceae > Wurfbainia > Wurfbainia villosa. The sequence continues at coordinate 62,927,879 of CM045997.1, forward strand.
TCAAAAGAATATTAAGATATATTAAAGGCACCCTAAATGTAGGACTTTGGTATCCTAGGACTAAGTCATTTGAATTGCTTGGTTATACAGATTCCAATTATGCCAGGTGCAAATTGGATAGGAAGAGTACTAGTGGTGGATGCCAATTTCTTGGGTCCTCCCTAGTTAGTTGGAGTAGTAGGAAGCAACATTGTGTTGCTTTATCAACCACCGAAGCCGAATATGTGGCTATGGGTGGTTGTGTAGCTCAATTACTTTGGATGAGACATACTCTTGTGGACTATGAGCTACACTACTCTAACATTAAAGTTTATTGTGATAATGTGAGTACCATCAATTTGACCAAAAATCCGGTACATCACTCTCGAACCAAGCACATTGAAGTGAAACATCACTTCATAAGAGATCATGTGGCAAGAGAGGATATTGAACTTAATTATGTAGAATCTAAGTCTAACCTTGCCGATATCTTCCCCAAAGCTCTTCCCGAAGCCGAATTTTCATCATTAAGGAGAGAGCTTGGTATGTGCTTTGTAGAGTAAAATTCTAGGTTTGCATGATCCTATACTTATATAGCTTCTTTAATACCTTGATGCATCTCACAAAAGCCTTAAGAAACCTTAATTTTTGTATTGAAATACTTAGAAACATGTGAGATGATAGGGAAGGTGTACTTGGCTCATCATGCTTGTTATGATGCATTACTATGAGCCAATGACACACCTAGAGACATAAAAACCTTATGGACCAATCATTGGGAAGGCTTGTATTCAAGTAATGAATACATAGCTCAAAGAACATGGTTGGAAATTCCAAATAATATATATTTTAAACTATGTTCATCATATTTTGACAAACAGTTTTCAATTGGAACACAAAAGTGATACAAAGTTTGCAAAATCTTTAGAACTTTTGATAGGTTCCAAGTTTGTATCAATCTTGTAATCTAGAAAACATATATTTTTCAAATTATTTTTCCTTGATAAAGTATGAATTCAGAAATGCATACGCAAAATTTCGTGATTTTTCAAGAATTCTGGAATTTCTACCGCATTTTTGAAATTGGGATGAAAAGGCTGAAATTTCGGTTTCAGGCCTAGCAGTCGACTGGTTCAGAAACCAGTCGACTGATACACTGTGTTTTCTGATAATAAACTCCATTTTCTGATATTTGGTGTATCTTTGATGTCCTAACACTATAGTATGATAATATTGCGTATAAACAAGATTTAGGACTGACTAATGCAGTGTTTTAGGGGGAGTTTTCATAAATTATATCTTTTTCATCCCCAAAACCATTGTTGGTGCAAAGTTAGGACTTAATTTTTGAATTTTTGGTATGCTATGCTTCAACTATTGTTTACACATTATAAAGCATATCTTGGATTAAGGGGGAGCTTAATTTCAATATTGTACCTTAGTCCAAGATCTAACACATTATTTCCTTCATGTTTGAATCCTTCTCTTTTTGATGTATGTCAAAGGGGGAGAAGGAGTGTTTAAGTTATAATTCATATTGAAAATTTGATTATGTGTGTATTTAAAAACCTAACTCAAATGATTGCCAAACATCAAAAAGGGGGAGATCGTTAGTACAACAATGCTCCAAGCATTTATATATGTTTTGATGTTTGGGTAATCATCTAAGTTAGGCAATATCTTGTGATCTAATTGCGAAAATATTTAAGTGACAGGGAAGTCCAAGTATGATCTTGGCAAAGGAAGTCCAAGTATGATCTTGGCAAAGGAAGTCCAAGTATGATCTTGGCAGCGTAAGACCAAGCTTGTAGTCTTGGCAGCGTAAAGTCCAAGTGAACCTTGACAAAGGAAGTCCAAAGTAAAGTCTTGGCAGCATAAGTCCAAGCTTGTAGTCTTGGCGGCGTAAAGTCCAAGCATTTGGCAACCCAAGACATGACGAAACCGAAGGAAGCTCTTGGAAGCAAAGCGCAAAGGATGAACAAGTCGCGGACTCGGAGGGATCCTGAAGGCGCAAGGCTTATTGAGGAGCTAGAAGGTTGAGTCTAGGTCTAGGGTATAAAATCAAGTATGAATTACTCATACTTGAGGAGTATCAGTCGACTGGTCAGGCTTTCGACTGAGTCAGGATGAAACCCTAATCATCAGTCGACTGCCTTGGGCAGAGCAGTCGACTGATACTATGATCAGTCGACTGCCAAAGGAATCAGTCGACTGATCAAGGGAAATATTGCCACAGAATGCAGTCGCACTCGACTGCTGCCTTGATCACTCGACTGATCACCCCATCAGTCGACTGATGGAGGGATCAGTCGACTGATCACCTGGCCGTTGGAAATTGCGGCTACGAATCTCCGCGGAGATCGCGTTTCAGAAGCCGTTGGCTTCGGCGGCAGTCGACTGATGGCAAGCATCAGTCGACTGATCGAAGCCCAACGGGAAAAACAGCCCCTCTTCTATAAAAAGGGGCCATGGGGAGCTTGGTGAAGCTAGTGCTCTTGCTCCAAACTACACCTACGTGCTCACCAAGCTTTCCAAGTGTTTTTAGCAATCCAAAACCTCCTCTTCTCTAATCCTAATCTTCCATCATTGTAAAGAAGAGGAGTGCATTGTAAGAAAAGGTTTCTCCACCTTGGTTCATCGAAAGGAGGTTCTAGTGAAGATTGATTAGGGCTAATCCACCTTACGGATTGCTGTAGAGTAGGAGCGTCATCTCCGAACCACGTTACATCGGGTGTTAGCTTTGTTTCTTATTTTTGTTTGTGCTTATATTTGTATTGCTTCCGCTAACATTTTTTTAGAAAGAAAGAAAGGCTAATCACCCCCCCTCTAGCCATTCCAAGGGTCCTAACAGAAGTGGTCGAAGGTGTTTGAATAGCTTATAAAGGATTCACCAGTCCTTACAAGGAGATGTATACTCTTGGCCTCTCGTCGGATTGTTACTAAAGTCTTTGGGCAAAGCATTACATGTTTAGAGTAAGGTACTCTAGGATACATGTGCAGTAATTAGAATTCGTAGGACGAGGAAATGATACTTAGTCTAGGTGTGACGTAGTCAGCCTAGTGGGGATTGACACTATAGACCATGTTTTGAACCAAGTGGGTATAAGATGAGTGAAGAGAATGGGGCACAATTCATTGTAGCTACTGAAGAGTTTTAGAAATGGTTCTGGGATCAACCGTTGATTTTTCGGTTAATTGGGGATCATGATGTACTATTAGGTGCCACTCATGATCGTTCTATAATTAATGGTTAATTATAGACAATTAACATAAATTGAGAACCTATTTAGTCACACGCACAAGGAGTGTAATCCAAAGAATTTAAAATGAGCTTGAAAATGAGATTCTCAAATCGAGGGAAACTAGGTTTTGTTGGACCAAACAAGGAGCGAGCATGAAATCGTTTCAATTGCAACAGAAGCATGGTTGGGTCGAGTCTTATGAAGACATGATGGATAAACCAAATTGGTTTGGTTCTAATCCAATGGTGGAAAATAAACCAAAGTGGTTCGGTTTGTTTTAAACGAATGAACCAAAGTTGGTTCAGTTCGTTTTAACATAAAATAGACCAACTCGGTTCGATTTATTTTAACTTAAGTTATTGGAGCGAGTTAACGGGTTTTGGTAATGAACCAATAACTCTAAGGAGAAGGTTTCTTGATGGTTAAGAAATACGTGCTCTATAAAAGCGTGGCTAGAGGTTTGGAGAGCCCTAAGTTTATTTTTGGAAACTTCTCTTCCTCTCCTCTCCCTCTCTTCTCCTTGCCGCCGCACAAGAGGATCCATGCCCAGCTCTTGAGCCGCAGCCCCTTTGCGTCACCGGCGTCCAGCTGCTGCCGGCCACCCCTCCGGTGACCCTCCAGTGATCCACCTTGGCTCTGGTGACCAAGGATTAGCCGGCCACCTCCTTTGGCCGACGCTAAGTCCTCCACCAAGCTGTCCAGTTTTTGGACAGCTTGTTTTCTTCTTGTTGGAGCATTGTGTGGATGACGTTTGGAGCTCCGACAGTGACTTCCTTGCTGGGGATTTGATCTCCAGTAATCCTCATAGGTGGAGAACCAAGGATTTTTAAATCGGTTGACGAATACCTCTCCGGAGAAGCGAGTTTTGGGGACTCATTTTTGCATCCGAATTTTGATTCGGATTGTGATCTCCTCTCGATCACATCGTCTTCGGAACAATCCCGGAGGCTAGTGACTCCCTACAATAGTTTAGCGAAGGGCTCGTGAACTTGAAATACAATGAAGCTATCCCGATGAATTTTCGGCATGGATGCGGATAAAAGGCGATTCTAGCGAGAGTTCTTGAGTTGATAGCCATTCAACGCGTGATACACGTCATCATATAGCGTAGCTTAATTTCCTTTTATTGAAAAATTTGAAAGTGCAATTATGTCTACACATGTTGTACTTTGCATGCGTGTGATGTGTGTGTTGTAATAAATTAGATTTATTGCCTTTTAATTCTTCCGCTGTGCACATGTTTGCGAAACATGTTCGAACACACACTCGCTGTGGTATTGGGGAAACCCAACATATATGTTAATGAGTTAACAACCTAATGTATATATGAACATTTAATTAGTTGATAGCATAAAGTGATAGTTATCTATTTGATATATAATGGGTACTGTTGATAGCTAACATTATGACTATGAATGACTTGTTGGACTCTCTCCAAGATTAATCTTAGTCATAATGTATATCAACCCACTAGGAGATAACCTACCATCTATCGAATTCAAAGTGAGGGCAATTGAATTTGATAAAAATAGTGGGAGTTTCTTGTTAATGTAAATAGTTTGCATTACTATAAATTCATCTCTCTTATACACCTCTTTTTGAATGTCTAGGTACTAATTAGAACAACATGTCGACCTCCATTAACTTAGGTTCTATTTTGGATGACAACAAATTGATTGGGCCAAACTTCTTGGACTGGCTTCGCAATTTGAGAATTGTTCTTAAAGCTGAAAAGCTAGCTTATGTCCTTGAAGAGGTTCCTCCCCAACCTCCTGCAGATAATACATCTGGTGACCAAAAGTTGGCTTATTATAAACATGTTGCTGACTCTAAGATAGCGAGTTGCATTATGCTAGCGTCGATGTCTCCTGAGTTGCAGAAGCAACATGAGCATATGGATTCTAATACAATTGTATTTCATCTTCGAGAGTTGTTCGATTAGCAGGCGTGATTTGAAAGGTTCGAGATCACCCAACTCCTCTTTCGCTCAAAGATGCAGGAGGGTGTTAGTGCTTATAAGCTCCACATATCTCCACAATGACATGATATTGTCCACTTTGGGCCTAAGCCCTCATGGTTTTATTTTTGGGCTTTACCCAAAAGGCCTCATCCCAATGGAGATATCTTTTTTCTTATAAGCACATGATCTTTTCCATGTCTTACCAATGTGGGACTTTGATTGTATTCCCCATACTCCCAACAATCCCCCCCTCAAACGAAGGACCACATTGGGCCCCCCTCAAGCCTATCCCTCCTCGAAGGATTTTCTCTGCTTGATGTCCGATCTTCAACCCACCAGGACTTCCTGTCAGTTGTTCAGTCCCCCCGACCCAACTAGACTTCCTTCCTGATGTCTGGTTCTCTTGATCCGGACGTGGGAGCTCAACTTCCTTCGTTCGAGGTTCATGGCTTGACATGGACCATGGCTCTGATACCAATTGTTAGTGCATATAAGATCTACATATCTCCACAATGGTATGATATTGTCCACTTTGGGCCCAAGCCCTCATGGTTTTGTTTTTGGGCTTTACCCAAAAGGCCTCATACCAATGGAGATATCTTTTCATCTTATAAGCACATGATCTTTTCCATGTCTTACCAATGTGGGACTTTGATTGTATTCCCCATACTCCCAACAGAGGGTTCATCTGCAGTGCAGTTTGCACTAAGGATGAATGACTATATTGAGCGATTGGGATCATTAGGGTTTTTCATGGACCATGAGTTAAGTATTTACTTAATTCTTCACAATCTGACTGGTAGCTATTCACAATTTGAGATGAACTATTGGATGAATAAGATTGAGTCCATAATTCTTAAATTGATCAATATGCTCAAAACAGTGGAGTCATCTGCTGCTAAAGAATAGAAGGCGGTGATATTGGTTGACTCCTCAAAGAAAGGTTCTAAGAGGATGTCAAAAATCAAATCTAGAGGAAAGAAAAAGGCAAAGAAGGAAGAATTAACTCCCAAGGGCACCTGCTATCATTGTGGCAAGGATGGACATTAGAAGAGAAACTGCAAGCAGTATCTGGAGTCACTGAAGCGGAAAAAGGCATCTGATGCCCAATCTACTTCAGGTATATTTGTTATTGAATGTCACACTGTTTCTTCTAGCACTTGGGTATTGGATACCAGGTGTGGCTCACATATATCTAATGACATATAGGGGCTTAGGAATAGAAGAAGACTGGTTAAGGGAGAAGAAGATCTAAGGGTTGGCAATGGAGCAAAAGTTGTTGCTGTAGCCAAGGGTACTTATATGTTGTGACTTCCTATGGGACTAGTTTTAGAGTTGGATGATTGTTTTTATATTCCTGCATTAATAAAGAATATTGTTTCTATTTCATGTTTGAATAAGAAAGGTTATCATTTGTTGTTTAGTAATAATTGTCATTACATTACGTTAAATGGTGTTCTTTATGCTACTGGAATGTTAAATAATGGAATCTACACATTAGATACATCCAACAAGATATTCAATATCGAATCAAATAGCAAATGTGCTAAGTTAGATAATCAATTAACCTCACAATTATGGCATTGTCATCCTGGCCATATAAGTAATGAACGCATGTCCAAACTGCATAAGCTTGGTATTTTGGAGTTTTATGAATCAGATTCAGTTTCATGCTTAAAAGGAAAGATGACTAAGTGACCTTTTCGTGGAAAGGGTGAACGAGCAGTTGAGGTATTGGCCCTTATACATACCGATGTATGTGGACCAATGTCAACTCATGGCATAGGAGGTTATAGCTACTTTGTTACTTTTATAGATGATTATTCACGATATGGGTATTTGTATCTATTAAGATACAAATATGAAGTCTTTGAAAGGTTTAAAGATTTCAGAAAGGAAGTAGAGAAACAACTTGGGAAAAGTATTAAAGTACTTCGATCGGATCGAGGTGGTGAATACTTAAGCCAAGAGTTTCAAGATTATCTATGGGATAATGACATCTTGTCTTAAAGGACTCCACCTTACATGCTGATAGCTTAATTTTTATTGCGCTATTTTTACTTATGGATTCGACATTTTGGGCTCTTTGATGGAGTAATTATTACTATTCAGTATGTTTTTGCATATTGAGTCTATTTGTGATTGATTGTGTTAATTCCTATAATTTCAGTATTTTTCACGAGTTGTATGTGATTTTGTAGGAAACATGGAAAGAGGGCCTAATTGAAGCGATTGCAGCTGTCGATCCAGATTAAATCAATCGCAACCATCGAATTTGCTTGATCAGCCTACTTAGGGAGAGATTAATTGGATTTATTAAACCCTAGGTCTAAATGAATGGCTGAGATGGAAAGGCATTGGATCGAATGGCTAGGGAAATTGACTTAAAGAAATCAACATTTTCCCATTCCCTTCTCATCGCGTGACGCAGAGAGCCCTTCCATTGCGACGCCACCGGTCTTCGTCCATGCGCGAGCTGAGGGAGTAGGAGCTGGGATCGCAGCTATTGCTCGCCAGAGTTAGTCATCGCTGGTCATCTTCTTATCAAGAGCCCACACGCCACTTCCACAGTCTTCCATAGCTACCTTCTTCATCGGATCTGACGAAGAGACTATTTCATCCGAAACCGCCAACGAGTTTTCCACACCACAGCTGATTGACCTCTCCTTCTATGGATTCACGGAGGAGTTCGCCTCGACGACGGTCTTATAGCTTCATCGGATTCGTGAGAACAAGAAGACATCATCGATTTCTAGATTTAGAAGTTGTAGCATCTGCATCATTCTTTCGCTCTGGAGATTCGATTGAGCTCCATTAAACTCTTGGCATTTTATGCTCATGATTCGGGCATATATTGTTGGGGAGATTGTTTAATTACTGTTTCATTCATTGAGTTGTTAGCTGTCAATTCCTCTATTTGATTTCGATTGAATTGTTAGTTATGTGGTTGTTTAGTTAACTTGCATTTATATTGTTCGATGAATTGCTGCTTAGAATAGTTTGTTCTATTTACTTTTAGTTTTCAATTGTTGAATGCAGAATTTATCTTCGTTGTTATGGTTATCTTCTTAATTCCTGTTGCTAGTGTAGTTGCGTAATCTTCAAAGCCAAACCCCATCTTATTAACAAAAACCTTAACTCTAGCATTGACTTACACCATACCTTCCTTGGGAGATGATCCGGGCCGTTCCCTGTGTTATTTTGACATAGAGAGGGTTTGGTAATTAAATTGTTAGGCTTTTCGCCTGTCAATTGTTAGCGTCGTTACCGGGGATGTTGTTAGCGGTGTTAGTTAGTTGTTAGAGTTGCAATAATTTCTTTTAGATATTCTTGCTTGTTTGAGCCTTCTAATCTTTTACATGTGTGCAGTTCATGACAAGATCATCCAGCGAAGATTTACTTGATCTTGACCCAGAAATTGATCGAACTTTTCATGCATTGCAGCGAGCACACCGGATTTCAACTACAAGTGAGAGTGCTAGTCTTGTGGGACTTGATTTGGATATGGCAAACAATCGAACACTTAGGGAGCTCGCAGTGCAAGATGTTTCTTATCATTCATTGTGCATTCAGTATCCAGACCTTGTTGTAGATTTTGAGCTGCGATCTAGGATCATTCATCTTCTACCCAAATTCAATGGATCAGTTGGAGAAGACCCTACTCGACACTTACCGGAGTTCCATGCAGTTTGTTCCACCATGAAACTGCATGGCATCAGTGAGGAGGATATTAGCTTGCGAGCTTTTCCATTTTCATTAGCAGGAGGTGAAAAGGATTGGCTTTATGCTTTACCACCCAGATCTATCACATGTTGGGCTGAGATGAAGAGATCATTTCTAGAGAAATTCTTTCCAGCTTCATGATCAGTGACTATCAGAAGAAGTATCTGTGCAATTCAACAGCTGACAGGAGAGAAATTGCATGAGTATTGGGAGCATTTTGAAAAGCTATGTACTAGTTGTCCTCATCACCAGCTCAGTGAGCAGATACTCATTCAGTCATTCTACGAGGGACTACTCCCTATGGATCGATGTATGATCGATGCAGCTAGTGGGGGAGCACTGGTAAACAAGACACCTGCAGAAGCAAGGGAGCTCATCTCAATTATGGCAGCTAATGCACAGTAGTTTGGGAGTAGACAGATGCTTACCAGAGGGGTGAATGAGATTCTAGTGCCCATAACAGATAACCAGGAGCTTAAGACTGAATTACAGAAGCTAACTTCTATGGTTAGACAGATAGCTCTGAAGCAGGCTCAACAACCATTGATGCAGTCTATTCAGCCGGTGAGCACCTATGGGATTTGTTCTAGTTCCATTCATTTGACTGATGTTTGCCCCATGCTACAACAAGAGGGGAGTTCTAACTTTATGGATCAGGTAGCTGCAGCAAATGTTTTTCAACCGAGGTCTCAATTTTATCAGTCGCAACCTGGGTACAGGCAATATGATCCCATGGCTCCCACTTATAACCCAGGATGGAGAGATCACTCAAATTTGAGGTATGGGAATGTTCATCAGCAGCAACAACAACATCAATCATATCAGCCACCTCCAGCTTTTCAGAGACCGTTGGCTATTCAACAGAATGCAACTCCAGTTAAGGCACAACAGTTTCAACCTACCAGACCAGAGTCTTCAGTGCAAAAGTTGGAAGAGCTTGTGTAGCAGATGTAGCATCAACAAAACCTGAAGAGACAGCTTAGTCAGATAGCGTCCAACATTACACAGTCTCAGTCATAGGGGACCAGTCAATTACCTTCGCAAACCATTCCGAACCCTAGAGGGAATGTCAGTGCCATCACATTGCGGAGTGGTAAGACTACTTTTGACTCAGCAACATCTGCACCAGTGCCAGTTCCAGATCCGGTATGTGAGGAGCAGAGAGATGCTTCATGGACCATACTGGATGCCCCAGTGTCTTTACCCTTTCCTCAGAGGCCAGTACCTTCAAGAAGAAACACTAAAGAAGAAAAGGCAGAGGAACTTCAGGAGCTTGTGGATACATTTAGCAAAGTGGAAGTGAACATTCCATTATTGAGAGTCATCAAGCACATTCCAAAATATGCCAAGTTTCTGAAGGATTTGTGCATTCATAAGAGGAAGCTTAAGGGGAATGAGTTGGTCAACATGGGGAAGAATGTATCAAGTATGATTCAGCCGATGCCTTAGAAGTGCAAGGATCCTGGTGTATTTACCATGCCATGTGTTATTGGAGATAACACTTTTGGTGATGTTATGCTAGATCTAGGAATTTCTGTTAATTTTATGCCTAAGTCTATTTTTCAAGCACTCGGTATTGGCCCACTTCAGTCCACTGGAGTTGTTATATAGTTGGCTAACCGTAGTTTCACACATCCAGTATAAGTGATAGAAGATGTATTAGTCAGGGTAAAGGAGTTAATTTTTCCAGCGGATTTCTATATTTTGGATATGAAGGGAGATGCAGCTTCAGGCCAACCTCCACTGATTCTTGGACGACCATTCCTGAAGACAGTAAGGACAAAAATCGATGTACACATAGGAACGCTTGTTGGTGCAGTAGGCACCTAAGTCAAACCTGAGTTTTGATTTTAGCAAACGATACAAAGTTAAGCTCATGTTGTTATCTCATGAGCTGAATCGAGTGTGCAGAAGATTGCTATAGCTGGAGCTAAAGGCTAGCGACACCCGGAGGAAGCCGCGGTGGTCGGGCGACACTCGAGTGACTTCGGAGGGAGTCGAAGGAATCGAGTGAAAGGCCGGAAGAAAAAGCGACATGGTAAGTATCGAGGTAAGCTCGTGTGTGCGAGCGTAAGTGAGGTCGTATCCTCCTTATGGGGATGGTCTTAAGCGTAGATCCGACCAAAGACATCCCATCGATGGTCTAGGTCGAGATCGGACGGTAGAAGGCCGTTGAAATAATGTTTTCTTTAAGCTAACTTTGCCTTGCGATGGCATCGATCGCCGCGCTTGGAGGACTCATTCCAATCACCGATCGTTTGTCGGAGGTAAGCAATCGACTGATGCTTCCATCAGTCGACTGATGATGGCCATCAGTCGACTGATGGTCAATGATCAGATTCGAGGAGTCAAGGCTTATCACCCCATTTCAAGGAGATTGGTGCTCAATTGTGATTGGCTAGGGTTCCTCTCGAAAAGGGGCTCAAAGGCTATACAAGGAGGGCCAAACCAAGGGTTTTCTTCATCATTCTAAAGCTTCCAAAAGCCTCCGCCAAGCTACAACTTTTCGACCACGAAGTGCTTTCTCTCCGACGTCTAGGTCTTAAATTCTCTCTTATTGTAACGTCGGTTTTAGTTTTTATTTAAGTTCATTTCTTTTCCGAGCTTTTATCGTATACGAGGAGAGGGGGAGTGTCCCTCTACCTCAAGCTTTTTCCTTCTTGTATCGATTAACTCCTACCTCCAATGAGGAGGAGTTCCTTTAGTGCTTTTGCCCTCCGTACGTGGTCAAGGACCACTAGGGCCTTGGAGTAGTAGCCGAAGGCTACGAACCAAGTAAAAATTCATTGTCTCCTTTTACTTTACATTTCCGCTGCAATTAATTATCTCTCGAGTTTTAACGAATGAAAAGAAAAGGAAAAGGTTTTTCGCTATTCACCCCCCCCCCTCTAGCGAACCGCACCGATCCAACAATTGGTATCAAAGCCGGGGGCGCTTAGATTTGGTGAAACCACCAATCTAACATTTTTTTTTTACAGATTTGTTTTTCGTTCGTTTAAACTTTTCTTCCGCACTACTAATCCAAGACGAAGTCTTGGTACTCTTAGTTTGGTTTTGTTTTGCAAGTATTCGTTTTTGGAGTAGCCGACGGTCAAACGGGCATAACTTTTCGTACAAGTTGACCCACGACACGGTCTACCTACCAAATCAAAGCCCTCGCAGAGATCTACTCTTCGTGGGTTTAACCCTGTAACAAGTTGTTTTAATCCTCAAAAATAGACGTTTAGTAGCCTTTCGGGGGCATCGAAGGTTGTGAGTACTTACTTTTTATTTAGTTTCTTATTTCTTTGCTTAACTTTCTATTTTTCGTTTGTTTCTTTTCATTTCCCACACTACTAATACAAGACGCAAGTCTTGGTACTTTTGTGTGTTTTTGTCATTGCTAGGTCTTCTTTTTAGTCTCCTCTTTTTTTGTTCTAATGGCCCATCTTGAGGGTTTTAGCATCGTCCGACCTCCGTTTTACAACGGAGATTATTTCCGCTACTGGAAAGGTTGGATGGAATGCTTTCTCAAAACCCAAATCGAGATGTGGATCATAATCCAAACGGGTTTCACACTTCCGACTAATGAAGTGGGTGACTCCTTGGATTATGATCAATGGACTGTTGCAACAAAACGACAAGTCGAAGCCGATGCCAAGGCAACACAAATCCTCTAATGCGGCTTGTCCAAGGAGGAGTTAAATCGCGTCGGCCCCTTCATAAGTACAAAAGATCTTTGGACAAAACTAGTGGAGCTACACGAAGGGACCGATGAAGCCAAGGTATGTAAGCGCGACCTTTTATTTAATAAATTATATAATCTAAAAATGCAGGAACATGAGTCCGCAACGCAACTGCACACCCGAGTCCAGGACATCGTCAACAACCTACACGCAATCGGGCAAAAGGTCGAAAACCGCGACCTTATAAGGTATGCTCTAAACTCTTTTCCGAGGACTACCTTGTGGGCATCCATGGTCGACGCCTACAAGGTCTCCAAGGACCTTTCTAAAGTTAGAATAGACGAATTATTCTCAGATTTCGAATTACATGAGCAGTCCAACTTGGAACCCGAGAGGGGTATAGCCTTGTTTGCAGGTTCAAAGAAGAAGAAAATCGCAAGCAAGCCACCACCAACCGAGGAGGGAGATGAGTCCGAAGAAGAAGTTGACCCGGAGTTGACTACCGAACTAATGAACCTAGCTAGAAGGATAGCCAAGGGACGAAAGCGAACCACGACTCGACCCAACCAAGGTAAGCCTAAAAGTTCTAATATTAGGTGTTATGAGTGTAACAGGTTTGGACATATCAAGTCCGAGTGCCCCAAGCTCAACCACCAAGCACCTAAGCACAAGAAGGCCCTCAACGCGACATGGGAAGAAGCGTCATCCGAAGAAGACGAAGACCACGTCTTCATGGAGAAATCGATTGAGTCAGACACGGAGACCGAACCTGAACTTGAGTCAGAACCTGAGGATGACTCGGACTACGAAGCTACCTTCAAGTCAAGCCACGGATACGCATCCGGTTCAAAAGATACCCTTAAAGTGAGTCGAACTTTATTTAATACTTTACATAATACGGTTAGTTTTTTGTCTAGGAAATTAGTTAAGTCCGAGTCCAAGGTCGAGACCCTGGTTGAGGAGGTCAAACTCCTCAAACACAAGGTCTCCCTAACCTCTTCGACTAGTCAAGTTCGAGAAGAGGACCCAACTCGAGTTGAAAAGCTCGAAGTTGAGAACTCTCTCTTGAAAAGTTAAGTTGAAGATCTTAGGAACACGTTGGAAAGGTTCACTTCGGGATCCAAAGGACTTGACCTCCTACTTGGATATCAAAGGGCTGTGTACAACAAGGCTGGACTAGGGTTTAACTCAAACACGACTAATAGGTTGTATATGTCGATTGTAAGTCGACATAGGAAACATGTCCAAGCATGGGTCCCTAAGAACTTTTTGATTTCAACTCTAGGATCCAACCCGTACTGGGTTCCCAAGGACCAAATCCACTATGTGGATAGACCGAACCGATTCAACGGTCTAGGGGGAGCCAGTACAAAACATGTTTGTGCTTTAACTTAGAAATTGCATGCTTAGAATTTTTTTTAAAACTTGTGAACTCACTTAGAACACGTACATAACCAACTAAAATCCTTCGAAAAGATTGAGCCTCGGGGAGCCTCTTTTCAAAAATAACCAGTTAGACTAGGAAATAGTCTTAGGTGAGTCAAGTCATCATTTTCTTGAAAATGGCTTTGTCTAAGGAAGTGGTCGATGATCCGATAAAAGAAGGCCCCTGTGCCTCGCCACAACCTGGAAGCCATGATCTTGAAAAGGTAAACTTGACAAGCCTAGGGTCAAATCCAAATCTAATATAAAATTACTTGAACCTAAATGCACTTAATCAACTTAATTGGAAGTCATCTCACAAAAAACACATAAGTATAACATGTTTGATCATATAGACACAGGTGAGATGACCTATGTTTAACAACTTACAACCAATTTTTTTTTAAAAAAAATCTAACATCCAATCCAACCACCTTGTGTGTAGGATCAATGGATGTTGGACAGCGGTTGCTCCCGACACATGACCGGGGATCAACTCAAATTCACGAAGCTTTTATTCAAACGACAAGGATCGGTAGCCTTTGGGAATAACGACAAGCTCAAAATCATCGGATCAGGTGATATCGAGCTTAACTCGAATTTTGTTATTAAAAATGTATTACTTGTAGAGAATTTTGAATATAACCTGCTTAGCGTAAGCCAATTATGTGACAATAACTATAAGGTCGTATTTTTAGAAAATGAATGTGTAATTAAAACAAATAAAACAGCTAAAACAATACTCAAAGGAACTAGGACAAATAACATTTATACAATTAACTTAATCAAATCCTCAGCCAAATGTCTTATGACACAGGAAGAGGAATCATGGTTGTGGCACCGACGACTCGGTCACTCGCACCCAAGACTCATCCACAAGATGAGTCAGAGTGGCTTAGTCAGAGGCTTACCCAACCTCAACAATTTGGTTAATAAAATTTGTAATGCTTGTCAACAAGGAAAACAACCTAGGACACAACACAAGTTAACTAACCAAGAACGAACCTCAAGTGTACTTGAGCTCCTGCATATGGATCTATTCGATTCACATGGAGCCAAGTCACTCAATAGAAGTCAATATTGCTTAGTCATAATTGACTACTACTCCAGGTTTACCTGGGTTAGGTTCATCAAACATAAAAATGATACCCTAGATCAATTAATCAATCTATTCAAATTAATCGAGAATCAAAAAAACCTTAAGGTTAAAAGACTTAGAAGCGATCATGGTAGTGAATTCGAAAATCAAAGGTTCACCGACTTCTGTAACCTAAACGGATACCACCATGAATTCTCTTGCCCTATGACCCCTCAGCAAAATTGCATTTTGGAACAGAAAAACCTAACTCTACAAGAAGCCGCTAGGACCATGTTGAACGAATACGACCTACCCGATAGGTTTTGGGCAGAAGCCGTTAGCACGGCTTGCTATGTCCAGAATAGGATCCTTATGGTAAAGAGGCACCTTAAGACCTCATACAAGATTTATCACAATAAAGTGCCCAACATCAAGTACTTTAGGGTATTTGGATGTAAGGTACATATCTTAAACACTAAGAACCACTTAGGGAAATTCAAATCCAAAACTTCCACCGGAATCTTCTTAGGATACTCAACCACGAGTAGGGCCTATAAGGTATATAACCACGATACCCTTAAAGTCGAAGAGACTATTAATGTAGTGTTCGATGAAGTACCCGAACCTACAAAACCCTTAATGACCCCAAGTGTTGAGCCCACTGATACCAAACTCATCTCCGACCCTGAGATCGAGTCTAATCCACATCAACCAACTTCTCTTGTCGATCAAGTGACAAGTGATCCGAGTCAAACTAGTGTTCAACCAAGTCACCCCATTGATCAAGCATTAGGTGACACAAACCCAACCCAATCTAGGATTCAGACTAACCACCCTATCGATCAAGTGATAGGAGATCCTAATCTGGGAGTTCGAACTAGAGCATCCTATAGGAACCTTAGTCAAATTTCCTTAATTTCAAAGATAGAACCCAAATCAATTGAACAAGCTCTTCTTGATCCCGATTGGATTATTGCAATGCAAGAAGAGCTAGCTCAATTTACTAGGAATGAAGTGTGGGAGTTAGTACCACCACCTAAAGACAAAACGATAATTGGAACAAGGTGGGTGTTTCGAAATAAGATTGATGATAAAGGTGAAGTAGTTAGAAACAAGGCTAGGTTAGTCGCCAAAGGGTTTAGTCAAGTCGAAGGATTAGATTACGATGAAACCTATGCCCCAGTAGCTATACTCGAATCCATTCGAATGTTGCTAGCTTATGCCGCACATCGAGGATTTAATCTATTTCAAATAGATGTTAAGTCGCCATTCCTAAATGGATACATTAAAGAAGAAGTTTATGTTAGCCTGGATTCAAAAATCTAGATAAACCCGACCATATTCTAAAACTTAAGAAATCTCTCTATGGACTTAAACAAGCTCCTCGAGCTTGGTACGAGAGACTTTCAATCCATCTTAAGTCAAAAGGGTTTAACCAAGGCTTAGTTGACCCAACTCTCTTCGTAAAAACCTTAGGTAAAGAAATATTCATAGCTCAAATTTACGTAGACGATATAATTTTTGGAACCTCTAACTCAGCCTTACTAAACGAGTTCGTTTCACTCATGGAAAGTGAGTTCAAAATGAACTTGGTAGGCGAGTTAAGTTTCTTTTTAGGTCTACAAATTAAACAAACTAAGGATGGTATATACCTATATCAACAAAAATACACTAAGGAGTTAATTAAAAGATTTGGAATGCAAGATGCTAAGATAATAAACACCCCAATGGCGATTAATGTTAACATAGGAGAAGACCTAGAAAGTAAGTCCATTGACTTAAAGTACTATAGGAGCGCGATAGGAAGTCTCCTATACTTAACTGTGAGTCGACCCGACATCCTATTCGAGTAAGTATGTGCGCCAGGTTTCAAACCTGTGCCAAGGAGTCTCACCTAACTCTAGTCAAGCGTATCCTTAGATATCTAAAGGGTACACTTAATGTCGGTATTTGGTATCCTAGATCTACCGATCTACCGAGTTCGAACTAACTGGCTACTCCGATTCGGACTATGCCGGTAGTAAGCTCGATAGAAAGAGTACGAGTGGTTGTTGTCAACTTCTCGGCTCGAGTCTAGTGAGTTGGTGCAGTAGGAAGCAACACTGTGTTGCCTTATCTACCACCGAAGCCGAATACATCGCGATGGGTGAGTGTGTCAATCAACTTCTTTGGATGAAGCACACCCTCCGTGACTTTAAGTTAGACTTTACGAATACTAAACTTCACGTAGATAACATTAGTTCAATTAATCTTACTAAGAATCCAATATGTCACTCTAGGACCAAACATATAGAGGTCAAACACCATTTCATTCGAGAACATGTGGCCAACGGAGCCATACAACTCGAATACATCGAATCAAAGTCTAACTTAGCAGACCTATTTACTAAACCCCTACCCGAAGCCGAATTTAGTCTATTAAGATGAAAATTGGGCATGTGCATAGTAGAATAGGAACTTGCAAATTATATTTTCTTACTACTATTTCTTAATTTTCATTTTTTATGGAACTAGCATAGGACATACCTTAGATATCATGCACCTATAGATTTAAGGAGCCAGTACATCTCACAACACATAGGACTAATGTGTTTGTGTACTTAGCCACGTAGATGGGCGTGAGATGTTAGGACCTTACTCCTGGTTCCAGATGTAGAGCTAGTGCATCGCTATGAACCACAGAGTATAATCATACATACTAACCGACTCTGACCAGGACTGGTTGATCCTTCATATCAATCAAGCCAAATATGAGTCGAACATTTTATAGATGAACTTATTTTCAGTATATTATTTTCAAAATAATGTGGAACATCCTTGGACTTTAAGATTAAATCTTATTCCACACACACCCTCACTCTTTTCGATAAATGGCAAAAGGGGGAGAAAAAGGCCAAAGTTAAGGGATCAAGGCCAAAGTTAAGGGATCATTTTTTTTATGGCTTACTTAACTTTAAGTTAACAAAACAAGTTAAGGGAACTCTTAACTTAACTTTTAGTTAACGAGAAAAAGGCCAAAGTTAAGGGATCAATTTTTTTATGGCCAAGGCTTACTTAACTTTAAGTTAACAAAACAAGTTAAGGGAACTCTTAACTTAAACACATTTAGTTAACTTGTTTTCGTCAACAATACAAAAAAAATTAATAAATAGTAATTAACTCTAAGTTAACTTGTTAACAAAATGGAAGTAAAGGCCAAGGTTAAGAAATCAATTTTTTGATTTCTTAACTTAAAACTTATTTTAAACACATTTTTTTTAGTAGCAAATATCAAGGGGGAGAGTTAAAACTCTTTCTCAAGTACTCACCCTCGGTCAAGGGGGAGGATTCCTCAAGGGGGAGCACTTGAAAAAGAGTTATTATATACTCCTACACATTCATGCATATCTCTTGCTCATTTTACTTAATGCACTTAATTTGTCTTTCTTAACTTTGTATGTGGGTTTGCCATAAATCAAAAAGGGGGAGATTGTTGGTGCAGTAGGCACCTAAGTCAAACCTGAGTTTTGATTTTAGCAAACGATACAAAGTTAAGCTCATGTTGTTATCTCACGAGCTGAATCGAGTGTGCAGAAGATTGCTATAGCTGGAGCTGAAGGCTAGCGACACCCAGAGGAAGCCACGGTGGTCGGGCGACACTCGAGTGACTTTGGAGGGAGCTGAAGGAATCGAGTGGAAGGCCGGAAGCAAAAGCGACATGGTAAGTATCGAGGTAAGCTCGTGTGTGCGAGCGTAAGTGAGGTCGTATCCTCCTTACGGGGATGGTCTTAAGCGTAGATCCGACCAAAGACATCCCATCGATGGTCTAGGTCGAGATCGGACGGTCGAAGGCCGTTGAAATAATGTTTTCTTTAAGCTAACTTTGCCTTGCAGTAAGCATCAGTCGACTGCCAGCTTGGAGGACTCGACTGCCGTCAATCAGTCGACTGCCGGAGGTCAGCAATCGACTGATGCTGCCATCAGTCGACTGATGGTCAATGATCAGATTCGAGGAGTCAAGGCTTATCACCCCATTTCAAGGAGATTGGTGCTCAATTGTGATTGGCTAGGGTTCCTCTCGAAAAGGGGCTCAAAGGCTATAAAAGGAGGGCCAAACCTAGGGTTTTCTTCATCATTCTAAAGCTTCCAAAAGCCTCCGCCAAGCTACAACTTTTCGACCACGAAGTGCTTTCTCTCCGACGTCTAGGTCTTAAATTCTCTCTTATTGTAACGTCGGTTTTAGTTTTTATTTAAGTTCATTTCTTTTCGGAGCTTTTATCGTATACGAGGAGAGGGGGAGTGTCCCTCTACCTCAAGATTTTTCCTTCTTGTATCGATTAACTCCTACCTCCAACGAGGAGGAGTTCCTTTAGTGCTTTTGCCCTCCGTACGTGGTCAAGGACCACTAGGGCCTTGGAGTAGTAGCCGAAGGCTACGAAACAAGTAAAACTTCATTGTCTCCTTTTACCTTACATTTCCGCTGCAATTAATTATCTCTCGAGTTTTAACGAACGAAAAGAAAAGGAAAAGTTTTTTCGCTATTCACCCCCCCTCTAGCGAACCACATCGATCCAACAACGCTTACCATGGAGTTTGGCGACACAATTGTTCAGTTCAGTGTTCTAGATGCAATGAGATATCCCACTGAGGATCATTCACTTTTGAGCATTGACGTGCTGAATGAGTTAGATTGCAAGGAGGCTGTGCTTTTTGACACAGATCCGATGGGAAGGTTTGACAGTGCAAATATTTCATTGGGAGACATTGGTTGCGATGCAGGTGAAGCAGAGGATGATGTTGGTGGCTTAGATTTAGTCTGTGAGGCTATTTTTGCCAAGGAAACAGAGCTATCTACAGAGGAAGCAGATTTTGAAAAATCGCTTCCAAGGATTATTTAGCCACTGAGAATGGAATTGAAAGCATTGCTTGAGCACCTTATGTATGCCTACTTAGGTGAAGACGAGCAGAGATCGATAATTATTGCTAGAGATCTTGAGCCAGAATAGGAGAAGCGTCTATTAGATCTTCTTAGGCAACATCAGAAATCTATTGGTATTAGCCCTACTTTGTGTATGCACCGGATTTTCTTGGAGGACGGAATGAAGCCAATGAGGCAGCCACAACGTAGACTGAACCCACTTATATCAAAGGTTGTCAAGACAGAGATAACTAAGCTCCTTCAGGCTGGTATCATATATACCATTTTTGACAATTAGTGGGTTAGTCCCATGCATGTGGTGCCAAAGAAGTCCGGTATCACAGTGGTAGCAAACCGTCACGATGAGATGATCCCCACACGACCACAGAATGCATGGAGAGTCTGCATTGATTATCGCAAGCTGAACCAAGCCACCAGGAAAGATCACTACCCCCTGCCATTTGTTGATCAGATGTTGGAGAGGCTGGTTGGGAAGTCCTATTATTGTTTCTTGGATGGCTACATAGGCTACTTTCAGATTCCCATAGCACCAGAGGATCAAGAAAAGACTACCTTCACGTGCCCATTCGAGACTTTCGCATATTGACGTATGCCATTTGGGCTCTGCAACGCTCCAGGTACCTTCCAACAATGTATGGTAAGCATTTCTTCTGATCTATTAGAGCATTGCATGGAAGTTTTCATGGATGATTTCACTGTATATGGCACCTCATTTGATACTTGTTTGGACAGTTTGTCATGAGTCTTGCATAGGTGTATAGAGACTGACTTGGTATTGAATTTTGAAAAATGACATTTCATGGTTACACATGGCATAGTCTTAGGTCATATAGTCTCTAGAAAGGGTATTGAAGTAGATCCTGCAAAAATTGATACTATTTATTTGCTATCTTACCCCACATACATGCGGGCAGTGCATTCTTTTCTTGGACATGCAGGTTTCTGAAGGTAGGAAACTTCGCTTCCCACTTCAACTCGGTTGCTTGTTCATGGCAATCCCGTCTTCGTCCCTGGATTAAAAAAAATAATCCATGACAATTAGGGATTACCCAAGCTACCGTTTCATCATCGTGCTATTCGATTAGAGTGGTTACTTGAACAAACTTGTTATTTAAGGAACCAACCTCTATTCTACGATTAGCCGTGGAATAGACGATGTACGGATCGCCGGTTTTTATGTTTGTATTCGGGGTCCAAGTAAATTAGCCACATAACAAAACATACAACATGTATAAAATAAGAAAAGATCATAAGCAAGCATTATACCTCTTGTTTATCTCAAGATCTTCTATCGTATGTCCTATCCTCCTCTTGGACATTGTGTGGGCAACGGTCCTCCAAGAGATGAAGCCTCCTAGATCACGAACTTCTTTCCTTGCTCGCTCCGAACAAGAGGAAGTATAGAAACGAAACTCTTCTCTTATTTAGGACCAACCATCAAGCTCCAAGCTTGATGCTTACCGCTGGCCCAAAGAGAGGTGTAAGGAATGGATGCCGACCAAGAGCCCCAAGGAACAACCTTAACCCTTGTTTCCACCGGCCAAGGAGAAGAGGAAGGGTGTTGGGACGCCGACCAAGGATGAGAGCAAGAAGGAAGGCGCCGACCAAAACCCTAGGAAGGAGAGAAAGCCTTGCCGCCCAAGGAGGATAGGAAACCCTAGCCGCCCAAAACCCTAATCCCCTCTTCAATGTGTTGCCGCCCAACCCTTATGCATCCTTTTATAGAGCTAGGCTTAAGCCTCCTTTTAATCTCCACCTTCGGTTCTAGGGATTTAATCTCAACCGTCGGATCTAGAGAATTAATCTCAACCGTCGGGTCTAAAGATTTAATCTCCACCGTCAGATCTAGAGTTTCATCTTCCATCATCGGATCTAGGCTCCATGAGGTTTTTAATAGGCTACAATAGGGACCATGAGGAGGAGTTGGATCTTGGCCACCCAATGGATCAAGAACACATAAAGTCCGATCCATTAATGATAATCCATTCCACTAGAGGATTATCATTGATCTACCTCACCAACCCACATAAGTTAATATGGGCTCCATATATTATTTGTACATTTATCTCCCCGTGTTTAGGATTTCGAATGTCCGTCGATTAATTAATTTACTGACAATTAATTAATCAACATCTAACTCCATGAGTAGTACCACTCAACCTTATCATCATGTCGGACCAAGTCCACCTGCAGGGTTTACATGATGAACCTTATGAGCTCCTCAAGGGGACATCATCGTCTTAATATATAGGACACGGTTTCCTCCTATAATCAATGACACACCATATTAATAATATCATTTTCCAACTTACCGAGCCTATCGATTTACTCTATAAATCTTGCCCATTGGTAAATCAAAGAAATGAATACTAAGTATATGTGCCCGTTATTATATCGGGATTAAGAGAATGTACAATATAATATCTGAGGTCCAATTCGATTATATAGTCAGCAATAAATCGAATCACCTCTAAGTCGATCCTACTCAATACACACAAAGTGTACTAGTGTAATTCTATGGTCAAGACAAACCAATACCAAATCACACTACAACCATTCCAATGGTTTGTCCATAACCATCTCGGTTGTGAGCTTTTACTTATACTTTATAAGGAACTGTTAACATGATCTCCCATGTGACACTACACACCATGTTATCTACAATGTAATGTATTAAACAATATGCATAACCATAAATATGCAAACAATGATCATATGACTCTTATTTCAAAATAAAGATGTTCATACAAAAGATAGACTTTTCAGTATACATCCCAACAATTTCTATAGGCGGTTCATCAGAAATTTCAATAAGATTGCCCTTCCATTGTCCAGATTGCTACAAAAAGATGTGGAATTCCATTTTGATCAACAATGTAAGGATGCATTTGACCAGTCGAAGAGTGCTCTTACCTCAACTCCGATTATCCAGCCACCGAATTGGACTTTGCCATTTGAGGTGATGTGTGATGCCTCAAATCATGTAGTAGGAGCAGTTCTAGCTCAGAGAGTGGGTGGAGCAATTCATGTCATATGCTATGCATGAAAGACTCTGGATTCCACACAAGCCAACTACACGACAACAGAAAAAGAATTTTTACCTATTGTTTTTTGCTTTAGATAAATTTCGATCTTATCTTTTATTTTCTCATGTGATTGTTTTTTTTTTATCATGCAGCTCTTAGGTACCTACTAAAGAAGAAAGATGCAAAGCCAAGATTGATATGATGGATGCTTCTGCTCCAAGAATTCGACGTCGAGATACGCGATAGGAGTGGTAGGGAGAACTTGGTAGCTAATCACTTGAGCAGGATTGAGAGAGAGGCGGACCCTATACCGATCAGAGATTCATTTCCTGAGGAGCATCTTTTACAGCTGCAGGGTAAGATGCCATGGTACGCTAATCTTGTTAACTATTTGGTTGCTCGTGTTTTTCCTACACAATTCTCTAAGGCCCAATGTGCAAAACTAAAAAGTGATGCAAAATATTATGTGTGGGATGATCCTTATTTGTGGAAATTTTGTAGTGACCAAGTAGTTAGGAGATGCATTCCTGATGATGAGTTTCACTCTGTACTTTCCTTTTGTCATTCACTTGCATGTGGGGGTCATTTCGGTCCCCAACGTACAACTAGGAAAGTATTAAATGCAGGATTATATTGGCCTACTTTATTTCGGGATGCATCATCATTTTTCAAAACTTGTGATCATTGTCAACGGATAGGGACTTTAGGCAAGAGGAATGAAATGCCCCAACAACCAATTTTGTTTTGTGAAATTTTTAATGTGTGGAGTATTAATTTTATGGGTCCTTTTCCTAGTTCATCCGACTTTATTTGCATCCTGCTAGCTGTTGATTATGTTTCTAAATGGGTGGAGGCTATCCCCACTAGGACTGATGATGCTGCAGTTGTTGTAGATTTTGTCAGGTTATAAATATTTTGCAGGTTTGGGGTACCCAGGGCGATCATCAGCGATCAAGGGTCCCACCTTTTCAACTGACACTTGAAGGCACTCTTGAGTAGCTATGATGTAGTACATAAGGTGTCCACCCCATATCACCCTCAGACAAATGGTTTGGCTGAAATTTCAAATAGGGAGATTTAATTAATTCTGGAGAAGACAGTACGCCCGAATAGGAAGGATTGGAGCAAAAGATTGATCGATGCATTATGGGCCTACCATACTGCTTACAAGACTCCAATTGGGATGTCTCCCTATCCGATTGTATTTGGAAAGGCTTGTCATTTACCAGTGGAGGTGGAACACAAAGCATATTGGGCCGTGAAAGCGCGCAATATAAGTTTGGAAGAAGCTAGTTGCAAAAGAAAATTGCAATTGCAAGAATTGGAGGAATTGAGATTGGAAGCGTATGAGAACTCTCACACCTACAAAGAAAAGACCAAGGCCTTCCATGACAAACATATTCTACGCAAGAACTTTCATGCTGAAGAAAAGGTGTTATTGTACAATTTCAAATTCAAATGGTCTGCAGGTAAGTTGAAGTCTAAATGGGAAGGTCCGTTCAATATTATTAATGTTTCCCTGTATGGTGTCATTGAGATACAGGATCCTACTTTGGGAAAAACATTCAAAGTCAATGGGCACAGACTCAAACAATTTCATGAAAGCCTACAAGGAATAATGGAGGAGGTGGCGATGTTTACCGATGCCATCTACCCGACTTGAGGGGAGTTTGTTCCTTTACACTTCTTTCTTTCTGTACATACGCACTTTCCTTTCATAGTCTATTCTGCAGTTTTGTTTCTTTCGTGAGTTGTGAATAATTGATTCTTGGGTTTTATCAGATATCGAGTTCAATTTCGTGAGCATTCTTCACCGAGACTTTGATGTCATAAAAGCTAGTTAAGTTTGGTTGTCAGACTTGGAGATTGATTGGACATGATTGATTGTAGTGATTGCATTTGGTTACTTGTGTGGTGTTGAATTTAATTGTGATAGATTAATCTTGATTATTTCATATACCCAGTGAGGATTTGAGCCTTCATGATTATTATTCTCCTTGTATGTGGGTAGCACTCATGCTTGTTAACACTTTATAACTTGCTTTTCTCCTTATTGAGATCACATTACCATATGTTGCATGATTATGATGAAGGCCATTTTGTTATTCCTTATTGATACTCTTGTTGATACATGTGCTCTTAATGAATATACTCTTCCATGTAGATAGACATTACTTGTCCTTTTTCATTTCTCCTTCTGCTATGACATGTCTTGTTATTCTTTTCGTTGTTGAGACATTTGAACTATATCATGTTGTATCTATTGCCCGAGATGGTTAAATTTATGTGTGGGGGAGGAAATGATTGGGAGAGTCATAGTTGAGGATTTATTGTAGAAAGGCTAGATTTAAATAGTGCATGAGTGAACCATGCTTGATCACCATGGTTGGACCATGTCTTATTTGCCTATGAGTGTTTATTTGCATTGAAAGACCATTAAGAAAAGAGCACGTCATTGTAAAAAAAAAATATTGATTCAAATTGGAAAAAAAAGGAAGAATAATTCTTGATGATAGGGCGACAATAATAATAATAATAATAATAAAAGAAAAAAAAAGAATAAAAAAAAGTGGATATTTTTAGATGACGTGCTATTTTCTTGAATGGAGAATGTTTCTTGTTGATGAGCTTTATTTCTTTCTTTCTTTCTTGCATGAGATGGACAAGTGTGTGCTTCTTGTGGACAAACATGAAAATGTGGAGAACGATAAAGGTTGTAGTTTTGAGAATGGAAAGAGACGTGTATGGGCATTGTTTCATTGAATGCAACATGATAGAGTTTCAATTGCCACTTGTCTTTATTGCTTTCTATTCCTATATTTGGTGTCATTCTTATATCTTGTGATTGTTCTTCATTGCAATTCTTGAAAGTCCTTCTGAATCATGCATTCATATGGTTGAAGTGGTGGAGAGTAGGAAATAAGCAAGCATATATTAGTGTAACATCTTGAGTAGCTTTGAGTGAGCTCTACCTTTTCAATGCTTATGAGAATGAGAGCTACCTTTATTGATTCGGTAAGGTTTAACATTCTTTGTCTATTTAGGATTTATTGAAGCCACCATACTTGTTAACTAATGCAAGAACTCAGTGCATGAATGTCGTGATTTTTGTGGATTGACAACCCTAAGTAACTATCTTTTTCGATTTTTATGATATCAGGAGGAATTGCTTGGGGAAAATGGATTTGATTATTCATCATTTTTGATACTTGCTCAAGACTTGCAAGAATAAGTGTGGGGGAATTTGATAGCTTAATTTTTATTGAGCTATTTTTACTTATGGATTCGACATTTTGGGCCCTTAGATGGAGTAATTATTACTATTCAGTATGTTTTTGCATTTTGAGTCTATTTGTGATTGATTGCGTTAATTCCTATAATTTCAGTTTTTTTCACGAGTTGTATGTGATTTTTTAGGAAACATGGAAAAGGGCCTAATTGAAGCGATCGCAACCATAGATCCAGATTAAATCAATCGCAGCCATCGGATTTACTTGATCAGCCTACTTAGGGAGAGATTAATTGGATTTATTAAAACCTAGGTCTAAATGAATGGCTGAGATGGAAAGGCATTGGATCGAACGGCTAGGGAAATTGACTTAAAGAAATCAACATTTTCCCATTCCCTTCTCATCGCGCGACGCACAGAGCCCTTCCATCGCGACGCCGCCGGTCTTCGTCCACTCGTGAGCGGAGGGAGTAGGAGCTGGGATCGTAGTTGCTGCTCGCCGAAGTTAGTCATTGCCGATCATCTTCCTATCAAGAGCCCACGCACCGCTTCCACAATCTTCCACAACCACCTTCTTTGTTGGATCCGACGAAGAGACCATTTCATCCGAAATTGCCAATGAGTTTTCCACACCACAGCTGATTGACCTCTCCTATGGATTCACGGAGGAGTCAGCCTCGATGACAGTCTTCTGGCTTCACTGGATTCACGAGGACAAGAAGACATCATCGATTTCTAGATTTGGAAGTTGTAGCATCTGCATCATCCTTTCGCTCCGGAGATTCGATTGAGCTCCGTCAAACTCGTTGGCATTTTCTGCTCATGATTCGGGCATATATTGTTGGGGAGATTGTTTAATTACTGTTTCATTCATTGAGTTGTTAGCTGTCAATTCCTCTATTTGATTTTGATTGAATTATTAGTTATGTGGTTGTTTAGTTAACTTGCATTTATATTGTTCGATGAATTGCTGCTTAGAATAGTTTGTCCTATTTACTTTCAATTTTCAATTGTTGAATGCAGAATTTATCTTCATTGTTATGGTTATCTCCTTAATTCCTGTTTCTAGTGTAGTTGTGTAATCTTCAAAGCTAAACCCCATCTTATTATGAAAAACCTTAACTCTAGCATTGACTTACACCGTACCTTCCTTGGGAGACGATCTGGGCCTTTCCCTGTGTTATTTAGACATAGAGAGGGTTTGGTAATTAAATTGTTAGGCTTTTCACCTGTCACATGCCACAACATAATGGTGTGGCTGAAACCTTTTGACATGGTTAGGTCAATGATTCAACATCCAAGTCTTGCAAAAACCTTTTGGAGTTATGCACTTGAGACCGTTGTTTACTTGTTAAATAGAGTCCCAACTAAGGCAATTTCTACTACTCCATATGAGATGTGGAATAGTAGAAAACCTCATTTATCTTATTTGAAGATATGGGGTTGTCTTGCTTATGTGAAGAGGATAGTATTAGACAAGCTGGAGGCTATGTCTGATAGGTGTCTATTTGTTGGTTACCCTAAGGAAATGAGGGGTTACCAATTCTATCATCCTTTGGAATAAAAGGTGTTTGTTTCAAGACATGTTGTATTCCTAGAAAAGGAGTTTCTCTTACAAGAAAATAGTGGGAGTGAGATTGAACTAAGCGTAGTTCAAGAGACTCCGATAGACACAGAAGAGATGCCTAGTCAAGAACCACAGCTGATTACTCATTTAGATGAGGTAATAGCTGAACATGATAATACACCACTTTCTCGTAGATCTAGTAGGACACGTAGGATTCCTTGGAGATATGAATTTCTCATAAGTGAATCTTATGACGTGTTGCTTATAGAAGATGAGGAAACCACTAGTTACGAAGAGGCACTGAAAAGTTCAGACAGGGATAGGTGGCTTATAGCCATGAAATCAGAAATAGATTCCATGTATGAAAACCAAGTTTGGAACTTGGTAGACCCACCCAAAGGCATAACGCCTAAAGGGTGTAAGTGAGTTTTCAAGAAGAAAATTGACATGGATGGTAATGTTATTACCTATAAAGCTAGATTAGTGGCAAAAGGTTATCGTCAAAGACAAGGTGTTGACTATGACGAAACCCTTTCACTAGAAGCTATGCTTAAATCCATTTGGATAGTCCTAGCCATAGTGTCTCATTTTGATTATGAGATATGACAGATGGATGTGAAAACAACATTCATTAACGGGAACCTGTTTGAGGATGTATATATGAAACAACCTAAGGGTTTCACATCCATCGACAAGAACAAAGTATGCAAGCTTCAACGATCTATTTATGGATTGAAGCAAGCATCTAGGAGTTGGAATATCCGTTTTGATGAGACAATCAAATAGTTTGATTTCTCACAAAATCCTGAGGAACCCTGTGTGTATAAGAAGGCTATTGGGAGTGCGATCGTGTTCCTAGTATTGTATATCGATGACATATTAATCATAGGAAACGATGTTCCTATTTTGCAAACAGTCAAGGTCTGATTATCCAAAATGTTCTCCATGAAAGACATGGGAGAAGCAACCTATATTTTGGGTATTAAGATATATAGAGATAGATCGAATCGGTTGCTTGGTCTTTCGCAATCTACATACATAGACAAAATGCTAAAATGGTTTAGCATGGAAGAATCTAAGAAAAGTTTTATTCCCATGAGGCATGAGATTCACCTTTCGAAGTCTATGTCTCTGCGCACTGAAGACGAGAGGATTCACATGAGTCAGATCTCATATGCGTCAGCTATAGGATCGATCATGTATGCTATATTATGTAAGAGGCCTGATGTATCGTACGCTTTGAGCATTACGAGTAGATAGCAGTCGGATCCTAGTATGGACCATTGGGTGGTTATCAAGACAATCCTTAAGTACTTGAGAAGGACTAAGGATTTGTTCTTGGTATATGGAGGAGGTGATATGGTTGTAAGTGTGTATATTGATGCTAGCTTCCAGACAGATAAGGATGATTCCAAATCTCAGTCTGGATACATATTCATCTTGAATGGAGGTGCGCTGAGTTGGAAAAGTTTTGAGCAAGACATCGTTGCTGATTCTACTATGGAGGCAGAGTACATTGGATCTTCTGAAGAAGCAAAGGAGGCAGTCTGGATCAAGAAGTTCATTACTAAACTTGGAGTTGTTCCGAGCATTGTTGAAGCATTACTGGTTTACTGTGACAACAATGGTGCTATTGCATAAGCGAAGGAACTACTGTCTCGTAAGCAATCCAAGCACGTACTACGCCATTACCATATGATCAGAGAGATCATAGGTAGAAGAGACATACAAATAGATAAAGTTCCCACCGATAGGAATCTAGTCGATCCCTTAACAAAGCCTCTTCCCAAATAAAAGTTCGAGAGTCATATAGAGGCCTATGGTATTAGATACCAAGGCGATTGACTGTAGGCCAAGTAGGAGTTTGATTTAATTGAGAGGTGTCTTAAGGCAATCGCCTTAGAAGTTTTTACTAAAATTCACTATTTGAGTATAAATTATTTATGTATTTGATTGGATTTTAAACTCATGTACTGAAGTCCACAATACGATGCTTAGCATGAAAGAAATTGTGATTGGATCACAATTAGTGGGTATCTTATCATTTGTAATCATGTAAGTATTAAAACTATTCCTAGTCAATGAATTGATGAGATTGGACATCATCAATTATGTGAGACTAGAACATGTTATGCTCCTTAGTTTAGCTAAGCATTCGATACTCATTGAATTGAAGCATAGGGATGCTGAGAGTGAACATGTGGATGTTAGTTATGGTAACTAATTTATTGGAGTGACCTGCTATGAGACTTCATATGGTTCTATATATCATTGAAGATCTCATTGCAGCTTAAGTACGAGCTTCCTTAGACTTGAGGAATTCAAGTCACCTTGATTATGACACCTTATACTTTGGCTTCTTCGCAACCATCTACAT
Organism: Wurfbainia villosa; assembly: GCA_025175895.1. Lineage (NCBI taxonomy): Eukaryota > Viridiplantae > Streptophyta > Magnoliopsida > Zingiberales > Zingiberaceae > Wurfbainia > Wurfbainia villosa. The sequence goes on from CM045997.1 coordinate 62,958,065, forward strand.
AGTAGGTCTAACACTGGGATGATTGGGTATGAGCCAAAGTGATCGAAGGTGTTTGAATAACCCATAGATGATTCACCACTCCTGATAAAGGAGATATATACCCTAGGTCTCTTGTCAGGATTTTTACTCAGAAGTCTCTGGCCAGAGAAAACATGTTAAGATGATGGTCTTCTTGGGAACATGAAAGGAGTAACTTGAATCCACAAGATAAGGAAACTAACTTGGGCTAGGTGTGACGTACTCAGCCAAGTGGGGATGAACACATAGACTATGTCCTGAACCATGTGAGTATAGGATGAGTGAAAAGAACAAGACACGAACAACTGTAGTTGCTAAAGGGTTTAGAAACATTCTGGAGTCGATTTAGACTTTCCGGTCAATTTAGGGTCATGATATACTGAGGTGTCACTCATAATCTATTTATAACTAAGGGGTTAATTATGAATGACCAACGTAATCGGGAACCTATTGGGTCGCACGCACTATGGCTGATCTCAAGATGTAAAGCAAATCTGAGAATGAGATTCTCGATGAGAGAGGATATATCCGATTGGACCAGACCAAGGGAGGTGCGAAACGGAGGCTATGGTACCTCCTATGGTCTTGTCGGACTTAGCACGACCATATCACACCTAAATGAAGTCAAACGGACTATACAAAGCCTCACATGACCGTGCCTAACTTGGCACGGGCCGTGCCTGGCTCTGGACAAAAAATGGCCAAAACCTAAGCTGTGCCCAGAAGGACACACGGTTAGTCGTGTGTCCTAGCAGGGTCGTGCCTTTTTGGCACGGTCGACCGTGTGTAAGACACACGACCGTGTCATGTCTCTATCATTTTTGGAGATTTCTCTTATGAAAATTTCCTAGGTTGTTCTTAACTTAATTATGGGATAATTATGGTAATATATGTTCCATTTAAGCCTCCTAAGATGACCTAATCAAGAGATCTATAAATAGATCCCTTGATAATCTTTAGGGATGATGAGTTTTTCTCTTAGGTTTTCCTTGGTAGCCGTCTCTCTCTTCTTCCCTTGTCTTCCTTGGTTGGCTAACACCAATCGAAGACAAAGACTTGCTGCTCTATGAGTTGTCTCAGGTGATCCTGGTGTGGATACTGATAGAGGCAAGATCCGTTGGTCTTGCTTGTGGTTTCGACGGATTCGAAAAAATTTCGAAGGTATAACTTCTCCTTCTTTCTTTTGTGTGTTTACATGTGATTATGGCAAAGCAAGTTTTCCTGGCCCCCAGGGGATATTTGGGATGTAATAAAAATTATTTTATTTTCTTTATTCCATTGCACATGATCCCATAATCTCCAACAGATATCATTGATGCGTGATCTAATCTCCGAAAAATCAAATGTAGAATGATTTGCATCATTCACAAAAGAATGTGGTGAAGTCGTGGGTCGTGGACTAGGAGGACTCCTATGGCTAGTTGGATCTAAGGGCGCCTATGGTGAAGGGGGTGAATGGGTAGAGGTACCCTCTTGAGGAGGGGACTCAACTATCCTATCTAACCGCTAGTTTACGGGGTCAGTAACGGAGGTACGATCGTGGTCAGGGAGCCTAAGAGGTGTCAAGTTCTTCCTCTCAAAGAAAAAAAAATTGCCTTCCCTTGAAATCATCTTCATCGCCATGCATACCCCTAAGTCTAGGCTAGGGCTCCCTTCTACTCTATCCAATTCCCCACAATCGTATCCTAGGGATTTACAAATATGGGTAATCAACCTCCCTAAGATAATCTCCCCTTTAGGTACTTTACCCACTTTGACTAAATGTCTAATAAAATGGGATCCTACGTCTATAGTGTTATTCCCTTGCAACATGCTCCAAAGACATAATAATTCACTCACTCTCATCACTCCATCACTCTATCCTCTTCCAAAAATAGTCCTAGCCATGAAGCGATGGATGTATCAAAAAATTGGATTTTATAATCTAGATGCCTTGGCTCTAGAGGTGTCATAAGTGGTTTCATTAGTTAATTCAAATCAAAATGATCTTGCATTAAAGTCCTTAGGTGTTCTCCTCTCTCCCCCACTAGGTAATCCGAAACACAAATTCCATTGGTGAAGAGTTCATTCATGTTTTTTATTAAATAACCTAAATGTAATCTTCCCCTCTTGACTACCCATCCCCGATAAAATTTCCGCATCCACTGAGCTTAAAAATTCTAATACTACCCTAGGATAGGTTTGGATCCTAATACCTACAAGCTCCTCCCAACCTACATTATAGAATAACCATTGCACATCAATGAGTGAACCTAGGGTTTCAAGGAGAGGTTCGTCTATATACCTAGCTATTGGCCACTATTTGTCGAGTAGAGAGCATATCAAAACAAATTTTATGAGCATCATTATGAAATATAATGCCTAAAGGGGTGTTACCTATTAGTAATATATGAGAGATGTTTTAAGGCAATCGCCTTATGTTCGAACTATTTATATGATAAATGAAGATTCACTATTTGAGTATACATGTTTTCATGTATCTGATTAGATCTTAAACTCATTTACTGAATGCCCACGATACGATTCACAGCATGAGAGAATTTGTGATTGGATCACAACTAGTAAGTATCTCTACATGTGTAATTGTGATGTATTGGAATTATCCCTAGTCGATGAATTAATGGATTTGGACACTATCAAATCTGTCGAGACTAGCACGAGGTATACTCCTTGGTGTATCCAAGCAGCTGATTCTCACTGGCTGGAGACATTGTGATGTCCAGAGTTAATCGTTGATGCTAGTTATGGTAACTAATTCATTGGAGTGACCAGCTGTAAAACTTCATATGGTTCTCTGCATATATAGATATGTCAATGAAGTTCTTACTGCAGCCTAAGTGTGATGTTCCTTTGACTTGCGGTATTCAAGTCATCTTGGTCATGAAGACTTATGCTTTAACATCTTAAGCAAGCATCTCCGAGGAGATGTGGACCCGGGATGATTGGGAATAAGTCGAAGTGATCGAAGGTGTTTGAATAGCCTATAAAGGATTCACCACTCCTTGCGAGGAGATGTATACCCATAGCCTCTCGTTGGATTATTACTAAAGTCTTTGGCCAAAGCATTACATGTTTAGAGTAAGGTACTCTTAGATACATGTGCAGTAACTAGAATCCATAGGATGAGGAAATGATACTTGGGCTAGGTGTGACGTAGTCAACCTAGCAGAGACTGACAATATAGACCATGTCCTGAACCAAGCCTGTATAAGATGCGTGAAGGGAATGAGGCACGATTCATTGTAGCTGCTGAAGGGTTTCAGAGATAGTTCTAGATCAACTGTTGATCTTTCGGTTAATTGGGGATCATGATGTACTACTAGGTGCCACTCATGATCCTTCTATAATTAAGGGTTAATTATAGATGACCAAGATAAACCGAGAACCTATTTGGTCACACGCACAATGAACGTAATCCGAAGGATTTAAAATGAGCTTGAGAATGAGATTCTTAGACCGAGAGAAACTAGATTTGGTTGGACCAAACAAAGAGCGAGCTTGAAATTGTTTCAGTTGCAATGGAAGCATGGATGGGCCATGTCTTATGAAGAGAGGATGGATGAACCAAATTGGTTTGGTTCTAATCCAATGGTGAAGAATAAACCAAAGGGGTTTGGTTTGATTTAAACGAATGAACCAAAGTTGGTTCGGTTCGTTTTAACTTAAAATAGACCAATGCGGTTTGGTTTATTTTAACTTAAGTTATTGGAGCGGGTTAACGGATTTTGATTATGAACCAATAACCGTTAGGAGAATATGTTCTCTATAAAAACATGGCTTAAGGATTTTTCGTGGATAACTTTTGGTGTTGGAAAACCTAGCCACCCTCTCCCTCTCTTCTCCTTGCCGCCGCCCAAGGGTTCAACGCCACCCAGCTTTTTGCCGCCGTCCACCCTTGCTGCCGGCTACTCCTCCGGCGACTCACCTTGGTTTCGGCGACCAAGGGTTGGCCGACCATCCTCTTTGGCCGGCGCAACATCCTCCACCAAGCTGTCCAGTTTTCTGGACAGCTTATTTCCTTCGTGTCGGAGCGTCATTTGGATGACATTTGGAGCTCCGACAGTGGCTACCTTGCTAGGGATTCAATCTCCGGTAATCCTCATAGGTGGAGGAAGAAGGATTTGTCAAACGGTTGACGAATACCTCTCCAGAGAAGCGAGTTTTGGGGACTCATTTTTTAATCCGAATTTTGATTCGGATTGTGATTCTCTCTCGATCACATCGTCTTCGACACGAGGCTAGTGACTTGTACGAAGAAGAGGCTAGTGACTTTGTGAAGTCATCCCGACGATACTCAGTGTGGATACAGATAGAGGCGATTCTAGCGAGAGTTGCTCCGGTTGATGCCTTTCCCACTACACGTGATACGTCAGGTATATGTAGAGTAATTTCCTTTTATTGCAAAATTTGAAACTATGATTATGTCTACACATGTTGTACTATTCATGCATGTGGTGTGTGTGATGTAATAAATTAGATTTATTGCCTTTTATTTCTTCCATTGTGCATATGTTTACGAAACATGTTCGAACACACACTCGTCGCGGTGCCGGAAACCCAACATTACCTTCGTCCGGAGCTTGTTGGTTGCCTCTTCCCCTTACCCTTGGCTTGGTTGGGCCGGATGAAGGAGCTCCATGCCTTGTGCACTTCCTCTTTTCCTGTGGGAAGATTCTTGGATGGGACTAGGGTTGAGGAAGGTCTCTTGGAGATAGGAGAAGAAGGTAGGTGTTGTCTAGGGCAACAAATCCGAAAGGCACTACCGATTTGGGACAAAACACATGGTTCGTGTGCCTTTAAAGAGGCATGACACGACTATGTGAATTTCACATGATCGATCAGGTGTCACTCTGTGTCTGGCGCTTGGAGAATTTCCATAAAAAGACATGACAATGTGGAATTCACACGGCCAGCCATGTGTCTCTTTGGAATTTCTTGATGTGACACACGATCCACAATTTCTTCACATGCCCTGCCATGTCTTATTCTGTCAATGGGGCACAACCATATGACTTTTACATGGTGGCCCATGCCTTGTTCTGTGAACTCCTAAAAATTTCTCTTTCATGCATAGTAAGTCCTACAAACATCTATAAACATAAGAATACAATGATAAGCAAAAACAAAAAATTTAAACTAGCATGAATGAAAGCAAAACTAAAGTAAACTTGGGTTGCCCCCCAAGAAGCACTTATATAAGGTCTTTAGCTCAACCATACTCCCATGTGTCAGATGGGTGTCGGCGGCTCAGTGAATCTCCATTCATCTGTATCGGAATTCCTCTCCTCCAATGGTATCTTAGCTATTCGATAAGAAGAATAGCCTACCGATAGGGGGTTGTCAAACCTCGATAGGTCCAACTGTATGACCTTGCGCTCCACTTCCAAGGAAATTCTATGCTTTTTAAGATGTGAGATTTAGCAGTGGCTAAGAATGGTCTTCCTAGGATCATCAGGGTTTAAGGTTTCTATCCAGTGTCTAAAACAATGAAATCCATAGGTATCAAGAAATTCTCTATAGCCACCGTTACATTTTCCAAAATGCCAATAGGTTTCCTAATCGTGGCATCTTCCTGTCGAAGAGCCATATCAGTCGACTTCATACTATTCAGTCTCATCTCCCTGTAGAATGCATATGGCATCACATTGACGGCCAAACTGAGGTCACACAATGCGATGTCGAAATTGAATCCAAAAATTCTACAGGGTATGATGAAATCGCTTGGGTCGTCGAGCTTAGGTGGAGACTTGACTTTAATTGTTATTGGGCTTTCTAGTGTCAAAATCTCGATTGCAGAGCTCTTGGTACACCTACTTTCTGACTCCACCAATTCCCTTGATGACTCGTCGTGTTCTACTAGGTCTTGGTGCCATTCCATGGCATACACAGTGTTACAATGTTCTATGTGGCTTGGTTTAGATATCCTAGTGAATTCCTCCGTAGCTCGTTATGATGCATTGACTATCTAGGCTACCTTCGTTTCCACCATCTTGGTGTGGCTTGTGAGACCATCAATAGAGGCTTTTAGCTCTTTCAGTACTTCCTCTATTTTCTGATGCCTCTGCTAGAATTCTGCATTAGCTTTGGTCTGTGTGATAATAAAGCCCTCCATCATCTACTCAAGTATGGATTTTGGAAGTTGATGTTGTCCACTATTCTCTTGCCCAAATCCTCCTGATGGCTAGAAATTCCCTGAGTTATTCCTATAGGAGAAATTTGGGTGGTTTCTCTAGCTGAGATTATAAGTATTGGAATACGGATCATTGGGCCTCTGATTGAAATTGCCCACAATGTCAACTTTCTCAATCTGACCTCCTTGGTTATTTTTCTCCCCAGAATAGAACTCTTCTGAATGTCCCACGGATCCACTACCTGCACAACACAAATTACCAGCATTTACTGTACTAGAATTGAAAGAGTCAAATTGTTAGTGTCAGCCCTTAGTGTCAATCATGAGATGATTGATTAAGAATCATATGTATCATACTTCATTAATAAAGGCAAAGTTTAGTTATTATATTTACTTCATGCTTGTGCCTGCTGAATAAATATAATAATGCCCTAGAAAGTAGGTTCTTATCTACAGCATATCAATTGATAGATTTGATTGTGAGAAGCTATGGAGAACACTATTCTTAAATATTCTTAGTCAAGTATTAATATGCAAGGGCAATATTAATGCATTGAGACTAGAATGTATGTCAATTGATGATTTGATCTCACAGGTCATGAATATGTTATATCAAATTAACACATGAGTACATATTAGAGACTATGTACTGAATAGTCCCGCCATGAAAAAGTTTCATGGATCGTTATATGAGTGTCATAAACTTTCTCATGTGACTATTAGTATGAATAGTCCTTAGACCTTAAATCACTACGGTTCCCTACATAAGGAGTTATGTACTATGGTATCATCAAATATCACCCGTAACAGGGTGGACTATAAAGGTGATCACTGGGTATGTAACAAATTATACGGAAGGATGTGAGTGATGTAGATGAGATCTATCCCTCCCATATGACGGGAGTGATATCTTTAGGCCTCTTGATAGAGTGGGACCACGAAATGCATGACCATGCTCAAATGAGTCAATATAAGATATTGAGCTCATTTATTTGAGTGAGTCTACCTGGGGATCAAGAAGAGCATGACACGGTCTATGCCTCATTGATCAATCTAGATATCGAGGATAGAAGGACAAGGTCATACAAGATTGAAGCCACAAAAAGGTTTTGTCGGATCTTGACATTTTCATAACTTGGGTAGCAATGATGCATTGCTAGATGTCACTCATTGCTTATGTGTCTAAAGTGGTTTAGAGACATTGCCAACGTTACGAAAACCTATAGGGTCACACACAAAGAACATGTTTTGGAGATGAGATTCATTTTAGTTTGACTAAATGAACCATTAGTTAATTGAGTGGACTATAATGAGTTGGACCCATTGCTTGGCCAAACTTGAGTTGGACTCAAATTGGTTTAATTTGAGTTAGACTCAAGTGAAACCAATTGAAGAAGGTTAGCATGATTAATGATGATTAATCATGCATGCAAATGGGAGTTGTTGCATGCAAATGGATTAATTCATGCAAATGGAATTTGAGAAGTTTTTCTCAATGTTGCATGTAAATGATTCATGCAAATGGATTAATGCATGCAAATGGAAATAGAGAAGTTGTATGTAAATGGATTAATGCATGCAAATGGATTAATTACATGCAATGGGATTTCATGAGCCCACTCAACGTTTCATGCAATTGGAGGTTATTGCATGCAAATGTGATTAATTGCATGCAATGGGATTTAATGGATGAAAATGAGATAAAAGTTGCACTTCAACGTGAATGAGGATGATGATCTCATTTGGGTGTGTGATCTCATTTTTAGCTAAGCATCTCTTTTTCCCTTCTTCCTTTTTCTTGGCAAAAGTCTTGTGTGGAGAGCCTTTGTATGGTTGCTAGCACAACCAAAGGTTTCATCTCCTTCTTCAAGATAGTGTTCGTGTGGATACTGTAGAGGCGTGGACATTCTGATCGCACTAAGATCCGGCGAACCGTGGACGAGCGGGATACGCAAAGGGCACACATCAAAGGTATACTCTATAGGATATGGTCTTTTTTATCTATACTTTGTATGAGTTTTCTTTCGCATGGATCGCTCATGGGATCCTTTTTCCGCTGTGATTTTATTGTTTATCGCATAGGATTTCCAACACTGGTATCAGAGCCACTTGCAAAAGATCATATAAATAGATCGTCGTAGGTCATTTTATATGTGATAGAAAATTTTGTTTAAGAAGTTTATTATGAGTGCATGGATGATTGTTTGGGTGATTTTGTGCAACAAGATATGCATGTCATATTTGTTGATCGAACAAGCATGTTTGCTATTCGGATATATCACCCAAAATTGCTACGAACAGTGGCAAGAAAGAGTCTCGGGTTCATTATAATTGACTAAGGGCAGCGACTCATTCAAAGAGTCGTTAAAATAAGATTTTGCTCCGAGGTGAAGCCCCTGCAAACCCCGCAAGGGGCGCTGCCCCTTGACCCCGGCCACTAATTGACTAGCGAGATCGTCGTGTCGTAGCGGCTTATAAGTCATGCATAGCATCATAATAAAATCTGCATGTCATAGATCTATGTGAATGATGTATGCCATGGTGCATGTTTATGGCCCTTAACCCCAATGTGATTGTGGTTGTGTTGTGTGTGCATGTTATAATTCATAATACGGCCTGTGAGTCGTGCCTCCCTATTTTTCTAAGTGTAAAATAGATCTAGACTCGAATGTAACTCGAGTATTCTTATTTTGTAATTTACAAAATGATGAGTGGAAAGGCCATTGGAGGATGAAGTTACAAGAAGGATGTTGACGACACATAACAACCAAAGGATGCACTTGGAGAAGATGCTACCCCTAGGTTGACCCATCACTCTTCTCATTGGCTTGAGGAGATCGTAGATTCGGGCCATAACCATGTCACGTTTAAACTTAATTGTTGATATATATTATGCTTATATGTGATGCATGTGATGCTTGTATATGTGATGCATGTGATGCTTGTATATGTGATGCATGCATAGTTAGTTGTCACACAATTAGGTCACTTAATATATGCTTACCAAAGTTTAATACTCACTATTACCTTGTTCAATCATAGCGCATTTGCCAAAGAAAAGTAACTCGATTTACCTCGGTAAAGTGCGATAGGACAATTGTGATGTCCGACTATTAAACCTTGGGTTTGACTTAACTAAGCTCTCTCAATTAGATTGATGAACTTAGAGGCATAGCTCATACGGGACATCTACCTATATTATACAAATCTTGGGCGATTAGCCAAAGCTAACTCAAGATGAGTGGTAATTTAGAAAGATATCTCATGCGATGCGCACAATGAACAAATAATGTTGTTCATATAGATATACAAGAGTTACATTAGATGTAATTGGTACAAGTTACCTACCTAACTTATACGAGTCTTGGGCGATTAGCCAAAGCTATCTCAAGATGCGGTATAATATGGATCTTGTCTCACTTTGTGACCAGTAGGAGAATTATTTAGTTAAAGACCTAATTAAATGATTGAAATATGATACATTTCTGTATTTCTGTATTGTAGATTACCATGTCATCAAATACGTCGAACACACTCTCTCTGCGATCTATCCTTGATAATGATAAGCTCAGTGAGGATAATTTCTTGGACTGGTACAAGAACTTGAGGATATCCCTCAAGCAAGAATGCAAACTATACATCCTAGAGCAGTCCATTCCTGAATCACCCATCCCTACGGGCACTCGTGCTAATAGGGATGCTTATAAGAAGCATCAAGATGATGCACTGGATGTATCATGCCTCATACTTGACACCATAAACTCTGAGCTTCAGAAGCAACATGAGAACATGGATGCCTATGGTATGGTTGAGCATCTGAAACAACTATATCAGGGACAATTAGCAAGGCACGAGAGATACGAAGTGTCAAAGGCCTTGTTTCAATGCAAGATGCAAGAAGGAACCCCCGTAGGCACTCATGTACTCAAGATGATTAGGTACGTTGAGAACCTAGAGAGATTGGGATTTCCATTGGGCCAAGAGATGGTCGCTGACCTTGTTATGCAGTCAATTCTAGAAGGCTACAGTCAATTTATCATGAACTACAACATGAATGAAATTGACAAGCCTTTACCTAAGATGTTGAGCATGTTGTGAACTGCTGAACTTAACCTTAAGAAGGCAAAGCCTAGTACCATTTTGATGGTGAACAAAGGCAAAGGCAAGAAGAAGCCTAAAGGTAAGGGTAAGACCCAAGCCAAAGGCAAAGGCAAGGCAAGTGCATTGAAACCCAAAGGCGGAGTGACTAAGGAGGGAACCTACTTCCATTGTAATGAGACTGGACATTGGAAGAGGAACTGCAAGCTATACCTGGAAGAGGTGAAAAACAAAATAAGTGAGACTTCTGCCTTAGGTATATATGTTATAGAAATCAATTTATCTATCTTGTCTTCTTGTGTATTAGATACCGATTGTGCTTCTCACATTTGTACAAATGTGCAGGGCCTTCAAAAGACTAGATCATTGACGAAGGGTGAAGTGGACCTATGGGTAGGCAATGGAGCAAAAGTTGCCACCATCACTGTAGGGGCATATTCTTTATATTTGCCCACTGGGCTTATCTTAGAATTAGAAGACTGTTGTTATGTGATTGCCTTGACTAAAAACATTATCTCTGTTTCTTTTTTAGCCAAGAAAGGTTTCTCATTTGTAATAAAGGACAAGTGTTGTTCCGTTTATTTAAATGATATTTTTTTTATAGTGCACACCTTGTGAATGATCTCTATCTTCTAGATCTTGAAACCCCAGTCTATAACATAAATACCAAATGGTTCATATCTAATGATCTGAACCAAACATATCTCTGACACTGTTGCCTGGGTCACGTAAATGAGAGTCACATATCCCAGCTCCATAAGGATGGATTATTGGACTCATTTGTTTTTGAATCATATGAGATATACGAATCTTGTCTTCTAGGCAAGATGACCAAGACTCCATTTAGTGGACATAGCAAATGAACTACTAATTTATTAGAACTCATACATTCCGATGTATGTGGGCCTTTCAATGTAGCAGCTAGAGGAGGCTATCAGTACTTCATTACTTTTACTAATGATTTCAGTAGATATGGATATGTGTATCTTATGAGATACAAATCTGAATCCTTTAAAAAGTTCAAAGAATTCAAGAATGAAGTACAAAATCAACTTGGCAAGAGTGTTAAAGTGCTTCGATCAGATCGAGGTGGGGAATACCTTAGCAAAGAATTTCGTGACTATCTCCTTGAGTTTGGGATTAGATCTCAACTCACTCCACCTGGAACACCACAGTGGAATGATGTATCAGAAAGGAGAAATCGTACATTATTAGATATGGAACGATCCATGATGAGTTACACAAATCTTCCTTTTTTTCTTCTGGGGATATGCTTTAGAGATGGATGCTTTCACACTTAACCGCGTCCCATCTAAGGAAGTCATAAAGCACCATATGCGATATGGACTAGGAAGTGTCCCAAGATGTCTTTTATGAAGATTTGGGGTTGTGAGACTTATGTTCGATGTCAAATCTCCGATAAATTAGGCCCCAAATCAGACAAGTGCTACTTTGTAGGATATCCTAAGGAAACGAAAGGATATTACTTCTATAATCCCACACAAGGAAAAGTGTTTGTCACTAGAAATGGCATATTTCTATAAAGAGAGTTCATTTCTAGAAAAACTAGTGGAAGTAAAATACATCTTGAAGAAATTCAAGATAAAGATAGCACTGAGATGGAAATTGAATAGGCACCACAAAGTGTTGTGGATGATGAGATTATTGCACAAGAAGTTGTGGAGCAACAACCTGTTCAAGTAGACCAACCTCTTCGCAGGTCTGATAGGATACGTCGTCAGTTTGAGAGATATTCATTTCTCTTGTCTGACAATGATGAAGTTATGCTTGTTGAGTTGAACGAGCCTACATCCTATCAGGAAGCTGTGATGAGCCCAGATTCTGAGAAATGGCTAGAGCCCATGAGGTCCGAAATGGAATCCATGTACACTAACCAAGTATGGACTTTGGTTGATCCACCTGAAGGGGTCAAACCCATTGGGTGTAAGTGGGTCTTTAAGAGAATGACTGACATGGATGGTCTTATGCATACTTATAAAGGGTGATAGGTAGCTTAAGGTTTCAAACAGATTCATGGTATTGACAATGATGAAACTTTTTCACCAGTTGCGATGCTTAAATTCATTAGGATCATGCTTGCTATTACAGCTTACCACGATTATGAGATCTAGCAAATGGATGTCAAAACTGTGTTTCTGAATGGAAACCTCCTCGAGGATGTGTATATGACACAACTTGAGGGTTTTTTGATCCAAAGCATGTTGGCAAGTTATGCAAGCTGCAAAGGTCCATTTATGGTTTAAAGCAAGCATCTAGAAGTTGGAATCTTTGATTCGATGATGCGATCAAACAATTTGGTTTCATCAAGAATGAAGATGAATCCTATGTCTACAAGAGGGTTAGTGGGAGCATAATTATCTTTCTTATCTTGTATGTTGATGACATACTTCTCATTGGAAATGACATCCCTACGCTGCAGTTTGTGAAGACTTGGCTTGGAAATTGTTTCTCAACGAAGGACTTGTTGGATCGAGAAGCGTCGCTAGAGGGGGGGTGAATAGCGAGCGTAAATCTTTGCGTTCGATCGTTCGATTCACGAGTAAGTGCAGCGGAATATAAAGAGACACGTTTATTTTACTTGGTTCACAACCCAGCGGTTGCTACTCCAAGGCCCTATCGGTCTTAGACCGCGTACGGAGGGCAAAACACTATAACGTCTCCTCCTCGTTGGAGGTAGGAGACAACAATCACAAAACCGAAATTATGAGGATGAGGCAACAAGCCTACCTCACCTCGTTACGAATAAAAATATATTACTTGATTATGCTACAGACGAAGAAGATCGGAACTTGTCATCGCGTCGGCGTTATGACGGTGTTGGAGTGTTGGCATTGTAGGAGCACTTGAGAATAAACTTGATGATCTATGGAGTTGGAATCCACCCCTCCTTTTATAGATTTTGGCCTCTGAATATGTCTCCTCTTTTTTTCGAAAAGATCACAAAGTTGTATAAATTTTATCGCGAAGTGGCCGTGTCAAACCTTATCCGTTTTGACCCAGCCAAGAAAGGTCGATTCGCCGCCATCACCGATCGATGCCTCCCATCACCAATCGATGAGCATCACGATCGCCTAATGTCCAAAGAATAACCCGCCACCGCCACTTCCGCAAAGAAGAGGTTAGCTCGAAAAATGATAAATACGATGGTTTCTAACCGTCCGATCTCGACCAAGACCTTCCACAGGAAGTCTTAGTCAGATCGTCGCCTATGGTCGTCGACCTTACCATCTCTCACTCACACGAGCTTACCTCGATACTTACTGTGTCGCTTTCACTTTCGGACTTCCACTCGATTCCTTCGGCTCCCTCCGAAGTCACTCGAGTGTCGCCCGACCACCACGGCTTCCTCCGGGTGTCGCTAGCCTTCAGCTCCAGCTTTAGTACTTTTCTGCACACTCGATTTAGCTCGTGAGATAACGATGTAAACTTAACTTTGTGTCTTTGCCATAATCAAAACACAGGTTCGATTATCTAGTGCCCCTACACCAACAGGACTTAGGTGAAGCAACCTACATTTTAAGCATTAAGATCTATAGAGATAGATCTAAGAGATTTCTTAGCTTAAGTCAGAGTGCATACATTGACAAGGTGCTTAAGCATTTTTCCATGTAGAATTCCAAGAAGGGATCTCTACCAATGTCTCATGGTGTGAGCCTTTCAAAGGCTCAATGCCCTTCTTCTAAGGAAGAAAGGGAACGCATGGATCAGATCCCTTATGCATCTGCTATAGGGTCTATTATGTACATCATGCTATGCACTCGTCCTGATGTCTCGTATGCTTTAAGCATGACAAGCAGGTACCAGTTGGATCCAAGCGACAGTCACTGGATAGCCATTAAGAATATTCTTAAGTACTTAAGAAGAACTAAAGAATATTTCTTGATATTTGGAGGCGATGAGGAACTCGTTGTAAAGGGTTACAATGATGCTAGCTTCCAAATGGACAAGGACGATTACAGATTGCAGTCAGGGTATGTTTTTTATTTAAATCGTGGTGCTGCGAGCTGGAAGAGTTCAAAGCAAGACACAGTCGCGGATTCTACTACAGAGGCCAAGTATATTGCTGCTTCTGATGCGACAAAGGAGGCTGTTTGGATCAAGAAGTTTGTTTCTGAGATTGGTGTAGTTCCTAGCATCGTGATCCCTATATAGCTTTATTGTGACAACAACGGAGCTATAGCACATGTTAAGGAACCTCGTTCTCACCAGTGTTCCAAAGATATACTATGGCGGTATCATCTCATTCGAGAGATCATCGATAGAGGAGATGTGCGAATATGTAGAGTAGATATTGATGCTAATATTGCGGATCCCTTGACCAAGGCTTTGGCACAAAGGAAGCATGATGGTCATACTAGGTCACTGGGTCTTAGAGATTACAGTGATTGACACTAGTGCTAGTGGGAGATTGCTAGTGTCAACCCTTAGTGCCAATCATGAGATGATTGATTAGGGATCATATGTATCATACTTCATTAATAAAGGCAAAGTTTGGTTATTATATTTACTTCATTCTTGTGCTAGCTGAATAAATATAATAATGCCCTATAAAGTGGGTTCTTATCTACAGCATATCAATTGGTAGAATTGATTGTGAGAAGCTATGGAGAACACTATTCTTAAATATTCCTAGTCAAGTATTAATATACAAGGGCAATATTAATGCATTGAGACTAGCATGTAGGTCAATTGATGATTTGATCTCACAGGTCATGGATATGTGATATCAAGTAGACAATGAGTACATATTAGAGACTATATACTGAATTGACCTGCCATGAGAAAGTTTCATGGATCGTTATATGAGTGTCATAAACTTTCTCATGTGACTATTAGTATGAATAGTCCTTAGACCTGAAATCACTATGGTTCCCTACATAAGCATTTATGTACTTTGGTATCGTCAAATGTCACCCGTAACAGGGTAGACTATAATGGTGATCATTGGGTATGTAACAAATTATATGGAAGGATGTGAGTGATGTAGATGAGATCTATCCCTCCCATATGATGGGAGTGATATCTTTAGGCCTCTTAATGGAGTGGGACCACGAAATGCATGGTCATGCTCAAATAAGTCAATATGAGATATTGAGCATATTTGTTTGAGTGAGTCTACTTGGGGATCAAGAAACACAAAGATTGATAAGAGTATGACACGGTCTATGGCTCATTGATCAATCTAGATATCAAGGATAGAAGGATAAGGTCATATAAGATAGTAACCACTGAAAGGTTTTGTCAGATCTTGACATTTTCATAACTTGGGTAGCAATGATGCATTGCTAGATGTTGCTCATTGCTTATGTGTCTAAAGTGGTTTAGAGACATTGCCAACGTTACGAAAACCTATAGTGTCACATGCAAAGAACATGTTTTGGAGATGAGATTTATTTTAGTTTGACTAAATGAATCATTAGTTAATTGAGTGGACTAGAATGAGTTGGACTCATTGCTTGGACAAACTTGAGTTGGACTCAAATTGGTTTAATTTGAGGTAGACTCAAGTGAAACCAATTGAAGAAGGTTAGCATTATTAATGATGATTAATCATGCATGCAAATGGGAGTTATTTCATGCAAATGGATTAATTCATGCAAATGGAATTAGAGAAGTTTTTCTCAATGTTGCATGCAAATGGATTAATTCATGCAAATGAATTAATGCATGCAAATGAAATTTGAGAAGTTGCATGTCAATGGATTAATGCATGCAAATGGATTAATTTCATGCAATGGGATTTCATTAGGCCACTCAATGTTTCATGCAATTGGAGGTTATTGCATGCAAATATGATTAATTGCATGCAATGCGATTTAATGGATGAAAATTGGATAAAAGTTGCTCTTCAATGTGAATGAGGATGGTGATCTCATTTTTAGCCAAGCATCCCTTTTCCCCTTGTTCCTTCTTCTTGGCTAAAGTCTTGTGTGGAGAGCCTTTGTATGGCTGCTAGCACAACCAAAGGTTTCATCTCCTTCTCCAGGATAGTGTTCGTGTGGATACCATAGAGGCGTGGACATTCTGATCACGCTAAGATCCGGTGAACCGTGGACGAGTGGGATACGCAAAGGGCATGCATCAAAGGTATACTCTATAGGATAGGGTCTTTTTGATCTATACTTTGTATGAGTTTTCGTTCGCATGGATTTCTCAAGGGATCCTTTTTCCGCTGTGATTTTATTATTTATCGCATAGGATTCCCAACACAAACCTCTATGTTAGCACGTCCATCGTTGCTGCTAAGTGATCCATAGAATTCACAGAATATCTCACTGCTGCTGGTGTGGGATGACTACGCTTAGAAGCCCATTGGTGGTGATTTTGAGCTACCTCCTCAATGAGTTCCTCTACTTCTTTGATAGTTTTATTCATCAAGGCTCCTTTTGTATCAGAGTCAAGGCACACCTTCGGCATACGTGATCCCATTGTAGAACATGTGAATTATGAGCCATCTCTCGAGACCATGATGGGGGCACTGATGGAGTAAGCCTTTGAAGTGATCCCAGGCATCAAATAGAGACTTCCTTTTGGCGAAAGCTAGTGATTAGATGGCATATGTGGACTATCTTGCTTGGTGGGAATAATTTGTTCAGAAATTACAGCTCATATTGCTCCCACGTCGTGATGCTTCTAGATGGTAGTGAATACATCCATATCTTTGCCTTGTCTTTAAGTGAAAACGAAAACAAGCATAGGCGGATGGCATCTACAGGTACTCCATTAAACTTCAGACTGGAGCAAATCTCCAGAAACATCTCTATGTGCAAGTTCGGGTCTTCAATAGTTGTCCCTCCGAATTGATTTTGTTGGACCATGTGTATCAATGCAGGTTTGTGTTCAAAGTTATTTGCTACAATGGTTAGTCCTACAATACTAGATTTAAATCCTTTAGTCCTCGGAGCTACATAGTCCTGCAGGGGACGATTTCTGACATTCCCAATGGCGCATCATTTTCTTCCATCTCCCTTTGCTCAGCTCTTCTACGATGAAAGGTTCAATCTATCTCTGGATCTAGCAGAAGCAGATTTCTAGGTCTCTTATGCCTGTGCATACAAGGGACAAAATAGGAGTATCTATGTAGTTAACAAAAAATGAATAAGCAGTAAAACAAGGAAATATAACCACTAATAAAATGACTGCAAATAAAGTAAAAAGAAATTGCTAGAAAATAACTAAGGCTAGGAATGAAAGAAAACAATTGAATTGAAACTAAAGCAAAAGAAAACTAGTTTTGATCCAATCCATTCACTTTCGATATCAAATATTTAGTCTCCAGTAACGTCACCAAAAACTTGACGTGTGCTAACCGAAGCTATCAAATGTGAAGTCGAAGACCAGGTTGCGCTCAACGCCTGCAAGTGCATTGTTGACGTCAAGTAATAAAATTATTGATCCCACAGAGACTGATATTCGAGTATTGATTGATCCAGTGAACTTTGATCATTCGGAGTGTAAATTGGTGGTTGAAAGTTGTCGGTCAAGGTCTAAACTCTAGTATCGGTGTCACTTGGACAAAGGAAAAGGGGTGTGCTCAAGGCTAAATAAGATATTCTAGAATTTCGATTTCACCTGTATGATGTCAAACATGTTGTAAATTTATGCTTCTAAGCTCTCCAATTCTGATCTTGTGGGAGGATCATTAAGTTTAATCCCGATGAACTTTTGATCCAACACGAAAATTACCTAATCTTTTAGAGCATCCCTTTTGGATCCACAGAGCTCAGGAGGTTGTTGTCACTGGGATGCCCCTGTCACGGGTCCCACAACAACTGAGTTGATTTCTCCTACTTCGTGTCCTCTAGATAGACTAGGTTCATGGAGTTCTAAGATGTCCTATGTTATCCCCATGAACAAATGGATCATGTCTCATGCCCTACTTTTTTACTGTTGGATCGAAAGCACGCTAGAGGGGGGGGGGGTGAATAGCGAACGTAAAAAAAACTTTCTTTTCATTCGATTCGACAATACAAAAGTAACACAGAAGAAAGTAAGATGCAATAAAAGTAAAAGAAATAATTTTGTTTTTACTTAGTTCGCAACCAAAGGGTTGCTACTCCATGGCCCCACGGTCCTTGACCACGTATAAAGGGAGAATTCACTAGCAAAGTCTCCTCCTTGTTGGAGGTAGGAGACGTCGATTACAAAGAGCAAAAGCTTGAGGAAGAGGTATAATCTCACCTCTCCTCTTTACAATGAAAAAGCTCGAATATAAAGCTCGATTACACAAAAGTAGAAAACTCTAAATAAAGTAAGACAACAATGAAAAGCTACTGACAGAAATGAAGATGTAGTCGCGGCGTGTTGTCGGCGTTACGGTGGCGTGGAGTTGTCTTTGGTGATGGCACGTAGTAAGAACACTTGGGAACAATTAAGAAGACCTAAAGGGGTGAAACCCCTCTACTTTTATAGTCCTTCAACCCCCTAGATGTTGAGATCCAGATCCTATCAAAAAGGACACTTCACCCCAAGAAAAGGGATTCTTATCTTGACCTTCATTGAGTTGGACAGTTTGAATAGCAGTCGACTGATGACCTTCATCAGTTGACTGATGCCAGTAGTAATCGACTGTCATTAGCCAGCAGTCGACTGCCATCTTGGTTATTCAACTACAACAAAGAGTTAGCACAAGACAAATGAAAGATAGTAAATATGACGGTTCCTTACGCTCTGATCTTGACTTAGACCTTCCACTGGAAGTCTTAGTCGGATCGCCGCCTATAGTTGTCCCCGTATGGAGGACACGACCTTACCATCTCTCTTCACACTCGTGCTTACCTTCGGTTCTTTTTGACCAGTCGCTTAGCTTTCGGTCTCCACCTGGGTTCTTCAACTCCCACGAAGTTCTCCTGGTGTCGCCCGACCACCATGGTTTCTCGACTCGAGATTCTCCGGGTGTCGTTGACCTTCGTCTTAGCTTAACCATTTCCTGTGCACTTAACAGAGAATATGAGATAACGATAAGACCTTAACTTTGAATCTTTACCATAATCAAAATCTAGGTTCGATTATCTGGTGCCCCTGCACCAACAATCTCCCCCTTTTTGATATATGGCAAAATGACACAAAGTTAGGGGAAAATTAAGTGTAAAACTAGATGAGTAGTAAATGTGAAACAAAATTAGCATGAGTATAAAAGAAGCATGAACATGAAAGAAGCATGAATATGAAAGAATTCATAACTGGGTAAGTTAGTATAAGTAACTTAGTAAGTTAGCATAAGTAAGAGCAAAATTTCTTTTTCAAGTCCTCCCCCTTGAGGTAACCTCCCCCTTGACCTTAGGTGAGTACTTGAAAAAGAAGCTTAGCTCTCTCCCTTAATGTTTTCCACTAAAAAGGTTAAGTAATCAAGATAACTTAACTATGGCCTGAAGGTTTTAAGTTAAGTTATCAATCAAAAAAATAATTTTTGATCCCTTAACTTTGGTCTTTTTCTTCCCCTTTTGCCATAAATCAAAAAATAATGGAGTTTGTAAAAAAACTTTATAAAATAAGCGATTATAATTTGTAAGTCCAAGCATGTCCCGTTTAGATTTTGAAAATAAATAATTTCAAAATAATCTTAACTAATAGTATGTTCAACTCTTTGTGACTTAATTGATATAAAATGATCAATAAGTTGTGTATAGAGTTGGTTATTTTAAATAATTATACTACATGATTCATATCGATGCACTAGATCTACATCTGGAACTAGGAGTAAGGTCCTAACATCTCACGGCCATCTAAGTGGCTAAGTACACAAACACATTGATCCTATGTGTTGTGAGATGTGTTGGCTCCTTAAATCTATAGGTGCATGCCTTCTAAGGTAAACCCTAATCTAGTTCCATTTAGCATGAAGAAAAAAATAGAGAATGTAAGGAAAGTATAAGTTTTAAATCCTACTCTATTACACACATTCCTAATTTCCATCTAAGCAGACTAAACTCTGCTTCAGAAAAGGGTTTGGTGAAGATATCTGCTAGGTTTGATTTGGACTCAACATATTCGAGTTGAATTGTTCCATTTGCTACGTGTTCTTGAATGAAATGGTGTTTAACCTCTATGTGTTTAGTCCTAGAGTGAAAAATTGGGTTCTTAGTTAGGTTAATGGAACTAATGTTGTCAATGAAAATTTTAGTGTGATCAAAGTTTAATTGAAAATCTTGGAGAGTGTGCTTCATCCAAAGAAGTTGAGCCACACACTCACTCATACTCGGCTTCAGTGGTAGATAAGGCAACACAATATTGCTTTCTACTACACCAGCTAACTAGACTTGAGACGAGGAGTTGGCAACAACCACTCATGCTCTTCCTATCGAGTTTACTATCGGCATAATCTGAATTGGAGTAGCCGATTAGTTCGAATTCGTTAGACCTAGGGTACCAAATTTCTACGTTTAGTGTCCCTTTAAGGTATCGGAAGATGCATTTGATTAGTGTTAGGTGTGACTCCTTAGCACAAGATTGAAATCTCGCACACATACTCATTGCGAAGAGTATATCGGGTTGACTTGTAGTTAAGTAAAGGAGGCTACCTATCGTACTCCTATAGTATTTTAAATCAATTGGTTTTCCTTCTAAGCCTTCTCCTATATTCACATTAGTTGCCATTGGTGTGTTAATTTCATTAGCGTTTTGCATTCCAAATCTATTAATTAATTCCTTAGCATATTTTCATTGGTTTAGGTAGATACCTTCTCTAGTTTGTTTAATTTGTAAGCCTAAGAAAAATGTCAATTCGCCTACTAAGATCATTTCGAATTCACTTTCCATTAGTGAAATGAACTCATTTAGTAATATTGTATTAGTTATTCCAAAGATTATGTCATCTACATATATTTGGGCAATGAAAATCTCTTTTCCTATGAATTTTACAAATAAGGTTGGGTCGACTAAGCCTTGACTAAACCCCTTAGACTTAAGGTAAATCAAAAGCCTTTCATACCAAGCTCTAGGAGCTTGTTTTAGTTTATATAAGGCTTTTCTAAGTCTAAAGACGTGGTCGGGTTTATTTAGACTTTCAAATCCAGGTGGTTGGCTAACGTAAACCTCTTCCTTGATAATTCCAGTCAAGAACGCTGACTTAACATCCATTTGAAATAGTTTAAATCCTCGATGTGAAGCGTAGGCTAACAACATTCTAATTGATTCAAGTCTAGCTATGGGGGCATTTGTTTCATCGTAGTCTAACCCCTCAACTTGGCTAAATACATTAGCGACTAACCTAGCCTTATTCCTAACGACTTCTCCTTTATCATCTAGTTTGTTTCGAAATACCCACCTTGTTCCAATTATTGTTTTTCTTTTAGGTGGGGGTACTAATTCCCAAACTTGACTCCTAGTAAATTGAGCTAACTCTTCTTGCATAGCTATAATCCAATCGGGATCAAGAAGAGTTTGTTCAATTGTTTTGGGTTCGATTTTCGAGATTAGTAAAATTTGGCTTAGGTTTCTATAGGATGCTCTAGTCCGAACTCCTAAATTGGGATCACCTATTACTTGATCAATCGAGTGGTTTGATTGCACCCTAGACTGATTTGGGTTAGGATTTACACTAGATTCATTTTGTGAGTTAGATTCGGGTCTAGAGTTAGGTCCAGGTCTAGAGTTAGCTTCAGGTCTAGAGTTAGGTTCATTAATCACTTCTAATCTTGGTTTTATAGTTTCATTTCCTTCATCAAATACTACGTTAATTGTTTCTTTGATTTTTAGGATTTCATTGTTATACACCCTATACACTTTACTAGTGGTTGAGTATCCTAGGAATGTCTCAGTAGTTGTTTTGGGAGTGAATTTCCCTAAGTAATCCTTAGTGTTCAATATGTGCACCCTACAACCAAAGACCCTAAAATATTTAATGTTTGGTAATTTTTCGTAATAAATTTCATAAGAGGTTTTAAGGTGTTTTCTAACTAGGAGGATCCTATTTTGAACATAGCAGGTCGTATTGACCGCTTCTGCCCAAAACCTATTAGGTAAGTTATACTCACTCAACATGGTTCTAGCGGCTTCTTGTAATGTTCGATTTTTACGTTCGACTAGCCTGTTTTGTTGAGAAGTCCTATGGTAGGAAAACTCATGGTGGTATCCGTTTTGGTTACAAAAATCAGTAAACCTATGGTTTTCGAATTCACCACCATGATCACTTCTAAGTCTTTTTACCTTAAGATTCTTTTCATTTTCTATTAATTTACATAAGTTGGTGAGTTTCTCTAAGGTTTCACTTTTATGTTTTAGAAACCTAACCCAAGTGAACCTAGAGAAGTCATCGACTATGACTAGACAATATTGACTTCCATTTAGTGACTTGGCTCCATGAGAATCAAATAGGTCTAAATGTAGGAGCTCAAGTACACTTTTGGTTCTTTATTGGTTGGTTAGTTGATGTGAGGTCCTAGTTTGTTTACCTTGTTGACAAGCATTACAAATTTTATTTTCCATGTTATTAAGGTTGGACAGACCTCTAACTAAACCATTTCGACTCATTTTATGTACGAGTCTTGGGTAAGAGTGGCCGAGTCATCGGTTCCACAACTAGGATTCCTCTTGCTGTGTCATAAGTGTTGGACTTTCCGAGCTGCAAAAATCGCTTTTTGCGTTGCGGAAACCTCGGAATGCCCGGCCACGGATCTGTGCGAAGATATATAAAAATAAAACATGTATGTGCTTAAGTAAACTTAGATCTACCTTAGATCTAGAAGGTGAGAGCATTACCCTCGTAGCGATGCCCTTCGCTTATCACGCTCGTCCAAACGCTTTGTCGGAACTCAAGAGTGTCAAGTGTACACTCCTCTATAAGTATTCACACAGACAAATGGTGGAGAAAAAACACCTTAGAATGTGCTAGCACCCTTTAGGTATTTCGGCCAAGTAAGTCTTGGGAGAGCAAGAAGGAGAGCAAGGAAGAAGATGATGAAGTTACAAAAAACAAAAATGAATTCACATCATCAAATGAAAGTGGTCAGCCACTTATTGTTGGGGGGGGGGGGGGGGGGGGGGGGTTACATGCATGCATTTAACTCCATGAGCCTATGACTCTTTGTCTCCCTAATGAGGTGGCACCACATGATAAGTCCATGATGATGTGGAACACCATCATTGCCCGACCCCCATGCTAAGTCACCATGACATGGCAAATGGTCAAGTCAAAATTGACCATTCATCTTCCCTCTCAAGTCAAGTCAAACCTGACCTCTTATCTCCCATTGTTGATCAAATCTGACCACTTGATTCAAGTCAATTTGTTTTAATGAATCCCTATTCATTAATTTAAATTGACCCAATGAATCAAATCTAAATTAGACTCATTCAACACTTGAATCAAATTGAGTCTAACTCAAATAGTCTAATTTGGATTACTCTTAATCCATATTGGTTCATCCCATGAACCTAATCCTCATGGTTCATCATATGAACCTAATCTCCATCTAATTTCCCATTGTGTGTGACCCTATAGGTTCTTGTAACGTTGGCAATGCTCCTAAACCGATTTAAGAACATAAACAATGATCGGTATCTAGCAACACATCATCACTACCCAAGTTACAAGAATGTTGAGCTCCAACATCACCTTTGTGACGACTAATTGTGACTCTCATAATATGTGACAATGTCTCTCTATCCTTGACATCTAGATTGACCAATTGAGGCATAGACCGTGTCATCCTCGGTACAATCTATATCTTGAACTCCAAGTAGACTCACTCTAATCAAATGAACACAATATATCATATTGACTCATTTGGGCATGACCATACACTTCGTGGTCTCACTCTATCAAGAATAACGATGTCACTCCCGTCATATAGGAGGAATAGATCCCATCTACATCACTCACATCCCTCCGCATAATTTGTTACATACCCAGTAATCACCTTTATAGTCCACCCATTCATGGGTGACGTTTGACGAAGCCAAAGTATGTAACTCCTTATGTAGGGAACCATCGTGACTTCAGGTCCAAGAACTAATAGTCATACTAATAGTCACATGAGAAAGTATATGACACGCATACAATGATCCGTGTTACTTTCTCATGGCGGGTCATTCAGTATACATTCTCCAATGCATACCCATGTGTCAACTTGATATCTCATATCCATGACTTGTGAGATCAAGTCATCGTGTTGACCTACATGCTAGTCTCTACGCATTAACATTGTCCCTAAATATTAATACTTGACTAGGAATGATTAAGAGTAGTGTTCTCTATATCATCTCATTATCAATTCAACCAATCGATTGATATAGATAAGAACCTTCTACTCAAGGACACTATTATATTTAGTTATTTTGCACCAATACAAGTAAATATAATAACCATGCCTTTATAAATAGGAATATGATACAATAAAGTCCATACAACAATCATCACATGATTGGCTCTAGGGCTTTCACTAACAATCTCCCACTAGCACTAGTGTCAATCACCGTAGTATCTAATACCCAATGACCAAGTGTGACCATCGTGCTTTTTTTGTGCCAAAGCCTTGGTCAAGGGATCTGTGATGTTAGCTTTTGTGGGTACTCACAATGCCACCATTCAAACAAAACACGAACCCTGACTGTGATCTATAATCATCCTGGTCAGTTTGGAAGTTGGCATCACTGTAACCCTTTATAGCTAGCTCCTCATCGCCTCCAAATATCAAGAAATAATTTTTAGTCCTTCTCAAGTACTTAAGAATATTCTTGACTGTTATCCAGTGACGCTCACCTGGATCTGACTAGTATCTACTCGTCATGCTCAAAGTATACGAGACATCAAGACGAGTACACAGCATGACGTACATGATAGATCCTATAGCAGATGCATAAGGGATCTTATCCATGCGGTCTCTCTCCTCTCTATAAGAGGGACTTTGAGTCTTCGAAAGACTCACACCATGTGACATCGACAGAAGTCCCTTCTTGGAATTCTGCATAGTAAACCATAGTAATACCATGTCAATGTATATACTCTGACATAGACCAAGCAATCTCTTAGATCTATCTCTATAGATCTTGATGCCTAGAATACAGGCTGCTTCACCTAAGTCCTTCATTGAGAAGCATGTCCCCAGCCAAGTCTTCACAGATTGTAGCGAAGGGATGTCATTCCCACTGAGTAGTATGTCATCCACATACAATACAAGGAAGACAACTGTGTTCCCAATAACCCTCTTCTAGACACAGGGTTCATCTTCATTCTTGATGAAACAAAACTATTTGATCACATCATTGAATCGAAGATTCCAACTCCGAGAAGCTTGCTTTAGCCCACAAATGGACCTTTGCAGCTTGCATACTTTCCCAGTATGCTGTGGATCTACAAAACCCTTAGGTTGTGTCATGTACACATCCTCGAGCAAGTTTCCATTCAGAAATGCAGTTTTGACATCCATCTGCCAGATCTCATAATCGTGGTATGTTGCAATAGCAAGCATGATCCGAATGGACTTAAACATCGCCACTGGAGAAAAGGTTTCATCATAGTCAATACCATGAATTTGCTTGAAACCTTTAGCCACCAATCGGCCCTTATAGGTATGCGTAAGTCCATCCATGTCAGTCTTTCTCTTAAATACCCAATTACACCCAATGGGTTTGACCCCTTCAGGTGGATCAACCAAAGTCCTTACTTGGTTGGTGTGCATGGATTCCATCTCGGATCTCATGGCCTCTAGCCATTTCTCAGAATCTAGGCTCATCACAACTTCCTGATAGGAGGTAGGCTCATTCTCAATGAGCATAACGTCATCATGGTCAGACAAGAGAAATGAGTATCTCTTAGGCTGACGACGTACCCTATCAGACCTGCGAAGAGATAGGTCTACCTGAACAAGTGGTTGTTCCATAACTCTTTGTGCAACAATCTCATCACCCACAACACTTTGTGGTTCCTATTCAACCTCCATCAAGGCCTCAGTGCTATGGTCCTTATCTTGAATTTCTTCAAGATCGAACGTACTCCCACTAGTTTTTCTAGTAACAAAATCCCTTTCTAGAAAAACTCCAGTCTTTGCCACAAACACTTTGTGCTGACTGGGAATGTAGAAGTAATATCCCTTCGTGTCCTTGGGATATCTAACAAAATAGCACCTATCGAATTTGGGTCCCAGTTTGTCTGAGACTTGACGTCGAATGTAAGCCTCACAACCCCAAATCCTCATGAAAGACATCTTGGGATTTCTCCCTATCCATATCATATATGGTGTCTTTATCATAGCCTTGGATGGTACACGATTAAGGGTGAAGGCTACTGTGTCTAGAGCATATCCGCAAAAGGATATAGGAAGATCTATGTGACTCATCATAGATCGTACCATATCTAATAGGGTATGATTCCTCTTTTCGGATACACCATTCCTTGTGGTGTTTCAGGAGGAGTGAGTTGGGATAGAATCCCACACTCAACTAGATAGTCACGAAACTCATGGCTAAGGTATTCTCCACCTCGATCTGATCAAAATATCTTAATACTCTTTCCAAGATGGTTTTGTACTTCATTCTTGAATTCTTTGAACTTTTCAAAGGATTTTGATTTATGTGTCATGAGATACACATAACCATATTTACTGAAGTCATCAGTAAATGTAATGAAGTACCTGTAACCACCTCTAGCAGCAACATTGAAAGGGCCACATACATCACTATGTATAAGTCCTAACAAATATGTTGCTCTTTCACTGTGTCCACTAAAGGGAGTCTTGGTCATCTTGCCTAAAAGACAAGATTCACATGTCTCATATGATTCAAAATCAAATGAGTCTAGCAGCCCATCCTTATGGAGCTGAGATAAGCGATTCTCATTTATGTGACCTAAGCGACAATGCAAGAGATAGGTTTGGTTCAACTCATTTGACTTGAACCTCTTGGTACTTATGTTATAGATGGGGCTCTCTATGTCTAGAAAGTAGAGTTCGTTCATTAGAGCTGCACTACAATAGAACATATCATTTAAATAAACTGAACAACATTTGTTCTTTATTATAAATGTAAATCCTTTCTTGTCCAAACAAGAAACCGAAATTATGTTCTTAGTTAAAACATGCACATAACAATATTCATCTAATTCTAGTACAAGCCCAGTGGGCAGAGATAGATCATAAGTTCCTACAGCAACAGCGGCAACTCTTGCTCCATTGCCTACTCGTAGGTCCACCTCACCCTTTGTCAATGCCCTGCTATTTCTCATCGCCTGCACATTGGTACAAATGTGAGATGCACATCCGATATCTAATACCCATGATGAAGAAATAGATAGATTGACTTCTATAACATTTATACCTGAAGTAGTAGTTGTTAGAATGTATACTGAAAGCCTAGCTCTTTTTGTATTAACATTTTATTTTGAAATAAGAATCACATGATCATTGTTTGCATTTTATATATTCATTATATATGTGTGCATATTGTCTAAATATTTTACATTGTAGATAACATGGTGCTTGGTGTGGCACAGAAGATCATGTTATCAGTACCTTGTAAAATATAAGTAAAGGCTCACAACCAAGATGGTTTTGGACAAACCATTGGCATGGTTGTAGTGTAGCTTGGTATTGTTTTATCTTGAACATAGAGTTACACTAGTACACTTAGGTGTATTGAGTAGGACCGACATAGAGGTGATTCAATTTAGTACTGACTACATAATTGAATCGGACCTCGGATATTATGTTGTACATGCTCTTAATCCCGATATAATAACGGGCACATGTACTTAGTATTTATTTCTTTGATTTACCAGTGGGTGAGATTTAGATGGATTAAATCAATATGCCCGGTAAGTTGGGAAATAATATTATTTACATGGTGTGCCGTTGATTATAGGAGGAAACCGTGTCCTATATATTAGGTTGATGATGTCCCCTTGAGGAGCTCATAAGGTTCATCATGTAAACCCAGCTGGTTGACTTAGTCAACATGATGATAAGGTTGAGTGGTACTACTTGAGGAAATAGATGTTAATTAATTGATGGTCAGTAAATCAATTAATTGACGGACATTCGATATCTTAAACACGGGGAGATTAATGTACAAATAATATATGGAGCCCATATTGATTTATGGGGGTTGGTGAGGTAGTTCAATGATGATCCTCTAGTGGAATGAAACATCATTGATGGATCAAGTTTGTGTGGTTCCGATCCATCGGGTGGCCAAGACCCAACTCCTCCTTGTGGTCCCTATCGTAGCCTAATATAATCCTTAAGAAGTCTAGATCCAAGAATGTAAAACAAAACCTAGAACCAACGGTTGGAATTAAATCCCTAGATCCGATGGTTGGATGAAACCCTAGAACCAACGGTTGGGATTAAATCCCTAGATCCGATGGTAAGGATGAAACCCTAGAACCAATGGTTGGGATTAAATCCCTAGATCCGATGGTTAGGATGAAATCCTAGAACCGACGGTTGGGATGAAACCTTAGATCCGACGGTTGGGATGAAATCCTAGATCCGATGGTTGGGATTAAACCCTAGATCCGACGGTTGGGATAAAACCCTAGATCCGACGGTGGAGATTAAATCCCTAGATCCGACGGTGGAGATTAAAGGAGGCTTAAGCCCTATTCTATAAATAGATGGCTAGGGTTGGGCGGCAACATGGATCAAGGAATTGGAGTTAGGGTTTGGTTAATCCACAAGTGGGCGGCTAGGGTTCATTGGGCGGCTAGGGTTTTGGAGCAAAGTTTGGGCGGCAAGCTTCTTCCTTCAAGTTGATTGCCGGCGCCCATCCTCTACCTTCTTCCTTGGCCGGCGCCCATCTTAGAGCCCTCTACCTTCTTCCTTCTCCTTCCATTGGTGGCCGGTGGTCTTCCTCCTTCCTTTCTCCTTGGTGGCCGGCAGCAACTCCTCTTCAAGTTGGCCGGTGCTTCATCCAATTATTTCCTTGGCCGACAGTTGCACCAAGTTCCATAATTTGGTGGCCGGTTCTAGATAGGAAGGTATTTGTGGTTTCTTCTCTTTGTTCGCAGTGGACAAGGTAGAGAAGAAAGTGATCTAGAAGGCTTCTACTCGTGGAGGATCTTCGTCCACACGTCGTCCACGAGAAGGATAGGACATACGGTAGAAGATCGTGAGGTATAAAGTTATTTTAACTTTATGTACAGATCTGAGCATGTTCTTATTTGTTTTGATTATGCATGTGTGTGTAAGAATATGTATTGTATAATCATGGACCCCGAAGACAAACACAAAAACCGGCGATCCATCCGTCGTCTCTTCCGCGGCTAACCAACTAGAAGAGTTGTGTTGCTTGAACAACTAGTTTGTTCAAGCGACCACTCGAGTTGTTAGCCCGACGACGAAATGGTGTTGTTAAGGAAGCTCATCCCATCCGGATTAATCCTTTCATTAGTGAAAATTTTAATCCGGGGACATGGTAGCCAATGAGCCTCCGAAGCATTCACCCAACAATTGGTATCAGAGCCATCGGATTTCGGTTTTGTGTGTTTAGGATTCGGTTAATTTTTTATGCATTTTTCATATATTATATGTGTCGGATAATAGTAGGATATGCGTAGTTTAACTCTTTGGTTGCAGGCATAAGATCCGACTATTATGGCCATGTGTGTGTATGTGAATGGATGTCTGTAAAAATTAATTATTTGAATCCTCGGGGTTGACGAGGCTAGATTAGTATTTAATTTTTGTAATTAAATACGGCATTGTTTAGCCGATCATTTTAGTTTACTTTCGATCTAGACTATTTGTACACTCCTTCGTGGAGTATAGGATCGATGGATGTAAATAAAATGATTTATCTCGGCTCGGATATCTTTGGTGACTTGCGCACGGGAAAAGGTGGAGCGGACGAGGTGGCAACACGACGGGATGCATATTGGAGGACAATGCCATAATAGTTGGAAAAAATTCTGTTTTTCCATATTTATTGCTTATTTGTTTTATATGCATGTTGTGTATGTTTAAAAATTCCTCGATTGCAATTTACTAAGTGGGAGAGGGATATTTTAATTAATTCATGACCTCCATTACAATTTGACGTGTGATGCAAACAAACTTGTGTGTTGGCTCGAGTGCCTTCCTCCCCATGACGGGTTTGTTTGCGGATCACTAGGTCAAATAATGGTTATAGGAAATTATCTAAGAGCATGTGTACTTCCACAGCGGTAAGACACATAATCCAAAATAATTTCCTCAGTATCGTGTAATGGTGCACACTTAGATACAAATAAAGGTATCCTCCCCATCGAGTCCTTTGCTTTTATTTGTAGGGCCAAAGAGGAACCAACTATTAATTTTATTTGTCAAAAAGTAAGGTTGACAAGATAATAAAATTAATGGGTAAAACCTCCTCTTACAAATGTAGAATTCGTATACGTCCACATTGCGTGACATGCGACATTCTCGGTGATTTAAGGTGTTGGTTGATTTCGGGATTTTATTGTTTTGAGGAATCAATAATATTTGAAATCTAATATTTTGATCATTGTGATTTTTAGGATTTTCAAATGGCTTTCAACCCACTTCGTGATTTTAAAAGAAAACAAACTTCTGGTCCAAACTACATTGATTGGAAAAGAAACACGGATATTGTCTTAAGCTGCGGAAGAGTACAAATTTGTACTCTTAGGTCTATCCTCCTAAGCCCTCGGATGACTACGATGAAAAGGAGATAGAGCGTTATAAGAAATGGGTTAAGGCGGATGAGATGGTGCGGTGTTACATTTTGACATCTATGTCAAATGTCTTTGCAACATCGACATCGAGCCATAGCCCGCTTATGACATGATGTTCAATCTCAAGGAACTTTTTCGGACATCGAGTAGGCGACTAGGCGAGGAGGCTATGAGAAACTTGATGGCGACCTCCATGATCGAGGAACACCCGTTAGGGATCATGTTCTCAAGATGATGGCTCATCTTAATGAGATGGAAGTCCTAGGAGCCTTTGAGATCGATGGGGAAACCCAGTCGATATCATTCTCCGATCTCTGCCTAGGAGTTTTGGCGATTCGCCTCAACTACAACATGAACAAAAGGTTGTATTCGTTGGCGGAGCTTCAGAACTCCAGCGCGGAGGGTCTTTTTCGTCAGTGCTCAAGCCATGGTCGCTCGAAGGTTTCTTCCTCTAAACCAAAGGTAAGAAGAAGAAGAAGCAAGGTGGAGCGAAGAAGGTGGCAACAGACCTCGAGCGAGAGTGAAGAAGCCGAAGGCAAGTGCTTCACTTGCAAGCGGTGACAGGACATTGGAAGGCGTATATCTTCTTGTTTAGTTGTTGAAACATGTTTAGCGGTGTTATCTACGATTGCACGGTGTGTAGATCTGAGAGCCATTGATCATGTCTGCAATACTTTGCGGGGTTCGAAACCGACGACTAGCTGAGGGAGAGATTACCGTCTTCATGGGCAATGCTTCAAAGGTGGCGGCTATTGCAGTGGGAGACGTTTATTTATCTTTTGATAGGAATAAATTTTTGGTTTTGAGAAATTGTCTTTATGTACCTACTTTTAGAAAGAATTTAATTTCAGTTTCTAAATTGTTTTTGGATGGATATTCTGTTTCTTTTAATGACAAGGTGGTTATAAAAAGGAATAGGGAGATTATCTGTTCTGGTACATTGGTTGGCAATTTATATACTCTTGAACCAAAAACTCCCACGATGCAAATAGAAGTAAATAACTCATCTTCTAAATCTAATAAGAGAAAAGAACCTTCGCAAATGAACCAAACATATCTTTGGCATCTAAGGCTTGGTCATATTTACCTAAGTAGAATTCAAAGGTTGATAGTTGATGGACCTTTGGGTTCATTAGTGGTGGAGGATCTCCCAACCTGCGAATCTTGATTGGAAGGTAAAATGACCAAGAGGCCTTTTAAGGCCAAGGGGTATAGAGCCAAAGATGTGTTAGAATTGGTTCATTCTGATTTGTGTGGTCCTATGTCTATCCAGGCAAGAGGTGTCTTTGAATACTTCGTCTCATTTATAGACGATTATTCAAGGTATGGATACATTTACTTGATGCGCCACAAGTCTGAATGCTTTGACAAGTTCAAAGAATTCAAGGCTGATGTGGAGAACCGTCAAGGTAAAAGTATCAAGATATTACGATCTGATCGTGGTGGCGAGTACCTCTTGGGAGAGTTTAGGAGTTACTTATCAGAGGCTGGGATTCAATCCCAATTGTCTGCACCTGACACACCCCAGCAGAATGGTGTAGCGGAGCGAAGGAATAGGACTCTTATGGATATGGTCAGATCGATGATGAGTTATTCTGAGTTACCTATTTCGTTCTGGGGGTATGCACTGGATACAACAATGTACACTCTGAACTTGGTTCCATCTAAATCAGTACCTTCTACCCCTGTAGAATTGTGGACTGGGCGAAAACCTAGTCTGAAACATATTCGGATATGGGGGAGTCCACATGTGTCTTTGAAGGTCGATCTTTGTAAGTTGGAACCTCGTGCATGTTTGTTGGCTACCCTAAGGGAACGAAAGGTGGTTTGTTTTATAATCCTAGAGATCAGAGGGTGATCGTTAGCACGAACGCCAGATTTCTAGAGGAGGATTATGTAATGAACCACAAGCCCAAGAGTAGGATTATTCTTGAGGAGTTGACAGGGGAAGTCCCGACTTCAGTACCACTGGTACAAGAGGAGACACCACAAGTCACTGCACCGCGTGTCACAGAGCATACACAGGAGGCACCTCATCGTAGTGGGAGGGTTGTTAGACAACCTGACAGATTCATGTTTTTGGGAGAGTCTTCGGACTTAGTCCCTGGTGAACATGAACCAGATCCCTGGACATATGATGAGGCAATCCAGGATAGAGATGCGGTATCTTGGCAAAGTGCGATGAATTCAGAGATAGAATCTATGGATTCTAATCAAGTCTGGGAGCTAGTAGAACCACCCGATGGTGTAAAAACCATTGGATGCAAGTGGATCTACAAGAGAAAGAGAGGAGTAGACGGGAAGGTCGAGACCTTCAAAGCTAGGCTTGTTGCGAAAGGGTATACTCAGAAAGAGGGCATCGATTATGAGGAGACCTTTTCGCCGGTAGCTATGCTTAAGTCTATCCAGATTCTCTTATCTATAGCTGCTCATATGGATTATGAGATTTGGCAGATGGATGTCAAGACAGCTTTCCTTAACGGAAGTCTTGAGGAGAACATCTATATGCGGCAACCAGAGGGATTCATTTCTAAAGGAAAAGAGCATCTTGTATGTAAGCTTAATCGGTCCATTTATGGATTGAAGCAGGCTTCTAGATCTTGGAACATCCGCTTTGATGAGGTAATCCAGTCATGTGGATTTATTCAAAGTCCAGATGAGCCTTGTGTATACAAGAGATGTGACGGAAACGTAGTGGTGTTTCTTGTACTATACGTAGATGACATTTTGTTAGTTGGCAACAATATCAAAGTGTTATCAGACGTAAGGGTATGGTTGTCCAAACAGTTTGATATGAAGGACTTGGGAGAAGTGGGACACATCCTTGGGATCAAAGTTATAAGGGATCGCAAGAAAAGGATGTTGTGCTTATCCCAAGGTTCATACATTGACACTATCCTTGCACGTTTTAGCATGCAGAACTCCAAGAAAGGTTTTCTACCTTTTAGGCATGGAGTTCCTTTATCTAAAGAGATGTGTCCCAGAACATCAAAGGAGATAGAGGACATGAAGGCGGTTCCTTATGCTTCGGCAGTAGGAAGCCTTATGTATGCTATGCTATGTACAAGACAGGATATCTGCTTTGCCGTGGGCATGGTTAGCAGATATCAGAGTAATCCTGGACAGGGACATTGGACTACGGTAAAGCATATATTGAAGTACCTGAGAAGGACTAGGGATTATATGCTGGTTTACCGGGCAGATCAATTAGTCCCTGTGGGTTACACGGATTCGGATTTCCAATCAGATAGGGACAAGAGTAAGTCTACCTTTGGGTTTGTGTTTACTTTTGGAGGTGGAGCCATAGCATGGAGGATTGTCAAGCAGAAATGCGTGGCGGACTCTACCATGGAAGCTGAGTATGTGGCAGCCTCTGAGGCAGCCAAGGAAGCTGTATGGCTGAGGAACTTCTTGATGGACTTGGATGTGATTCCTGGTTTGGCCAGAACTATCACAATTTATTGTGATAACAGTGGTGCAGTTGCAAACTCGAAGGAACCACGAGCCCATAAGGCGAGTAAACACATAGAGCGCAAGTACCACCTCATACGAGAGATCGTAAAGCGAGGAGAAGTTGCTGTCGCCAAGATTGCATCAGAGGATAACCTGGCGGATCCATTCACTAAGGCCCTTCCAGCGAAAGCGTTTGATAGGCATGTGGAGGATATGGGGATCAGATGTATGGCAGAGTGATGACGGCATAGTCTTTTAGTATAAGTGGGAGATTGTTAGAATGTATACTGAAAGCCTAGCTCTTTTTGTATGAACATTTTATTTTGAAATAAGAATCACATGATCATTGTTTGCATTTTATATATTCATTATATATGTGTGAATATTGTCTAAATATTTTACATTGTAGATAACATGGTGCTTGGTGTGGCACAGAAGATCATGTTATCAGTACCTTGTAAAATATAAGTAAAGGCTCACAACCAAGATGGTTTTGGACAAACCATTGGCATGGTTGTAGTGTAGCTTGGTATTGTTTTATCTTGAACATAGAGTTACACTAGTACACTTAGGTGTATTGAGTAGGACCGACATAGAGGTGATTCAATTTAGTACTGACTACATAATTGAATCGGACCTCGGATATTATGTTGTACATGCTCTTAATCCCGATATAATAACGGGCACATGTACTTAGTATTTATTTCTTTGATTTACCAGTGGGTGAGATTTAGATGGATTAAATCAATATGCCCGATAAGTTGGGAAATAATATTATTTACATGGTGTGCCGTTGATTATAGGAGGAAACCGTGTCCTATATATTAGGTTGATGATGTCCCCTTGAGGAGCTCATAAGGTTCATCATGTAAACCCAGCTGGTTGACTTAGTCAACATGATGATAAGGTTGAGTGGTACTACTCGAGGAAATATATGTTAATTAATTGATGGTCAGTAAATCAATTAATTGACTGACATTCGATATCTTAAACACGGGGAGATTAATGTACAAATAATATATGGAGCCCATATTGATTTATGGGGGTTGGTGAGGTAGTTCAATGATGATCCTCTAGTGGAATGAAACATCATTGATGGATCAAGTTTGTGTGGTTCCGATCCATCGGGTGGCCAAGACCCAACTCCTCCTTATGGTCCCTATCGTAGCCTAATATAATCCTTAAGAAGTCTAGATCCAAGAATGTAAAACAAAACCTAGAACCAACGGTTGGGATTAAATCCCTAGATCCGATGGTTGGATGAAACCCTAGAACCAACGGTTGGGATTAAATCCCTAGATCCAATGGTTAGGATGAAACCCTAGAACCAACGGTTGGGATTAAATCCCTAGATCCGATGGTTAGGATGAAATCCTAGAACTGACGGTTGGGATGAAACCTTAGATCCGACGGTTGGGATGAAATCCTAGATCCGATGGTTGGGATTAAACCCTAGATCCGACAGTTGGGATAAAACCCTAGATCCGACGGTGGAGATTAAATCCCTAGATCCGACGGTGGAGATTAAAGGAGGCTTAAGCCTTATTCTATAAATAGATGGCTAGGGTTGGGCGGCAACATGGATCAAGGAATTGGAGTTAGGGTTTTGTTAATCCACAAGTGGGCAGCTAGGGTTCATTGGGCGGCAAGGGTTTTGGAGCAAAGTTTGGGCGGCAAGCTTCTTCCTTCAAGTTGATTGCCGGCGCCCATCCTCTACCTTCTTCCTTGGCCGGCGCCCATCTTAGAGCCCTCTACCTTCTTCCTTGGCCGGCGGTTCTCCTTCCATTGGTGGCCGGTGGTCTTCCTCCTTCCTTTCTCCTTGGTGGCCGGCGACAACTCCTCTTCAAGTTGGCCGGTGCTTCATCCAATTGTTTCCTTGGCCAGCGGTTGCACCAAGTTCCATAATTTGGTGGCCGGTTCTAGATAGGAAGGTATTTGTGGTTTCTTCTCTTTGTTCGCAGCGGACAAGGTAGAGAAGAAAGTGATCTAGAAGGCTTCTACTCGTGGAGGATCTTCGTCCACACGTCGTCCACGAGAAGGATAGGACATACGGTAGAAGATCGTGAGGTATAAAGTTATTTTAACTTTATGTACAGATCTGAGCATGTTCTTATTTGTTTTGATTATGCATGTGTGTGTAAGAATATGTATTGTATAATCATGAACCCCGAAGACAAACACAAAAACCGGCGATCCATCTGTCGTCTCTTCCGCGGCTAACCAACTAGAAGAGTTGTGTTGCTTGAACAACTAGTTTGTTCAAGCAACCACTCGAGTTGTTAGCACGATGACGAAATGGTGTTGTTAAGGAAGCTCATCCCATCCGGATTAATCCTTTCATTAGTGAAAATTTTAATCCGGGGACATGGGAGCCAATGAGCCTCCGAAGCATTCACCCAACAGTAGTCTCACTTCTCTTCTTCTTAAGATCTTCTAGGTAAGCTTTGTAGTTACACTTCAAGTGTCTAGCTTCCTTGCAGTGGAAGAAAGCCCCTTCCTTGGCCACCCCTCCTTTGGGTTTAAGTTCTTTGCCTTTTCCCTTGGCTTGGGACTTTCCCTTACCTTTAGGCTTGCCCTTGCCTTTCTTCTTTTGCACCATCAAAATGGAGTCAGATTTTCCCTTCTTAAGATTGAGCTCAATAGTTCTCAACATGCTGAACATATCAGGCAGTGGCTTATCAATTTCATTCATGTTGTAATTCATGACAAATTGATTGTAGCTTTGTGGCAAAGACTGCAAGATCAAGTCAGTGGCCAGCTCTTGGCCAAGTGGGAATCCCAATCTTTGTAGGTTTTCTACGTACCCAATCATCTTGAGTACATATGGACCTATGGGAGTCCCATCTTGCAATTTCGACCCAAACAATGCCTTAGAGACTTCATATCTCTCGTGCCTTGCTTGTCCTTGATATAGTTGACGAAGATGTTCAACCATATCATAAGCATTCATGAACTCATGTTGCTTCTGAAGGTTAGAGTTCATGGTCGTGAGCATTAGACATGACACATCTAATGCATCATCTTGATGCTTCTTGTAAGCATCTTTGTCAGCTCGTGAGGCAGTGGCAAGAGGTGCCTCCGGAATGGGCTGCTCCAGGACGTACAGTTTCCTTTCTTACGTGAGAACGATTCTAAGGTTCCTATACCAGTCCAGGAAATTTGCTCCATTGAGCTTGTCCTTCTCAAGGACAGAACGCAGGAAGACATTGTTCGTGTTTATCGACATAGTTATCTATAACATACACAATGCAGAAAATTAATATCATATTCCTTTTATCATTTAATTAGGCCTTTAATCAAATGATGCTCCCACTGAATTATAGGAATTTTGTAGAATCGAGTTATGGATGTAGTCAAACCACATTACTAGATTCATACAAACTAGCTATAATTCCTGCGGGACAAGATCCACATCATACTAAGCCTTGAGTTAGCTTTGGCTAAATAGCCCAAGACTTAGTATGATCGGTGGGTAACACATTACCGATTACATCTCTTTGCAACTCTTATTTATAGGATCAAGACCCACATTTACAAAAGACCTTGAGTTAGCTTTGGCTAAATCGCCCAAGATTTTGTGTAAATGCGATCTTATCCTATCTTTCCAACGGTTGGAATATGCCTATAGTTCTACTCGATTCAATTGAGTTAACTAGTTTTACTCAATCTAATTGAGCTTACTCTAACCCAAGCCGTGATAGGTGGAACCAAGATTGTCCCTCCGCACCCTACCAAGATAATATGCGTTGCTATGCTTTGGCAGATTCAACAACTACAAATGATCGAGGTAGTGATATATATATATATATATATATATATATATATATATATATATATATATATATATATATAAATTAATTGTGATTATGTCATGGCCCTACTACAATCTTCTCAAGCCAATGAGAAGATCGGACGGTCAACCTAGGGTTAGCGGCTTCTCCAAGCGCCTCCTTTGTCCGTCATGTGTCGTCGGCACCCTCCTCGTAACTCTGTCTAGAAGTGGACCTTCCACCGCTCCATTTTTGTACATTACAAACATGAAACTCAAGTTACATTTGAGTCTAAAACTATTTACAACTAGAATTTTAAAAGAAGAGGTACGACGCACAGGTCGCATACCCTATACAACACGCACAACCACAAATATGGCACGCAGGTCGTATTATGAATTACAACACATCATCATCCAATCATATTGGGGTTCTTGGGGCATGACCATCACAGAATTATATATAATTCCAAATAATATATTTTACATAAAATTTCTATAATTTTTCCTATTTTTTTTCAATTTTATGAGTCACCTCTCCGTAACGGTCCTGCTAAGCAGTTTTCGAGCGCGATCGCGGGACAAGGCCCCTTTTGGGGATAGGGGAAGCACCCCTACTCGCAAAATAAACTTTACGAGTGTCCCTACTATGATCTAACAATGACTTAAGTCGCTGTCCCAAAAACATAAAGCGAGAACTCGCCGTTTCCGAGAGTTTTTC
Organism: Wurfbainia villosa; assembly: GCA_025175895.1. NCBI lineage: Eukaryota > Viridiplantae > Streptophyta > Magnoliopsida > Zingiberales > Zingiberaceae > Wurfbainia > Wurfbainia villosa. The sequence goes on from CM045997.1 coordinate 62,996,883, forward strand.
TCGATGGTTGAAGCCTACAAGTGTCCCAACACTCGTTGCTTCGACTCTTCGAGAAAAATACAATAAAAATTCGATAAAAATAAGAAATTTACAGAAATATAAAAATATGTAATTTTTATATCTAATACAAAAACTACAAAAATGAAACACATACATGCTTCGCACGTGGCTCTGATACCACTGTTGGACTTTCCGTGCCGCAAAAACCGTTTTTTGCGTTGTGGAAACCTCGGAATGCCCAGCCACGGATCCGTGCGAAGATATATAAAAATAAAAAATGTATATGCTTAAGTAAACTTAGATCTACTTTAGATCTAGAAGGTGAGAGCATTACCCTCGTAGCGACGCCCTTCGCTTATCCCGCTCGTCCAAACGCTTTGTCGGAACTCAAGAGTGTCAAGTGTACACTCCTCTACAAGTATCCACATGGACAAATGGTGGAGAAAAAACACCTTAGAGTGTGCTAGCACCCTTTAGGTATTTCGGCCAAGGAAGTCTTGGGAGAGCAAGAAGGAGAGCTAGGAAGAAGATGATGAAGTTACAAAAAACAAAAATGAATTCACATCATCAAATGAAAGTGGTCGGCCACTTATTGTTGGGGGGGTTACATGCATGCATGTAACTCCAAGAGCCTATGGCTCTTTGTCTCCCTCATGAGGTGGCACCACATGATAAGTCCATGATGATGTGGAACACCATCATTGCTCGGCCCCCATGCCAAGTCACCATGACATGGCAAATGGTCAAGTCAAAATTGACCATTCATCTTCCCTCTCAAGTCAAGTCAAACTTGACCTCTTATCTCCCATGGTTGATCAAATCTGACAACTTGATTCAAGTCAATTTGATTAATGAATCCCTATTCATTAATTTAAATTGACCCAATGAATCAAATCTAAATTAGACTCATTCAACACTTGAATCAAATTGAGTCTAACTCAATTAGTCTAATTTGGATTACTCTTAATCCATATTGGTTCATCCCATGAACCTAATCCTCATGGTTCATCATATTAACCTAATCTCCATCTAATTGCCCTTTGTGTGTGACCCTATAGGTTTTTGTAACGTTGGCAATGCTCCTAAACCGATTTAGGAACATAAACAATAAGCGGTATCTAGCAACACATCATTGCTACCCAAGTTACAAGAATGTTGAGCTCCAACATCACCTTTGTGACTACTAATTGTGACTCTCACAATATGTGACAATGTCCCTCTATCCTTGACATTTAGATTGACCAATTGAGGCATAGACCGTGTCATCCTCGGTACAATCTATATCTTGAACTCCAAGTAGACTCACTCTAATCAAATGAGCTCAATATCTCATATTGACTTATTTGGGCATGGCCATGCACTTCGTGGTCTCACTCTATCAAGAATAACGATGTCACTCCCGTCATATAGGTGGGATATATCTCATTTACATCACTCACATCCCTCCGCATAATTTGTTACATACCCAGTAATCGCCTTTATAGTCCACCCATTTACGGGTGACGTTTGACGAAGCCAAAGTATGTAACTCCTTATGTAGGGAACCATGGTGACTTCAGGTCCAAGAACTAATAGTCATACTAATAGTCACATGAGAAAGTATATGACACTCATATAACGATCCATGATACATTCTCATGGCGGGTCATTCAGTATACATTCTCTAATGCATACCCATGTGTCAACTTGATATCTCATATCCATGACTTGTGAGATCAAGTCATCGTGTTGACCTACATGCTAGTATCTACGCATTAACATTGTCTTTGAATGTTAATACTTGACTAGGAATGATTAAGAGTAGTGTTCTCTATATCATCTCATTATCGATTCAACCAATCGATTGATATAGATAAGAACCTTCTACTCAAGGATGCTATTATATTTAGTTATTTGGCACAAATACAAGTAAATATAATAACCATGCCTAGGGCTTTCACTAATAATAAGACACTTGTTTGAGGAGTTGGGTTGGTTGATTGTGTAAATGTTGTTATTCCTAGTTCCTTTAAGTATCGTTTTTGAGGTATCATTAGTTTTAATTAAACATTAATTTTGTAAGAAGGTAACCTTATAGTTGTTATCACACAATTGACTTATGCTAAGTAAATTAAAATTGAAATTCTCAACTAAAAGTACATTACGAATTATAAAGTTGGAGTTCAGCTCAATATCACCTGAACCGATGATTTTGAGCTACCCGTTGTTTCAAAAATCTACCGATCCTTGACTTTTGAATCTAAGCTTTGAAAATTTTAGTCGGTCTCCGGTCATGTGTCGGGAGCACCCACTGTCCAACATCCATTAATCCTACACATATAGTAGTTGGATCGAACATTGGAATTTTAAGAGTTGTTTGATGGTTATTAATCCTAGGAATCATCTCACCCTTTCTACATGATTAAACATGTTAACCTTATATGTTTTGTGAGATGACTTCAATTTTACTTGATTAAGTTTAGTGAATTGAAGATAGTCAACCTTGGGTTAGATTCGGATTTAACCCTTAGCTCGTCAAGTAATCTTTTCGAGAAATTGGCTTCCAGGTTGTGGCGAGGCATAGATGCCTTCTTTGATCGGAACAATGACCACTTCCTTAGACAAAGCCAAATTCAAGAAATTGATCACTTGAGTCGCTTAAGATTACTTCCTGGTCTAACTAGTTTAGGATACGGCAAGGTAGCTTCAGCTAGTTCAACTTAGTCAAGTGCACCAAGCTAGATATGCCTTATCTAGTTCGGACACACAAGACTTCGTTTCCCTAATATATTGTCATCTTGCTGCGTCCTGATACTATGTTGTCACAGTTGACTAACTATTAACTCTATCTAGCCGTTCTAAAAAATTAAAACAAAAATTAACTAAGCATGCAAGTCTAATTTCAAGAAATAGAACAAACAAGTTTAGTACTTGCTCCCCCTAGACCATTGAATCGATTTGGTCTTTCCACGTAGTAGATTTGGTCCTTGGGAACCCAGTACTTATTGGATCCTAATTGTTAAATTAAAGCGGTCTTAGGGTCCCATGCTTGGACTATTTATCTATTTCAATTCACGATTGACATATACAATTTATTGGTCGTGGTTGATCTAAATCCTATTCCTTCCTTGTTGTACACGACCCTTTGTGATCCAAGTAGTAGGTCAAGCCCCTTGGATCCCAAAGTAAACCTTTCCAATGTTTGCCTAAGATCGCGGACTTGTCCTTTCAAAAGAGAGTTCTCTTCTTCGAGTTTTTCAACTCGAGTTGAGTTCTCCTCTTGAACTCGACTAGTCAAAGAGGTTAGGGAGACCTTATGTTTAAGGAGTTTCACCTCCTCAACTAAGGTCTCGACCTTGGACTCAGACTTAGCTAACTTTTTAGTTAAATATTTAATTGCATTGTAAAGCGTATTAATTAAAGACCGACTTACCTTGATCGAATCTCTTGAACCGGATACAGATCCGTGGCTTGTCTTGAATTGAAGTTCATCGTTGGATCTAGAGTTGGACTTGATCTCAGACTCATCGCTTGCTTCGGGTTCGGACTCGTCTTTGGGCTCGATCATCTTGGCCATGAATGGAAGATTGTTGAGCTTGTCTTCCTCCGATGATGACTCCTTCCATGTTTCAATGAGCGCCTTCTTCTTGAATTGAGATGGTTTGTTCTTTAGTCTTGGGAAATCCGATTTGATGTCACCCATCTTGTTGCATTCGTAGCATCTATTGTTTGAAATTTGCTTTTCCTTGGATTGCTTGATCGGGCATTTTCGACTCTTGATCATCTTCCGAACTAGATTCACTAGTTCGGTATCCATCTCGTCGTTCACCTCCGATTCATACTCCTCTTCTTCTTCTTCGGGAGGTGGTTTGTGTTAGAGCAATCAACCCATGTGATGTGGTTTTGATGTGTATGGCAAAGGGTTTAAGTTAGGATTGATATGGATTTGATATGTGCGTTGAAGTCATGAAGGACTTAGTAATTCAAACATAGAGAATTGGAAAGTTTCACCTCTCATGACTCGGTCTTTGAGTCGGTGAAAGATGCATTGCGAAAGTCGTGCACTTGGTGCATCCGAGGGACCCTCGGACGAGGAGCATTGGAGTGAAGCCGGAGGAAGTAGACTTCAGGACGAGACACGAAGGATGGCACTACAAATCCGTGCACTTGGCACATCCAAGGGACGTGGCTGGACGAAGAGAACTTCAAAGGCGAGGGACTAAAAGGAAAGATGAGAGTGAGCGAATGTAACCCAGGACGGGTAGCGCTTAGGTGAAACTTGGCCAATTGGCTAAGTATCGGATGGGTTTTTTCGACATCAGTCGACTACCATATCATGGCAGTCGACTACTCCAAGTCGACTGTTGACTCGACCGGGTGTTCGAAGTCCGTTTGTGTCCCAAAGAATGAGCCGACCGTCGAAACCATCACGATCAAGCACGGTAGCTAGAATGGTTGATAGTTGACTGCTTGTTTTCGGCACTCGACTGTTAGCTCCATCAGTCGACTGATGGAAAGATCAGTCGACTGATGTGGGAGCCGTTGTATGAAATCCAACATAGAAGAAGCCGTTATAGGGCAACGTCTACAGGGGAAGTCGACTGATTGGGACATCAGTCGACTGCTAGGTGCCCAATGGGAAGAATGAGCTCTTCCATATAAGAAGGGGCATTTGGACACTTGGGGTGCCTAATGCTTAAACTCAAAACTACTCCCAAGTGCCAACACGTTTTCCTACTCTTCTTACTTTCTTTTATCTAAATCTTATTGTAAGTGTAGGGTTTTGCCCGGAAGCTCTCATACCAATTTAATAGTTTTGCTTCTCGAGTCCGTGAGGGGAAACTTCGCTTCCCACTTCACCTCGGTCATTTGATCATGGCGATCCCTTCGATGTCCCCAGATTAAAAATTTAATCCTAGACAAAAGGGATTGCCCAAACAACCAAGCCATCGTCGTGCTATTCGTTTAGAGAGGTCACTTGAACAAACAAGTTGTTCAAGCGACCAACCTCTATTCTACGATTAGCCACGGAATAGACGATGTCCGGATCACCGGTTTTTGTGTTTATGCTCGGGATCCAAGTATTATTTATTCATATACAGATTTATATCATGCTCATAATTGAAAAACAAATACAAACATGTAACATATAAAAATTAGAGAATCGATATACCTCTCGATCTTCTAATGTATGACCTTCTTCCTTTCGGACGTCGTGTGGGCGACGATCTACCAAAAGTCGAAGCTCTTAGATCGCAAATCTTCCTTCCTTACTCTTTCAAAGCAAGAGGAAGAATAGAAATAAGGCTCTTCTCCTTCCTATAGCCAACCAACAAGCAACAAGGAGAGTGCTTGCCGCCGGCCAACAAGGAGAAGGAGATTATGGTGGAAACCGGCCAAGACACCAAGGGAAACCCCTATATCTTGTTTCAACCACCAAAGGAGAAGGAGAAGAGGGTCTTTGGACGCCATCCAAGGGCTGAAAAGAAGGTTGTGGGTGCCGGCCACCAAGGGAGTGGAAGAAGAAAGCAAACTACTTCCTTATTTTGTGCCGCCCAAGCCTCCTAAACCCTGAGCTTCCAAACCCTAATCCTAGCTTTCCTTATTGTCGGCCATGGAAGAGAGGAAGAAGAATAGGATGAGCTCATGCCAAGGTAGAGAGAAGAAGAATAGGGGTCGGCCAACCTTAGGAAGAAGAAGAAGAAAAGAGCTTCATCTTCTTATTGCCGCCCACTCTAATCCCAAAACCCTAACCCTAGCTTTCACTCCCAATCCTAATCTAATTAGGATTGGTTACCGCCCAAGGGACAAACCCTAATCCCCTCATCCATTAAGTTGCCGCCCAAGCCAATAAGCCTTATTTATAGAGTTGGGTTTATTCCTTGGATTAATCTCCACCATTGGTTCTAGGGATTTAATCTCAACCGTCGGATCTAGAGATTTATTCTCAACCGTCGGATCTAGAGATTTAATCTCTACCTTTGGATCTAGAGTTTTGTTTCTATCCTTTGGATCTAAGCTTCATGAGGTGTTAATAGGCTACATTAGGGACCATGAGGAGGAGTTGGGTCTTGGCCACCCATGGATCAAGCCCACATAAAGTCCGATCCACTAATGACAATCCAATCCACTAAAGGATCATCATCGATCTACCTCACCAACCCCCATATGATAATATGGGCTCCATATATTATTTGTACATTTTCTCCCCGTGTTTAAGATCTCAAATGTCCGTCGATTAATTAATTCACTGGCTATTAATTAATCAACATCTAACTCCTTGAGTAGTACCACTCAACCTTTTCATCATGCCGGACCAAGTCCACCTGCAGGGTTTACATGATGAACCTTATGAGCTCCTCAAGGGGACATCATCATCCTAATATATAGGACACGGTTTCCTCCTATAATCAACGACACACCATATAAATAATATCATCTCCCAACTTACCGAGCCTATCGATTTAATCTATAAATCTCGCCCATTGGTAAATCAAAGAGATGAATACTAAGTATATGTGCCCGTTATTATATCGGGATTAAGAGCATGTACATAATAATATCTGAGGTCTGATTCGATTATATAGTCAGCAATAAATCGAATCACCTCTAAGTCGGTCCTGCTCAATACACTCAAAGTGCACTAGTGTGATTCTATGGTCAAGACAAACCAATACCAAATCACACTACAACCATTTCGATGGTTTGTCCATAGCCATCTCGGTTGTGAGCCTTTACTTATACTTTACAAGGAGCCGATAACATGATCTCCCATGTGACACCACACACCATGTTATCTACAATGTAATGTATTAGACAATATTGCATAACCATAAAAATGCAAACAATGATCATGTGATTCTTATTTCAAAATAAAGATGTTCATACAAAAGGTAGACTTTTCAGTATACATCCCTACAATCTCCCACTTATACTAAAAGACTATGTTGTCCTCAAACTTCCATACATTTGATCCCCATTCCCTCCACATGCCTATCAAAAGCTCTCGCCGGAAGGGCCTTAGTGAAAGGATCTGCCAGGTTATCCTCTGATGCAATCTTGGCCACAACAACTTCTCCTCTCTTTACGATTTCTCGTATCAGGTGGTACTTGCGCTCTATGTGTTTACTAGCCTTATGGGCTCGTGGTTCCTTCAAGTTTGCAACTGCACCACTATTATCACAAAAAATTGTGATAGTTCTGGGCAAACCAGGAATCACATCCAAGTCCATCAGGAAGTTCCTGAGCCACACAGCTTCCATGGTGGAGTCCGCCATGCATTTCTGCTTGACACTCCTCCATACAATGGCTCCACCTCACAAAGTAAACACAAAACCTGAGGTAGACTTACTATTATCCCTATCAGATTGGAAGTCGGAATCCGTATAACCCACAGTGAGTAATTGGTCTGTCCGATAAACTAGCATATAATCCCTAGTCCTTCTCAGGTACTTCAATATATGCTTTACCGCAGTCCAATGTCCCTGTCCTAGATTACTCTGATATCCGCTGACCATGCCCACGGCAAAGCAGATATCTGATCTCGTACATAGCATCGCATACATGAGGCTTCCTCCTGCCGAAGCATAAGGAACCGCCTTCATTTCCTCTATCTCCTCAGATGATCTAGGACACATCTCCTTAGATAAAGGAACTCCATGCCTGTAAGGTAGAAAACCCTTCTTGGAGTTCTGCATGCTAAAACGATCCAAAATCGTGTCTATGTATGAAGCTTGGGTTAAGCACAACATCCTTTTCCTGCGATCCCTTATAACCTTGATCCCAAGGATGTGTCTCACCTCTCCCAAGTCCTTCATATCAAACTGTTTGGACAATCATACCCTTACGTCCGATAACACCTTGATATTGTTGCCAATCAACAAAATGTCATCTATGTAAAGTACAAGAAATACCACTACGTTTTCATCACATCTCTTGTATACACAAGACTCATCCGGACTTTGAATAAATCCATAAGACTGGATTACCTCATCAATGCAGATGTTCCAAGACCTCGAAGCTTGCTTCAATATATAAATGGACCGATTAAGCTTACATACAAGATGCTCTTTGCCCTTAGCAATGAATCCCTCTAGTTGCTTCATATAGATGTTTTCCTCAAGACTTTCATTAAGGAAAGTTGTCTTAACATCCATCTACCACACCTCATAATCTATATGAGCTGTTATGCAAAAGATAATCCGGATAGACTTAAGCATGACTATCGGCGAAAAGGTCTCCTCATAATCGATACCCTCTTTCTGAGTATACCCCTTCGCAACAAGCCTCACTTTGAAGGTCTCAACCTTCCCATCTATTCCTCTCTTTCTCTTATAGATTCACTTGAATCCAATGGTTTTTACACCATCAGGTGGCTCTACTAGCTCCCAGACCTGATTTGAATCCATAGATTCAATCTCAGCATTCATTGCACTTTGCCAAGATGCTGCATCTTTATCTTGGATTGCCTCGTCATATGTCCAGGGATCAGGTTCATGTTCGCCAGGGACCAAATCAGAAGATTCTACCAAGAACATGAATCTATCAGACTGTCTCACAACCCTCCCACTACGACGAGGTATCACCTGTGTATCCTTTGTGACACGCGGTGCAGTGACATGTGGTATATCCTCTTATACCGGTGGTACTAAAGAAGTGACTTCCCCTTTTAACTCCTCCAGAACAATTATACTCTTGGGCTTGTGGCTCATCACATAGTATTCCTCTAGAAATCTGGCGTTCGTGCTAACGATCACCCTCTGATCTCTAGGACTATAAAATAAACCACCCTTCGTTCCTCTAGGATAGCCAACGAACATGCGTACTTCTGTACGAGGTTCCAACTTACCAGCATCTGCCTTCAACACATGTGCTGGACTCCCCATATCCGAATATGTCTTAGACTGGGCTTTCGCCCAGTTCACAATTCTGTGGGAGTAGAAGGCACTGATTTAGATGGAACTAAGTTCAGAATGTATACCGCTGTATCTAGAGCATATTCCCAGAACGAATCTGGCAACTTAGAATAACTCATCATCGATCTAACCATCTCCATAAGAGTCCTATTCCTTCGCTCTGCTACACCATTCTGCTAGGGTGTGTCAAGTGCAGACAATTGGGATTGATTCCCATCCTCTGACAATTAGTTCCTAAACTCTCCCAAGAGGTACTCACCACCACGATCAAATCGTAGTGTCATCTATATCTTGAATAATCGTCTATGAAAGAGACAAAATATTCAAGGCCACCTCTTGCCTGGATAGTCATAGGACCACACAAATTAGAATGAACCATTTCTAACACATCTTTGGCTCTATACCCCTTGGCCTTAAAAGGCCTCTTGGTCATTTTATCCTCCAAGCAAGATTCGCAGGTTGGGAAATCTTCCACCACTAATGAACCCAGATGTCCATCAGCTATCAACCTTTGAATTTTGCTTAGGTTAATATGACAAAGCCTAAGATGCCAAAAACATATTTGGTTCATCTTCGAAGGTTCTTTTCTCTTATTGGAATTAGAAGATGAGTTATTAACTTCTATTTGCATCGTGGGAGCTTTTGGTTCGAGTGTATACAAATTTCCTATCAATGTACCTGAATAGATATTCTCCCTATTCCTTTTTATAACAACTCTGTCATTAAAAGAAATAGAATATCCATCCATAAACAATTTAGAAACCGAAATTAAATTCTTTCTAAATAAGGGTACATAAAGGGAATTTTCTAGAACCTAAGTTTTATTTTTCTCAAGAGATAAATAAAACTTCTCCCACTGCAATAGCCGCCACCTTTATGGCATTGCCCAAGTAAATGGTAATCTCCCCTTTAGCTAGTTGTCGGGTTTCCTAGAACCCCTGCAAAGTATTGCAGACATAATTAGTGGCTCCCGTATCTACACACCAGGTGTCGGTAGATAACACCGCTAATCATGTTTCAATGACTATTCCAAAGGATATATCTTTGTTCTGCTTTGGATTGGAACAGTCCTTCTTCCAATGTCCATCCTGCTTATAAGTGAAGTACTTGCCTTTCGGCTCCTTCACTCCTCCCTGAGATCCTCCCACCACCTTTGCTCCACCTTGATTCTTCTTCTTCTTGCCTTTCGGCATAGGCGTAGAAACCTTCTGAGCAACCATGGCCTGAGGACACTCTTCGAAGAGTGCATACTTATACTCCTTAGCAGATAAGACAATATCTAGATTCTATTCCAATCATTATAATTATGTACAGTAAGTTTATTTTCCTTTAGTATCATAGCAAGTGGACTGAAAGTCAATTTTGAAAATCCTAAGAATCACATAGATCATTACTGTAGATTTCAAAAAATTATTGATTCCTCAAACATTAAAATTTTAAAATCAACCAACACCTCTAAACACCGAGAATATCGCATGCCACGATCGTGTGGACGTATACGAATTCTACATTTGTAAGAGGAGGTTTTACCCATTAATTTTACTATCTTGTCAACCTAACCTTTTGATAAATAAAATTAATAGTTGGTTTCTCTTCAGCCCTACAAATAAACGTAGTGACTCCTATTTGTATCTAAGTGTTCACCATTACTTGATACCAAGGAAATTATCTTGGGTTATGTGCCTTCCGATGGGGAAGTACACAAGCTCCTAAATAATTTCCTATAACCATATCCGACCCTGTGATCCACAAACAAACTCATCCGATGGGGAGGAAGGCACTCAGAGCCGACGCGTAAGTTTTCTTGCATCACATGTCAAATCGTAATGGAGGCCGTGGGAATTTATAAAAATATCCCTCTCCCACTTAGTAATTTGAAAATGAGGAATTTTCTAGCCTACGACATGCATATCAAACAAAAAGCAATAAATATGAAAAATAAATTATTTTCTAACTATTATGGCTTTTGTCTTCAATATGTCTCCCATCGCAATGCCTTCTCGTCCGCTCCTCCTATGCCATGTACAAGCCATCCGGAGATCCGAGCCGAGACTAAAACCTATTTTAATTTACATCCATTGATCCTATACTCCACGAGGGAGTGTACATGAAATCTAGATCAAAAGTAAAATAAAATAAAGAGTGGCTAAACAATGCCGTATCTAATTTACGAAAAATCAAATACTAGCCTCGTCAACCCCGAGGATTCAACAAAATAAATATTTACACACATACAATTACATACACACATATCACTAAATAGTCGGATCTTATGCCTGCAACCAAAGAGTTAAACTACGCATATCCTACTATTATCTGGCATATATAATATATGAAAAGTGCATAAAAAATTAATCGAATCCTAAACACACAAAACCGGAAACCTTGGCTCTGATACCAAATGTAGGGTTTTGCCCGGAAGCTCTCATACCAATTTAATGGTTTTGCTTCTCGAGTCCGTGAGGGGAAACTTCGCTTCCCACTTCATGGCGATCCCTTCGATGTCCTCGGATTAAAAATTTAATCCTAGACAAAAGGGATTGCCCAAACAACCAAGCCATCATCGTGTTATTCGTTTAGAGAGGTCACTTGAACAAACAAGTTGTTCAAGCGACCAACCTCTATTCTACGATTAGCTGCGGAATAGACGATGTCCGGATCACCGGTTTTTGTGTTTATGCTCGGGATCCAAGTATTATTTAGCCATATACAGATTTATATCATGCTCATAATTGAAAAACAAATACAAACATGTAACATATAAAAATTAGAGAATCGATATACCTCACGATCTTCTAATGTATAACCTTCCTCCTTTCGGACGTCGTGTGGGCGACGATCTACCAAAAGTCGAAGCTCCTAGATCGCAAATCTTCCTTCCTTGCTTTTTCAAAGCAAGAGGAAGAATAGAAACAAGGCTCTTCTCCTTCCTATAGCCAACCAACAAGCAACAAGGAGAGTGCTTGCCGCCGGCCAACAAGGAGAAGGAGATTATGGTGGAAATCAGCCAAGACACGAAGGGAAAGCCCTATATCTTGTTTCCACCACCAAAGGAGAAAAAGAGGAGGGTCTTTGGACGCCATCCAAAGTCTGGAAAGAAGGTTGTTGGTGCCGGCAACCAAGGGAGAGGAAGAAGAAAGCAAACTACTTCCTTATTTGGTGCCGCCCAAGCCTCCTAAACCCTGAGCTTCCAAACCCTAATCCTAGCTTTCCTTATTGCCGGCCATGGAAGAGAGGAAGAAGAATAGGATGATCTCATGCCAAGGTAGAGAGAAGAAGAATAGAGGCCGACCAACCTTAGGAAGAAGAAGAAAAGAGCTTCATCTTCTTATTGCCGCCCACTCTAATCCCAAAACCCTAACCCTAGCTTTCACTCCCAATCCTAATCTAATTAGTTTTGGTTGCTTCCCAAGGGCAAACCCTAATCCCCTCATCCATTAAGTTGCCTCCCAAGCCAATAAGCCTTATTTATAGAGTTGGGTTTATGCCTTGGATTAATCTCCACCATTGGTTTTAGGGATTTAATCTCAACCGTCGGATCTAGAGATTTAATCTCAATCGTCGGATCTAGAGATTTAATCTCTACCTATGGATCTAGAGTTTTGTTTCTATCCTTTGGATCTAAGCTTCATGAGGTGTTAATAGGCTACATTAGGGACCATGAGGAGGAGTTGGGTCTTGGCCACCCATGGATCAAGCCCACATAAAGTCCGATCCACTAATGACAATCCAATCCACAAAAGGATCATCATCAATCTACCTCACCAACCCCCATATGATAATATGGGCTCCATATATTATTTGTACATTTTCTCCCCATGTTTAAGATCTCGAATGTCTGTCGATTAATTAATTCACTGACCATTAATTAATCAACATCTAACTCCTTGAGTAGTACCACTCAACCTTTTCATCATGCCGGACCAAGTCCACCTGCAGGGTTTACATGATGAATCTTATGAGCTCCTTAAGGGGACATCATCATCCTAATATATAAGACACTGTTTCCTCCTATAATCAACGGCACACCATATAAATAATATCATCTCCCAACTTACCGAGCCTATCGATTTAATCTATAAATCTCGCCCATTGGTAAATCAAAGAGATGAATACTAAGTATATGTGCCCATTATTATATTTGGATTAAGAGCATGTACTTAATAATATCAGAGGTCCGATTCGATTATGTAGTCAGCAATAAATCGAATCACCTCTATGTCGGTCCTGCTCAATACACTCAAAGTGCACTAGTGTGATTCTATGGTCAAGACAAACCAATACCAAATCACACTACAACCATTCCGATGGTTTGTCCTAAGCCATCTCGGTTGTGAGCCTTTACTTATACTTTACAAGGAGCCGATAACATGATCTCCCGTGTAACACCACACACCATGTTATCTACAATGTAATGTATTAGACAATATTGCATAACCATAAAAAAGCAAACAATGATCATGTGATTCTTATTTCAAAATAAAGATGTTCATACAAAAGGTAGACTTTTCAGTATACATCCCTACAGTAAGAAGAGTGATCTTTTAAAAAAAGGTTACCTCCACCTTGCTTGGTGCCAAGGAGAGAATAGTGAAGCTTAAGGCATGATTCACCTTGGACGAATCGGGTCGTGGATTAGCGGCAAGGCAGTGAACCACGTTAAAACTCTTGTTAGTGTTTGTCTCATTTCTTATTGCTTTGTCTTTATTGTTTATATTTCCGCTTGTGCTAACGAGTTTGTAGACAAGCAATCAACGAGCGAATTCCACCATACGCAAAATAGGGCTATTCACCCCCTCGAGCCGGCTACCGACGTTCCAACAGTTTGCTGTTCGCCTTCTTCTTTCGACCTACAACCAATGCAATACCTTTCTTGGGTGGGACCTGATCCGAACGATTTTTAGTGTCGCAATACCGTTCCCAAATTATTTACCGAACCCCCTAACTACACTAATGCAGTATAGGACTGACTCGGGTCATCTCCCAACGAACCTAATGGCTGGTCGTTTGTTTTTAAACAGAAGTAAACACTGGGGGTTTTTATAGTTATCAAAACAATTATTCAAAGCTAACCTAATGCAAGAACGATTCAACCTTGCACCGCACTGTCACTATACGATGCAATGTTGAATCAATTCTGATAAACAGACAGAGAAACTAAATCTGTAGGAAGTAAATCTAATTAATGCGCAAAAGTAAGTAATCACGCACCGCACTGTCACTATACGGTACAATGATCACGAAATAAAGGTGAACAATTCAACTATGTACCACACTGTCACTATACGACACAGTAGTCAAACAGTCACTAAAAATTGCAATAAACGAAATGCAATAAATGAAAGCAATTCGCCCAGACACCGCACTGTCACTATACGGCAACTGGTCGAATGTAAATGAAATCTAATCTAATAATGAAAGCACTCCAACCAGACATAATCATTGGACAATTTTAATTGATAACTAACCTAAACATGATCAACATAACATAACAAATTAACCGTAATAAAACAAACATGATAAAGTAAATATCCAATTAAATGGATCAATCAAATATAAGTAATCAGTAACCCCACGATGGCGACAATAAACCGAACAGCCCCTCCGTCGATAGATTACGGATGCGGTCCTAATCCCGGCACCACGGAAAAGTGCTGAATGCAGAGGGATGTGAACACTGCTCCAGCGGCTGTGGATGGCGGAGCTCCTAGTCCCGGTAGTTAGTGGATGGAATGTCGGCGGTGCGGCCTTATCCGATGCCGGAAGGAATGGAATCGCGGAGCTGAAAGGACCTTCACCGGTGGAGATGGAGTCTCCTAAACCGCCTGTAGGTGGTGGCTCGGCGAGATGGAAAGGCCTTTCCCGGCCCGGAATGGAGTGGGTACGTATTGCTAATGCTTTCGTAGGAATCCCGCTCCCTCTTCCAACTAAAGTCCAGAATCCGACATCTAATCGTCATGAGGCTCTTTGGATCGCCATGTATGGGAGGAAAGGTCGCCGGAAGAATCTTGATCGCCGCCGGGCGTGAAGAAACTCACGTGCGTGGAAATGGGAAAAAAATGCCTCGCTCGAGTTCTCTTGCTGTCGCGAAATGGAAGGACCTCCTTCTGCCCGCGAAACCACTGGCGATCCCATGCGCTCGGGCAGCGCATGGGCCGCCGTGCCCGCGAGGAAGAAGCGCTGCTGGTGAAGTTCTGCCGATCGCCTTCTCAGCGTGTGCATCCGCCTGCGAACAGGAAGAAAGCCCGGTCGCGCTCGCGAGAAGACCATGCATGGCGCAGATCTGTCGAGCTCCTTCTGCAGGTCTCGAGTGTAGGAAAGTTAGGTTTTATTAAATGAATTCTTTGGCGTCCGTCGAGCTTCATCGGAGTCCATTTGAAGCTAGGGCTTGATGATATATTAAGCGCTTAATTAAGTTTGCTCCATCCAGCGGTGAAATCGATCGATTTGCGATGGGCCGGATCGATCCGTGCGAAGGTATAATCCGCGATCCAGCGGTCGGATGAAGCGGCCAAGGCGTGTAGATCTTAATGCGGGCGGATCGCTCCGGATCGGATGGATGGCTCGAGAATCAATCACTTTCTTGGACGGTCTATAATGCTCGGATATAGAACCCTTGATTTGATTTGCCTTCTAATCTGGATGAAGGGCTCAGATTAAATCATTTTGAAATGTCCATTCGACCCCGGATGAAGCCATATTTGATCTAACTTGAGTCTAGTCCGGTGGCTCATCTCGATCTCCTACAAATAAAGATAACATTACAAATAAGTCCAAAATATAGGAGAATTTACAAAAGGTCCAAAATGAATCCAAACTCATAAAACATACAAATAATCAATAATAAATCACTCGAGAGGATAAAAAACAGTGATATTAAGGACCAAAATAATACAACAAAATGGCATTATCAATTCCCCACACTTATTTTTGCGTCGAGCAATAATGAAAATAAAGAAACACTAACACCCTAACTCATTCCCCAACAATACCTAGATCAATAATTCGAGACGAAAAATAAGTTACTTAGGATCACCAAATTCATCAGGATCTAGGGTATTCAAAAGATCCAACTCCTACAACAATCAACATGTATGATGATTTACAGTCAAATCAAATAGACTAAGCCTGATACAAAACCTCCCAAAATGGATATATGCACTGATGCTCACATAATAACATAGGAGTGGGGCGCCCTCAAAACAACATGCAATTTTGTACTACCATATGCTTGCTTATCATCTACTTCTCTACTGCTATCAATACATCTCATACATGAATCAAAAGGATTTATCAGGAATCAGAATGAGATCAAAAGTAGACAACAGATAAAGTATGCAAAGAGTAGTACAAGACAAAGGTACAAATGAATAGGAAACAAGAGAAGAATTGGAGAAATAAATCTGATGAGTTGCTCTGTGAAATACTCAAGAAAAAGAATATGGGAAGAGGCTAGGATAATTGGAAACTTTAGAATTGATTCAGGCTCAAATGGCTCTATCCAACACATTGCAATTCAATTTGCCTGCATTACAATTGCACTTTTTTTTTTTTTTTACAAAAGAAACATCAATGGCACCATTTTTTTTTCCTTTTTTTTTTTTTTTTTTGTGCAGAAACTCAAGTACTAATCACAGACAAATATATCTCAGAACCAATGACCTCTGAAAACTATATCTTCCATATCATATTTCCAACAAAAATAATATAACTCCTCCCCCACACTTAAAATTTTGTCCGTCTCGGACAATACAACCCATCAAACTATTCCTCCAACATGGAAAGCAATAGATATGAAAAAGATAATCCACAAAGATACAAAGACAATGGATAGCAAATGAAGAGATATGACAAGTAAGACATGGAAGATGGAAGTATCAAGTGGATTAGACAATCAAACCAAGTCAAGAAAAGAGTCAAGAATGAAATCCTTCATCATATTCATGCAAGTAAATGTTACTGCAGTTTTGAAAAGACTCAAAGCAAGTTCTAGAGTAACAAGAATCACATGTGTTATCACACAAAAGTGGGTAGATGATAAAAATGGCTTGCAACCTCACTAGGTGAATAAACATCAAGCTTAGACTATCAATAAAAAGTTCACCATCATAACAAGTGACTGCATGCAAGTGAAGTCTCCTATCACACACAAAAATCCATAATTTGATGATCAAACTTAACTAATTTTTACCACCTCTGAAATGATACTAAGGCATGCATAGAGAATATTATTTGACTCAACAACAGACAAACAAACCTAGGTAAACAGGCAAACAAACACACAACCCATACAATTTATTCCGAACATGAAAGGAAGAAAATAAATGCAGTAAATAAAAGAACACACTCCCCTTTCATGTCGGAGAAGAAGCATCATCATGTCTGGCCCCACCGTATTCTCTAGAATAGACTTGATCTCATTGCTTAACACTTCATGAGGCTGTTGCAAAAGTGAGACCCTTGATCGCTAATGATCGCCCTGGGAACTCAAAATCTGCAAAATATGTGAGACCTAACAAAATCCACAACTAGAGAATCATCAGTCCTGGTGGGGATGGCCTCCACCCATTTAGAAACATAATCATATGCCAAAAGAATATATGAAAATCCAAAAGATACAGGACACGGACCCAAAATCAATACCCCAAATATCGAAAATCTCACAGAATAACAAAAGTTGTTGAGGCATTTCATTTCTACATCCTATGTTCCCTGTTCGTTGACATCGCTCACAAGACTTGTAGAATTCAGAGACATCATGAAATAAGGTGGGCCAATACAAATCAAACTCTAAAACTTTCCTAGCAGTTCTTTGGGGTCCAAAATACCCCCCACAAGCCAGAGAATAACAAAAAGTAAATACATATGGAATGAAACTCATAATCAAGTACACCTCATCTAATAATCTGATCATTACAAAATTTTCATTGATAAAGATCATCCCATACATAATACTTGGCATCACTTTTCAATTTCTGGACTTGTGCATGAGTAAAATGTGAAGGTACAACACGGCAACTAAATAAAAAGCAAGATCTGCATATCATGGTGTCTTACCCTACAGGTGAAAAAGTTGCTCATCTGGAAAAGAATCTGCTATGGGGGTGGGCTCGATCTCTATCGCAATCCTGTCAAACTGAAATACCACCTCCTTCTGCAACAATTTGGTCAAGGGTAGGGCAATCTGACTGAAGTCTCTGATAAAATGTCTGTAGAAACCTGCATGACCTAGAAAAGCACAACTTCCCGCACAGAAGCGGGGTAAGATAAAGAATATATAGCATGAATTTTAGCAGGATCTACTTCAATATCATACACAGAGATAATATAATCCAAGATATCCCATACTCGACCATGAAATAACATTTCTCACAAACATCTGATGGAAGTGATCCTTGGGGCATCGCCTGAAGAGCGCTAGTCCCTACACAAATCCATATCCCGGTCTACATAAAAAGAGGGCCCACAGATAGGTCCTCCATAGAAAGAGTACAACTTCTCGTGAAACAAAACCTCGGCATACTTGGGAATCTGCTTCCCTAGCCTTTTCTTCAACAACCCCCTTCCTAGGCTGGGCCTCTGAGGGAAGAGAAAAACTGCTGCAAAATTCAAGTAGATGATCACCTGAAGACCTAGTCATCCACACAAACAAATATAATGAGAAACAAATATAAATGATAAGAAAGACAATAATAACAAAAGAAAAAGAAAACAAACAAACAAACTACAGTTTAAAGACAAACAAACCCATTAGAGTTCCCCGGCAACGGCGCCAAAATTTGATCCGAACGATTTTTAGTGTCGCAATACTGTTCCCAAATTATTTACCGAACCCCCTAACTACACTAATGCAGTATAGGACTGACTCGGGTCATCTCCCAACGAACCTAATGGCTGGACGTTTGTTTTTAAACAGAAGTAAACACTCGGGGT
The DNA here is from genome assembly GCA_025175895.1 of Wurfbainia villosa. Classification (NCBI taxonomy): domain Eukaryota; kingdom Viridiplantae; phylum Streptophyta; class Magnoliopsida; order Zingiberales; family Zingiberaceae; genus Wurfbainia; species Wurfbainia villosa. The sequence continues at coordinate 63,015,710 of CM045997.1, forward strand.
TTTTAAGCTTATCAAAACAATTATTCAAAGCTAACCTAATGCAAGAACGATTCAACCTTGCACCGCACTGTCACTATACGATGCAATGTTGAATCAATTCTGATAAACAGACAGAGAAATTAAATCTGCAGGAAGTAAATCTAACTAATGCGCAAAAGTAAGTAATCACGCACCGCACTGTCACTATACGGTACAATGATCACGAAATAAAGGTGAACAATTCAACTATGTACCGCACTATACGATTACAAGAGTCAAACAATACTAAAAATTGCAATAAACGAAATGCAATAAATGAAAGCAATTACTTGAGACACCGCCTTGTCACTATACGCAAGAATCGGTCGAATGTAAATGAAATCTAATCTAATAATGAAAGCACTCAACCGGACACATACTGTCACTATCGATGCATGGATTGGATAATTTTAATTGATAACTAACCTAAACATGATCAACATAACATAACAAATTAACGTAACAAAACAAACATGATAAAGTAAATATCCAATTAAATGGATGAATCAAATATAAGTAATCGGTAAACGATGGCGACAATAAACCGAACAACCCCTCCGTCGATGGATTACGGATGCGGTCCTAATCCCGGCACCGCGGCAAAGAGCTGAATGCGGAGGAATGTGAACACTGCTCCGGCGGCTGTGGATGGCGGAGCTCCTAGTCCCGGTAGCTAGTGGATGGAATGTCGAAGCGGTGCGGCCTAATCTCGGTCGCCGAAAGGAATGGAACCGCCGGAATAGTGAAAGGGACCTTCACCGGTGGAGATGGGTAAACTCGGCTTGTGTGGGTGGCTCCGGCGAGATGGAAAGGCCTTTCCCAGCCGCCGGAATGGAGTGAACGCCGGTGAAGGGTGTACTCACCGGAATCCCACGCTTGCCCCTCTTCCAACTAGCTGTCCGAATCACGGCATCTAATCGTCCACCGAGGCTCGCCTGGGATCATCGCCGGCTGTCGGAGGAAAGGTCGCCGGAAGGAGCTGCCGGACTGTCGCCGCCGGACGTGGGGAAGAAGACTCTGCCGCGCGTGGAAATGGGGAAAAAAATGCCTCGGCTCGAGTTCTTCTTGCTCGTCGCGAAAGGAAGGACCTCCTTCAGCGTCGCCGGCGAGCCTGTGCGATCCAGCCCGCTCGGCGGCGCAAGATGGATCTGCCGCCGTCGCCCACGAGGAAGAAGACGCATGCGCTGGTGAAGTTCTGCTGTGATCTGCCTTCTCGGCGTCACGACGCCTGTGCAATCCGCCGCCGATCGCGAGGCGGAAGCCAGCCAGGCCTCGCGAGGAAGAAGGAGAGATCTGTCGAGCTCCTTCTGAAAGTTAGGTTTTATTAAATGAATTCTTTGAGCCGTCCGATCGAGCTTCATCTCGATCCCAGCTAGGGCTTGATGATATATTAAGCTTAATTAGGTGCTCCATCCAGCGGTGAAATCGGTCGATTTGCGATGGGACGGATCGATCCGTCTGAAGGTATAATCACGATCCAACGGTCCGGATGAACGGCCAAGACGTGTAGATCTTAATGTACGGGCCGGATCGCTCCAAATCCAGATGGATGGCTCAGAATCAATCACTTTCTTCGGACGGTCTATAATGCTCAGATATGAACCCTTGATTTGATTTGCCTTCTAATCTGGATGAAGGGCTCAAATTAAATCATTTTGAAATGTCCATTACGACCCCAGATGAAGCCATATTTGATCTAACTTGAGTCTAGTCCAGTGGCTCATCTCGATCTCCTACAAATAAAGATAACATTCGCAAATAAGTCCAAAATATAGGAGAATTTACAAAAAGGTCCAAAATGAATCCAAACTCATAAAACATACAAATAATCAATAATAAATCACTCGAGAGGATAAAAACAGTGATATTAAAGACCAAAATAATACAACAAAATGGCAGTTATCAGGACCGCGTTAGACTGTTCGTGTAATTCAAATTCTAAAAAAAAGTTCTTCTAATCAAATCTTAGATAGATCTCTAGATACCTTGTAGGCATCAACCATGGATGCCCACAAGGTGGTCCTAGGAAAAGGATTTAAGGAATACCTGATAACATCTCTATTTTCAACCTTTTGTCCGATAGAGTGGAGGTCATTCATAATTATTAGGGCAATCAACCCGTGATATGGTTTTGATGTGTGTGGCAAAGGGTTTAAGTTAGGATGTTTGGATTTAATGTGTGTTGGAGTCTTGCAGGACTTAGTAAGTCGCACATGGAGCATTGGTAAGTTTCAACTCTCATGACTCGGTCCTTGAGTCGGTGAAGGATGGCTTTGCAGAAGTCGTGCGCTTGGAGCATCTGAGGGATTGTTGGACGAGGTGATTGGAGTGAAGCCGGAGGAAGTAGACTTCAGGTTGAGACGCGAAAGATGGCGTTGCAGAGCCATGCGCTTGGTGCATCTAAGGGACGTGGCCGGACGAAGACAACTTCAAAGGCGAGGGACTCAAAGGGATGAGAGTGAGCGAATGTAACCCGAGAAAGGGTAGTGCGCTTAGGTGGAACTTGGCCAATTGGCTAAGTGTCGGATGAGATTTCCCGACACTAGTCGACTGTCATGTAATGATAGTCGACTACTCTAAGTTGACTATGACTCGACTAGTGTTCAAGTCTGATTCATGTGCCAATAGTCAACTGCCATGAATTGGCAGTCGACTGCGAGACCATCAGTCAACTGATGAAGGCATCAGTCGACTGGTCACAAGGGTTTCAGGCACAGAATGGAGTGTTCGCTTCCAGCACTCGACTGATAGCTCCATTAGTGGACTGATGGTAAGATCAGTAGACTGATGTGGGAGCCGTTGGATGGAATCTAATGTGGAAGAAGTCGTTATTGGGCAATGGCTACGGGATGAGTCGACTGATCAGGGCATCAGTCGATTGGTCCTGTGTCAACGGGAAGAAACCCTCATCTTCTATAAAAAGAAGGGGTGAGGGCATTTGAGTGCCTAATGTTCATGCTCTAAACTCTCCCAAAGTGCCCTAAAGGTTTTCCATCCTCTTACTTGAGTTTATTTACATCATAATTGTAAGAGGAGTGATTCTTGTGTAAAGAGGTTACCTCCACCTAGCTTGGTGCAAAGGAGAGAATAGTGAAAGCTTGAGGTGTGATTCACCTTGGACGAATCCGACCGTGGATTAGCGGCGAAGCCGTGAACCATGTTACATTGTGGTGTTAGCGGTTGTGTTTGTATTTTTCCTTTTCTTTGTCTTTAATTGTCTATATTAGTATATTATGCTTGCGTTAATAGTGTTTGTAGACTAGCAACGAATGAATGACTTCCACCGTCTACGATAAAGGCTATTCACCCCCCTCTAGCCGGCCACCATTGACCCTCCAAGTGGTATCAGAGCCAAGGTGATTGTTGAGGACTAACCGTCGCTACAAACACTATATCAAGAGATGTCCGGCTCTAACATTCATTCGCCAAAGTTCGAGGGGGAATTCGCTTGGTGGAAGAAGCGAATGGAGGTATTTTTCAAAACTGATTTCGAAATTCTATTAATAATGGAAAATGGCTTCGAAATACCTAGGGATGAAGAAGGAAAGCCAATCGAGAAGGCTAGATGGACAAAAAGACAAAGAGAGGAGAACTTGGCAAATTCGAAGGCCAATCACCACCTTTACAATGTACTCCCCTAACAAGAAGTAAACTAGATAGGGGAATGTGCAAGCGCCAAGGAAATATGGGAGAAGCTCATAGAACTCCATGAAGGCACTTCTGAGGCCAAGCTTGCAAGGCGAGACCTCCTCCGCTCCCAACTAACAAATATCAAACTTGAAAAGGGAGAAAAGGTAACCTCCTTATACTCTAGGTTTAAAGAAATTTTAATTGGGCTAACAAGTGTAGGAGAAAGACTTTCGAACTGGGATATGCTCATGAAAGCAATCGATGCCTTTCCCTGGTCATCGAAATGGAGCTCAATGGTGGACTCCTTCTACATGTCGAAGAACCTAGAAGTGAGCACCTTGGGAGAGTTCTTCTCCACCATGGAGCTACATGAAACAAGGCTTGAGGGTATAAGTGAAGAACCAAGCATCAAGCCATCAAGAGGAGTGGAACTATTGGCCAACAAGGGGAAGAAGAAGATGGAGACTCCCTCCTCCTTCGATGAAGCATCCTCCTCCTCCTCCAGGGATAGCACAGAAGAAGCATACATGGTAAGAAAGGTAAGACATGCTTTGAAGAATTTTAAATTTAATAAATCTAATGATAGGAGAAGGAGACCAAGGGGGAAGCTAATTTGCTACAATTGCCAAGGAGAGGAACACATAAGGGATAATTGTCCCCTCTTGAACAAGAGCAAAGAAGAGGGGAGAAAGAAAGAAGAAAAGAAGAAGAAGGGGAGCAAGAAGAAGGAAGAGGAGAAGAAGGCCAAAGAAAAGGGGAAGGCCAAGGCACTAAAGGCAAGGACATGAGATGACCCCTCTTCATCATCATCATCATCTGAAGAGTAGAATGCTTTTGTCACCAACCTTGCTTTGATGGCATTTGATGACCTAGACACCTCCTCCTCCGAACAAAAAAGATCAAGCACAAGTGAGGAGAGCTCTAGTGAAGGGGGAGCTTCTTCACCATCCTCATCCAAAGAAGAAGAAGACATGGAGAGTATGGTAACGAATCTCTCACCCCATAAAATAGTTTCCATGATTTCTAGCCTTACTAAGGATTTATTTAGGGCTAAGAAAAAGAATAAAAGCATGCTTGATCAAATTAAGGATCTAGAAAATAAATTAGAACAAGCATGTTTAAATGTTAATAATGATGATGCATGCTCACATGACTACATGCCATTTGATGTTAATGATGCATGTATGGATGAAAATAGGGCTTTAAGAGAGAAAGTTGATCATTTAACCAAGGCCCTAGAAAAATTCACAATAGGCTCCAACACCCTTAACATGATCATAAGGAGCCAAAGGGAAAGCTTCAATAAGAAAGGCCTAGGATATAAGGAAAATAAAAATGAAAAGGTCTATAAATGTTTAATTGCTAGGGGTCAAGATAAAAAGGAAACAATAGCTAGAAAATGGATCCCTAAGGAATTTTTAGTGAACCCCATAGGAAAGAATTTGTTTTGGGTTCCTAAATCCATCCTTAAGGGTTAGGAAAACCCTAGGATAGTCAACCATAAAGATTTCACCTATATCTTATGTTTTGGTTGACTTAGGATGGTGGGACTTAATTTTAGAAATAGTGTTGGGTGATGATAATGCACCCATAAATAGTTTAAATCATGCTCAACACTTAGTGTTATATATGTTGATACTCATGATCTATACATTTTTAGCATAGTGTTGGGTGATGATAATGTACCCATAAATTGATAATAATGCTTAAATCATGTAGTTAATGTATTTGTTACACATGTTTGTAATAATGATTTATGATCTTGATATTTGGCACATAGTCATGGGCAATAAGGGTTCAAATCATGCTCTAGGTGATATTTGACTTTTTTTCATGATTATATACTCAATGCATGATTAAAACTTTGATTTCATGATCATAATGTGAAATTAATTCATATATGTCTTTATGATCATGTGGGTTGTTAGGATGTAATTAACCTAGTATAGAGTTGCATGAAATTAATGGTTAAGTATATACAAATACCTTTAGGATACATCTCACACTCACTATAGGCTACCTTGATTGAAAACATAGCATGAGTGAGATGATATGATGATACAAATGGTCCACTAATGCCTATGACATTTGGATGGTCATTTAAAGTGTCAAAATAGCAATAATAGACCAATCATGGGGAAGGCTTATGTTTAATTCATAGACATATTGCCCAAAGATCACGGTTGGATATTTCATATATTTTCAAAACATTTACTTACTTTAAAATCTGTGTGTTCATGTTTTGAAACAATCTAAAGAAAAAACTAGGTGTTAAAATTGATACAAACTTGATCAAAAATCTAGTTGATTTTGAAACTTTTGGATTTTTGGCAAAATCTTGGAAATACAAGTATTTTTAAAAACTATTTTTTACTGATAAAGGACCTTAAAAGAAATGTGTTCCCCAAATTTCATGATTTTTTGAATTTTGTAGAATTTTTAATTCATTTCTGAAATTCACCCTAAAAATTAGAAAAATTCGAAATCAGAGTGCCAGTCGACTGATCGACTGTAACATGCCCAGTAACTTTCTTTTATCAAATTTAAGACATGTTTTGGTGAATTTTGTTCCCTAGAATTGATGTCATGCTTATATAAACCTTGTTTAATATTTTTGATGGTGTCAAAGGGGGAGAAATATGCATGTTTAAGTAAGGGGAGAATTGCATTTAGGAGGAGTTTCATGTATTAAGGGGGAGAGTTGATAATCATGTTTATTTACATGCTTTTTTACCTTAATATTTTTCTCAAATGTTTACCTAACTTAAACGGATTGCCACGCATAAAAAATGGGGAGATTGTTAGAGCAATTAACCCGTGAAATGGTTTTGATGTGCGTGGCAAAGGGTTTAAGTTAGGATGTTTGGATTTGATATGTGCGTTGGAGTCTTGCAGGACTTAGTAATTCGCACATGGAGCATTGGCGAGTTTAACCTCTCATGACTCGGTCCTTGAGTCGGTGAAGGATGGCTTTGCGGAAGCCGTGCGCTTGGAGCATCCGAGGGCCCGTCGGACGAGGAGATTGGAGTGAAGCCGGAGGAAGTAGACTTCAGGGCGAGACGCGAAGGATGGCGCTGTAGAGTCGTGCACTTGGCGCATCCAAGGGACGTGGCTGGATGAAGACAACTTCAAAGGCGAGGGACTCCAAGGGATGAGAGTGAGCGAATGTAACCCGGGAAGGGATAGTGCGCTTAGGTGGAACTTGGCCAATTGGCTAAGTGTCTGATCGGATTTCCTGACACCAGTCGACTGCCATGTAATGGTAGTCAACTACTCTATGTTGACTGTGACTCGACTAGTGTTTGAGTCTGGTTCATGTGCCAACAGTCGACTGCCATGGATTAACAGTCGACTACGAGACCACTAGTCGACTGATGAAGGCATCAGTTGACTGGTCGTAAGGGTTTCGGGCACAGAATGGAGTGTTAGCTTCCAGCACTCGACTGATAGCTCCATCAGTCGACTAATGGTAAGATCAGTCGACTAATGTGGGAGTCGTTGGATGGAATCCAACGTGGAATAAGACGTTATTGGGCAATGGCGACGGGATCAGTCGACTGATCGGGGCATTAGTCGACTGGTCCTGTGTCAATGGGAAGAAACCCTCTTCTTCTATAAAAAGAAGGGGTGAGGGCATTTGGGAGCCTAATGTTCATGCTCTAAACTCTCCCAAAGTTCCCTAAAGGTTTTCCATCCTCTTAATTGAGTTTATTTACATCATAATTGTAAGAGGAGTGATTCTTGTGTAAAGAGGTTACCTCCACCTAGCTCGGTGCGAAGGAGAGAATAGTGAAAGCTTGAGGCATAATTCACCTTGGATGAATCAGACCGTGGATTAGCAGTGAAGCCGTGAACCATGTTACATTGTGGTGTTAGCGGTTGTGTTTGTATTCTTCCTTTGCTTTGTCTTTAATTGTCTATATTAGTATATTCCGCTTGCGCTAATAGTGTTTGTAGACGAGCAACGAACGAACGACTTCCACCGTCTACGATAAAGGCTATTCACCCCCCTCTAGCCGGCCACCATCGACCCTACAATAATGTCTTCAATCCTTGCATGTAATTGCGTAGTAGTTTCGTGTTCCTGCATTTTCAAATTAAATAGTTTATTTAATAATAAATCACGCTTACATACCTTCGTATTGGTCGTTCCTTCGTGTAGCTCAATGAGCTTGTTCCATAAGTCCTTCGAGCTTATGAATGGTCCGACCCGGTTGAGCTACTCCTTGGAAAGACCGCATTGTAGGATTTGGGTTGTCTTTTCATTGGCCTCCACTTGATGCTTCATGGCATTGGTCCACTTGTCGCAATCTAGGAACTCGCAGTCTTTGTTGGTAGGTAGCGAGAATCCAGTTTGAATCACAATCTACATCTCTACTTGAGTTTTTAAGTAGAACTCCATCAAACCCTTCCAGTAACGAAAGTCATCTCCGTTGTAAAATGGAGGTCAGGCGGTGCTAAACCCTTCGAGATGGGTCATCTAAACCAAATCTTGCACACAAACAAAAAAACACAAAAAAAGTTCCAAGACTTTTCCTTGGATTAGTAGTGCGGGAAAAATAGTAAAGAAAAATGAAACGAAAAACAATACGAAAAGAAAAGAAAATCGCTAGATTGGTGGTTGCACCAAATCATAGCGCCCCCACTTTGATATCAATTGTTGGATCAAAAGCACGCTAGAGGGGGGGGGGTGAATAGCGAGCGTAAAAAAAAACTTTCTTTTCGTTCGATTCGACAATACAAAAGTAACATAGCAGAAAGTAAGATGTAATAAAAGTAAAAGAAATAATTTTGTTTTTACTTGGTTTGCAACCAAAGTTTTGCTACTCCAAGGCCCCGCGGTCCTTGACCGCGTAGGAAGGGGCAATTCACTAGCAAAGTCTTCTCCTCGTTGGAGGTAGGAGATGACGATTAGAAAGAACAAAAGCTTGACGAAGAGGTACAATCCCACCTCTTTACAATGAAAAAGCTCGAATATAAAGCTCGATTACACAAAAGTAGAAAACTCTAAATAAAGTAAGACGACTGTGAAAAGCTACTGACAGAAATGAAGATGTAGTCATGGCGTGTTGTTGGTGTTACGGCGGTGTGGAGTTGTTTTTGGTGATGACACGTAGTAAGAGCACTTGGGAGCAATTAAGATGACATAAAGGGGTGAAACCCCCCTTCTTTATAGCCCTTCAACCCCCTAGATGTTGAGATCCAGATCCTATCAAAAAGGACACTTCACCCCAAGAAAAGGGGTTCTTATCTTGACCTTCATTGAGCAGGACAGTTTGAATAGCAATCGACTGATAGCCTTCATTAGTCGACTAATGCCAGTAGCAGTCGACTACCATCAGCTAGCAGATGACTGCCAGCTTGGTTACTCAACTGCAACAAAGAGTTAGCACAAGACAAATGAAAGATAGTAAATATGATGGTTCCATACCATCCGATCTCGACCTAGACCTTCCACTGGAATTCTTAGTCGGATCGTTGCCTATAGTCGTTCCCATATGGAGGACACGATCTTACCATCTCTCTTCGCACTCATGCTTACCTCCGACCCTTTCTGACCAGTCGCGTAGCTTCTGATCTCTAACTGGGTTCTGTAGGATCGATGAAGTGTAGATGTGGTCGGCTAGAGGGGGGTGAATAGCCCTCTTCGTACGATGATGGAATTTCCTCATCTACAAAATCATTAGCGCAAGCGGAATACAAATAAACAAGACAAGCAAATCAAAACAACAAGAATAAAACCAATGCTAACACAATATATAATGTGGTTCACGGCTATGCCGGTAATCCACGGTCCAATTCGTCCAAGGTGAATCACTTCTCAATCTATCCACTGGATCTCTCCTTTGCGATCCAGTCGACTGGTGCTGTGTGAAACTCAAACTTAACATTCATTTGAGCTTCCAGCAGTTGGGTAAACCTCAACCCTTGTGGTCGAGCCTCCGACACTTAGCCATTTGACCAAGTTCACCTAATGAGCTACTTACAATTCACTCATTCTCTCATCTCACTCGAAGTCCCTCGCCGAAGCTCTCTTCATTCACAACCACGTTCCTCGACAACATCAGGCACACGACTCTGCAATGCTCCTTCGCGTCTCTTGCCTCTGAAGTCTGCTTCCTTGGCTTCGCTTCAAGTCATCTCGTCCGACGGTCCCTCGGTAGCATCAAGCGCACGGCTCTGCAATGTTTCTTCTCCGACTCAAGCATGAGGTTGTGAGTGGTGAACCCGCCAAGGCTCCATGTGCGAATTACTAAGTCCTGCAAGACTCCAACGTACTTATCAAATCACAATAACAACCTAACTTAAACCCTTTGCCACACACATCAAAACCATATCACGGGTTGATTGCCCTAACAATCTCCCCCTTTTTGATATGTGGCAATCCGTTTAAGTTAGGTAAAAACATTTGATAAAATATTAAGGAAAGAAAGCATGTGAATAAACATGATTAGCAACTCTCCCCCTTAATACATGAAACTCCCCCTAAATGCATTCCCCTTTTACTTAAACATGTTTCTTTCTCCCCCTTTGACACCATCAAAAAGATTAAACAAGGTTTATATGGCATGGCATCAAATCTAGAGAGAAGCAAAAATTAAAATCACTCAAAAACCTGATAAAATCAAGTTACTGTGCTCATGCACAGTTCATCAGTCGACTGCTATCAGTATGACAGTCGACTAACACAAGGAAATCAGATTTTTTTATTTTCTGGATGAAATTCATAAATGCACTATAAATTCCAGAAAATTCAAAAAATAGTGAAATTTGGGGAACACATTTCTTTTAGGGTTATTTATCAATGAAAAATAGTTTTTCATAAAAAATCATTATATTTTCAATGATTTGCCAAAAATCCAAAAGTTTTAAAAACAACTAGTGTTTTGATCAAATTTGTATCCATTTTAACACCTAGTTTTGCTTTGGATTATTTCAAAACATGATCATGCAGATTTTAAAGTAAGAAATTGTTTTAAAAACATATGAAATATCCAACCATGATCTTTAGGCAATATGTCTATGAATTAAACATAATCTTTCCCCATGATTGGTCTATTATTGCTATTTTGATACTTTAAATGACCATCTAAATGTCATAGGAATTAGTGGACATTTGTATCATCCTAACATCTCACTCATTCTAAGTTTTCAATCAAGGTAGCCTATGGTGAGTGTGAGATGTATCCTAAAGGTATTTGTATATACTTAACCATTATTTTCATGCAATTCTATCAAGGTTAAGTATCATTCTATCATTCCACATGATCATAAAGACATATATGTATGAATTCCATATTATGATCATGAAACACATGTATTCATCAATTTATAATCATGCATTAGGTATTACATCATGATAATAAAGCAAATATCACCTAAAGAATGATTTATCTATTTATAGGTGCATTATCATCACCTAACACTATTTCAAAAATGTTGTCCCTCCATCCTAAGTCAACCAAAAATATGATATAGGTGAAATCCTTATGGTTGACTATCCTAGGGTTTTCCTAACCCTTTAGGATGGATTTAGGAACCCAAAATAAGTTCTTTCCTATGGGGTTCACTAAATACTCCTGAGAGATCCATTTTCTAGCTATTACCTTCTTTTTGTCTTGACCCCTAGCAATTAGACATTTATAGGCCTTTTCATTTTTCTTTTCCTTATATCCTAGGCCTTTCTTGTTGAAACTAGCTCTTTGGCTCCCTATGATCATGTTAAGGGTGTTGGAGCCTATCGTAAACTTTTCTAGGGCCTTGGTCAAATGATCTACCTTTTCCTTTAGAGCCCTATTTTCATCCATACATGCATCACTAACATTAAATGACATATATTCATGTGAGCATGCATCATCATTATTATCATTAAAACATGCTTTTTCTAATTTTTGTTCTAAATCCTTAATGTGATCAAGCATGCTTTTATTTTTCTTTTTGACTCTAAATAGATCCTTAGTAAGACTAGAAATCATGGAAACTATTTTACTTGGTGAAAGGTTCGTTACCATAGTTTCCATGTCCTCTTCTTCGGATTCGGAGGATGGTGAAGAAGCTCTCCCTTCGCTAGAGCTCTCCTCACTTGTGCTTGATCCTTCATTTTCGGAGGAGGAAGAGTCTAGATCGTCAAAGGCCATCAATGACAAATTTGTGACAAAGTCATTTTCTTCCTCGGATGATGATGATGAGGAGGAAGAAGGGTCATCCCAAGTCCTTGCTTTTAGTGCCTTGGCCTTCCCTTTTTCTTTGGCCTTCTTCTCTTCTTCTTTCTTCTTGCTCCCCTTTTTATTCTTCTTTTCTTCCTTCTTTCTCTTCTCCTCTTTAATCTTATTTAGGAGGGGACAATTATCCCTCATATGTCCCTCCCCTTGGCAACTGTAGCAAATAACCTTCCCCCTTGGTCTTCTCCTCCTATCATTAGATTTATTAAATTTAAAATCTTTTAATGCACGCCTTACCCTCCTTACCATATAGGCTTCTTCCGTGCTATCCATGGAGGAGGAGGAGGATGCTTCATCGGAAGAGGAGGGAGTCTCCATCTTCTTCTTCCCTTTGTTGGCTAAAAGTGCCACTCCTCTTGAAGGTTGAATTCTTGGCTCTTCTATTATTCCTTCAAGTCTTGTTTTGTGGAGCTCCATGGTTGAGAAAAATTCCTCCAAGGTGCTAACTTCTAGGTTCTTGGAGATGTAAAAAGAATCCACCATAGAGCTCCATCTTGATGACCGAGGAAAGGCATCTATAGCCTTCATGAGCATGTCCCTATTTGAAAGCTTCTCCCCTACACTAGATAAATCGGTTATTATCTATTTAAATCTAGAGTGTAGTGAGGTTACCTTTTCTCCCTTTTCTAATTTGATGTTTGATAGTTGGGAGCGAAGGAGGTCTCTTCTTGCAAGCTTGGCCTCCGAGGTACCTTCATGAAGATCTACTAGTTTCTCCCACATCTCCTTGGCACTAGAGCATTCCCCTATCCTATTCACTTCTTGTTGGGGGAGTACATTGTAGAGGTGGTGCTTGGCCTTTGAATTTGCCAAGTATTCTTCCCTTTGCCTCTTGCTCCACCTTGATTTCTCCAATGGCTCCCCTTCTTCATCCCTAGGCAATTTGAAACCGTTTTCCATAATTAAAAGAATTTCGAAAACGGTTTCGAAAAATACCTCTATTCTCTTTTTCCACCAAGAGAATTCGCCTTCAAATTTTGGTGGGTGAATGTTGGAGCCGGCCATTCTTGAATGTGCTTGTTGTGGCGGTTAGTCCTCGACAAACTTTCCTTGGCTATGATAGCACTTGTAGGATCGATGAAGTGTAGATGTGGCCAACTAGAGGGGGGTGAATAGCCCTCTTCGTACGATGATGGAATTTGCTCATCTACAAAATCGTTAGCACAAGCGGAATACTAATAAACAAGACAAGCAAATCAAAACAACAAGAATAAAACCAATGCTAACACAATATATAACGTGGTTCACTGCTACAACGCTAATCCACGGTCCGATTCGTCCAAGGTGAATCACTCCTCAATCTATCCACTAGATCTCTCCTTTGCACAAAGCTAGGTGGAGGTAACCTCTTTTACACAAGGATCACTCTTCTACAATAGAATGAAGATTAGGATATGTAGAAGAGTGGAAAACGTTTAGGGCACTTTGGGAGCTGTTTAGAAGAGAAGCATTATCCTCCCAAAGTCCAACACCCTCTCTTTTTATAGAGAGGGTTGATTTCTTCCCGTTGACCGCCACTAGTCGACTGCTGCCCTTGGTAGTCGACTACCGTCACTACAATGACCTCCGAACACATCGAATCCTGACTGTTGTAGTCCAACAGATCCCTTGGCAGTCGACTGATGTAACCATCAGTCGACTGCTGCCTCCGTAGTCGACTGCCCAGTAGGCTATGAGAGGTTGTGCCCACGACTTCCTCTGGCAGTCGACTACCATTCCATGGTAGTCGACTGCTGGGCATAAAACCATCAGTCGGATACCAGTCGAACCCCGTTCGACTCAGAGCAGTTGACTGCCATTTCATGGCAGTCGACTGGTGCTGTGTGAAACTCAAACTTAACATTCGTTTGAGCTTCCGGTGGTCGGGTAAACATCAACCCTTGCAGTCGAGCCTCCGACACTCAGCCATTCGGCCAAGTTCACCTAATGAGCTACTTACAATTCACTCATTCTCTCATCTCACTAGAATTCCCTCGCTGAAGCTCTCTTCATTCGCGGCCACGTCCCTCGACAGCATCAGGCGCACGACTCTGCAATGTTCCTTCGCGTCTCTTGCCTCTGAAGTCTGCTTCCTTGGCTTTGCTTCAAGTCATCTCGTCCGGCGGTCCCTCGGTAGCATCAAGCGCACGACTCTGCAATGCTCCTTCTCTGACTTAAGCACGAGGTTGTGAGTGGTGAACCCGCCAAGGCTCCATGTGCGAATTACTAAGTCCTGCAAGACTCCAACACACATATCAAATCAAAATAACAACCTAACTTAAACCCTTTGCCACACACATCAAAACCATATCACGGGTTGATTGCCCTAACAGGTTCTTCGACTCCCACGAAGTTCTCCCGGTGTCGCCTGACCATCACGATTTTTTGACTCGAGATTCTCCGAGTGTCGCTGACCTTCGGCTTAGCTTAACCATTTCCAGCACACTTAACAGAGCATATGAGATAACAATAAGACCTTAACTTTGGGTCTTTGTCATAATTAAAACCTAGGTTCGATTATCTAGTGCCCCTGCACCAACATTTACGTCCTAATATCTATGGTTATGGGAGGGAGGATGACCATTTGGTTCCTCCTTGATTTTCCTCAGTTTCGATATAGATGCTAAGTATAGATGCTCTTAGCATCTATATCGACTAAGCTTGGTAGAAATAGAAGCAAACCACAATTATCACAAAACTAAGAGACACAAAACACAAATATAAATAGAGTAAATCCGATTATAAATGCATAAACATGTCCAACATTCACATGGATACTCTCTAGTCCAAGAATCAATGGTTTTACTCCATAGAAATCAAAGAGGAAATACAAGACATTGTTCAATAAGAGTTTACAACCAAGGAAAGATTAAGACAAAAGAAATACACCCTACTTTGGTTGGAGAATTCGTCTTGGCAGCCTTTTGGTGGATGGAGTTTTGTCACCAACCTTGAGTCACCTTCCTCCCAAATTGTGAGCTTTTGGTACTTTTTAGGGCACCCACCGTCGTCCAGCTACAGTCGTCTCCTTCCTTTTGGTTAGGCATGCCTTCCTATATATAGGAGCGATCTCGAAATTCCATATTCACCCGCGAAATCTATTTTCCAAGTTTTACGATAGCGTGACATGGTCGTGTGAAATTCACATGGCCAACCATGTGTCGTGCTAGAAAATTAGCTACAATGCTTCATTATGGAAAAGGCACAACCATGTGAATTTCACACGACCAACTGTGTGTCCCTTTGGAGAGTCATATGAACACCATATTTTCATCTGGAAGCATACCCATGTCTCGAGAACACGACCAAAGCATACTCCCCTATCTTCGAGCTTCGTTCGAGTCATCATTACGCTCAAAAACTCCATCCTGCACATGAAAAGAAACAAGAGCAGACCTCCAAACTAGAAAGTAACAAATAAAAGAAAAGTAAGGTAAATATGCACGAAATAACTACAAAATGCAATACAATGTGTGCAAAAACAACCACTAAAACCCTATATGATTAGCACACATCATATATGAGCATAATCTTTTAGCCCCTTTGGATTTATCACCTTTGCCTAACTCTAATCATGCTAGTTTATATGATTTGCACACATCATATATGGGTTTAATCATTTATCCCCTTTGAATTTATCAGCTTTACCTAACTTTGAACATGCTAGTTTAGATGTTCCAAGAAAAGCAAAGTTTGTCAAGCAAATGCATGAGAAAGTTCAACTATAAATTGAAAAGATGACTGAATAGTATGCTAAGCAAGCCAATAAGGGACAAAAGATAGTGATCTTTGAACTTGGAGATTAGGTTTAGGCTCATATGAGAATGGAAATAATTCCAGCTAAATGTTATACTATGTTGCATCCACGAGGGAACACACCATTTCAAGTCATTGCTCGAATCAACAATAATGGCTACAAGCTAGACTTGCAAGGTGAGTATAATGTGAATACTACTTTCAATGTTTCTGATCTTTATCCCTTTGATATAGGTGATGAAGATTCGAGGATGAATCATATTGAGGAGAGGGGGAATGATGGAGTCAAAGATGTTGTGACTCAAAAAGATAATGTTGAGAATCAACCTAATATCATGAATGAAAAGGAGCATCCCACTTTACATGTTCTTGATGATCCATTACACTTCATTGAAGACCCAATTAAAAGATCTAGAGCTAGAATGATGAAGGAAGCACTTGTGGGGATCTTTTGAGAAAAACAATCGCAAACGTAGCGGAAATTGGATCCCTCCAGAGATCCATGTGTTTACATAATATCGTGGTCATTCTTACGACTACATTTAGTTGAGAGATTACCGTTGATGCGTAGCCCTTCGCAATCCTAGCAGCAACCTTTTGCAATGGATCTCAGCGCGATCAGGATGGTCGTGCCTCTATGGTATCCACACGAATACTCTTTTGGAGAATCAAAGTCTTTGGATGAGATAGCAACCACTCAAAAGGCTTTTGGCCAAAGAGGGAGGAAGGGAATTCGACCAAGAAGATGAGGAGAAGAAGGCTCTGTTTTTCAAGAAGATGAGAAGAAAACCTTTTAAAGATGTTTCTTCCAACCTTTGGTTTTCCCACTTCAATGCATGATTAATTCACATTAATCATGCACGATAAGAGGTTTCTTCCAACCTTTCGTTTTTCCACTTCAATGCATGATTAATTCACATTAATCATGCATGATGGATTCATGATGAATCCATATTTTCCATCTTCTTCAAATTAATGAGTCCAACTCAAATTAAACCAATTTGAGTCTAACTCAAATTCGACCAACATATTTGAGTCTAACTCAAATCCATCCCTTTCAATGAGTCTAACTCAATGATTCCAATTCAATAGCCGAATGGTTCATTTAGTCAAACTAAAATGAACTCATCTCCAAAACAACATGTTCTTTGTGTGTGCCTCTATAGGTTCTCGTAACATTGGAAATGTCCCTAAAAACCATTTTAGAGACATAAACAATGAGTGACATCTAGCAATGCATCATTGCTACCCAAGTGACAAGAATGCCAAGATCTGACATCACCTTTCTATGACTATTATCTTAAATGACTCAATCCTTCTATCCTTGATATCTAGATTGATCAATGAGGCATAGACAGTGTCATCCTCTTATCAATCTTTGTGTTTCTTGAACTCCAAGTAGACTACCCCAATCAAATAAGCTCAATAGCTTATATTGACTTATTTGAGTATGGTCATACATTTTTGTAGTCCTACTTTATCAAGGGGCCCACAAATATCACTTCTATCATATGGAAAAGATAGATCTCATCTACATCACTCACATCCCTCCGCATAAATCATTGTATACCCAGCGATCAACTTTATAATCCACCTTATTACAGGTGACGTTTGTCGATACCAAAGTATACAACTCCTTATGTAGGGAATCGTAGTGATTTCAGGTCTTAGGACTATTCATACCAATATCCACTATGACAATGTTTATGACACTCATATGATAATCTATGAAACATTCTCATGGAGGGTTAGTTCAGTACATATTCTCTAATATATATCCATGTGTTAACTTGATATCCTATATTCATGACTTGTAAGATTAATTCATCAGTTGACCTACATACTAGTCTCAATGTATTAATATTATCCTTGTATATCAATACTTGACTAGGAACAGTTATGATTAGTGTTATATATATATATATACTACAGTATCCCACTATCAAGTCACCAACTTGATGTACCGTAGACTAGAACCAACTATCCTACAATATTATTATATTTATTCAAATGAAACATCAATGAAGTAAATACAATAACCATAAACTCTGCCTTTATTATAAAATATGATACAAAAGTTCCCTTACCAATCATCTCATAATTGACACTTAGAGCTAATACTAATAGCATTAAATGTGTTAAATGAAGATTCTAAGAGCAAAGCTATACTTGAAGTCGATTTGGCAAAGAGCAAATCATGTGGCTTAGTCAACCTAATTCAAGCCATAAATGAGCTTAATTAGTTCTCCATATTTTGATATAATCCTTTTGTTTAGGCCCAATTTCTATCCTTATTTGGGTTGTAATAGTGACTTAAGGCCAATTTCACTATGTAGTCTACTTATGCCTTTTCTAAATGGGCTTTCTTTTGGACTTTTAGAGTTTTTAGGTCACCCTATAACTATAAATAAAGGGGGTGGCAGCCTCACATGTCATTTTTAGACTTGTTTCAATCTATAGCATGATGAGACTCTCACTTATTGGTTCTTCATTGAACTAGAACTTATCAAGGCAATCCCTTGTGACATTCAAAGACTTATCAACCTCAATCTCAAGGTTGTGGCATCTTCCATCTTCTATACCAAGATTCATTCTTTCCTAAGCATTGGGTTGAGGTTCTTTCTATCAATTTTTTTTATTTAGACTTCCCTTGTTTCTTTATTCAATTTGTTGTGGGTTCTTGAAACTTTCTTCTAATCGGGTTCACATCAATTGTCCACATCAATAACTAAGGGATAGTGGGAGAGGTTTAAGTTCTACATGTGGTGACTCGTCTTCTGATGTGAAACCAATGAGAAGAAAGTCTCAAGAACCCACAACAAATTGAAGAAATAAACAAGGAAAGTCTAAATCAATAAGATGGATAGAAAGAACCTCGACCCAATATTTAAGAAAGCGTAAACCTTGGTATAGAAGATGGAAGACACTATAACCTTGGGATTGAAGTTGATATGTCTTTGAATTCCACAAGTGATTACCTTGATAAGTTCTAGTTCAATGAAGAACCAACAAGTGAGGGCCTCACCATGCTATAGATTGAAACAAGACTAAAAATTACATGTTTGGCCTCCACCCTCTTTATTTATAGCTATAGGGTGACATAAAAACTCTAAAAGGCTAAAAGGAATCTCATTTAGAAAAGACCTAAGTATACTCATAGTTAAATTGGGCTTAAGCTATTATTACCACCCAAATAAGGATAGCAATTGGATTTAAACATGAGGATTATATTAAAATACAACTTGGATGTTAATTAAGCTAACTTATAGCTTGAATTAGGTAGACTGAGCCATATGATTCACTCTTTGTCAAATTTTCTTATATTATAGCTTTGGCCTTAAAATTTTCAATTAACACATTTAGTGCTTCCTTCATCTTTCTAGCTCTAGATCTTTTAATTAGGCCTTCAATGATGTTTCATGGATCATCAAGAATATCTAAAGTGGGATGCTTCTTTTCTTTCATGATATTAGCTAGATTCTTAGTATTATTTTGTTGAGTCACAACATCATTGACTCCATCATTAATCATGTGGTTTTATCAACCTAATTCAAGCCATAAAAGAGCATAATTTGCCTCCAAGTCATATTTTTATATAATTCTCACGTTTAGGCCCAATTTGGGTTGTAATGATGACATAAGCCCAATTTAGCTATGTAGTCTACTTAGGCCTTTTATAAAAGTGCTTCATTTTTTCCTTATAGGATTTTTAGGTCACCCTATAACTATAAATAATGGGGGTGGCAACCACAAATGTAATTTTTAGACTTGTTTCAATCTATAGCATGGTGAGGCTATCACTTGTTGGTTCTTCATTGAACTAGAACTTATCAATGCAATCCCTTGTGACATTTAAAGACTTATCAACCTCAATCCTAAGGTTGTGACAACTTCCATCTTCTATACCAAGATTCATGCTTTTCTAAGTATTGGGTTGAGCTTCTATCTATCCATCTTATTGATTTATACTTTCATTGTTTCTTTCTTCAATTTGTTATCGGTTCTTGAGACTTTCTTCTCATTGGGTTCACATCATCTTCTTTTGGGGCAAGATCAAGTTTTAGCTATTCGATTTTTGTTTGTTTCGAGAAAAGGTGAGGGTTTCAACCAATAGTTAGTGTAGTTGCTTGCCTCTTCATCCGTCAACTCTTCATTTGTTAAGAATAACTCCAAGGGGTCCTCTAGTTGACACAACCTTCTTGTGGTGTGGGACACGACCAACTCATGTTAACTACTGTGGCTCTTCTCATGGCTCAATAGATGTTAGATTTGAGAGATGCCCTAAGGAAATCACCTAAAAGTTTGATTAATAAATTCACTATTACTCCATGGTTTATCCAAGCATTCGGTACTCACTAAATGGAAGCATAGGGATGCTAAGAGTGAACATGTGAATGCTAGTTAGGGTAACTAGTTCATTGGAGTGACCTGCTAAGAGACTTCATATGGTTATTCATGTAAATGAAGATCTCATTGCATCTTGAGTGCGAGCTTCCTTATACTTGAGGTATTCAAGTCATCTTGATCATGACGACCTATGCTTCGATTTATTCGCAACCATCTCTATAGGAGGTGTCACTCTGAGTTGATTGGATATAAGTCAAAGTGATCGAAGATGTTTATGTTAGTGAAAGCCCTAGAGCCAATCATGTGATGATTGTTGTATGATCTTTATTGTATCATATTCCTATTTATAAAGGCATGGTTATTATATTTACTTGTATTGGTGCCAAATAACTAAATATAATAATGTCCTTGAGTAGTAGGTTCTTATCTATATCAATCGATTGGTTGAATCGATAATGAGATTATATAGAGAACACTACTCATAATCATTCCTAGTCGAGTATTAACATTCAGGGACAATGTTAATGCGTAGAGACTAGCATGTAGGTCAACACGATGAATTGATCTCACAAGTCATGGATATGAGATATCAAGTTGACACATGGGTATGCATTGGAGAATGTATACTGAATGACCCGCCATGAGAAAGTATCATGGATCATTATATGAGTGTCATATACTTTCTCATGTGGCTATTAGTATGACTATTAGTCCTTAGACCTGAAGTCACCATGGTTCCCTACATAAGGAGTTGCATACTTTGGCTTCGTCAAACGTCACCCGTAAATGGGTGGACTATAAAGGCGATTACTGGGTATGTAATAAATTATGCGCAGGGATGTGAGTGATGTAGATAGGATCTATCCCTCCTATATGACGGGGTTGACATCGATATTTTTGATAGAGTGAGACGACGAAGTGCATGGCCATGGCCAAATGAGTCAATATGAGATATTGAGCTCATTTGATTAGAGTAAGTCTACTTGGAGTTCAAGATATAGATTATACCGAGGATGACACGGTCTATGCCTCGATTGGTCAATCTAGATGTCAAGGATTGAGGGACATTGTCACATATTGTGAGAGTCACAATTAGTAGTCACAAAGGTGATGTTGGAGCTCAACATTCTTGTAACTTGGGTAGCAATGATGTGTTGCTAGATACCGCTCATTGCTTATGTTCTTAAATCAGTTTAGAAACATTACCAACGTTACAAGAACCTATAGGGTCACACACTAAGGGCAATTAGATGGAGATTAGGTTCATATGATGAACCATGAGGATTAGGTTCATAGGATGAACCAAATTGGATTAAGAGTGATCCTAATTAGACTAATTGAGTTGGACTCAATTTGATTCAAGTGTTGAATGAGTCTAATTTAGATTTGATTCATCTAATCAATTTAAATTAATGAATAGAGATTCATTAAATTAAATTTACTTGAATCAAATGGTTGGATTTGATCAACCATGGGAGATAAGAGGACAATTTTGACTTGACTTGAGAGGGAAGATGAAAGGTCAAGTTTGACTTGACCAAATGCCATGTCATGATGATGACTTGGCATGGTCAGCCAATGATGATGATCCACATCATCATTGACTTAGCATGTGGTGCCACCTCATGAGGGAGACCAAGAGCCATTGGCTCTTGGAGGAGTTACATGCATGCATGTAACCCCCCCCCCCCCCCACCCCACCCTATGAAAGTGGCCGGCCACTATTACCATTAGATGGTGAATTCATTTTGTGTGTTACACAACTTCATCTTCTTCCTTGGATCACCCTCTCAAGCTCTGCCAACCTCCTTGGCCGAAATTCCTAAAGGGTGCTAGCACACTCTAAGATATTTTTCTCCACCTATTGCTTGTGTGGATACCAATAGAGGAGTGTGCAGTTGACACTCTCGAGTTCCGGCGAACCTTTTGGAGGAGCGGGATTTGCGAAGGGCGTCGCATCGAGGGTAACTTCTTATCATGTAGATCTAGAGTATATCTAAAGGTATTAAACACATACATGTTAGTTTTATATTTCATACTTCGCATGGATCCGTGGCCGGGGCTTTCGTGGTTTCCGTAACACAAAAAGCGGTTTTTGTAGCTCGGAAAACCCAATATTGGTATCAGAGCCACGTGCGAAGCATGTATGTGTTTCATTTTTGTGATTTTTATTTTAGATATAAAAATTACAGAATTTTATGTTTCTGTAAATTTCCTATTTTTATAGAATTTTTGGGTATTTTTCTCGAAGAGTCGAAGCAACGAGTGTTGGGACACTTGTCGGCTTCAACCACCAAGAAAAACTCTCCGACACGGCGAGTTCTCGCTTTAGGTTTTTGGGACAGCGACTTAATTCACTGTAAGATCATAGTAGGGACACTCACAATGTTTATTTTGCGAGTAGGGGCGCTTCCCCTATCCCCGAAAGGGGCCTTGTCCCGCGATCACACCCGGAAACCGCTTAGCGGGACCGTTACGGAGAGGTGACTCATAAAATTGAAAAACAAAATAGAAAGAATTATAGAAATTTTCTGTAAAAATACATAATTTAGAATTATATATAATTCTGTGATTGTCATGGTCCAATGACCCCAATTTTAATGGATTATGATGTGTTGTAATTTTTAATACGGCCTGCATGTCATTTTTGTGGTTGTGCTTATTGTATAGTGTATGCGACCTACGCGTCGTACCTCTTCTTTTGAAATTTTAGTTGAAAATAGTTTTAGACTCAAATGTAACTCGAGTTTCATATTTGTTATGTACAAAATGGAGCGGTGGATAGTCCACTTGTAGACGAAGTTACGAGAAGGGTGTCGACGACACATGACGGTCAAAGGAAGCGCTTGGAGAAGCCGCTAGCCTTAGGTTGACCGTTCGATCTTCTCATTGGCTTGAGAAGATCATAGTAGGGCCATGACTACATCACAGTTAATTTTATATATATATATATATATATATATATATATATATATATATATATATATATATATATATATATATATGTTGATATATATATAACATAGACTTTGATTTTGCTTGTATGTATGTGATGCATGCTAGTAGAATAATGCTTGTATGTATATGATGCATGTTAGGATAATTTTCTTGTATGTATATGATACATGCTAGAATAATGTATGTATGTATATGATGCATGCTAATATAGGATAATAAAGGCCTTAATGTGTATATGATACACATTACGATTAGATTAGATCTTAATCGAATCAACTCGTAAATGACTACCAGGTCCTTGATACCCATCACTACCTCGATCATTTGTAGTTGTTGAATCTGCCAAAGCAGAGCAACGCATATTATCTTGGTATGGTGCGGAGGGACAATCTTGGTCCCGCCTATCACGGCTTGGGTTAGAGTAAGCTCAATTAGATTGAGTAAAACTAGTTAACTCAATTGGATCGAGTAGAACTATAGGCATATTCCAATCATTGGAAAGATAGGATAAGATCATATTTACACTATATCTTGGGCAATTTAGCCAAAGCTAACTTAAGGTCTTTTGTAAATGTGGGTCTTGATCCTATAAACAAGAGTTGCATAGAGATGTAATCGGTAATGTGTTACCCACCGAGCGTACTAAGTCTTGGACGATTTAGCCAAAGCTAACTCAAGGCTTAGTATGATGTGGATCTTGTCCCACAAGAATTATAGCTAGTTATTATGAATCTAGTAATGTGGTTTGACCACATCCATAACTCGATTCTACAAAATTCCTATAATTCAGTGGGAGCATCATTTGATTAAAGGCCTAATTAAATGATAAAAGGAATATGATATTAATTCTCTGCATTATATGTTGTAGATTACTATATTGACAAACACGAACACTCTCTCTCTGCGTTCTGTCCTTGAGAAGGACAAGCTCAATGGAGCAAATTTTCTGGACTGGTATAGGAACCTGAGAATTGTTCTCACAAAGAAAGGAAGTTGTACGTCCTGGAGCAGCCCATTCCGGAGGCACCTCCTGCCACTTCCTCGCGAGCTGACATAGATGCTTAAAAGAAGTATCAAGATGATGCATTAGATGTGTTATATCTAATGCTCGCGACCATGAACTCTGAGCTTCAGAAGCAACACTAGTTCATGAATGCTTATGATATGGTTTGACATCTTCGTCAACTATATCAAGGACAAGCAAAGCATGAGAGATATGAAGTCTCTAAGGCATTGTTTGGGTCCAAAATGCAAGATGGGACTCCCGTAGGTCCATATGTACTCAAGATGATTGGGTACGTAGAAAACCTACAAAGGCTGGGATTCCCACTTGGCCAAGAGCTGGCCACTGACCTGATCTTGCAATCTTTGCCACAAGCCTACAATCAATTTGTCATGAATTATAACATGAATGAAATTGATAAGCCACTGCCTGAGATGCTTAGCATGTTGAGAACTGCTGAGCTTAACCTTAAGAAGGAAAAATCTGACACCATTTTGATGGTGCACAAAAAGAAAGGCAAGGGCAAGCCTAAAGTTAAGGGAAAGTCCCAAGCCAAGGGCAAAGGAAAAGAACTTAAACCCAAAGGAGGGGTACCCAAGGAAGGGGCTTGCTTCCACTGCAAGGAAGCTAGACACTGAAAGCGTAACTGCAAAGCTTACCTGGAAGATCTTAAGAAGAAAAGAAGTGAGACTTCTACTTCAGGTATAAATGATATAGAAGTCAATCTATATATTTCTTCATCATGGGTATTAGATACCAGATGTGCATCTCACATTTGTACCAATGTGCAGGTGCTGAGAAATAGCAGAGCATTGACAAAGGGCGAGGTGGACCTACAAGTAGGCAATGGAGAAAGGGTTGCTGCTATTGCTATAGGAACTTATGATCTATCTCTGCCCTCTGGGCTTGTACTAGAATTAGATGAATGTTGCTATGTGCCTGCTTTGACTAAGAACATAATTTCGGTTTCTTGTTTGGACAAGAAAGGATTTACATTTATAATAAAGAACAAATGTTGTTCAGTTTATTTAAATGATATGTTCTATTGTAGTGCACCTCTAATGAACGGACTCCACTTTCTAGACTTAGAGAGCCCTATCTATAACATAAGTACCAAGAGGTTCAAGTCAAATGAGTTGAACCAAACATATCTCTGGCATTGTCGCTTAGGTCACATAAATGAGAGTCGCTTATCTCAGCTCCAAAAGGATGGGCTGCTAGACTCATTTGATTTTGAATCATATGAGACTTGCGAGTCTTGCCTTTTAGGCAAGATGACCAAGACTCTCTTTAGTAGACACAGCGAAAGAGCAATAGATTTATTAGGACTTATACATAGTGATGTATGTGGTCCTTTCAATGTTGCTGCTAGAGGTGGTTACAGGTACTTCATTACATTTACTGATGACTTCAGTAGATATGGTTATGTGTATCTTATGACACATAAATCAGAATCCTTTGAAAAGTTTAAAGAATTCAAGAATGAAGTACAAAACCAGCTTGGCAAGAGTATTAAGATACTTCGATCAGATCGAGGTGGTGAATACTTTAGCCATGAGTTTCATGACTATCTAGCTGAGTGTGGGATTCTATCCCAACTCACTCCTCCTAGAAAACCACAGGGGAATGGTGTATCCGAAAAGAGGAATCGTACCCTATTAGATATGGTACGATCTTTGATGAGTCACACAGATCTTCCTATATCCTTTTGGGGATATGCTCTAGACACAGCAGCCTTTACTCTTAACCGTGTACCATCCAAGGTTGTCATAAAGACACCATATACGATATGGACAGGGAGAAATCCCAAGATGTCTTTCATGAGGATTTGGGGATGTGAGGATTACATTCGACGTCAAGTCTCAGACAAACTGGGACCCAAATTTGATAGGTCCTATTTTGTTGGATATCCCAAGGATACAAAGGTATATTACTTCTATATTCCTAGTCAGCACAAAGTGTTTGTAGAAAGGGATTTTGTTTCTAGAAAAACTAGTGGGAGTACGTTCGATCTTGAAGAAATTCAAGATAAGGACCATAGAACTGAGGCCTTGATGGAAGTTGAACAAGAACCACAAGGTGTTGTGGGTGATGAGGTTGTTGCACAAGGAGTTGTGGAACAACCACCTGTTCAGGTAGACCTATCTCTTCGCAGGTCTGATAGGGTACGTCGTCAGCCTGAGAGATACTCATTTCTCTTGTCTGACCATGATGATGTTATTCTCATTGAGAATGAGCCTACCTCCTATTAGGAAGTTGTGATGAGCCTAGATTCTAAGAAATGGCTAGAGGCCATGAGATCCGAGATGGAATCCATGTACACCAACCAAGTATAGACTTTGGTCGATCCACTTGAAGGAGTCAAACCTATTGGGTGTAAGTGGGTCTTTAGGAGAAAGACTGACATGGATGGACTTACACATACCTATAAGGGCCGATTGGTGGCTAAAGGTTTCAAGCAGATTCATGGTATTGACTATGATGAAACCTTTTCTCCAGTTGCGATGTTTAAGTCCATTCGGATTTTGCTTGCTATTGCAGCATACCACGATTATGATATCTGGCAAATGGATGTCAAAACCGCATTTCTGAATGGAAACTTACTCGAAGATGTGTACATGACACAACTTGAGGGTTTTGAAGATCCATAGCATACTGAGAAAGTATGCAAGCTGCAAAGGTCCATTTATGGGCTAAAGCAAGCCTCTCGGAGCTGGAATCTTCGATTCGATGATGCGATCAAACAGTTTGGTTTCATCAAGAATGAAGATAAACCTTGTGTCTACAAAAGAGTTAATGGGAATACAGTTGTCTTCCTTGAATTGTATGTGGATGACATACTGCTCATTGGGAATGACATCCCTTCACTACAGTCTGTGAAGACTTGGCTGGGGACATGCTTCTCAATGAAGGACTTAGGTGAAGCAACCTGTATTCTAGGCATCAAGATCTATAGAGATAGATCTAAGAGATTGCTTGGCCTAAGTCAGAGTACATACATTGACACAGTATTACTACGGTTTGCCATGCAGAATTCCAAGAAGGGACTTCTGCCGATGTCACATGGTGTGAGTCTTTCGAAGACTCAAAGTCCCTCTTCTAGAGAGGAGAGAGACCGCATGGATAAGATCTCTTATGCATCTGCTATAGGATCTATCATGTACGCATGCTGTGTACTCATCCTGATGTCTCGTTTGCTTTGAGCATGACGAGTAGATACCAGTCAGATCCAGGTGAGCATCACTGGATAGTAGTCAAGAATATTATTAAGTACTTGAGAAGGACTAAAGAATATTTCTTGATATTTGGAGGCGATGAGGAGCTAGTCAGAAGGGTTACAAATGATGCCACTTCCAAACTCCACTGTGATGATTATAGATCACGCGTGGTTCGTTTTGCTTGAATGGTGGCATTGTGAGCTGGAAGAGTTCGGCATACAGCTGCCGAATCTACAAATGTAAGTATATCGTGATCCGAGGCAAAGAAGGAGGCGCTTTGATCTGCAAGTTCATTACTAAGCTTGGGGTGGTTCCTAGCATTGCAGATCCTATAGAGCTTTATTGTGACAATAATAGAGCGATTGCACAGGCTAAGGAACCTCGCTCACAACAACGGACCAAACACATACTACGACGCTTCCATCTCATTCGAGAGATTATCGATAGAGGAGATGTGAAGATTTGCAGAGTACCCACAGAGGCTAACATCGCAGATCCCTTGACCAAGGCTTTGGCACAGAAAAAGCATGATGGCCACACTAGGTCATTGGGTATTAGATACTACGGTGATTGGCACTAGTGCTAGTGGGAGATTGTTAGTGAAAGCTCTAGAGCCAATCATGTGATGATTGTTTTATGGACTTTATTGTTTCATATTCTTATTTATAAAGGCATGGTTATTATATTTATTTATATTGGTGTCAAATAACTAAATATAATAATTTCCTTGAGTAATAGGTTCTTATTTATATCAATCGATTGGTTGAATCGATAATGAGATGATATAGAGAACACTACTTTTAATCATTCCTAGTCGAGTATTAACATTCAGGGACAATGTTAATGCGTAGAGACTAGCATGTAGGTCAACACGATGACTTGATCTCACAAGTCATGGATATGAGATATCAAGTTGACACATGGGTATGCATTGGAGAATGTATACTGAATGACCCGCCATGAGAAAGTATCATGGATCGTTATATGAGTGTCATATACTTTCTCATGTGGCTATTAGTATGACTATTAGTCCTTAGATCTGATGTCACCATGGTTCCCAACATAAGGAGTTGCATACTTTGGCTTCGTCAAATGTCACCCGAAAATGGGTGGACTATAAAGGCGATTACTGGGTATGTAACAAATTATGCGGAGGGATTTGAGTTATGTAGATGGGATCTATCTGTCCTATATGATGGGGGTGATATCGATATTCTTGATACAGTGAGACCACGAAGTGAATGGCCATGCCCAAATGAGTCAATATGAGATATTGAGCTCATTTGATAGAGTGAGTCTACTTGGAGTTCAAGATATAGATTGTACCGAGGATGACACGGTCTGTGCCTTGATTGGTCAATCTAGATGTCAAGGATAGAGGGACATTGTCACATATTGTGAGAGTCACAATTAGTAGTCACAAAGGTGATGTTGGAGCTCAACATTCTTATAACTTGGGTAGCAATGATGTGTTGCTAAATACCACTCATTGCTTATGTTCCTAAATCAATTTAGGGACATTGCCAACTTTACTAGAACCTATAGGGTCACACACTAAGGGCAATTAGATGGAGATTAGGTTCATATGATGAACCATGAGGATTAGGTTCATGGGATGAACCAAATTGGACTAAGAGTAATCCTGATTAGACTAATTGAGTTGGACTCAATTTGATTAAAGTGTTGAATGATTCTAATTTAGATTTGATTCATCAAATCAATTTAAATTAATGAATAGAGACTCATTAAATTAAATTGACTTGAATCAAATGGTTGGATTTGATCAACCATGAGAGATAAGAGGTCAAGTTTGACTTGACTTGAGAGGGAAGATGAAAGGTCAAGTTTGACTTGACCAAATGCCATGTCATGATGATGACTTGGCATGGCCGGCCAATGATGATGCTCCACATCATCATCGACTTAGCATGTGGTGCCACCTTATGAGGGAGACCAAGAGCCATTGGTTCTTGGAGGAGTTACATGCATGCTTGTACCCCACCCCCCCCCGCGCCACCCTAAGAAAGTGGCCGACCACTATTACCATTAGATGGTGAATTCATTTTGTGAGTTACACAACTCCATCTTCTTCCTTGGATCACCCTCTCAAGCTCTCCCAACCTCCTTGGCCGAAATTCCTAAAGGGTGCTAGCACACTCTAAGGTATTTTTCTCCACCTATTGCTTGTGTGGATAACAATAAAGGAGTGTGCACTTGACACTCTCGAGTTCTGACAAACCTTTTGGACGAGCGGGATTTGCGAAGGGCGTCGTATCGAGGGTAACTTCTTATCATATAGATCTAGAGTAGATCTAAAGGTATTAAACACATACATGTTAGTTTTATATTTTATACTTCGCACGGATCCATGGCCGGGGCTTCCGAGGTTTCCGCAATGCAAAAAGCTGTTTTTGCGGCTCGAAAAACCCAAAAGTGGTATCATAGCCACGTGCGAAGCATGTATGTGTTTCATTTTTGTGGTTTTTATATTAGATATAAAAATTATAGAATTTTATGTTTCTGTAAATTTCCTATTTTTATAGAATTTTTGGGTATTTTTCTCGAAGAGTCGAAGAAACGAGTGTTGGGACACTTGTCGGCTTCAACAACCGAGAAACACTCTCCGAAACGGCGAGTTCTCGCTTTAGGTTTTTGGGACAGCGACTTAAGTCGCTGTAAGATCGTAGTAGGGACACTCACAAAGTTTGTTTTGTGAGTAGGGGCGCTGCCCCTATCCTCGAAAGGGGCCTTGTCCCGCGATCGCGCCCGGAAACTGCTTAGCGGGACCATTACTGAGAGGTGACTCATGAAATTGAAACAAAATAGAAAAAATTATATAAATTTTCTGTAAAAATACATAATTTAGAATTATGTATAATTCTGTGATTGTCATGGCCCAATGACCCCAATTTGATTGGATTATGATGTGTTGTAATTCATAATACGGCCTGCGTGCCATTTTTGTAGTTGTGCGTATTGTATAGTGTATGCGATCTACGCGTCGTACCTCTTCTTTTGAAATTCTAGTTGTAAATAGTTTTAGACTCGAATGTAACTCAAGTTTCATATTTATAATGTACAAAATGGAGCGGTGGAAAGTCCACTTGTAGACGAAGTTACGAGAAGGGTGCCGACGACACATGGCGGTCAAAGGAAGAGCTTGGAGAAGCCGCTAGCCTTAGGTTGACCGTCTGATCTTCTCATTGGCTTGAGAAGATCGTAGTAGGGTCATGACTACATCACAGTTAATTATATATATATATGTTGATATATATATATATATATATATATATATATATATATATATATATGTGATGCATGCTAGTAGAATAATGCTTATATGTATATGATGCATGCTAGAATAATGTATGTATGTATGTGATGCATGCTAATATAGGATAATAAAGGCCTTAATGCGTATATGATACACATTACGATTAGATTATATCTTAATCGAATCAACTCATAAATGCCTACCAGGTCCTTGATTCCAATCACTACCTCGATCATTTGTAGTTGTTGAATCTGCCAAAGCAGAGCAACGCATATTATCTTGGTAGGGTGCGGAGGGACAATCTTGGTCCCGCCTATCACGGCTTGGGTTAGAGTAATCTCAATTATATTGAGTAAAACTAGTTAACTTAATTGGATCGAGTAGAACTATAGGCATATTCCAATCATTGGAAAGATAGGATAAGATCGCAATTACACTAAATCTTGGGCTATTTAGCCAAAGCTAACTTAAGGTCTTTTGTAAATGTGGGTCTTGATCCTATAAACAAGAGTTGCATAGAGATGTAATAAGTAATGTGTTACCCACCGATCATACTAAGTCTTGGGCGATTTAGCCAAAGCTAACTCAAGGCTTAGTATGATGTGGATCTTGTCCCGCAAGAATTATAGCTAGTTTGTATGAATCTAGTAATGTGGTTTGACCACATCCATAACTCGATTCTACAAAATTCCTATAATTCAGTGGGAGCATCATTTGATTAAAGACCTAATTAAATGATAAAAGGAATATGATATTAATTCTCTGCATTGTATGTTATAGATGAATATGTCAACAAACACGAACACTCTCTCTCTGCGTTCTGTCCTTGAGAAGGACAAGCTCAATGGATCAAATTTCCTGGACTGGTACAGGAACCTGAGAATTGTTCTCACCCAAGAAAGGAAGTTGTATGTCCTGGAGCAGCCCATTCCGGAGGAACCTCCTGCCACTGCCTCGCGAGCTGACAAAGATGCTTACAAGAAGCATCAAGATGATGCATTAGATGTGTCATGTCTAATGCTTGCGACCATGAACTCTGAGCTTCAGAAGCAACACGAGTTCATGAATGCTTATGATAAGGCTGGACATCTTCATCAACTATATCAAGGACAAGCAAGGCATGAGAGATATGAAGTCTCTAAGACATTGTTTGGGTCCAAAATGCAAGATGGGACTCCTGTAGCTCCATATGTACTCAAGATGATTGGGTACGTAGAAAACCTACAAAGGCTGGGATTCCAACTTGGCCAAGAGTTGGCCACTGACTTGATCTTGCAATCTTTGCCACAATCCTACAATCAATTTGTCATGAATTATAACATGAATGAAATTGATAAGCCACTGCCTGAGATGCTCAGCATGTTGAGAACTGCTGAGGTTAACCTTAAGAAGGGAAAATCTGACACCATTTTGATGGTGCACAAAAAGAAAGGCAAGGGCAAGCCTAAAGGTAAGGGAAAGTCCCAAGCCAAGGGCAAAGGCAAAGAACTTAAACCCAAAGGAGGGGTAGGCAAGGAAGGGGCTTGCTTCCACTGCAAGGAAGCTGGACACTGAAAGTGTAACTGTAAAGCTTACCTGGAAGATCTTAAGAAGAAAATAAGTGAGACTTCTACTTCAGGTATAAATGTTATAGAAGTCAATCTATCTATTTCTTCATCATGGGTATTAGATACCGGATGTGCATCTCACATTTGTACCAATGTGCAGTTGCTGAGAAATAGTAGGGCATTGACAAAGGGCGAGGTGGACCTACGAGTAGGCAATGGAGCAAGGGTTGCTGCTGTTGCTGTAGGAACATATGATCTATATCTGCCCTCTGGGCTTGTACTAGAATTAGATGAATGTTGTTATGTGCCTGCTTTGACTAAGAACATAATTTCGGTTTCTTGTTTGGACAAGAAAGGATTTACATTTATAATAAAGAACAAATGTTGTTCAGTTTATTTAAATGATATGTTCTATTGTAGTGCACCTCTAATGAACGGACTCTACTTTCTAGACTTAGAGAGCCCTATCTATAACATAAGTACCAAGAGGTTCAAGTCAAATGAGTTGAACCAAACCTATCTCTGGCATTGTCGCTTAGGTCACATAAATGAGAGTCGCTTATCTCAGCTCCATAAGGATGGGCTGCTAGACTCATTTGATTTTGAATCATATGAGACATGCGAGTCTTGCCTTTTAGTAAAGATAACCAAGACTCCCTTTAGTGGACACCGTGAAAGAGCAACAGATTTATTAGGACTTATACATAGTGATGTATGTGATCCTTTCAATGTTGCTGCTAGAGGTGGTTACAGGTACTTCATTACATTTACTGATGACTTCAGTAGATATGATTATGTGTATCTTATGACAGATAAATCAGAATCCTTTGAAAAGTTCAAAGAATTCAAGAATGAAGTACAAAACCAGCTTGGCAAGAGTATTAAGATACTTCGATCAGATCAAGGTGGTGAATACCTTATCCATGAGTTTCGTGACTATCTAGCTGAGTGTGAGATTCTATCCCAACTCACTCCTCCTACAAAACTACAGTGGAATGGTGTATCCGAAAGGAGGAATCGTACCCTATTAGATATGGTGCGATCTATGATGAGTCACACAGATCTTCCTATATCCTTTTGGGGATATGCTCTAGACACAGCAGCCTTTACCCTTAACCATGTACCATTCAAGGTTGTCATAAAGACACCATATGCGATATGGACAGGGAGAAATCCCAAGATGTCTTTCATGAGGATTTGGGGTTGTGAGGCTTACGTTCGACGTCAAGTCTCAGACAAACTGGGACCCAAATCCGATAGGTGCTATTTTGTTGGATATCCCAAGGATACAAAGGGATATTACTTCTACATTCCCAGTCATCACAAAGTGTTTGTAGCAAATACTGGGGTTTTTTTAGAAAGAGATTTTGTTTCTAGAAAAACTAGTGGGTGTACATTCGATCTTAAAGAAATTCAAGATAAGGACAATAGCACTGAGGCCTTGATGGAGGTTGAACAGGAACCATAAGGTGTTGTGGGTGATGAGGTTGTTGCACAAGGAGTTGTGGAACAACCACCTGTTTAGGTAGACCTACCTCCTCGCAGGTCTGATAGGGTACGTCGTCAGCCTGAGAGATACTCATTTCTCTTGTCTGACCATGATGACATTATGCTCATTGAGAATGAGTCTACCTCCTATCAGGAAGCTGTGATGAGCCCAGATTCTGAGAAATGGCTAGAGGCCATAAGATCTGAGATGGAATCCATGTACACCAAACAAGTATGGACTTTGGTTGATCCACCTGAAGGGGTCAAACCCATTGGGTGTAAGTGGGTCTTTAGAAGAAAGACTGACATGGATGGACTTATACATACCTATAAGGGCCGATTGGTGGCTAAAGGTTTCAAGCAGATTCATGGTATTGACTATGATGAAACCTTTTCTCCAATGGCAATGTTTAAGTCCATTCGGATCTTGCTTGCTATTGCAGCATACCACGATTATGAGATATGACAAATGGATGTCAAAACTGCATTTTTGAATGGAAACTTACTCGAGGATGTGTACATGACACAACCTGAGGGTTTTGAAGATCCACAACATACTGGGAAAGTATGCAAGCTGCAAAGGTCCATTTATGGGCTAAAGCAAGCCTCTCGGAGTTGGAATCTTCGATTCGATGATGCGATCAAACATTTAGGTTTCATCAAGAATGAAGATGAACCCTGTGTCTACAAAAGGGTTAATGGGAATACAGTTGTCTTCCTTGTATTGTATGTGGATGACATACTGCTCATTTGGAATGACATCTCTTCGCTACAGTCTGTGAAGACTTGGCTGGGGACGTGCTTCTCAATGAAGGACTTAGGTGAAGCAGCCTGTATTCTAGGCATCAAGATCTATAGAGATAGATCTAAGAGATTGCTTGGCCTAAGTCAGAGTACATACATTGACACGGTATTACTACGGGTTTCCATGCAGATTTCCAAGAAGGGACTTCTGTCGATGTCACATGGTGTGAGTCTTTCGAAGACTCAAAGTCACTCTTCTAGAGAGGAGAGAGACCGCATGGATAAGATCCCTTATGCATCTGCTATAGGATCTATCATGTACGCCATGCTGTGTACTCGTCCTGATGTCTTGAATGCTTTGAGCATGATGAGTAGATACTAGTCAGATTCAGGTGAGCGTCATTGGATAGCAGTCAAGAATATTCTTAAGTACTTGAGAATGACTAAAGAATATTTCTTGATATTTGGAGGCGATGAGGAGCTAGCTGTAAAGGGTTACAGCGATGCTAGCTTCCAAACTGACCATAATGATTATAGATCCCAGTAAGGGTTCGTGTTTTGCTTGAATGGTGGCGCTGTGAGCTGGAAGAGTTCGAAGCAGGACACAGTTGCTGATTCTACAATAGAAGTCGAGTATATCACTACATCTGAGGCAGCAAAGGAGGCAGTTTGGATCCGCAAGTTCATTACTGAGCTTGGGGTGGTTCCTAGCATTGCAGATTCTATATACCTCTATTGTGACAACAATGGAGCGATTGCACAGGCTAAGGAACCTCGCTCACACCAGCGGACTAAACACATACTACGGCGCTTCCATCTTATTCGAGAGATTATCGATAGAGGAGATGTGAAGATTTGCAGAGTACCCACAGAGGCTAACATCGCAGATCCCTTGACCAAGGCTTTGGCACAGAAAAAGCATGATGGTCACACTAGGTCATTGGGTATTAGATACTACGGTGATTGACACTAGTGCTAGTGGGAGATTGTTAGTGAAAGCCCTAGAGCCAATCATGTGATGATTGTTGTATGGACTTTATTGTATCATATTCCTATTTATAAAGGCATGGTTATTATATTTACTTGGATTGGTGCCAAATAACTAAATATAATAATGTCCTTGAGTAGTAGGTTCTTATCTATATCAATCGATTGGTTGAATCGATAATGATATGATATAGAGAACACTACTCTTAATCATTCCT
Source organism: Wurfbainia villosa (assembly GCA_025175895.1). Lineage (NCBI taxonomy): Eukaryota > Viridiplantae > Streptophyta > Magnoliopsida > Zingiberales > Zingiberaceae > Wurfbainia > Wurfbainia villosa. The sequence continues at coordinate 63,051,099 of CM045997.1, forward strand.
AGTCGAGTATTAACATTCAGGGACAATGTTAATGCGTAGAGACTAGCATGTAGGTCAACACGATGACTTGATCTCACAAGTCATGGATATGAGATATCAAGTTGACACATGGGTATGCATTGGAGAATGTATACTGAATGACCCGCCATGAGAAAGTATCATGGATCGTTATATGAGTGTCATATACTTTCTCATGTGGCTTTTAGTATGACTATTAGTCCTTAGACCTGAAGTCACCATGGTTCCCTACATAAGGAGTTGCATATTTTTGCTTCGTCAAACGTCACCCATAAATGGGTGGACTATAAAGGTGATTACTGGGTATATAACAATTTATGCGGAGGGATGTGAGTGATGTAGATGATGGCATGCTCGGAGGCTCATTGGCTCCCATGTCCTCGGATTAAAATTTTCACTAATGAAAACTAATCCCAATAGGATGATTTTCCTAAGCTCAACCAATTCGTCGTCGTGCTAACGACTTGAGCGATCGCTTGAACAAACTAGTTGTTCAAGCAACCAAGCTCTTCTAGTCGGTTAGACGCGGAAGAGACGACGGACGGATCGCCGTTTTTTTGTTTATCTTCGGGGTCCATGATTATACAAATACATATGGATGTAGACATGTATAATCAACACATACAATTATATTAATAAAAACATGCAATGATCAATAATAAAACTTGTAAAACTTTTATACCTCTCGATCTTCTATCGTATGTCGTACCCTCCTTGTAGACTTCGTGTGGGTGAAGATCCTCCACAAGTTGAAGCTTCCTAGATCTTCTTCAATCAAAAGAAAGAAGAACTCTCCTTCCCTTCTTGCTTGAGCCAACCACCAAGCCACAAAAGCTTGATGTTGTCGGCCCCAAGAAAAGAGAGAACAAGATGGCCAACCAACGAACCGAACAAGGGAACAATCCCTAGCTCCTTTGTGCCGCCGGCCAAGAGGAAAAGAAGAGGAGAAGAGGAATAGGTTGAGCACCGACCAAGGTAGAGGGAAGAGAGGAAGGAGCCGGCCAACACCTTAGGAAGAAGACCTATAGTTGCCGCCCACTCTCCTTGCAAACCCTAGCCACCCAACCAAGGAACCAAACCCTAATCTCCCTAGGGTTTCTTGCCGCCCAAGCCAATGAAAGGCAAAACCCTAATCTCCAAAAACATCCAACTCTCTCTTGCCGCCCACCTTAAGCCTCCTTATATAGAGTTGGGCTTAAGCCTTGTTTTAATCTCCACCGTCGGTTCTAGGGTTTTAATCTCAACCGTCGGATCTAGAGATTTAATCACAACCGTTAAATCTAGAGATTTAATCTCAACCGTCGGATCTAGAGATTTAATCTCCACCATCGGATCTAGAGATTTAATCTCCACCGTCGGATCTAGGGATTTAATCTCAACCGTCGGATCTAGAGATTTAATCTCCACCGTCGGATCTAGAGATTTAATCTCCACCGTTGGATCTAGGAATTTAATTTCAACCGTCGGATCTAAAGATTTGTTTTCCATCAATGGATCTAGGCTTCATGAGGTTTATATTAGGCTACGATAGGGACCATGAGGAGGAGTTGGATCTTGGCCACCCGATGGATCGAAACCACACGTACTTGATCCATCAATGATGTTCCATTCCACTAGAGGATCATCATTGAATTACCTCACCAACCCCCATAAATTAATATGGGCTCCATATATTATTCGTACATCCATCTCCCCGTGTTTAAGATATCGAATGTCCGTCAATTAATTGATTTACTCACCATCAATCAATTAACATCTAACTCCTCGAGTAGTACCACTCAACCTTATCATCATGTTGACTAAGTCAACCTGCAGGGTTTACATGATGAACCTTATGAGCTCCTCAAGGGGACATCATCAACCTAATATATAGGATACATTTTCCTCCTATAATCAACGGCACACCATGTAAATAATATCATTTCCCAACTTACCGGGCATATTGATTTAATCCATATAAATCTCACCCTTTGGTAAATCAAAGAAATAAATACTAAGTACATGAGCCTGTTATTATATCGGGATTAAGAGCATGTACAACATAATATCCGAGGTCCGATTCAATTATGTAGTTAGCAATAAATTGAATCACCTCTATGTCGGTCCTGCTCAATACACCTAAGTGTACTAGTGTAACTCTATGTTCAAGACAAAACAATACCAAGCTACACTACAACCATGCCAATGGTTTATCGAAAACCATCTTGGTTGTGAGCCTCTACTTATATTCTACAAGGAACTGATAACATGATCTTCTGTGTCACACCAAGCACCATGTTATCTACAATGTAAAGTATTAGACAATATGGACACATATAATAAATATAAAGTGCAAACAATGATCATGTGATTCTTATTTCAAAATAAAAATGTTCATACAAAAGAGCTAGGCTTTCAGTATACATTCCAACAATCTCCCACTTATACTAAAAGACTATGCTGTCATCACACTGCCATACATCTGATCCCCATGTCCTCCACATGCCTATCAAACGCTTTCGCTGGAAGGGCCTTAGTGAATGGATCCGCCAGGTTATCCTCTGATGCAATCTCGGCGACAGCTACTTCTCCTCGCTTTACAATCTCTCGTATCAGGTGGTACTTGCGCTCTATGTGTTTACTCGCCTTATGGGCTCGTGGTTCCTTCGAATTTGCAACTGCACCACTATTATCACAATAAATTGTGATAGTTCTGGGCAAACTAGGAATCACATCCAAGTCCACCAAGAAGTTCCTGAGCCATACAACTTCGTTGGTTGCCTCAGAGGCTGCCATATACTCAGCTTCCATGGTAGAGTCCGCCACACATTTCTGCTTGACACTCCTCCATACTATGGCTCCACCTCCAAAAGTAAACACAAACCCCGAGGTAGACTTACTGTTGTCCCTATCTGATTAGAAATCAGAATCCGTGTAACCCACAGGGACTAATTGATCTGCCTGGTAAACCAGCATATAATCCCTAGTCCTTCTCAGATACTTCAATATATGCTTTACCGTAGTCCAATGTCCCTGTCTAGGATTACTCTGATATCTACTAACCATGCCCACGGCAAAGCAGATATCTGGTCTCGTACATAGCATAACATACATGAGGCTTCCTACTGCCGAAGCATAAGGAACCACCTTCATCTCCTCTATCTCCTTTGATGTTTTGGGACACATCTCTTTAGATAAAGGTACTCCATGCCTAAAAGGTAGAAAATCTTTCTTGGAGTTCTGCATGCTAAAACGATCCAAGATAGTGTCAATGTATGAAGCTTGAGATAAGCACAACATCCTTTTCTTGCGATCCCTTATTACCTTGATCCTAAGGATGTGTCCCACTTCTCCCAAGTCCTTCATATCAAACTGTTTGGACAACCATACCCTTACGTCTGATAACACTCTGATATTGTTTCCAACTAACAAAATGTCATCTACGTATAGTACAAGAAATACCACTACGTTTCCATCACATCTTTTGTATACACAAGGCTCATCCGGACTTTGAATAAATCCATATGACTGGATTACCTCATCAAAGCGGATGTTCCAAGATCTAGAAGCTTGCTTCAATCCATAAATGGATCGATTAAGCTTACACACAAGATGCTCTTTGCCCTTTGCAATGAATCCCTCTGGTTGCTTCATATAGATGTTTTCCTCAAGACTTCCGTTAAGGAAAGCTATCTTGACATCCATCTGCGAAATCTCATAATCCTCATGAGCAGCAATAGATAAGAGAATCCGGATAGACTTAAGCATAGCTACCGGTGAAAAGGTCTCCTCATAATCGATACCCTCTTTCTGAGTATACCCTTTCGCAACAAGCCTAGCTTTGAAGGTCTCAACCTTCCCATCTACTCCTCTCTTTCTCTTGTAGATCCACTTGCATCCAATGGCTTTCACACCATCGGATGGTTCTAATAGCTCCCAGACATGATTAGAATCCATAGATTCTATTTCTGAATTCATCGCTCTTTGCCAAGATACCGCATCTCTATCTTGGAGTGCCTCGTCATATGTCCAGGGATCAGGTTCATGTTTACCAGGGACTAAGTCCGAAGACTCTCCCAAGAACATGAATCTCTCGGGTTGTCTAACAACCCTCCCACTATGACGAGGTGCCTCCTGTGTATGCTCTGTGACACGCGGTGCAGTGACTTGTGGTATTTCCTCTTGTACCGGTGGTAAGTCAACAATCCTACTCGTGGGCTTGTGGTTCATCACATAGTCTTCCTCTAAAAATCTGGCATTCGTACTCACGATCACCTTCTGATCTCTAGGACTATAGAATAAACCACCCTTCGTTCCTTTAGGGTAGCCAACAAACAAGCGTACTTCTGTACGAGATTCCAACTTACCAGCATCTCCCTTCAGCACATGTGCTGGACTACCCCAAATTTGAATATGTTTTAGACTAGGCTTTACCACCACAATTCTGGGAGTAGAGGGCTTGACTTAGATGGAACCAAGTTCAGAATGTGTGCTGCCGTTTCCAGAGCAAACCCCCAGAATGAATCAGGTAACTCAGAATAACTCATCATCGATCTGACCATCTCCATAAGAGTCCTATTCCTTCGCTCTGCCACACCATTCTGCTGGGGTGTGCCAGGTGCGGACAATTAGAATTGAATCCCAGCCTCTGATAAGTAACTCCTAAACTCTCCCAAGAGGTACTCGCCACCACCATCAGATCGTAGTGTCTTGATACTTTTACCTTGACGGTTCTCCACATCAGCCTTGAATTCTTTGAACCTGTCAAAGCATTCAGACTTGCGGCGCATCAAGTAAATGTATCCATACCTTGAATAATCATCTATAGAAGAGACAAAGTATTCAAAGCCACCTCTAGCCTGGATAGACATAGGACCGCACAAATCATAATGAACCAATTCCAATACAACATTGGCTCTATACCCGTTAGCCTTAAAAGGCCTCTTGGTCATCTTACCTTCCAAGCAAGACTCGCAGGTTGGGAGATCTTCCACCACTAATGAACCCAAGGGTCCATCAGCTATCAACCTTTGAATTCTACTTAGGTTAATATGACCAAGTCTTAGGTGCCAAAGATATGTGTGGTTCATTTTTGAAGGTTCTTTGCTCTTATTAGACTTAGAAGATGAGTTATTCACTTCTATATGCATCGTGGGAGTTTTAGGTTCAAGAGTATACAAATTGCCAACCAATCTACCAGAAAAGATAATCTTCCTATTCCTTTTTATAACAACTTTGTCATTAAAAGAAACAGAAAATCCATCCAGAAACAATTTAGAAACTGAAATTAGATTGTTTCTAAAAGTAGGTACATAAAGACAATTTCTCAAAACCAAAACTTTATTCCTATCAAAAGATAAATAAACGTCTCCCACTGCAATAGCCGCCACCTTTGAAGCATTGCCCATGAAGATGGTAATCTCTCCCTCAACTAGTCGTCGGGTTTCCTGGAACCCTTGCAAAGTATTGCAGACATGATCAGTGGCTCCTGTATCTACACACCAGGTACTGGTAGATAACACCGCTAAACATGTTTCAACAACTAAACAAGAAGATATACCTTTGTTCTTTCGGCGAGGACAGTCTGCCTTCTAATGTCCAGTCTGCTTGCAAGTGAAGTACTTGCCTTTCGGCTTCTTCACTCCTGCCTGAGGTCCTACTGCCACTTTCTTTGCTCCACCTTGCTTCTTCTTCTTCTTCCCTTTCAGTTTAGAAGTAGAAACCTTCTAAGCAACCATGGCTTGAGCACTTTGATGGAAAATCCCCTCTGCCGCCTGAAGTTCTGTCAGAAGCTCCGCCAACGAATACAATCTCTTGTTCATGTTGTAGTTGAGGCGGAATTGCTCAAAACTCCTAGGCAGAGACTGGAGAATGATATCGACCTGGGTTTCCCCATCGATCTCAGCTTCGAGGACTTCCATCTCATTAAGATGAGCCATCATCTTGAGAACATGGTCCCTGACGGGTATTCCCTCGATCATGGTGGTCGTCATCAAGTTCCTCATAGCCTCCTGTCTAGCCACCCTACTCTGATGTCCGAAAACTTCCTTGAGATTGAACATCATGTCATAAGCCGTGGCCATGGCCTAATGCTGATGTTGCAGCACATTTGACATAGATGCCAAAATATAACATCGCGCCATCTCATCTGCCTTGATCCATTTCTTATAACTTTCTTTCTCCTTTTCATCAGAGTCATCGGTGGGCTTAGGAGGACAAACCTCGAGTGTACAAATTTGTACTCCTCTGTAATTAAGACAATATCCAAATTTCTTTTCCAATCAACCGCAAGTGGGTTGAAAGCCATTTGAAAAACCTAAGAATCACAATGATCAAAATATTAGATTTCAAATATCATTGATTCCTTAAACAATAAAATTTCGAAATCAACCAACACCTCAAAACACCGAGAATATCGCATGCCACGATTGTGTGGACGTATACAAATTCTACATTTGTAAGAGGAGGTTTAACCCTTTAATTTTATTATCTTGTCAACCTTACTTTTTGACAAATAAAATTAATAGTTGGTTCCTCTTTGGCCCTACAAATAAAAGCAGTGACTCCGATGGGGAGGATACTTTTTATTTGCATCTAAGTGTGCACCATTACACGATACTAAGGGAATTATCTCGGATTATGTGCCTTACCGATGAGGAAGTACACACGCTCCTAAATAATTTCCTATAACCATTATTTGACCTAGTGATCCGCAAACAAACTCATCCGATGGGGAGGAAGACACTCAGAGGCGACGCGCAAGTTTGTTGCATCACACGTCAAATTGTAATGGAGGCCGCGGGAATTAATTAAAATGTCCCTCTCCCACTTAGTAAATTGATAGTGAGGAATTTTCAAGCACACACAACATGCATATAAAACAAATCAGCAATAAATATGGAAAAAATCAGAATTTTCCCAACTATTATAGCATTGTTCTCCAATATGCGTCCCATCGTGTCGCCACCTTGTCCGCTCCAACTTTTCCCGTGCGCAAGTCACCCAAGAGATCCGAGCCAAGATGAACTATTTTAATTTACATCCATCGATCCTATACTCCACGAGGGAGTGTACAAATAATCTAGATCGAAAGTAACTAAAATGAGTGGCTAAACAATGCCATATTTAATTATAAAAATTAAATACTAATTTAGCCTCGTCAACCCCGAGGATTCAAATAATATACAATCACACACACAAGCAATCACATGCACACATATATAGCCATAATAGTTGAAACTTATGCCTGCAACCAAAAAGTTATCCTACGCACATCCTACTATCATCCGGCATACACAATATATGATAAGTGCGTGAAAGTAACCGAATCCAAAACACACAAAACCGGAAACCGTGGCTATGATACCATTTTGATGGCATGATCAGAGGCTCGTTGGCTCCCAGGTCCCCGGATTAAAATTTTCACTAATGAAAATTAATCCGGATGGGATGAGTTTCCTAAGCTCAACCAATTCGTCGTCGTGCTAACGACTTGAACGATCGCTTGAACAAACTAGTTGTTCAAGCAACCAAGCTCTTCTTGTTGGTTAGCCGCGGAAGAGACGATGGACGGATCGTCAGTTTTTATGTTTATCTTCGGAGTCCATGATTATACAAATACATATGGATGTAGACATGTATAATCATCACATACAATCATATTAATAAGAACATGTAAAGATCAATAATATAACTTGTAAAACTTTTATACCTCTCGATCTTCTATCGTATGTCGTACCCTCCTTGTAGACTTCGTGTGGGCGAAGATCCTCCACAAGTTGAAGCTTCCTAGATCTTCTTCAATCAAAAGAAAGAAGAACTCTCCTTCCCTTCTTGCTTGATCCAACCACCAAGCCACAAAAGCTTGATGCCGCCGGCCCCAAGAAAAGAGAGAACAAGATGGCCAACCAAGGAACCGAACAAGGGAACAATCCCTAGCTCCTTTGTGCCGCCGGCCAAGAGGAAAAGAAGAGGAGAAGAGGAATAGGTTGAGCACCGACCAAGGTAGAGGGAAGAGAGGAAGGAGCCAGCCAACACCTTAGGAAGAAGACCTATAGTTGCCGCCCACTCTCCTTGAAAACCCTAGCCACCCAACCAAGGAACCAAACCCTAATCTCCCTAGGGTTTCTTGCCGCCCAAGCCAATAAAAGGCAAAACCCTAATCTCCAAAAACATCCAAATCTCTCTTGCCGCCCACCTTAAGCCTCCTTATATAGAGTTGGGCTTAAGCCTTGTTTTAATTTCCACCGTCGGTTCTAGGGTTTTAATCTCAACCGTCGGATCTAGAGATTTAATCTCAACCGTCGGATCTAGAGATTTAATCTCAACCGTCTGATCTAGAGATTTAATCTCCACCATCGGATCTAGAGATTTAATCTCCACCGTCGGATCTAGGGATTTAATATCAACCATCGGATCTAGAGATTTAATCTCCACCATCGGATCTAGAGATTTAATCTCCACCGTCGGATCTAGGGATTTAATCTCGACCGTCGGATCTAGAGATTTGTTTTCCATCATTGGATCTAGGCTTCATGAGGTTTATATTAGGCTATGATAGGGACCATGAGGAGGAGTTGGATCTTGGCCACCCGATGGATCGAAACCACACGTACTTGATCCATCAATGATGTTACATTCCACTTGAGGATCATCATTGAATTACCTCACCAACCCCCATAAATTAATATGGGCTCCATACATTATTCGTACATCCATCTCCCCGTGTTTAAGATATCGAATGTCCGTCATTTAATTGATTTACTGACCATCAATCAATTAACATCTAACTCCTCGAGTAGTACCACTAAACCTTATCATCATGTTGACTAAGTAAACCTGCAGGGTTTACATGATGAACCTTATGAGCTCCTCAAGGGGACATCATCAAACTAATATATAGGACACGGTTTTCTCCTATAATCAACGACACACCATGTAAATAATATCATTTCCCAACTTACCGGGCATATTGATTTAATCTATATAAATCTCACCCTTTGGTAAATCAAAGAAATAAATACTAAGTACATGTGCCCGTTATTATATCAGGATTAAGAGCATGTACAACATAATATTTGAGGTCCGATTCAATTATGTAGTCAGCTATAAATTGAATCACCTCAATGTCGGTCCTGCTCAATACACCTAAGTGTACTAGTGTAACTCTATGTTCAAGACAAAACAATACCAAGCTACACTACAACCATGCCAATGGTTTGTCCAAAACCATCTTGGTTGTGAGCCTCTACTTATATTCTACAAGGAACTGATAACATGATCTTCTGTACCACACCAAGCACCATTTTATCTACAATGTAAAATATTAGACAATATGCACACATATAATAAATATAAAGTGCAAACAATGATCATGTGATTTTTATTTCAAAATAAAAATGTTCATACAAAAGAGCTAGACTTTCAGTATACATTCCAACAGTAGATGGGATCTATCCCTCCTATATGATGGGGGTGACATCGATATTCTTGATAGAGTGAGACCACGAAGTGCATGACCATGCCCAAATGAGTCAATATGAGATATTGATCTCATTTGATTAGAGTGAGTCTACTTGGAGTTCAAGATATAGATTGTACCGAGGATGACATGGTCTATGCCTCGATTGGTCAATCTAGATGTCAAGGATTGAGGGACATTGTCACATATTGTGAGAGTCACAATTAGTAGTCACAAAGGTGATGTTGGAGCTCAACATTCTTGTAACTTGGGTAGCAATGATGTGTTGCTAGATACCGCTCATTGCTTATGTTCCTAAATCGGTTTAGGGACATTGCCAACGTTACAAGAACCTATAGGGTCACAAACTAAGGGCAATTAGATGGAGATTAGGTTCATATGATGAAGCATGAGGATTCGTTTCGGTTACGTATTGCTACATTGACGCGTTCCTCTGAAGATGTTCGGCCGTCCGATCTCAAATTCCTCTCGAGTCGTTGAATGAGTCTAATTTAGATTTGATTCATCAAATCAATTTAAATTAATGAATAGAGATTCATTAAATTAAATTGACTTGAATCAAATGGTTGGATTTGATCAACCATGGGAGATAAGAGGTCAAGTTTGACTTGACTTGAGAGGGAAGATGAAAGGTCAAGTTTGACTTGACCAAATGTCATGTCATGATGATGACTTGGCATGGCCGGCCAATGATGATGCTCTACATCATCATTGACTTAGCATGTGGTGCCACCTCATGAGGGAGACCAAGAGCCATTGGCTCTTGGAGGAGTTACATGCATGCATGTAACCCCCCCACCCTAAGAAGGTGGCATGCCACTATTACCATTAGATGGTGAATTCATTTTGTGAGTTACACAACTTCATCTTCTTCCTTGGATCACCCTCTCAAGATCTCCCAACCTCCTTGGCCGAAATTCCTAAAGGGTGCTATCACATTCTAAGGTATTTTTCTCCACCTATTGCTTGTGTGGATACCAATAGAGGAGTGTACACTTGACACTCTCGAGTTCCGACGAACCTTTTGGACGAGCGGGATTTGCGAAGGGTGTCGCATCAAGGGTAACTTCTTATCATGTAGATCTAGAGTAGATCTAAAGGTTTTAAACACATATATGTTAGTTTTATATTTTATACTTCACACTGATCCGTGGCCGGGGCTTCCGAGGTTCCCGCAATGCAAAAAGCGGTTTTTGCGGCTTGGAAAACCCAACAGTTTAAATAACCCATAAAGGATTCAATACTCATGTCATAAGGAGATGTATACCCTAGGCCTCTTATTAGGATTGTTACTCATAAGTCTTTGGCCAAAGCACACATGTCAAGAAGAATGTCCTTCTTGGACACATGTAGGGAGTAACTTGAATCTACATGACAAGGAAATGAACTTGGGCTAAGTGTGACAAAGTTAGTCTAGTGGGGATGAGCCCATAAACTATGTCCGAACTAAGTGGGTATAGGATAAGTGAAAGAAACAAGGCACAAATATCTATAACTTCTGAAGGGTTTATAAATATTCTGAAGTCGACTTTTGACTTTCTAGTTAATTAAGGGTCATGATGTACTGTTAGGTGTCATTCATTTTCTTTTCATAATTAATGAGTTAATTATGAATGGTGAACATAACCGGGAACCTATTGGGTAACACACAATACGGATGATCTAGAGACGTAAAACAAGTTTGAGAATGAGATTCTCAAAGAGAGAGGTTATACCTAGTTGGACAAGCCAAAAGGGTGTGAAACAGGGGCTACAAAACCTCCCATACCCGTGTCAGGCTTAGCACAACCATATGACATTTAAATGAATCAAAAATGGACAATAGAGAGTCTAACACAGTCATGCCAAACTAAGCATGGGTTGTAACTAACCCTACCAAAGCGGCACAATCATGCTTGGCCAAAATGGCCAAGCACAAGGTCATGCTAGAAGTCATGTTTCTAGACACAGTTGTGTCACAGTTTTGCCAAATTTGGTTTGCACGAGTTGGGTTATTTCTTGGCTTTTCTTACCATAATTACATGATAATTTAGGTAAGATTGGTTCTGTTTAAAGGTCCTATGATTCCCTAATCAAGAGAACTATAAATAGATCTCTTGGTGATCATAGAAACAAGATTCCATTTTGTTGCCATCTTCTTCCTCTCTCGTCTTTTCGTCTCCACCGATTTTCTAGCACTAATCGAAGACAAAAACTTGTTGCTCATGGAGTTGTCTCTAAGAGATCCTGGCGTGGATACTGATAGAGGCAAGACTCGTTAGTCTTGCTCTTGGTTTCTACATATTCGAAAGAATCTTGAAGGTATGATCTTTTATCAGTTCTATGATATGCTATTTGATATCGCTTATGGCAAACCATGAGATCCTAGACCCCATGGGATGTTTGGGATGCAACAAAATTGTTTTATATTTCTTTCACTGTGCTTTAACATCTTAAATCTTTATGAATGTCATAGAATCTCCCCCCAACAAGTTTTTGGCATAAGTGATATGATTATAGAGTTAATTTTGCATGTGTATAATATTTGATTATAGTAGATGCTTGATTGTACCTATCCGAGGAAGTGTCTAGTTGCACCAATGGTGTTGCCCACATGGCATAAGGTTGGAGCAGAGGTGATCCATGTGTTGGAATAGGTTGTGCGTTCTACGTGCCAAATTCTAAATGGCAAGATGTGCAACCAATTCTTAGCCCACGTACACATTTGAAATTATTTCTTAATGTGACCTTGGTCGTTGTTAATTAGTTTACAATACAACATAGGCTTACCTTGTAGTTAATTGATGAGACCTAGAATAACTTAAAATCTCTTGTTTAAAGATTAGGGCTAACACCTTCCATTAATATGATATGAACAAGAATTCAATTTCATGTTTGGGTTGTCGGACTCTCTCCAAGCCTGACATGACATTGGATATGTTTAGACCATTGAGATTCGATCTTCGATTTAAATGGTAAGAACCAAAGTTCAAGTTTATAGTTTGGATTGTTAGACTCTCTCCTAGTCTAGCTAGAAATTTGGATATGCTTGGACCATTTAAATTCGATCTCATGATTAATGGGTCGGCCTTAACTTGAAGCATTAATTTGTTGGACTCTCTCCAAGGTTAATGTGGATAGAGGTGCAATTAGGTGATATGCACATGATGTATATATGTTAATGAGTTAATAACCTAATGTTTTATTCAAATATTCAAATAGTTGATAACATAATGTGAGAGTTATATATATGATATATAACTGGTACTGTTTATACCTACCGTTAGAACTAAGCATGGCTTATTGAACTCTCTCCAAGGTTGTTCTTAGCTATAATGGATATCAACCCACAAAGAGATAACCTGTCATCTCTCGAATTCAAAGTAAGTGTAGGATTGTGAGTTCTGAGAGAGGTGGTGAATCTCGTAGATTATAAATTTCTTTATCTTTTAAAACTTTTGCTTTAATTAAAACTAAATCAAAGTTTGCAGTGGAAATATAAATTAAGTAAAATAAAATGTACAAGATCTTTTACTTGGTTCACAACCCTAGCTGGGTTACTACTCTAAGGCCCATGACTCTTCGAGAGTCGTCTCGATGGGCAATTTACTAAAAGACCCTCTGACTCGAGAACTCTCAACTTTGGAGGGGTTCGCTTTTTACAAAGATTAGAGAGAGAGAGTTAACACACTACCTTCTCTCTTGAATTTATGTACAAGGAAGCGAAATTAAATACAAAGGTATACCGACACTTGGAAATGGAGTTGAAGCTCATAGTGTCGGGTTGCTGACTTTTTAGAACTTTTGCGGATGGCGAATGAATGTGATAACACTTCATTGTTGTAGAGTTGTTCAGAGCTAGTCCTACATTTCTTTTATAAGACTATTCTAGTCGACTGGAACACCCTCCAGTTGACTCCAAATCAGTCCGTCAATTTGGTATTTTAGGCTTTCTAGTCGACTGGACCTGGTCCAATCGACTCCATGTTAGCTGGCTCCCGCTCCTCTGCATTTTTGGAATTTTCCATTTTCAGTCGGTTGGACCTCATCTAGTCGCCTAGAGTACTAGCCATCTCGGTCGTAGCATCTCCAACATTTGCTAACAAAAACTACCAACTGGGTATTCCAGTGGATTGGATTCTTTCCAGTCGATGAGAAACCTATAAAATCATATTATCACAATACACAATATATTATGAATTGATAGTAGTAATACTATGCGATCTCGACTCCTTAGTAGCACACGGACTATTTGTAGGATTGACGCCTACCTTGTCCCCCTACAGAAGACTCAACCTCACCTCTTCACTCGAGACTTACCTGTCGGCTGTCTTGGCAAACTTACCGTGCTTGACATCCAATCTAACCCACCAGGGCTTCCCGCTAGTTGTCTGATCTTCCTGACCCAATTGGGCTTCCTTCCGATGTCCGATCTCCTGACCCAACTGGTCTTCTGCTAGATGTCTGGTTCACATGATCCATCAATACTTTTTGCATAGTGTCCGATCCTCTTGATCTGTCAAGTATTCTTCCTAGTATCCGGTCTGCTTGACCTATTAGGACTGTCTGTTAAGCCTACACACTTAACACACATATCAGGTCACAGGTTCATCCTAACATTTAATGTCGGTTCATACATCAAAATACAAGAGTGGTGCTCTCTGCACAAACAATCTCCCTCTTTTTGATGTATGACAACTGTTTAATGTTAGAATTAAAATACCAAATCATTAATTCATGAATTAGCAAAAATACATTTCTCCATTCTAACTTATACATGCATATACAAATGCATCTCACAATTCTAAGTTCTAACTTAAACACACTCTCTCCTCCTTTGGCATACATCAAAATACAAAAATAAATTATATGCCAAGGAGTTTAGTAATGTCGCATGACTTATATAAAAAGTTCACATAAATTTTCTAAGTCATGAAAAAGATTACTTTCAAATACAAAACTACATTTTCAAATTACTTGAAGTTTGATAACTTTAATCATAAGAGATAAGAAACTATTCAAAGTTTGAAAATATTCAAGTTTGAAATACTAGATTTGAAATTTTCTAAAACTTGTCAAAGATCAAACTCTCCCTTAGCATTTTCTCACTCTTAACAAATTATTTGGATTTTCAAAAATAATATTTAGAAATATTTCAAATTGTCACTTATTGTTTTGAAAATTATATAAGATAGAAAACCTTTATAAACTCAAAAACTTGTTTATGAAACATGGGTTTAGACAAAAGTTTATTTTGAAACACAGGTTTTGTATAGCTTCCCCTAAGAATTATGCTTTTTCACTAAGTTTGTAACTATAGAAATGAAACTTCAAATATTCAAGTGCATTAGTTAGAAATCATACCTTCCATGTTTTTGAAAAAATATTGATACAATAAACCTCCCCCTTAACATATGTTTCTCATAATTTTCAAAATATCTCTTATCGTTTTGAAAATAGTATATCTAGATTTTTTCAAGCAAGCTTTTGAAAATAAATACTTAACCTTTTGAATATAATCTTTCTAAGCTCCTGTAATGGCCGTAAAATTTCTAGCAATTTTACAAGAATTTTTGGCTTGATGATAATGGGCTTTATGTGGGCTCTTTCAAAAATAAAAGAAAATAAGCCAAAAAAGATGCAAGGCCTAGGAATTGAACCCCAAACTTCTAGATAGCCAAGCCCTATAGATGCATCCACTAACCAGAAGCCCAACAAGATTGTATTATTAGAGGAATATGGGAAATTATAGTTAGGGGTAAGGGAGACTAAGGGACTCTTCAAATGAATAAATAGGGGGGGAATGAAGAGACATGAGTTATCAAGTTTATTTTCTCTCCTCTCATCCTCTTCCTTACCGAGATCCACTTCTCCTCCCCCTTCTCATCCCTTGTCCAAAAGTCATCCAAGCAAGAAGAAAGGCTAGGTTGCTTCCCTTAGGTCATCTTCCAACCAAAAAGCAAAGCGAAGGATGTAAGTATCCCCTCACCTGCATACAAGTAGCTTTCCGATTGAAGTTTTGTATCAAACCCTCCATGAACCATTCGGCCAACCTTTGCTTTTGATGTTTCAATGAAGTTCTATACCCTATTTTATATGCATATGATGATGTTAGGATGTTAAGTGGATTAGGTTAAAAGTTCAACCCCAAAAGCCTCCACGAACCATTCGGCCAACCTTTGATTTTGATGTTTCAATGAAGTTCTATACCCTATTTTGTAAGCATATGATGATGTTAGGATGTTAAATGGATTAGGTTAAAAGTTTAACCCTAAAAGCCTCCATGAACCATTCGGCCAACCTTTGCTTTTGATGTTTCAATGAAGTTCTATACCATGTTTTGTATGCATATGATGATGTTAGGATGTTAAATGGATTAGGTTAAAAGTTTAACCCTAAAAGCCCCCCATGAACCATTCGGCCAAACATTATTTTTGAGGTTTCAATGAAATTCTATACCATATTTTGTATGTATATGATGATCTTAAGATGCTAGATGAAGATAACATGCTCTAGGTTAGGTTAACATGTGTTTTATGTTTAGGTGAATTCATGTTGACTTGTGCTATTAAATGATGCTAGATGAATATAACATGCTCTAGGTTAGGTTAACATGTGTTTTATGCTTAGATGAATTCATGTTAACTTGTAATATTAAATGATGCTAGATGAAGATAACATGCCCTAGGTTAGTGTTTACTTCCTCTTGATGTTTATACCTTATACCATGCCCTATATGTGTGTGATATTAAGATATGTTATGAAATGAAGTATGATGTGATTATGAAATGAAATATGATATGTCATGAAGTGAATTATGATATGTTATGAAATGAAGTATGATGTGTTTATGAAATAAAATATGATATGTCATGAAGTGAAATATGATATGTTATGAAATGAAGTATGATATATTTGCGAAATGAAATAAGATATGTTATGATAAAAAAAGCATATAAGTATTTTACCTTCTGCATGGCTTGTACCAGGACCCTAACAAGGTCCAAAGGGATGGGCTCCTAAGATGCCCTAGGCTGACGGACTAAGATCGGGCCTAGGATGGGCTTCTATGTATGATTGCCCCTAGGTCGACGGACTAAGATCGGGCCTAGTACGGGATGGGCTCCAAGATGCCCTAGGTCGATGGACTAAGATCGGGCCTAGGATGGGCTTCTACGCTATGACGATGGCCCCTAGGTCGACGGACTAAGATCGGGCCTAGTAACCTAGTAGGTTCGAGACATGCTACCTCGGGTCTATTTAGGGATGCACACTATGATGATGATGATGTGGTACAATGTCGGGACCAATATGTTGAGATTTATGTTTACGTACCTATAATATATGTTTTCAAAGAGCATCCTGCATATGTTTACATGATATGATTGTTTTGTTCACATGTTATGATTGTTATATTTACATGCTATGTTGCTATGTTACACATGTTGTATGTTATGTTTGATTATGTCATATATGTGCATGATATGTTGCTATGTTACATATGTTGTATGTTATATTTGATATGTCATATATATGTTGCATGTCATATATATGTTGCTATGTTACACATGTTGTATGTTATGTTTGATATGTCATATATATGTTGCTATGTTATATATGTTGCTATGTTACACATGTTGTATGTTATGTTTGATTATGTCATATATGTGCATGATATGTTGCTATGTTACATATGTTGTATGTTATGTTTGATTATGTACATGATATGTTGCTATGTTATATATGTCACATGTTATGTTTGCTCATGTTACTTATGCTATATGTTATGTTTGCTTACGTCACATATGTTACATGTTATGTTGCTTATATGTTATGAATGTTACATGCCATGCTTAATGTCGATGTATGGTTTTTGTGAGTAGGACAGGATCTTACTAAGACTATGTGCTTATAGTTTATTTTTCCCTTGTACTGCAGATAAGGGTAAGGGATGGATAAACTAAAGGGAGCAGCAGGAGGGGCCAAGTGTGTGTGGTAGTGGCATGGTGGAGGAGATCTGTTAGGTCCTTATAAATGTTTCCTTATGATGATGATGTCTATGAAGTTGAACTAAGCACTAAGTACTTATGAAATAATGATGCATGCTCTATGTTAAGAAGAAGTATCTATAAATGACGATGCATGTTTATGTTCAAAAGAAAAAAAAAGTGTCTAAAGTCTTCCGCTGTAAGTAGTACGATGTATGTATGTACGGTCGCGTCACGCGCCGCCCCCTCGGACCCTAGGAAAAAGGGCAGGCGTGACAGGTTGGTATCAGAGCAGATCTGCCTTTCCACTACACACACATCAAGCTCCAAATCCTGCCGCTCCAATTAAGAATTTCTATGCCTACTTTATTTCTTTCATGTATGATAACAAATGGCTCTAGCTTAAATATGCATGAAAATATGTATGATAACCTTATGCTAGCTTTTAGTTTAACTATGCATAGATAAATGGACGATAACCTTATACTATCCTTACTCTAATATGTGAAGATAAACTTGGCTGGGAGTCGTAGTAATAGAGTCGATGAGATAGTAATATATGGAAGTCGTAGTAATAGAGTCGATAAGACAGTATTTCGCTCTCCATGGGAGCTCCAGTATTGTTGGTAAAGAAGAAAGACTGGTCTATGCGAATGTGCATAGACTACCGAGCGCTAAATAATGTGACAACCAAGAATAGGTACCCTTTACCACGGATTGACGACCTGTTCGACTAGTTAAAGGTGCCACCGTCTTCTCTAAGATTGACCTGAGGTCTGCTTATCATCAAGTAAAAGTGAAATCAGATGATATACCAAAGATGACCTTCCGAACAAGATACGGACATTACGAGTTCGTAGTTATGCCCTTCGGGGTGACGAATGCACCTGCTCTGTTCATGGATTTGATGAATCGGGTATTCTCGGCATTCCTCGACAAGTTTGTGATCATCTTCATCGACGACATACTGATATATTCGAGAACCCCAGAAGAGCACGCAGAACACCTGAATGTGGTATTACAGATTCTTCGGGAAAAGAAGCTATTTGCAAAGTTCTCCAAATGCGAGTTCTGGCTCGAACAAGTATCATTTTTGGGTCATGTTATATCCAAGCATGGAGTGATGGTAGACCCAATAAAGATTGAAGCCGTGAGTAACTGGAACCGACCAAAGAATGCGAGATCAGAAGCTTTCTTGGGCTAGCAAGCTACTACAGGAAGTTTGTAGAGAACTTCTCTAGGATTGCAGCCCCTATGACAGTCCTCACCAGAAAGAATAAGAAATATGAATGGATGGACGCCTGCGAGAGGAGTTTCACAGAATTGAAAAGGAGACTGACCAACGCTCCAATCCTTGCTCTTTCGGACAGTAACGAAGGCTTAGACATGTACAGTGACGCTTCCAAGTTGGGACTCGGAGCTGTACTCATGCAGAATGGCAAGGTCATTGCCTACGCCTCTAGGCAACTCAAAGAACATGAAAGGAATTATCCCACCCATGATTTAGAGCTAGCGGCCGTGGTCTTTGCTCTCAAAACATGGAGGCATTATCTATATGGAGCTCAGTGTAGGATTTATACAGACCACCAGAGTCAGAAATATTTCTTCACACAGAAGGACCTGAACATGAGACAACGCAGATGGCTCGAGCTCATCAAGGATTATGACTGCGAGATCTTCTACCATCCGGGAAAAGCAAACAAGGTGGCTGATGCACTCAGCAGGAAGTCCTGCGCCACCTTGATGTCTCTATCAGTGTTATCTCGGCCCTTAGAAAAGGAGATTATGCGTTATGGGGTTGAAATCATTTTCGGACAGTTCTCGACCATGACGATAGCACCGACGCTGTTCGACGATATATTGGAAAAACAAGCCCATGACCTAAGCAATCAGAGGATCAAGCAAGAGGTCCTAGAAGGAAAGGACGATGGGTTTCGTATCTCTGATAGTGGAGTACTCTACCTCAGGGATCGCTTGTATATTCCCGATGATCCAGAGTTACGGAAGAAGATATTTGAGGAAGCTCATGGAACTCCTTATGCGATGCATCCTGGAACCACCAAGATGTACCAAGACCTGAAAAGAAAATTCTAGTGGTTCGGAATGAAAAGAGATGTGGCTCAGTATGTCAGTACCTGCCTGACCTGCCAGAGGGTTAAAGCAGAACACCAGAGACCTGGAGGAACACTGCAGCCAATCCAGATTCCAGAATGGAAGTGGGAAGATATTTCTATGGATTTCATCTCAGGATTGCCCAAGATGACAAACGGATATGATGCTATATGGGTAGTTGTGGACCGATTGACGAAGTCTGCCCACTTCTTAGCAATTAAGATGACCTATTCGACTGAGCAACTGGCTCAATTATATGCTAAGGAAATTATCAGATAACATGGGATTCCTAACACCATCATTTCTGACAGAGATGGTCATTTTATTTCCCATTTCTGGGAGTGTGTTCAGAAGGCACTCGGCATGAAGCTATTATTCAGTACCGCCTTCCATCCTCGCAGAATGATGAAAAGAGTAAATCAAGTACTGGAGGATATGTTACAAGCTTGCACCCTGGATTTCAAAGGTAGCTGGTGCCGATACTTATGTTTAGCAGAATTCGCCTACAACAATAGCTACCAAGCTACTATCGGAATGGCACCCTACGAGGCTCTATACGGGAGGAAATGTAGATCTCCTATATGCTGGTACGAGGGTGGTGAAAAGAAAGGGATGGGACTCCAGACAGACTTCATTGACGACACCACCCGAGCTATCCAGAACATCCGTCAAAGAATTGAAACCGCCAGAGCGTGAAAAGAGCTATATGCGGATATCTGGCGTGAGGCAGTTAGAATTCGAGGTCGGGGACCTGGTATTCCTCAAGGTGGCCCCTATGAAAGGAGTGATGAGATTCAGAAGGAAGGGTAAGCTGAGTCCGCGTTATGTGGGATCGTATCCGATATTGCAGAGGGTTGGCAAGGTAGCTTACAAGTTGGAGCTGCCTCAAGAGATGTCGGCTATCCACAACGTGTTCTATGTTTCGATGCTCAGGAAGTGCATTTCCAGTGCGGACCAAATGATCGAGCCACAAATAGTGCAAGTTCAAGAGGACCTGAGTTATGAAAGTTGGTCTATCCAGATACTCGACCAAGAAGTCAAGCGACTAAGGAACAAAGAGGTGCCCTTAGTAAAGGTCCTGTGGCAAAATCAACGGTACGAAGAAGCTACCTGGGAACGCGAAGAGGACATGAAATAGAAGTACCCAGAATTGTTCTAAGTTTCGGGGATGAAACTTTTAAAAGGTATGAAGGATTGTAATGCCCGTAAAATTTCTAGCAATTTTACAAGAATTTTTGGCTTGATGATAATGGGCTTTATGTGGGCTCTTTCAAAAATAAAAGAAAATAAGCCAAAAAGGATGCAAGGCCTAGGAATTGAACCCCAAACCTCTAGATAGCCAAGCCCTATAGATGCATCCACTAACCAGAAGCCCAACAAGATTGTATTATTAGAGGAATATGGGAAATTATAGTTAGGGGTAAGGGAGACTAAGGAACTCTTCAAATGAATAAATAGGGGGGGAATGAAGAGACATGAGTTATCAAGTTGATTTTCTCTCCTCTCATCCTCTTCCTCACTGAGATCCACTTCTCCTCCCCCTTCTCATCCCTTGTCCAAAAGCCATCCAAGCAAGAAGAAAGGCTAGGTTGCTTCCCTTAGGTCATCTTCCAACCAAAAAGCAAAGCGAAGGATGTTTGTATCCCCTCACCTGCATACAAGTAGCTTTCCGATTGAAGTTTTGTATCAAACCCTCCATGAACCATTCGGCCAACCTTTGCTTTTGATGTTTCAATGAAGTTCTATACCCTATTTTATATGCATATGATGATGTTAGGATGTTAAGTGGATTAGGTTAAAAGTTCAACCCCAAAATCCTCCATGAACCATTCGGCCAACCTTTGATTTTGATGTTTCAATGAAGTTCTATACCCTATTTTGTATGCTTATGATGATGTTAGGATGTTAAATGGATTAGGTTAAAAGTTCAACCCCAAAAGCCTCCATGAACCATTCGGCCAACCTTTGATTTTGATGTTTCAATGAAGTTCTATACCCTATTTTGTATGCATATGATGATATTAGGATGTTAAATGGATTAGGTTAAAAGTTTAACCCTAAAAGCCTCCATGAACCATTCGGCCAACCTTTGCTTTTGATGTTTCAATGAAGTTCTATACCATATTTTGTATGCATATGATGATGTTAGAATGTTAAATGGATTAGGTTAAAAGTTTAACCCTAAAAGCCCCCATGAACCATTCGGCCAAACATTGTTTTTGAGGTTTCAATGAAATTCTATACCATATTTTGTATGTATATGATGATGTTAAGATGCTAGATGAAGATAACATGCTCTAGGTTAGGTTAACATGTGTTTTATGTTTAGGTGAATTCATGTTGACTTGTGATATTAAATGATGCTAGATGAAGATAACCTGCTCTAGGTTAGGTTAACATGTGTTTTATGCTTAGATGAATTCATGTTAACTTGTAATATTAAATGATGCTAGATGAAGATAACATGCCCTAGGTTAGTGTTTACTTTCTCTTGATGTTTATACCTTATGCCATGCCCTATATGTGTGTGATATTAAGATATGTTATTAAATGAAGTATGATGTGATTATGAAATGAAATATGATATGTCATGAAGTGAATTATGATATGTTATGAAATGAAGTATGATGTGTTTATGAAATAAAATATGATATGTCATGAAGTGAAATATGATATGTTATGAAATGAAGTATGATATGTTTGCGAAATGAAATAAGATATGTTATGATAAAAAAAGCATATAAGTATTTTACCTTCTGCATTGCTTGTACCAGGACCCTAACAAGGTCCAAAGGGATGGGCTCCTAAGATGCCCTAGGTCGACGGACTAAGATCGGGCCTAGGATGGGCTTCTATGTATGATTGCCCCTAGGTCGACGGACTAAGATCGGGCCTAGTACTAGATGGGCTCCAAGATGCCCTAGGTCGATGGACTAAGATTGGGCCTCGGATGGGCTTCTACGCTATGACGATGGCCCCTAGGTCGACGGACTAAGATTGGGCCTAGTAACCTAGTAGGTTCGAGACTTGCTCCCTCGGGTCTATTTAGGGATGCACACTATGATGATGATGATGTGGTACAATGCCGGGCCCAATATGTTGAGATTTATGTTTACGTACCTATAATATATGTTTTCAAAGAGCATCCTGCATATGTTTACATGATATGATTGTTTTGTTCACATGTTATGATTGTTATGTTACATGTTATGTTGCTATGTTACACATGTTGTATGTTATGTTTGATTATGTCATATATGTGCATGATATGTTGCTATGTTACATATATTGTATGTTATGTTTGATATGTCATATATATGTTGCTATGTTATATATGTTGCATGTCATATATATGTTGCTATGTTACACATGTTGTATGTTATGTTTGATATGTCATATATATGTTGCTATGTTATATATGTTGCATGTCATATATATGTTGCTATGTTACACATGTTGTATGTTATATTTGATTATGTCATATATGTGCATGATATGTTGCTATGTTACATATGTTGTATGTTATGTTTGATTATGTACATGATATGTTGCTATGTTATATATGTCACATGTTATGTTTTCTCATGTTACTTATGTTATATGTTATGTTTGCTTACGTCACATATGTTACATGTTATGTTGCTTATATGTTATGAATGTTACATGCCATGCTTAATGTCGATGTATGGTTTTTGTGAGTAGGACAGGATCTTACTAAGCATATATGCTTATAGTTTATTTTTCCCTTGTACTGCAGATAAGGGTAAGGGATGGATAAACTAAAGGGAGCAACAGGAGGGGCCAAGTGTGTGTGGTAGTGGCATGGTGGAGGAGATCTGTTATGTCCTTATAAATGTTTCCTTATGATGATGATGTCTATGGACTTGAACTAAGCACTAAGTACTTATGTAATAATGATGCATGCTCTATGTTAAGAAGAATTATCTATAAATGACGATGCATGTTTATGTTCAAAAGAAAAAAAAAAGGTCTAAAGTCTTCCGCTGTAAGTAGTACGATGTATGTATTTACGGTCGCATCACGCGCCGCCCCTCCGACCCTAGGAAAAAGGGCGGGCGTGACAGCTCCTCCCCCTATGTCCTCATCAATGATGCAAATATGATTATCATGATAGAAATTTGCTTTAAAACTTTCTAAGACACCAAACATGGATAAATGATGTGAGCAAAACATATAGGGTTTTAGAAGTAGTTTTCACTCACATCTCATTACACTTTGTGTTAGTTTCATGCATAAGTAACTCTATTTTGGCATGCATTTCCTATTTTCTAGTTCGGAGGTCTGCTTGTTGTACTTTTGTGTGGAGGTTAGCTTTTTGAGTGAAAAAGATGCATTTTCGGAGAAAAAGAAGAACATTTCGCAGCTAGACGTAGAGTGGTACAAGGCCAGGGCGTGGGGATTCCCACGGCCGTGTCCAATGGTCGAGAGCAGCACCCTAGGGCCACACACGGCCTGGCCATTTGGAAACATACGATAGTGTGGCGACCCGACAGATTTACGCGACTAGGGCTTTTTTCAGATTTTGTAGCGGTCCGAGGCGATGTCTATATAAGGATTGCTCCGCTCAAACCCTAGGGGGAGGCACAACGGCTAGGACGGCATGCCGAAGCCCTAAAAAGCTTCGGTAACTTATAACGGGGAGGAGGAATGCCACCGGAGGTCCACAACTTGCAATACAACGCCGGAGAGAAGATCACGAAAGCATCGTATATCTCTATTTCTGCGCTTTACTTCTATTATATTCAAACTTAGACATGCTTTGTGATTCTTCCTTCGTATTTATGGAGTAGTACTTTCGATTCTTGGATTAGGGAGTAGCTTGTGTACATAAACAATGTTGGTTCATATTAAATTCTGGCCATAAGTTTGATTTGACAATTGGTAGTTGCTCCTTATTATATCTATGTGTGTTTGGCTTTCTTTCCGCTGTGCTTAGGCGATATGAGGTGGTGACAGCCCTCGCAATCTAAAATTTAGGAGATTTGATTAAGGAACCTAGGGGTAAACCTGATCTTCTGCAATTGCGGGGAAAATGGTGTGGTGGAATCGAAAACGGTCGACCGTAGGGATTGATTTGGCATCCTCTTACCCTCTATCTCATCCTTGTGGGTGGAGATAGCTCCCAGTGAATGCGGCGGCTCTGCAGGAGAGTGTATGATGTCCCTTCCACAAAACCGTAGGTAAACGTCTAGACAACACCAATTGACAACATTGTTTTGTGATACGCAAGTGAAATCGAAGTCCTAGAATCACCTTTGAAGACCTCGGCACACTCCTTTCCTCCTCCGTGTGACACCGTACAGAGTAGAGTCCATCGACATCCCTCACCAACCGTAACCTCTTAGAGATCACATCCGAACAATTACAACCACTAAGTATATTAATATTCGAATTCCAGTCCCTGTGGGATCGATAATCTTTATTACTTGACAACATCCATGTACTTGCGGGCATTAAGCGCGAGCGTGCGCTTTGAGTCCTCGACGGTATCCGTCGCGAGATTCGAGGTTGCGTCCATGCACATCAAGTTTTTGGTTCCATTGGCGCGGACTGATAGATTTGATATCAAATCGAAAAGTGGATAATTGGATCGGACTTAGGATTGATTTACTTTTCTTGTTTTATTTTATTTTATTTCAGTTGCTCTTTCATTATTTATAATTTCCTGCATATAATGATGCATGCTTTTACTCATGATCATGGTCAATTTAATGTTGTAAGTTTTGGTAATATTTATTGTGAACATTGTGGTGAAACATGGCATACCATTAATGATTGTCCGGATATATTCGAACCTTCACAATTTGAACAAGAAGATGTCACCTACAATTACAACCAGTGGTCACAAGATGATTTCTATTCATATAGTTATGACCCTGGGTACTTAAACACTCAATATTGTTCGCCTAAATCCCGACTTGAGCAGATGATGGAAGATTTCATTCGAACAGAACAAGCAAAAAATGATGAATTTCGATGGCGGCATTCACAGACAGAGACCCAATATCGTTTCCAGAATTAGCACGAGAGCTATGAGTCACCATGCAAATTTTATCTAGAACCAAGCCCGCACTTAGAAGCCCTGCTAGATAATTTTACTAGGGAATGCAAAGAGCATAGCTAACAATTTGCAGAGATGATGGAACGGGATCTAGCTAGAATAGAAATCAAACGACTAGAAGGTGGCTTTAATGACTGGATCACACCTAATAGGGTGGAGACTCACTTTGAGAGAATCAATGAGGAGGGCGTAGATGACATAGGAAGTGAAGAAGGGCAATCAATTCAATCACCACTGGAAGGAGAACTTGAGGATTATATAATTGATACTTTAATCGAGGAGTGCATTGCTTCAATCAAAACACCTTGTAACCTCAAGGGTCTAGAAGAGCTTGCCTTAACCCTCACCAAAACTTTAGTTACCAATAACAAAGCCCACCTAGTGATTTGTAATGATAAAATTTCATTTAACATGATAGAATCTGCTAATAAATCTTTCGGTGAGAATATTTGTAGTGAGTTACATTATTTACAGCATATGGATGAAACAGAATATCATGACCAAACTCTTGATGATTCTTTAAAGATAAGCATGTTCACTCTCAAACCAAGGAAGGCAGCCAATAGATATCTTACCCCCTCCATGAGCAAGATTTAAGAGATATGGTGATAAGGGATCACAAGGGAAGAGGCATACAGTGAGCAAGTATCTTGCTCCCCCACGAGCAAGATTCAAATGCCTCAAATGAAACATAATATTAAGGTTGAGCTAAAAGACCTTAAACAAAGCACATCTTGGGAGGCAACCCAAGTTTAGTCTTTAGATTTCCCTTTGATTGTATTGCATGCATTTAGTTAATTCAAACATTGATTTATGGTATTTACTATTTGTAGGTAAGGAAAGAACTTGCTAGGTAAAAAAAAAGTCATTTTAAGTTTATGCGGTGAAGTGAGTGAGAGAAATCAGACCATGGTGCGCTACAATAAAAGAAACAAAGGGCGCACATCAAGGTCGTGTGTTTTCACACGGCCGTGCCCTAACTTCCAGAGTTGCACACGGTCAAGCCGTGTGTTTTCACACGGTCGTGCCCTGACTTCTAGAGGCGTACACGGTCATGCCATGTGATTTAACATGGTCAGGCTATGTGATTTCACACGGTCGTGTCGCGCCCCCTAGTCCACGTGAAAAGTCTACACCTACACCATTTTCTTTTTCTACTTTTGAGCAAGATGCAGGTACTTCTGCCTATGATTCCTCGGAGTTTTGATCGCACCTTGATGACATATACACTGAGCAGCAGACGCAGAGGCAGCGATGGGATGATCATAGCTCCTATATGTAGGCGGAGTTTACAGGCTTACGAGAGCACTTCCAGTGGACCAAGGACTTCTACGATGAGACCCATATTTACTTTCAGGAGGAGGATGCCCGATGCAGGGAGGAGGCCACCTACTGTAAGGAGATGCGACAAAATATACGTACCCAGCAGGCATAGCGGGCCCTGTAGGAGGAGCACAGAGTAACCGTTGCATCCACCAGCTCTCAGATCGACCACATGTACATGTGGCAGCAGCGGCTTAGCACCAGGTTTTTCCAGAGATGCCCAGACTCCCTGACTTTCCACATCATCCACCATATTAGAGGTATATTTTTGTTTAAGTCTGGGGGGGAGACCCCAAGGTTTACTTTGTTTTGTTTCCTAGCAGTAGTTTCTTTTCTTGTATTTTCATTTATTCATGCCTGAGTTGTTGAGTTTCTTTCAGTACTTGATTTTTGTTGTCTGTAAAGCTACCTCAGTAGTATTTTTAAAAATTGTTTGCATGAGTTGTTCCCATAGGTAGCTTAACTCCATTTATCTTCTAGTATTTTATTTTATTCGCTCTATTGAATGTTCTAGAATTACACTGGTTAGCTTTGTTTTTGCACTTACACATGTCGAACATCCTGAAAGGGAGAATCTAGTACATAACTAGTTATGATTCACTTCAATAGTCTAGTACTTTGGAATCCACAGGTGACTCTAGGCTTAGCATTTTAGTTACTAGAGATGCTCGGATTGTGTAAGCCCATTCGGAAAAATCAAAATCCCAGTGAGCCAAAAAATAAAGAGAGAAAAAAAAGAGAAAAAAAAAAGAAAAAGAGAAAAATAAATGAAAAAAAAAGAGATTTTGAGGGATAAAAAATAGTTGTCCTGAGTGGAAATGGCTAGGTGCCCCTTTGAGACCGAATTAGGTAACTGGGGAAACACCTACCAATTTCTCTCAATACCGAGCACGCCTTTGAGACTTTATGCTAGATCTAGGGAACGACCCTCGCTTTGGGCAGGTAAGTGCCTAAGAGATGGAAACCTTAGGAAATCTATGGGGTGACGACTTAACTCACCAAGGAACGGGCATCCTCTAAGAATGGTTCGCCTAGCACAAGACGAGAAGCTAACTTAGTGAACCTCTAGAACATATTTGTTTTGCTTTGATTGCAAATATCACCTGATAAATTTAGTTAACACGCTAATTATGGAACAATATCTTTTTGAAATTTTGTGGAACTGAGGTTTTCTTGAGGATAAGCAAAGATTTAAGTCTTGGGGAAGTGATGTGAGCAAAACATATAGGATTTTAGGAGTAGTTTTCGCTCACATCTCATTGCATTTTGTGTTAGTTTCATGCATAAGTTACTCTATTTTGGCACACATTTCCTATTTTCTAGTTCGGAGGTCTGCTCGTTGTACTTTTATGTGCAGGTTAGCTTTTCGGGTGAAAAAGACGTGTTTTCAGAGCAAAAGAAGGACATTTCACAGCTAGACGCAGAGTGGTACATGACCAGGGTGTGGGGATTCCCACGGTCGTGTCCAATGGGCGAGAGCAGCACCCCAGGGCCTCACACGGCCTAGCCGTGTGGAAACACATGGCCTGGCCATGTGGAAACACACGACCATATCGCGGCCTGACAGATTTGTGCGACTTGGTCTTTTTCCAGATTTTACAGCGGTCCGAGGCGATGTATATATAAAGATGGCTCCGCCCAAACCCTAGGGGGAGGAACGATGGCTAGGATGGCATGCCGAAGCCCTAAAAAGCTTCGGTAACTCACAACGGGGAGGAGGAACGCCGTCGGAGGTCCACAACTTGCAATACAACGCCGTAGAGAAGATCACGA
Organism: Wurfbainia villosa; assembly: GCA_025175895.1. NCBI lineage: Eukaryota > Viridiplantae > Streptophyta > Magnoliopsida > Zingiberales > Zingiberaceae > Wurfbainia > Wurfbainia villosa. The sequence goes on from CM045997.1 coordinate 63,079,834, forward strand.
AAGCATCGTATATCTCTATTTATGTTCTTTACTTCTATTGTATTCAAACTTAGACATGCTTTGTGATTCTTCCTTCGTATTTATGGAGTAGTACTTTCGATTCTAGGATTAGAGAGTATCTTGTGTACATAAACAATGTTGGTTCTTATTAAATTCTGGCCATAAATTTGATTTGACAATTGGTAGTTGCTCTTTATTATATCTACATGTGTTTGGCTTTCTTTCCACTGTGCTTAGGCGATACGAGGTGGTGACAACCCTCGTAATCTAAAATTTAGGAGATTTGATTAAGAAACCTAGGGGTAAACCTGATCTCCTGCAACTGTGGGGAAAAGGGTGCGGTAGAATCGGAAACGGTCCACCATAGGGATTGATTTGGCATCCTCGTACCCTCTATCTCATCCTTGTGAGCAGAGATAGCTCCCAGTGAATGCGGCGACTCTGCGGGAGAGTGTATGATGTCCCTTCCACAAAACCATAGGTAAACGCCTAGACAACACCAATTGACAATATTGTTCTATGATACGCAAGTGAAACCGAAGTCCTAGAATCACCTTTGAAGACCTCGACACACTCCTTTCCTTCTCCGTGTGACACCATACAGAGTAGAGTCCACCGAAAGCCCTCACCAACCGTAACCTCTTAGAGATCACGTCCGAACAATTACAACCACTAATTATATTGGTATTCAAATTCCAGTCCCTGTGAGATCGATAATCTTTATTACTTGACGACATCCATGCACTTGCGGGCGTTGAGCGCGAGCGTGCTCTTTGAGTCCTCGACGGTATCCATCGCGAGATTCGAGGTCGCATCCGTGCGCATCAATAAAATATAAAAATGATCCATAAGGTAAATGTCTTTTAGGTAAATATTTTAAGTGTATATTTAGCTAAGCAAACTCCCTTTTAAATTTCCTTTTTCAAGCCTATTTTCTAAAATTTTTGACTAAGCTACTTAGGATAAAAATTAGCACCAAGTTTATGTAGGGATCTTATGTGAAAAATGTTGGTGCAATCGGCCCAGGTCACGATTGACCAGACTCGAGTTTGACTCGAGTGATGTTTTGATGTTTGACAAAGTGGTTTGACATAGTATGTTTGACATTGATGTTTGACATTGATGTCGGTTAATGTTTTGGGGAGATTGTTTATACAATCGACCCATGTTATAATTGACCAGACTCGAGTTTGACTCGAGGGAGACTTTGATGGTTGGCTAGGGTTGACCATGTGATTATGGGAAAGTCCAAGCATGGGTCTTGGCAAGGTAAAGTCCAAGTCATGGGTATTTGGCATGGAATGTCCAAGTGGGACACTTGGCATTTGGGAAAGTTCAAGTCTTGAGTACTTGGCACAAGGGAAGTCCAAGCATGGGTCTTGGCATGGAAAGTCCAACATGGGTTGGCAAGGGAAAGTCCAAGCTTGAGTCTTGGCATTTGAGAAGTCCAAGGGGTTTGATATTGGCGACGTAAAGTCCAAGGGTGGAGTCTTGACAGCATAAGTCCAATGGTTAGCGGCGTAAAGTCCAAGCGGAGTCTTGGCGTCATAAGTCCAATGTGCCTTGACGGTGTAGACACCGTTGGCATTACATAGCCGATGGAAGCACCTGAAGGCTAGCGCGATGGATGAACAAGTCATGGATGAATTGGAGGGATCCGAGAGGCGTGAGCCTGATGGAGGTGGCTAGAAGGCTTAGGTCTAGGCTAAGGGTGGTCTAGCAAGTATGGGGGCACCATACTTGGGTTAAAACCTCATGTTTGAGGTTGGCAGTTGACTGACATTATGGCCGGTTCGACTGCCGTGAGTTGACTAGAGTTCGACTGCAAGTTTAGAGCTAAAATTGCTCTGATCATTGCTCATTGGAGCGATCATCGATGTCGCATTGCTCATTGGAGCACTCGATCGATGTCGGCGATGATCGATCGCCAAGGACGCAACGATCGCTAGTTGCATGAGCACGAATGCTTCGTGGCCGATCGTGGCGCGTCTAATCTGTGACTAATGATCGCCAAGAGATCCGTTGAAGTTTTTCTAGCGTGGGTCGACCCGTTATCTCACGACAACAGTGGCATCAGTCGACTGGTGACTTATGGCAGTCGACTGATCGACAGAAATTCAGCTCGACGCTGGATATAAAGGCTGCTCGGAAGGAGGGTTTTTGCAGCGATTTTCTTAGGCGAAATTGAAGGGCAGAGTTGGTGCTTTCCAGAACTTCAAAGCTAGTTCAAGGCAATCAAAGATCAAGCAATCAAAAGCTCTTGTAAAGTGTTTTTCCTTTACTTGCATTTGTATTTCATTATCGTATTTGCTTTTATTTATTTGTTTTTTATTGTAAACAATTGAAAGAGGTTTTTCAACCTCCGACTTGTGTCGAGAAGGAGTTAGTTTTGATTAGTGACTGTGTGTGCATCACTAGAGCTCTTTAGAGCTCGATCCGTGGAGTAGGAACCATTCGGTTCCGAACCACGTTATATCCTTGCATTTGTGTGTTTATGTTTTCGTTATTGCTTTATTATCTTTGTTTCTGCTGCGCTAACGAAAATTATAGACAAGAACGCAAACGATTTCCATCGACGTATAGCACGACGCTATTCCCCCCCCCCTCTAGTGGGCGCACAGGTCCTAACAAGTGGTATCAGAGCGAGGCCGCTCTTGAAGTTTAACAACTAAGGGAGCACGCTAGAGGGTGAAGATGGAGTTGCAAGAACAATTAGGATGGGACATCAACACACCGGTCCCTTATACCTTCTATGGACAAGAAGGGTTTAGACAATGGAAGGCAAGGATCGAAGACTTCCTAATGATGAGGGGCTTCAAAGAATGGTCAATTTTAATGGAGGGATATAGCTATCCAATTGGACCAAAGGGAGGGTTCCTCAAGAAAAAGAGATGGACCGAAGAGCAAGTCCAAGCCTTTGAGAAAAATGATAAGGTATTGAAGTTTTTAATCGATTTAATACCTAACAATATCTTGTGCATGTTAGGAAATTATGTAGATGCCAAGGAGCTATGGAGCCAAGTGGCAAAGCTCCATGAAAGTCCATCACCGGTCCAAGAGGAATGGACCGAAGAGGCAAACACATCATCCTCACAAGGAAGTGAGGACTTGGAGGTTGAGGGATCATCAACATCCAAAGTGGAAGAGGAAGTAGAATTGGAGGAGACCTCCACCTCTAGGATTGAGTGGGAGGAAATCAGAGCATTCTCAACACCGGAACATCAAGAAGAAGCTTCGACATCCGGTCAAGATGAAGAAGCTCAAAATCCAACTCCGGCACCTACCACCACAAATACCCTAGGTAACTCAAGAAATTTAGGTTTAAATAAAAATCGTATAATTTTCTTTGAGTGTAGGGAATCCGGACACTACAAGAGTAAGTGTCCAAAAATGGTCAAGAAGGCACAACCGACTCCAAAGGTCAAGGATACCGGTGCCCCAAGTCAAAATAGCAAGGAGCAAGTGATTTTCTTCAAATGTCGGCTACCGGGACATTACCGGAATCAATGCCCAAGACGGAAGAAGAAGGGGCAAGAAGGAGCTACACAAGTAGGGGAAGCTTGTTGGGTTTCTGGCACCCCGGCGAGTGTGTTCGAACATGTTTCGTAAATATGTGCACAGCGGAAGAAATAAAAAATAATAAATCTAATTTATTACAACACACACCACACACATGCATAGTACAACATGTGTAGACATAACTGTAAATTCAAATTTTGCAATAAAAGAAAATTTATACTACATATACCTGACGTATCACGTGTAGCGGGAAAGGCATCAACCGGAGCAATCCTCGCTAGAATCGCCTCTATCCATATCCACGCTGAGTATCTTCGGGATGACTTCACCAAGTGACGAGCCTCTTCTTCGTATGAGTTACTAGCCTTGTGTTGAAGACGATGTGATCGAGAGAAGATCACGATCTGAATCAAAATTCGGATCCAAAACGAGTCCTCAAAAACTCGCTTCTCCGGAGAGTTATTCGTCAACCGTTTGACGAATCCTTCGTCCTCCACCTATGAGGATTACCGGAGATCAAATCCCCGGCAAGGAAGCCACTGTCGGAGCTTCAAACGTCGTCAAAATGACGCTCCGACACGAAATAAACACGCTGTCCAGAAAACTGGACAGTTTGGTGGAGGAGCAGGGCCGGCCAAATAAGGAAGCTTGATGCTCACCTTGTCGCCGGACTCAAAGAAGATCACTGGAGGGTCGCCGGAGGATCACCGACTGAAGCTTGGACGCCGGTAACTAGCTTGGACGGCGGCTAGGGTTGGGTGCCGACCACTAGAGGAGAGGAGGGGTGGGCGGCAACTAGGGATTGCTTGGATTAGGTTTTCACAAAACCCTTAAGCCCTATTTTATAAAGAACAAATTCTCCTAATGGTTATCGGATCATAACCAAAAGCCCATTAACCCGCTTCATTAATTTAAGTTAAAATAAACCAAACCGATTTGGTCTATTTTAAGTTAAAACGATCCGAACCAACTTTGGTTCATTCGTTTAAAACAAATCAAACCCCTTTGGTTTATTCTCCACCATTGGATTAGAACCAAACAAATTTGGTTCATCCATCATGTCTTCATAAGATAGGACCCATCCACGCTTCCATTGCGACTGAAACGATTTCATGCTCGCTCCTTGTTTGGTCCAACCAAACCTAGTTTCTCTCGGTCTGAGTATCTCATTCTCAATCTTGTTTTAAATCCTTCGGATTATGCTCGTTGTGCGTGTGACCAAATAGGTTCTCGGTTTTTAATTATAGAACGATCATAAGTGACACGTAGTAGTACATCATGATCCCCAATTAACAGAAAAGATCAACCGTGGATCCAGAACTATTTCCTAAACTCTTCAGCTGCTATAATGAATCGTGCCCCATTCCCTTCACTCATCTTATACCCACTTGGTTTAGGACATAGTCTATAGTGTCAATCCCCACTAGGTTGACTACGTCACACCTCGCCTAAGTATCATTTCCTCATCCTACAGATTCTAGTTACTACACAAGTATCCAAGAGTACCTTACTCTAAACATGTAATGCTTTGACCAAAGACTTTAGTAACAATCCGACGAGAGGTCATGGGTATACATCTCCTCGCAAGGAGTGGTGAATCTTTTATAGGCTATTCAAATACCTTCGATCACTTCAACTTATACCCAATCATTCCGGGTCCACATCTCCTCAGAGATGCTTGCTTAAGATGTCAAAGCATAAGTCTTTATGATCAAGATGACTTGAATACCGCAAGCCAAAGGAACATCGCACTTAAGTTGCAGTAAGAACTTCATTGACATATCTATATATGCAGAGAACCATATGAAGTCTTATGGCTGGTCACTCCAATAAACTAGTTACCAAAACTAGCATCCACGATTAACTCCAGACATCACAATGTCTCCAGCTAGTGAGAATCAGCTTCTTGGATACACCAAGGAGTATACCTCGTGCCAGTCTCGATAGAATCGATGGTGTCCAAATCCATCAATTCATCGACTAGGGATAATTTCGATACATCACAATTACACATGTAGAGATACTCACTAGTTGTGATCCAATCACAAATTCTCTCATGTTGTGAATCGTATCGTGGGCATTCAGTAAATGAGTTTAAGATCTAATCAAATACATGAAAACATGTATACTCAAATAGTGAATCTTCATTTATCATATAAATGGTTCAAACATAAGGTGATTGCCTTAGGACTTCTCTCATATATTACTAACAAACTCCCACTTGGCCTAATGCCAATCGCTACGATATCCAATACCATAAGCTCTAACATGACCCTCAAACTTACTTTGAGGTAATGCCTTAGTCAAAGGATCCGCTAAGTTCCTTTCAGTGGAGATTTTCTTGATTTGTATTTCCTTCCTACTAATGATCTCTCTGATCTGATGATAGCGGCGAAGCATATGTTTGGATCGTTGATGAGACCTTGGCTCTTTCTCCTGTGCAATTGCTCCATTGTTGTCGCTGTAGACCGGTATTGCTTCAACAATGGCTGGAACCACACCAAGTTCATAAATGAACTTCTTGATCCAAACCGCTTCCTTTGCTGCTTCCGAAGCTGCAATGTATTCTACCTCAGTGGTAGAATCCGCTACAGTGTCTTGTTTGGAACTTTTCCAACTCACTGCGCTCCCATTCAAGGTAAACACGTATCCAGACTGAGACCTGGACTCATCCTTGTCTATCTGGAAGCTGGCATCCATATACCCACATATCACCATGTCCCCTTCTCCATATATTAGGAACACATCCTTAGTTCTTCTCAAGTACTTAAGGATTGTCTTAATAGTCACCCAATGATCCATTCCTGGATCAGACTAGTATCTACTCGTGACACTCAGAGCATATAATACATCGGGCCTCGTACATAACATAGCATACATGATAGATCCTATTGCGGATGCATAGGGAATCTTACTCATGCAAATCCTCTCGTCTTCTGTGCGCGGACACATAGACTTCGAAAGGTGTATCCCATGCCTGATGGGTAGGAAACCTTTCTTGGATTCCGACATGCTAAAGCTCTTTAGCATTCGATCTATATATGTAGACTGCGAAAGACCAAGCAACCGTTTCGATCTATCTCTATAGATATTAATCCCGAGGATGTAGGTTGCTTCTCCCAGGTCTTTCATGGAGAATGTCTTGGACAACCAAATCTTAACTGACTGTAAGACTGAAACATCATTTTCTATAAGTAATATGTCATCGACATACAATACTAGGAACACGACTGCACTCCCACTAACCTTCTTCTACACACAAGGTTCGTCTGGATTTTGTGAGAAATCAAACTTTTTGATTGTCTCATCAAAATGGATATTCCAGCTCCTAGATGCTTGCTTCAATCCATATATGGACCGTCGCAATTTGCATACTTTGGTTTTATCAACCAATGTGAAACCCTCAGGCTGTATCATATACACGTCCTCGAGCAGGTTTCCATTAAGGAAAGATGTTTTCACATCCATTTGCCATATCTCATAATCATAATGAGCCACTATGTCCAGGAGCATCCGAATGGATTTAAGTATAGCTACAGGTGAATAGGTTTCGTCATAATCAACACCTTGCTTTTGATGATATCTTTTCGCCACTAATCTAGCCTTATAGGTAATCACATTACCATCCATGTCGGTTTTCTTCTTGAAAACCCACTTGCACCCTATAGGCTTGATGCCTTCGGGTGGGTCAACCAAGTTCCAAACTTGGTTTTCATACATGGAATCCATTTCTGACTTCATGACTTCAAGCCACTTATCCCTTTGTGAACTTGTTAGCACTTCTTCATAACTGGTAGGCTCCTCATCATCAATGAGTAACACGTCGTTCGATTCACTTACGAGAAATCCATATCTCTCAGGAATATTGCGTGTTCTACCAGATCTACGAAGATGTGGTGTTCTGATGAGGTCCATCACTATGAGTTATCAGCTGTTGTGCTTCACCAGGTATCTCATTAATGTCTATTTGAGTCTCTCGAGCCTCCTCAAGCTCGACGACACTCCCACTATTTTCTTACAAGAGAAACTCTTTCTCTAGAAACACAGCATGCCTTGAAACAAACACCATTTGTTCCACAGGATGATAGAATTGGTAACCCCTTGTTTCCTTAGAGTATCCAATAAATAGATATTTATCAGACTTAGCATCCAATTTGTCTGATATAGTCTTCTTCACATAAGCAGGACAACCCCATATCTTCAAGTAAGATACATGAGGTTTCTTACTATTCCATATCTCATATGGAGTAGTGAAGACTACCTTGGTTGGCATTCTGTTTAACAAGTAAATAACTGTCTGAAGTGCATAGCCCCAAAAGGACTTGGGAAGATTCGCATGATTCATCATTGACCTGACCATGTCCAACAAGGTCCGGTTACGCTTCGTAGATACACCATTATGTTGTGGTGTATATGGCGGAGTCCATTGAGACAATATACCATTGTCTCTTAGATAATCAAGAAACTCTTGACTTAAGTATTCACCACCTCGATCCGATCGAAGTATTTTAATACTCTTGTCATGTTGTTTCTCTACTTCATTTCTGAATTCTTTGAACCTTTCAAAGGCTTCAGACTTGTGTTTCATCAAGAACACATACCCAAACCATGAGTGATCATCGGTGAAGGTAATGAAGTATCTATAGCCTCCTAAAGCTTGAGTTGACATAGGTGAAGAGGAACCTGGAGACCCGAGGGTGGCCAGCCGCTCGATGTACCCATTCATCTTTAGCACAAACTGCACTATAGACGAACCTTCTTGTATCTTAGAGGTGAAGAGGAGCCTGGAGACTTCAAACCTTTTGGATCTCGCTTGCTCATCAAACAACTCATGAAGATGGAAGACTATGGTATTAGCATCCATATGCTCATGCTTCTTTTGCAGCTCAGGTACCATCGCAGCTAGCATGATGCAACTCGCCAGTTCAAAATCTGCCACATGTTTCTGATAGGCCAACATTTGGTCTGGAGTTGCATCGTCCCTAGGATGGTTGGGAAGAGGCTCTTCAAGGACATATGCTAGCTTTTCCGCCTTGAGAACAATTCTCAAGTTTCTAAGCCAGTCCAGGAAGTTAGGCCCAGTCAATTTGTTTAAATCCAAAATAGTGCGCAAATTCAAAGACGTCATGATCAATCGATTAACCTAGAAATACAAAACGAGCATATATGAGAAAATGATTTTAAAATACATCAATATACATTCATAAATCCCATTCATTTTTCGAATTTCAAAAACCCCAAAATCACTTCGGGAGATCGTAGGTCCATCTCCGAATGAGCTGATATCCAACATAGATATGAACAACCTTAGAGAGAGTCCAACAAGTCATTCATAACTACGATGGTAGGTATCAAATATACCAATTGCATATCACATATATGCAACTATCACAATGTGCTATCAACTTATTGAATGTTCACACATACATCGGGTTGTTAACACATTAACAAGTATCCATCATATGCATAGCACCCAACTTCACCTCCCTTCACATCGACCTTGGAGAGAGTCCAACAAGCTGATGCTCCGGGTTAAAGCCAACCCATTAATCGAGAAATAGTTTTAATATGGTTAGAGCACATTCAACTAATTAGCCCGACTTGGAGAGAGTCCAACAACCAAAGCTAACGATTGACCTCTGACTCTTACCAGATTAGTATTAAACTATTCCATGGTTTGAACATGTTCGGGTTCGAGCCGGGCAAAGAGAGAGTCCAACAACCCAAAAAAGAAACGGAACTCTGGTTCTAACCATATTAATGGAAGGTGTAGGCTTAAATATTGAGTAAGGGTTTTTATGTCTCATCCTCTTTGCATGCAAATAACTATTATCTACATGGCATGACATACATGGCATACATCTACATGTCACAACACGCATGGCATAATGATATGCATCTAATGCAATTACATGACATACAATTATGACATGTACAAAACTTCCTTATATGTCATAAATATTTATGGAAATAAAATATGCTTGAGATTTGATTCTCCAAATCAAATCATGATTAAATTAGGAAATAAATTTCCTAATCTAATCACATATTTTATTTGTGGAAAGTGTTGATTAAGGAAAGTCAATTTAGGAAACAAATTTCCTAAATCATCAAAACTACTATTGGAAATTAAAATATTTTTAAGATTTGATTTCCCAAATCAAATCATGATTAAATTAGTAAATAAATTTCCAAATCTAATCAAATATTTTATATATGGAAAATATCAATTTCCATAAATACTTTTAGACTTTCCAAAATTAAAAATTTCCATAAATACTTCTAACTTTCCAAAAGTAGAAAATTTCCATAAATACTATTATGACTATCGTAAAACAATTTTACGATTATGTTGAAACACAACATGGGCTCTGATACCACTGTTGGGTTTCCGGCACCGCGGCGAGTGTGTGTTCGAACATGTGCACAGCGGAAGAAATAAAAAATAATAAATCTAATTTATTACAACACACACACCACATACATGCATAGTGTAACATGTGTAGACATAATCGTAAATTTAAATTTTGCAATAAAAAAAAATTTATACTACGTATACCTGACGTATCACGTGTAGCGGGAACGACATCAACCGGAGCGATCCTCGCTAGAATCGCCTCTATCCGTATCCACGTAGAGTATCTTCGGGATGACTTCACAAAGTCACGAGCCTCGTCTTCGTAGGAGTTACTAGCCTCGTGTTGAAGACGATGTGATCGAGAGAAGATCACAATCCGAATCAAAATTCGGATCCAAAATGAGTCCTCAAAAACTCGCTTCTGTGGAGAGGTATTCGTCAACAGTTTGACGAATCCTTCGTCCTCCACCTATGAGGATTACCGAAGATTGAATCCCCGGTAAGGAAGCCACTGTCGGAGCTTCAAACGTCATTCAAACGACGCTCCGACATGAAATAAACATGCTCTCCAGAAAACTGGACAGCTTGGTAGAGGAATAGGGTCGGCCAAATAAGGATGCTTGATGCTCACCTTGTCGCCGGACTCAAAGAAGATCACCGGAGGGTCTCCGGAGGATCACCGGCTGAAGCTTGGATGCCAGCAACTATCTTGGACGGTTGCACAAAGCTGGGCGGCAGCTAGGGTTGGGCGCCGACCACTAGAGGAGAGGAGGGGTGGGCGGCAACTAGGGATTACTTGGATTAGGTTTTCACAAAACCCTTAAGCCCTATTTTATAGAGAACAAATTCTCCTAATGGTTATCGGATCATAACCAAAAGCCCATTAACCCACTCCATTAATTTAAGTTAAAATAAACCAAACCAATTTGGTCTATTTTAAGTTAAAACGAACCGAACCAATTTTGGATCATTCATTTAAAACAAACCAAACCCCTTTGGTTTATTCTCCACCATTGGATTAGAACCAAACCAATTTGGTTCATCCATCATGTCTTCATAAGATAGGACCCATCCACGCTTCCATTGCGATTGAAACGATTTCATGCTCGCTCCTTGTTTGGTCCAACCAACCCTAGTGAATCTTCATTTATCATATAAATGGTTCAAATATAAGGCGATTGCCTTAGGACATCTCTCATATATTACTAACAGAGCTTCCAAAGCTAACCCTAAGGTATTTTTAAATAAAGCTCCTTATTCAAATAATGTCAAAAAGCATGCTAGAAATAATTTTAGCATTCTTGTTATCTATCATAAAGAGCATGCTAGAAATAAGGAATTGTGCCTAGGAGCTAAGAATGTCTACTTTTCAAAGAAAGAAAAATTTGGGACTAATTTCCCTAAAAATGTCATACCTAGGGAATCTATTAGGAAAATACAAAAGCACCTAGGTTTTAACCCTAAATGGACTAGGCATATGCCTAGGAAGAACCATGCCCAAGGATTAAATCAAAATTCTAAAATTGGGCAATTAGAATTAGAGAACCAAGCCTTGAGATCAAGGCTTGAAAACTTGAAAAGACCCTAAATAAGATACAAAATCAATTTCAAGGGTTTAATAGTCAAAGTCAAGGGTCAAAATCTCAAAGTCAACACTTAGGACCTAAAAGACAAAAGTCAACCAAGGGCAAGAAAGGTTTGGGTCACAAACCTAAGCCTAAGGTGGCTTATCATAGTGTTCCATTTGATTATGGAACACAATCTAGATCTAGGAAGACCAAGGTCAATAGGGAAGTCATCCCTAGAATTGACCAAGGTTTGTGCCTAGTGCCTAACATTTCTAGGAAACCTAGGGTGGCCACTAAGAAGGTTGCAAGGGGAGTTACCTCTAGAGTCAACCTAGGTAAGATCACAATGACCAAGGCTAACAAGCCTAGGAGGGTCATTAGGAAGGTATCTAGGGAGGTTATCCCTAAGGAATACCTAGTTAACCCTAGGAGCTCAAATAGGTTTTGGGTTCCTAAGAGCGTGATTGATTCACGCTAGATGGGTTTAAGGTGTGTCAACCTTGATTGGGTGGGTAGTTAACTCAACCATGATAAAGGTGGCACTTTAGGTTATTTTCAAGGTTATGGTTACCTTGGAAATACATTTGAGCTTTAATCCTAAAAGATTTTAGGATGTACCAATATTATTGGAGAAGTTTAATAAAATGATCGAATTGACACGTTTTAGGTGTAGAGGTCATAGTGTGCCATTTTGGATTTTTGGCACACTTGGTAGATTAATAGGAATATGACAAAAATATACTTAATTATCTCAAAAGGCAATTAATATTAAAATTTAGGTATTAATATACCTATACTTTTTATTTGCCATATAACATGCCATGACATCATATTTATTTCTAGCATTTATATATCATGATCATGTTTTTAGGATTAAGGATTAATGTCATGTGTTTTTAGATTTCATATTATGCCATGACATCATGATTATGAGCATATGCTTATTTATATCATCATTAATGCCATAATCATTCATGCATTTGATTAAAATTGAGTTAAGGAAAATTGACATGATTTGAAGTCTCATGTATAAGGGAATCAAGTAGAATTGCCTTAGAAAATGCATGAAACCCTAGATTAGGGAGAACAAAATCCACATCTTACATTACATGTATGTACGTGTATTTATACACCCTATATACATGTGAGATGCTAGGATATGAGTTAAGTTCAAGGTGCATAGTTTTTGCATCTAGATGAACTCAAACTCAACTTACATGAGTGGTGGATCATTGGGAAAGCTTGTGTACAAGTCATGTACATTGAGCCCAAGGAATGTGATCCAAAATAAGGTTTTGAAAACATTTTAAAATCATTTTCAAAAACCTTGGTGAAGTATATCTTTTGATAGCAATCACCATTGATGAGATTGATACAAAGTGAGCCAAAACTTAGAAGTTTTCTTCACTTTTGAATTTTGTATCAATTTCGATATTTTATGAGTAAAATAATTTTAAAATATTTTTCACCCATTGTATTGACTATAAGTAATATACGTATCAAATTTCGTGATTTTTCGATATACATAGAATTACTTATGATTTTCTAAAATTCAACTCTGATAACTGAAATTCAAAAATTTGATTATCGATCGACTATGTGTGATCGATGATATAATGTGATCGTGATTACTATAAGTAGTCGACTGCCAGGCTAATTTCGGGAAAAACAAGGTTGTTTAGCCCATTTTTAACCATAGTAAAGGTCCCTAACCACTCCTAACCCTAGGATATGCTTTGGGAAATATTATAAAGGGTGAAAATCCATTGGATATGGATTTGGAGAGGTGTTAGGTCAAAGTATCAAATTTATGGGTGGAAGAGTTCATGTTTTATCATTGAACCTTAATTTTGATGGTTTAGAGTTCCTATTTGCTTAGAGACTTCTCAAGGACATTATTGGTGCAATGGTCAAGGGGGAGCAAGCCTTTAGGGGGAGGTATCCATCATGGGATGATGAATGTGTTTTTCTCTTCTTGAAGGGGAGAAGTTATGGGGAGAATGTTATCAATTGAAAAAATTGATGGGATTTTGAGAGACTCAATTTGGAAATTGGGAGAGAGTATAGGATTGCCTCTCTTGAGTGATATTGGACTCATCACTAGGAAGATGGTAGACATCCTATGTATTTTTGGACCAAGAGGGAGATTGTAAGATCTCATTGAGACATGAGACATTGACCTCCTTGGAGAGATAACCTTTTTGATGTATGTCAAAAAGGGGGAGAAAGTTAAATTACCAATTTAGAAAATTGGTAAGGGAATTTGAGTTAGGGGCCTAACTCAAGGTTTGTTTTTGTCAAACATCAAAAAGGGGGAGATTGTTGGTGTAATCGGCCCAGATCATGATTGACCAGACCCGAGTTTGAGTCAAGTGATGTTTTGATGTTTGACAAAGTGGTTTGACATAGTATGTTTGACATTGATGTTTGACATTGATGTCGGTTAATGTTTTGGGGAGATTGTTTATACAATCGACCCAGGTTATAATTGACCAGACTCGAGTTTGACTCGAGGAAGACTTTGATGGTTGAATAGGGTTGACCATGTGATTATGGGAAAGTCCAAGCATGGGTCTTGGCAAGGTAAAGTCAAAGTCATGGGTACTTGGCATGGAAAGTCCAAGTGGGACACTTGGCATTTAGGAAAGTCCATGTCTTGAGTACTTGGCACAAGGGAAGTCCAAGCATGGGTCTTGGCATGGAAAGTCCAACATGGGTTGGCAAGGGAAAGTCCAAGCTTGAGTCTTGGCATTTGAGAAGTCTAAGGGGTTTGATATTGGCGGCGTAAAGTCCAAGGGTGGAGTCTTGGCAGCATGAGTCCAATGGTTGGCGGCGTAAAGTCCAAGCGGAGTCTTGGCGCCGTAAGTCCAATGTGCCTTAGCGGTGTAGACACCGTTAGCATGACATAGCCGATGAAAGTACCTGAAGGATAGCGCGATGGATGAACAAGTCATGGATGACTTGGAGGAATCCTAGAGGCGTGAGGCTGATGGAGGTGGCTAGAAGGCTTAGGTATAGGCTAAGGGTGGTCTAGCAAGTATGGGGGCACCATACTTGGGTTAAAACCTCATGTTTGAGGTTGGCAGTCGACTGGCATTATGGTCGGTTCGACTACCGTGAGTCGACTAGAGTTCGACTGTTGGTTTAGAGATGAAATTGCTCAGCGATCATTTGCTCATTGGGCGATCGGTGATGTCGCGATCGACTACCAAGGGAGCAGCGGTTGGTTGCTAGTTGATCGTGAGCCTGAGAATGCTCCATAGCCGTGACGGTCGACTCTGTGGTAGCGATCGGCAATGTTGGCGATCGGCCGCGAGATCCGTTAGGTTTTTTGGCGTGGATCGACCCGTTGTCTCCACGACAACGGATGGCATCGATCGGTGGTGACTTATGGCGATCAAGCGATCGCGGGAATCATTTCGGCGCGAGGATATAAAGGCAGCTCGGAAGGAGGGTTTTTGCAGTGATTTTCTTAGGCGAAATTGAAGGGGAGAGTTGGTGCTTTCCAGTCCTTCAAAGCTTGTTCAAGGCAATCAAAGATTAAGCAATCAAAAGCTCTTGTAAAGTATTTTTTCTTTACTTGCATTTGTATTTCATTATCGTATTTGCTTGTATCTATTTGTTTATTGTTGTAAACAATTGTAAGAGGTTTCTCCACCTCCGACTTGTGTCGAGAAGGAGCTAGTTTTGATTAGTGAGTGTATGTGCATCACTAGAGCTCTTTAGAGCTCGATCCGTGGAGTAGGAACCATTCGGTTCCGAACCACGTTATATCCTTGCGTTTGTGTGTTTGTGTTTTCGTTATTGCTTTATTATCTTTGTTTCCGCTGCGCTAACAAAAATTGTAGACAAGCACGCGAATGATTTCCATCGATGTATAGCACGACGCTATTCCCCCCCTCTAGCGGGCGCGCAGGTCCTAACAAAAAACACATTGCAAAACGCAGCAGAAAATTAAATCCCTCCAGAGATCCATGTGTATACATAATAAACATGTCATTCTTACAACTACATCTACTAGAGAGATTACCCTTGATGTGTAGTCCTTTGCAATCCCAGAAACAACCCTTTGCAATGGATCTCAGCATGATCAGGATGGTCGTAGCTCTATGGTATCCACACGAACACTCTCTTTTGGATAAAAGAAGAGTTGTTCTAGTAAAACTACACAAGGCTTCTTAGCCCAAGAAAAGTTTCGGCCAAGAAGAAGAAGAAAAACAAAGGGTTTCACACTCATGAAGAATAATCCAAAAACCTTCTATATTCATCTTATGAATACCAAAGGTTTTGGAACCTTTTGTATTCCACCTTTAAAGCATGATTAATCCACATTATTCATGCACGATGAATGCATATCCATTCATCTTCTTCAATTAGTTTAATTTGAGTCTAACCCAAATTGATCCAACTTGAGTCTAACTCATGTTTCGGCCCAATCAATGAGTCTAACTCAATGATATCAATTCAATAGTCTAATAGTTCATTTAGTCAAACTAAAATGAACCCCATCTCCAAAACAACATATTCTTTGTGTGTGACCCAATAGGTTATCGTAATATTGGCAATGTCTCTAAAACCCATTTTATAAACATAAGAAATTAGTGGCATCTAGTAATGCATCATTGCTACCCAAGTGAAAAGAATGTCAAGATTCGACAAAACCTTTCTGTGACTATTACGTTGTATGACTCAATCCTTCTATCCTTGATATCTAGATTGACCAATGAGGCATATATTGTGTCATCCTCTTATCAATCTTTGTGTTTCTTGATCTCCAAGTAGACTACCATAATCAAATGAGCTCAATATCTTGTATTGACTTATTTGAGCATGGACATACATTTTAGTAGTCCTACTTTATCAAGGGGGCCACAGATATCACTTCCGTCATATGGAAGGCACAGATCTGATCTCTATCACTCACATCCCTCCACATAATTCATTGCATACCCAGTGATCAACTTTATACTCCACCTTGTTACAGGTGACATTTATCGATACCAAAGTATACACCTCCTTATGTAGGAAACCGTAGTGATTTCAGGTCTAAGAACTATTCATACCAATAGTCACTATGAGAATGTTTATGACACTCATATGACGATCTATGAAACATTTTCATGGCGGGTTAGTTTAGTACATATTCTCTATATATACTCATGTGTCAACTTGATATCCTATATCCATGACTTGTGAGATTACGTCATCAGTTGATCTACATGCTAGTCTCAATGTATTAATATTATTCTTGTATATTAATACTTGACTAGGAACATTTACGAGTAGTTTTTTAAATATATATCTATAGTATCCACTATCAAGTTACCAACTTGATATGTCGTAGACTAGAATCAACTACCCTAGGATATTATTATATTTATTCAAATGGCATATCAATGAAATAAATAATATAATCATAAACTTTTCCTTTATTATGAAATATGAGTTTCTCTTACCAATCATCTCATAATTGATTGACACTAAGGGCTAATACTAACAATCTCCCACTAGCACTAGTGTTAATCACCGAAATATCGAATACCCAGTGACCTAGTGTGACCATCATGCTTTTTCAATGCCAAGGCCTTAGTCAAAGGATCCGCAATGTTAGCATCGGTTGGTATTCTGCATATCCTCACATTGCCTCGATCGATGATCTCTCGAATGAGGTGGAATCGCTGTAGTATGTGTTTAAATTACTGATGAGAGTGGGGTTCCTTAGCCTGTGTTATAGCCCCATTGTTATCACAATAGAGGGCAATCGGTCTCAGTATGATAGGAACAACACCAAGTTCAGAAATAAACTTTCTGATCCAAACAACCTCTTTTGCTGCAGCTGAAGTAGTAATATACTCAGCCTCTGTAGTAGAATCAACTATTGTGTCTTGCTTTGAACTCTTCCAACTTACAATACCACCATTTAAGCAAAATACATGTCTTGATTGCGATCTGGAATCATCCTTGTCAGTTTGGAAGCTTGCATCGTTGTAACCCTTTACAACGAGCTCTTCATCGCCTCCAAATATCAAGAAATAATCATTTTTTCTTCTCAAGTACTTAGCATATTCTTGACTGTTGTCCAATGACTTTCACCCATATTTCATTAGTATCTTCTCATCATGCTTAACACATACGAAATATTGGGGTGAGTACATAACATGACGTACATGATGGACGCTATAGTAGATGCATAAGGAATCTGATCCATGTGATTCCTTTCTTCCTTAGAAGAAGGGCATTGAACCTTTGAAAGGTTCACACCATGTGACATCAACAGAAATCCCTTCTTGGAATTTTGCATGGCAAAACAATTAAGCACCTTTTCAATATATGTACTTTGACTGAGGTCAAGCAGTCTCTCAAATCTTTCTCTATAGATCTTGATGCCCAATATATAGGCTGCTTCTCCTAAGTCCTTCATTGAGAAACAATTTCCAAGCCAAGTCTTCACAGATTGCAGCATAGGGATATCATTTCCAATGAGAAGTATGTCATCTACATACAAGATGAGAAAAATTACTGTGCTACCACTAACCCTCTTGTAGACATAAGGTTCATCTTCGTTCTTTATGAAACCAAACATTTTGATCGCATCATCAAATCGAAGATTCCAACTTCTAGAAGCTTGCTTTAAACCATAGATAGACCTTTGCAACTTACATACCTTTTGTAGGGATCTTGTGCTAAAAAACCATCACAAAAATACATCGGAAAATTAGATCCCTCCAGAGATCCCTGTGCATATATAGTATCATGATTGTTCTTACAACAACATCTAGTTGAAAGATTACTCTTGATGTGTAGCCCTTTGCAAACCCGACAGCAATCTTTTTTAATGGATCTCAGTGCTATCAGGATGGTCATACCTCTATAGTATCCACAAGAACACACACTATGGAGAATCAAAGTTGTGATAGCAACCCACACAAGCTTTTCACAAAAAACTAGAGCAATAGGTTTCGGCCAAGAACAAGAGAAGAAGATAGAAAAGTCACTCTACATGAAGAATAAAACAAAAACCTTTTATATTCATCCTATGAATACCAAAAGTCTTGGAACCATTTGTATTCCACCTTTAATGCATGATTAATCAACATTAATCAGCATTGAGAAACAATTTCCAAGCCAAGTCTTCACAGATTGCAGCATAGAGATATCATTTCCAATGAGAAGTATGTCATCTACATACAAGATGAGAAAAATTACTGTGCTACCACTAACCCTCTTGTAGACATAAGGTTCATCTTCGTTCTTTATGAAACCAAACATTTTGATCGCATCATCAAATCGAAGATTCCAACTTCTAGAAGCTTGCTTTAAACCATAGATAGACCTTTGCAACTTACATACCTTTTGTAGGGATCTTGTGCTAAAAAACCATCACAAAAATACATCGGAAAATTAGATCCCTCCAGAGATCCCTGTGCATATATAGTATCATGATTGTTCTTACAACAACATCTAGTTGAAAGATTACTCTTGATGTGTAGCCCTTTGCAATCCCAGCAGCAATCTTTTTTAATGGATCTCAGTGCTATCAGGATGGTCACACCTCTATAGTATCCACAAGAACACACACTATGGAGAATCAAAGTTGTGATAGCAACCCACACAAGCTTTTCACAAAAAACTAGAGCAATAGGTTTCGGCCAAGAACAAGAGAAGAAGATAGAAAAGTCACTCTACATGAAGAATAAACCAAAAACCTTTTATATTCATCCTATGAATACCAAAATTCTTGGAACCATTTGTATTCCACCTTTAATGCATGATTAATCCACATTAATCAGCATGATGAATCCAAATCCATTCATATTCTTCTATTCATGATTAATCCACATTAATCATGCATGATGAATCCATATCCATTCATCTTCTTCAATTGGTTTAATTTGAGTCTAACTCAAATTGATTCAACTTAAGTCTAACTCAAGTTTCGACCTAATCAATGAGTCTAACTCAATGATTCCAATTCAATAGCTTAATGGTTCATTTAGTCAAACTAAAATAAACCCCATCTCCAAAATAACATGTTCTTTATGTGTGATCTAATAGGTTCTCGTAACATTAACAATGTCTCTAAAATCCATTTTAGAAACATAAGCAATGAGTGACATCTAGCAATGCATCATTGCTACCCAAGTGATGAGAATGTCGAGATCGAAATTGATCCAACTTGAGTCTAACTCAAGTTTCAACCTAATCATTGAGTCTAACTCAATGATTCAAATTCAATAGCTTAATGGTTCATTTAGTCAAACTAAAATGAACCCCATCTCCAAAATAACATGTTCTTTATGTGTGAACCAATAGGTTCTCGTAACATTGACAATGTCTCTAAACCCTCTTTTAGAAACATAAGTAATGAGTGACATCTAGCAATGCATCAATGCTACCCAAGTGACGTGAATGTCTAGATCCGACATAACCTGTTTGTGACTATTATCTTGTATGACTCAATCCTTCTACCTTTGATATCTAGATTGATCAATGAGGCAAAGACCGTGTCGTCCTCTTATCAATCTTTGTGTTTCTTGATCCTCAAGTAGACTACCCCAATCAAATGAGCTCAATATCTCATATTGACTTATTTGAGCATGGTCATGCATTTTAATAGTTCTACTTTATCAAGGGGCCTACATATATCACTTTCGTCATATGGAAGGGATAGATCTCATCTACATCACTCACATCCCTCCGCATAAATCATTATATACCTAGTGATCGACTTTATAGTCCACCTTGTTACAGGTGATGTTTGTCGATACCATAGTATACAACTCCTTATGTAGGGAAGCATAGTGATTTCAGGTCTAAGGACTATTCATACCAATAGCCACTATGAGAATGTTTATGACACTCATATAACACTCTATGAAACATTCTCATGGCAGGTCAGTTCAGTTCATATTCTCTAATATATACCCATGTGTCAACTTGATATCCTATATCCATGACTTGTGAGATTAAGTCATCAGTTGACCTACATGCTAGTCTCAACGTATTAGTATTATCCTTGTATATTAATACTTGACTAGGAATAGTTACGAGTAGTGCGCTATATATATCTACAGTATTCCACTATCATATCACCAACTTGATATACCGTAGACTAGAACCAACTACTCTAGGATATTGTTATATTTATTCAAATGCCACATCAATGAAGTAGATACAATAACTATAAACTCTGCCTTTATTATGAAATATAAAACAAAAGTTCCCTTGCCAATCATCTCATAATTAGAACTTAGGGTCAATACTAACACCTTTTCAGCATCCTTTGGATCTACAAAACCCTCAGGTTATGTCATGTATACATCCTTGAGTAGATTTCCATTAAGAAATGTAATTTTTGACATCTATCTGCCAGAATTCATAATCATGGTAAGCTGCAATAGCAAGCATGATCTGAATAGATTTAAGCATCACAACTGGTGAAAAGGTTTCATCATAGTCTATACCATGGATCTGCTTAAATCCTTTAGCTACCAATTTCCTTTTATAGGTATGCATATGACCATCCATGTCAATCTTTCTTTTAAAGACCCACTTACTCATAATGGGTTTGCCCCCTTCAAGTCAATCAACCAAAGTCTATACTTGGTTAGTGTACATGGATTCCATTTCGGACCACATGGCCTCTAGCCATTTCTTAGAATCTAGACTCATTACTGCTTCTTGATAAGTTGTAGGCTCATTGAAATCAACAAGCATTACATCACCGTGGTCACACAAGAGAAAAGAATATCTTCATGTTGACAATGTATCCTATCAGATCTGCACAGAGCATAGTCTACTTGAATAGGTTGTGCCATAACTTCATGCGGTGTTATAGATTCATAATCTTCACCACCTTGTGGTGCCTGTTCAATTTCCATCAAGGCTTCATGGCTATCTTGTGTATCTCGAATTTCTTCAAGATCAACTTTACTCCCACTAATTCATTTAGAAATAAATTCTCTTTCCAAAAAACTACCATTTCTAGCAACAAACACTTTGCCTTGTGTGGGATTATAAAAGTAATATCCTTAGTTTCCTTGAGATATCCAACAAAATAGCACTGATCTGATTTGGGTTCTAATTTATTTGAGACTTGTTGTCTAACATAAGCCTCACAACCCCAAATCTTCATAAAAGACATCTTTGGACTCTTCTCTCTCCATAGCGTATATGGTGTCCCTATGATTGCCTTAGATGGAACATGGTTAAGAGTGAAAGCTACGGTCTCTAGAGTATACCCCAGAAGCCAGAAATAAGAAGGAAGATCTTTCTGACTCATCATTGATCGTACCATATCTAATAAAGTACGCTATCCTATTTCTGATACACCATTCCAATGTAGTGTTCCAGGTGGAGTGAGTTGAGATATTATCCAAAACTCAACTAGATGGTCGTGAAACTCTTGGATAAGGTATTCCCTACCTCGATCTGATTGAAGCATCTTAATACTCTTACCAAGTTGGTTTTATACCTCATTCTTGAATTCTTTGAACTTTTCAAAGGATTTAGATTTGTGTTTCATAAGATACACATAGTCATATCTGCTGAAATCATTAGTAAATGTAATGAAGTACTGATAGCCTCCTCTAGCTGCTACTTTGAAAGGGCAACAAACATCAGTATATATGAGTCCTAACAAATCATTAGCTCTCTCGCTGTGTCCACTAAAAGGAGTCTTTGTCATCTTGCCTAGTAGACAAGATTCGCATAGCTCATATGATTTAAAATCAAATGAGTCCAAAAGTTCATCCTTATAGAGTGGTGATATGTGACTCTCATTTATGTGACCCAAGCGACAATGCCAGAGATATACTCGATTAAAATTATTAGTTTTGAACCATTTGATATTTATGTTATAGATTAAGTTATTAAAGTCTGGAGCATAGAGTCCATTCATAAGATGTGCTCTGCAATAGAATATTTTATTTAAATAAACAGAACAACATTTGTCCTTTATTATAAATGAGAAACCACTCTTATCCAAACAAGAGACAGAGATAATATTCTTAGTTATAGCAGGTTCATAATAGAACTCTTCTAGTTTCAAGATAAAACCACTAAGCAAAGATAAGGAATATGCTCCTACAACTATAGTAACAACCCTTGCCCATTGCCTACGTGTAGGTCCACTTCCCCTTTTGTCAACGATCAACTATTTCTCAGGCCCTACACATTAGTACAAATGTGAGATGCACAACCATTATCTAATACCCATGAAGAAGAAATAGATAGATTAACTTCTATAATATATATACCTGAGGCCGAAATCTCACTTCTCTTCTTCTTAACTTCTTCTAGGTATAACTTACAGTTCCTCTTCCAATGTCTAGTCTCATTACAATGGAAGCAGGTTCCTTCCTTAGGCACCCCACCTTTAGGTTTTAATGCTTTGGCCTTGCCTTTATCTTGGGTCTTACCCTTTCCTTTGGACTTCTTTTTGCCTTTGCCCTTTTTAACCATGAGTACAGTACTAGGTTGAATTTTCTTAAGATTGTTTCAGCAGTTCTCAACATGCTTAACAACTCAAGCAAAGGTTTGTCAATTTCATGTTATAGTTCATGACAAATTGACTATAGCCTTCAGGCAATGATTGCAGAATAAGGTCAGTGGCCAATTCTTGAACCAATAGAAATCCTAATATTTCAAGGTTCTCAACGTACCTAATCATTTTGAGTACATGAGTTTTTACAGGAGTTCCTTCTTGCATTTTGCATCCAAATAATGCCTTTGACACCTCTGATCTCTCGTGCCTTGCCTGCCCTTGATATAATTGTTTAAGATGTGCAACCATATCAAAAGCATCCATATTCTCATATTGCTTCTGAAGCTCAAAGTTTATAGTAACAAGCAAAAGGCATGGTACGTCTAATGCATCATCTTGATGCGATTTATAAGCATCCTTATCGGCATGAGTGGAAGTAGTGGCGGGTGGTTCAAGAATGCATTGCTCTAGGACATACGGTTTTTGTTCTTGCTTGAGAACAATTCTCAATTTTCTATACCAGTCTAGGAAATTAGCTTCATTAAGCTTGTCCTTATCAAGGACAAATCGCAAAGAGAGAGTATTCAATGTATTTGATGACATGGTGACCTACAAAATGAAATACAGAAATAAACTCATATTTCTATCATTTAATTAGGTCTTTAATTAAATGAGTTTTCCACTGTACAAGTGGAGTAAGATTTATATTATACATCATCTTGGGTTAGCTTTGGATAATCACCCAAGACTTGTATAATTTAGGTAGGCACTATGTACCAATTACACCATGTAACTCTTGCATAGAACAACACTATTTGTTCGTTTACCCATTATATGAGATATGCCTCTAAGTTTTTTCAATATAATTGAGATAACTCAGTTAAGTCACACCAAAAGTTCAATAGTCGGACATCACAATTGTCCAGTCGCACTCTACCAAGATAAATCGAGTCACTTCGCTTTGGCAAACAGGACTACAATTGATCAAGGTAGTCATGAGTACTAAACTTTGGTAGACATATATTTGTTGACCTAATTATGATAGCTAATTTAATTATGCATGCATAACATAAAATCATTCTCATGACACATATCACATATATCTAGAAAAGGAACATGACATGGTTATGGCCCGTAATCTATGATTTTCTCAAGCCAATGAGAAGATTGATGGGTCAACCTATGGATAACATCTTCTCCAAGTGCGCCTTTGGTTGTCGTGTGTTGTTGACTTCTTCTTCCTTTCTCATCTTCATCCAGTAAACTAGTACTAGTATACATGTACATTACAATGGAGAAACCTCGAGTTACATTTGAGGATAAACTAATTGTACAATCGGAAATATTTAAGTGGAAGGCACGACATGTAGGCCGTATTATAAATTACAACATACACGCACACATGCGCGCGCACACACGTGCGCGCACACACACACACACACACACACACACATCCAATCACATTAGGGAAAGGGGCCATAACCATGTACCATGTCATACATCATTCACAAAGATCTATGACATGTAAAATTTATTATGATGCAAAATACGATTTATGAGCCACTATGCTACGGGCAGGGTCAAGGGGTAGGGCCCCTTGCGGGGGTTGTAGGGGGCAGCATTAGCTCATTTTTTTCACTAACTCATTGGCTGAGTTACTGCCCTTAGTCTATCAGAATGAACCCAAGAACCTTTTAACCGTTGTTCATAGCAATAAGCAGTTTTGGCGATAGATCAATCAGCAAAGGTTTCTATCCATCAACAGTTACCAGCCATTGCTAAAAAATTAGCAACCATTAGCATCCGTTGATGAAAAATTAGTAACCGTTCGTTATTGAA
Organism: Wurfbainia villosa; assembly: GCA_025175895.1. NCBI lineage: Eukaryota > Viridiplantae > Streptophyta > Magnoliopsida > Zingiberales > Zingiberaceae > Wurfbainia > Wurfbainia villosa. The sequence goes on from CM045997.1 coordinate 63,104,603, forward strand.
CAATAAACATCAAACAATAAATAAAACCATCCATCAACAATCAGCACACTTTGCCGATCGGACACCACACTTGTTGTTCGGATAGTATTGTTGCTAAGCACGTTTTGTCGAACAAAATCATCTAAACAATCGTGCACTCATAATAAATAGTTCATGCAGATTTATATCACATATAAAATAGCAATACAATGATGTTTATATATACACAAGTGGCTATGATACTATTGTAGGGATATTATGAGAAAAATTCATCGCAAAACGTAGCAGAAAATTAGATCCCTTAAGAGATCCATGTGTATACATAATATACATATCGTTCTTACAACTACATCTAGTTGAGAGATTACCCTTGATGCGTAGTCCTTCACAATCTCGATAGTAACTTTTAGCAATGGATCTCAGCGTGATTAGGATGGTCGCGCCTCAATGATATCCACACTAACACTCTCTTTTGGAGAAAATAAGAGTTGTGCTAGCAACACTACACATGTTGTCTTAGCCCAAGAAAAGTTTCAGCCAAGAAGAAGAAGAACAACAAAGGGTTTCACACTCATGAAGAAAAATCCAAAAACCTTTTATATTCATCTTATGAATACCAAAGGTTTTGGAACCTTTTGTATTCCATATTTAATGCATGATTAATCCACATCAATCATGCATGATGAATGCATATCCATTCATCATCTTCAATTGGTTTAATTTGAGTCTAACTCAAATTGATCCAACCAATCAATGAGTCTAACTCAATGATTCCAATTCAATAACCTAATGGTTCATTTAGTCAAAATAAAATGAACTCCATCTCCAAAACAACATGTTCTTTGTGTGTGACCCAATAGGTTCTCGTAACATTGGCAATGTCTCTAAAACCCCTTTTAGCAACATAAAAAATGAGTGACATCTAACAATGTATCATTGCTACCCAAGTGACAAGAATATTGAGATCCGACAAAATATTTCTGTGACTATTATGTTGTATGACTCAATTCTTCTATCCTTGATATGTAGATTGATCATTGAGGCATAAACCATGTCATCCTCTTATCAATCTTTATGTTTCTTGATCTCAAAGTAGACTACCTTAATCAAATGAGCTCAATATTTCATATTGACTTTTTTGAGCATGACAATGTATTTTAGTAGTCCTACTTTATCAAGAGGCTAACAGATATCACTTCAGTCATATGGAAGGGATAGATCCCATCTCTATCACTCAAATCTCTCAGCATAATTCATTGCATACCCAGTGATCAACTTTATAGTCCACCTTGTTACAGGTGATATTTGTCGATACCAAAGTATACAACTCCTTATGTAGCAAACTATAGTAATTTCAGGTCTAAGGACTATTCATACCAATTGTCACTATAAGAGTATTTATGGCACTCATATGATGATCCAAGAAATATTCTTATGGTGGGTCAGTTCAGTACATATTCTCTAATATATACTCATGTGTCAACTTGATATCTTATATCCATAACTTGTGAGATTAAGTCATTAGTTGACCTACATGTCAGTATCCACATATTAATATTATCCTTATATATTAATACTTGACTATGAACAGTTACAAGTAGTATTGTAAACATATATCTACAGTATCCCACTATCAAGTCACCAACTTGATATGTCGTATACTAGAGCCAATTGCCCTAGGATATTATTATATTTATTCAAATGACACATCAATGAAGTGAAGGGTTTTGCTTATCGAGTCCATGAGGGGAAACTTCGCTTCCCACTTCACCTCGGTAGCTTGTCCATGGTGATCCCTTCGATGTCCCCGAATTAAAAAAAAATTAATCCTCAACAAAAGGGATTGCCCAAACCATCAAGTCATCGTCGTGCTATTCGTTTAGAGAGGTCACTTGAACAAACTAGTTGTTCAAGCGACCATCCTCTATTCTATGAGTAGCCGCGGAATAGACGATGTCCGGATCGCCGATTTTTATATTTATGCTCGGGATCCAAGTATTATTTAGCCATTTACAGATTTATAACATGCTTATAATTGAAAAACAAATACAAACATGTAACATATAAAGATTAGAGAATCGATATACCTCTCGATCTTCTAATGTATGACCTTCCTCCTTTCGGACGTCGTGTGGGCGACGATCTATCGTAAGTCGAAGCTCCTAGATCACAAATCTTCCTTCCTTGCTCTTCCAAAGCAAGAGGAAGAATAGAAACAAGGTTTTTCTCCTCCCTAAAACCAACCAACAAGGAGCACACAAATTCCTTGCCGCCGGCCAACTAGAAGGAGGAGAAGATGATGGAAAACAACCAAGACACCAAGGGAAGCCCTATATCTTGTTTCCACCACCTAAAGGGAAGAGAGGAGGGGCTTTGGCCACCGGCCAAGGGCTGGAAAAAGGATGGAAGGGCTGCTGCACGCTGGCCAATGAAGGAGGAAGATGAAAGCAATCACCTTCCTTAATTGGTGCCGCCCTAGCTTCCAAACCCTAACCCTAATCCTATCTCAACTAGGATTCCTCTCCCTTGCCGCCCAAAAACCCTAGCTCTCTTGATGATAGTTCACGCCAACTCCCATGCCCTCCTTTTATAGAGTTAGGGATAAGTCATGAATTAATCTCCTCCATTGGTTCTAGGGATTTAATCTCAACCGTCGAATCTAGAGATTTAATCTTAACCGTCGCATCTTAGAGATTTAATCTCTACCTATGGATCATAGAGTTTTGTTTCTATCCATTGGATCTAAGCTTCATGAGGTGTTAATAGGCTACATTATGGACCATGAGGAGGAGTTGAATCTTGGCCACCCATGGATCAAGCCCACATAAAGTCCGATCCACTAATGATGATCCAATCCACTAAAGGATCATCATTGATCTACCTCACCAACCCCATATGATAATATGGGCTCCTTATATTATTTGTACATTTTCTCCCCGTGTTTATGATCTCAAATGTCCGTCGATTAATTAATTTACTGACCATTAATTAATCAACATCTAACTCCATGAGTAGTACCACTCAACCTTTTCATCATGCCGGACCAAGTCCACCTGCAAGGTTTACGTGATGAACCATATGAGCTCCTCAAGGGGACATCATCATCCTAATATATAGGACACGGTTTTCTCCTATAATCAATGGTACACCATATAAATAATATCATCTCCCAACTTACCGAGCCTATCGATTTAATCTATAAATCTCGCCCATTGGTAAATCAAAGAGATGAGTACTAAGTATATGTGCCCGTTATTATATCGAGATTAAGAGCATGTACTAAATAATATCTGAGGTCCGATTCGATCATGTAGTCAGTAATAAATCGAATCACCTCTAAGTCGGTCCTGCTCAATACACACAAAGTGTACTAGTGTGATTCTATGGTCAAGACAAACCAACACCAAATCACACTACAACCATTCCGATGGTTTGTCCAAAGTCATCTCGGTTGTGAGCCTTTACTTATACTTTTCAAGGGGCTGATAACATGATCTCCTGTGTGACACCACACACTATGTTATCTACAATGTAAAGTATTAGACAATATTGCATAACCATAAAAATATGCAAACAATGATCATGTGATTCTTATTCCAAAATAAATATGTTCATACAAAAGATAGACTTTTCAGTATACATCCCTACATGAAGCAAATACAATAACTATAAACTTTGCCTTTATTATGAAATATGAGTTTCCCTTACCAATCTTCTCATAATTGATTGACACTAAGGGCTAATACTAATAGTTTAAGTAGCTTAGATAGATGAGTTCATGTTACTTGTTTTCTTAGATTTCATTCTCTCTCCCTTAAAGTAAGATCAATATTATACTTTTCATTATCAAAAATAATCTTTTAAATGTCATAAATTCCCCCATACATCAAAACCTTAGTAGTACTTCTTATGCATTTTAACTTGAAATTAGTCTTCTAAGAGGTTGCTCTCTTTTTCATTAGTTTGAAAATAACCCATATTAAAATATACTTTATAGATTTTCAAAAATAATGTTCAAGATAACTTCTTATTAATGATGATAGAAATTTTAATTTTTTGAAAGCTCTAAACATAAATCCCATCATGATTTGTTTAAATTTTGAAGTGTACATTTTAAGTTTAGATTTAGCTTCATCTTCTAAGTTTAGATAAAGCTAAATTACTTAGGATAAGTGCTAAGTATTACTTAAATTGATAAGACCAATTTATTAAGTTCAAGTGAACTAGTTATTTTTCAACCCTTAAACATTTCTCTCTCCCCCTTAAGACCATTTCTCATAATAATTTAAATTCAAAAACTTAATTTTTGAAACGATATTAAACATTTCATAATTTAGCAAAACAAATCTTTTAGGCACCCCCTAAATTCTTGATCTTTCCCTAGAATGATGCTTTTACTTTACGTTTTCAAAATAAGTTTTTCAAAAATATTTCAACTTAAACTTTGAAAATAATTACGATAGACCTTTTTAATTTGCGATCTTAGCATAATTTTTTAAATTTGATTTTTTTAACTTTAATTTGAAAATAGTTTGTAAATAATTTTTTATCAAAATATTTTGAACTTACAATGTAATAGTTTTCCAAAATGATTTTTCTTAAACACCCCCTAGAATGTTGTCGTAAAACTCACCCATAGGTTAATTGAGTTATCCTTGTTCATCTCACCAGTTCTAGGTTTTCAATACACATTAATCCTTATATGTTTTGTGAGATGGTTGTTCATTTTATCTTGATTAAATTTAATGAAAATTAAAAGTGTTTAAACTTGTGTTAGATTCAAGTTTAGCTTAGGCTAATCAAGTAAGTTTTTCCAAAATCGATATCTAGGTAGTGGCGAGACAAATGACCTTCTTGGATATCAGGTGGACCATTTCCTACAAAGTCGATCAAGGAATCAAATACTTGACTCGGTTTGGACTAAGCTTTGGTCTAACTAGTTAAAGACTTAGTGAGTTAGCTTCGGTTAATTTCACTCAACTTAGTGCATCAAGTAGTGGTGAGGCATATGACCTTCTTGGATAACATGTGAACCACTTCCTAGACATGCACTCTGAAGAGTTTCTCTAACTTACTATCAGTTCACTTCATCTTAGTACTAGGTTTTTCAAGTTTAAACTACTTTGTTTCCTATCTAGTCAGTTCTAAATTAAGCAAGTACTAACTAAGCATGAAAGAGTTTAACTAATTAATGAAACAAGTAGAGAATTAGCTCCCCTTGAGTGGTAGCTCTGATAGGTCTTGTTCACTAAGTGAGCTTGACCCTTGGGAATCGAAAATTGATTTAGTTCAACTTGTTTGACTAAGCTATACTTAGAAACCCATCCTTACACTTGACCCTTAGCATTTCTATTGAACAAGGACATGTATGATGTTGGTGCAATCGACCCAGGTCACGATTGACCAGACTCGAGTTTGACTCGAGTAGTGGTTTGATGTTAGTGCTTTAATGTTTGACATTGATGTTTGAAAAAAGAGTTGACCATTGTTTGACAATGGGTTGACTAGATTGTTGACTTGGGGTTGACCATAATGGAGAAGTCCAAGTGGGACACTTGGCAAGGGAAAGTCCAAGCTTGAGTCTTGGCAATTGGAAAGTCCAACATGGGTTGGCATGAAAAATCCAAGCATGGTCTTGGCAAGGGAAAGTCCATGCTTGAGTCTTGGCAATTGGAAAGTCCAACATGGGTTGGCAAGGAAAGTCCAAGTCATGGGTACCTGGCAATTGGAAAGTCCAAGGGTTGATATTGGCGACATAAAGCCCAAGCGAGAGTCTTAGCACCATAAGTCCAATGGTTTGGCAGCGTAAAGTCTAAGCGTGTGTCTTGGCAGCGTAAGCCCAAATGTGCCTTGGCGGTGTAGACGAGCTTAGCATGACAATAGCCAATGGAAGCACCTGAAGGCTAGTGTATGAATGAACAAGTCATGGATGACTTGGAGGGATCCGATAAGCGTGAGGCTGATAGAGGAGGCTAGAAGCCTTAGGTCTAGACTAAGAGTGGTCTAGCAAGTATGAGGGCATCATACTTGGGGTTAAACCCCATGGTTGAGGTTATCAGTCGACTGGGACTTTGGACTAGTCAATTGGTCAAGTCTTTTGACACTTGGCAATCGAGTCGACTTGTAGCAGTCGATTGGGGTTATGACCAGTTGACTGTCGTGAGTCGACTAGGGTTCGACTGTGAAAAATAGCCTTGGCAGTCGACTACCATCATTGGGTAGTCGACAGATGGCTTGAGTAGTTGACTACCAAGGAGGGTAGTCGATTGCTGGTCAAGGTTACGAGAGCAGAACGCTCAGTAGTCAACTGGTCAGTCTGCTATGGCCTTGGCAGTCGACTGATGGGTAATGACACTCGACTGCTGAGGTATCCATTGGAGTTTTTCCAGTGTGGCTCGAGTTGTTGTGATACAATGGCTACAGGAGTAGTTGACTGATGATCATAATCAGTCGACATCTAAGCGAAATCCAACCCGAGTTGCAGCTTTAAAAGGAGCTCGAGGAGAGGGATTTTGGCATGGTTCTTTGAGGTGATTTGGAGGGGATTTGCTGCTGCAATCCAGACCTTCAAGACTTTTCTCAAGCAACCAAAAGCAAGCAATCAAAATTCTCTTGTAAATTGATTTCCTCTACTTGTATTGCATTTCATCTTTGTATTTGCTTGTATTTATTTGTATTACTATTGTAATCATTGTAAGAGGTTTCTCCGCCTCCGACTTATTGTCGAGAAGGAGTATTATTGATTAGTGGTGGTGTTTGCACCACTAGGGCTCATTCGAGCCCAATCCGTGGAGTATGAACCCTAAGGTTCCAAACCATGTTATATCGTGTGTTTTGTTGTGCTTGTATTTTGTTATTGCTTTATTATTTGTATTTCCACTTTGCATAACAAGTTTTGTAGCAAGCAAGATTGAATTCCGTCAAGTGACGAACGAACGCGCCATTAACCCCCTCTAGCGCTCACGGACATTCCAACAATTGGTATCAGAGTGAGGTTGCTCTTCATTATTGGACTATCTACCAAGGAGAAAACATGCTAGAGGGCAAGATGGATCTTGAAGAAAAATTGGGTGATGACATCAACATTCCGCCTTCCTTCGACTGTAAAGATTTTGCATATTAGAAAGGTAGAATGATGTATTTTCTCATGTGTGATTATGACAATTGGATTAGTGTTTTAGTAGGGTTCGATGCTTCTAAGGATGAGAATGGGAAAATACTCAAGAAGAAAAAGTGGAGCGAGGAGCAACTCCGATACTTCAATACAAACAATAAGGTAATGGGTATATTACTTAGTGTAATTCCTAATGATATTTTGATCAAGATAGGAGATTGTAAAGACGCCAAGGACCTTTGGAGCAAGTTGGCAAAATATCATAAAAACCCATCACTGGCTCATGAAGTCCGAGGAGGAGTGCTCATCCTCTCAAGATCAAGAAGAAGCAAGGACATCATCATCTCAAGAGCTTGCGGATTCGGAGGTTGATAGGGAATCAACATCCGGATCGGAAGAGGTGGAAGAGGTAGAAGAAGCCTCCACCCCTAGGATTGAGGGGGAGGAGATTAGGTCATCTTCAATGTCGAAGCCAACTCAAGAGGAACCATCCACCACCGGTCGAGAAGATAAAGAAGCTCAAAATTCCACCACCATTGACCTAGGTAACTCAAACAATTTAGTAAAAAATAAAAATCATATAATTTTCTTTAGGTGTAGGGAACAAGGACACTACAAGAGCAAGTGCCCTAAGATGGTCAAGAAGGCTCAACCGACACCAAAGGTCAAGGATGCTGGAATCCCCACTAGGAAGAGCAAGGAGCATGTAATTTGCTTCAAGTGCCAACAAAAAGGGCATTATAGGTGTCAATGCCCTAGGGGGAGAAAGAAGGGCCAAGAAGGAGCATCACATGTAGGAGGAGCCTCTAAGGCAAACCCTAAGGTATATTTTAGTAATGCACCTTCTAGTTTTAGTGTCAAAAAAATATGCTAGAAATAATTTAAATACTCTTGCTATTGTTCATGAAAAGCATGCTAGGAATAACAAATATTATTGCCTAGGTGCTAAGAGTCTCAATTTTAGAACTAAGGAGAAATTTGGGACTAATGTCTCTAAAACAATCCTATCTTGGGATTCTATTAAGAAGGTAGAAGACCATTTAGGCATTAACCTAAAGAAGGGTAGGTATATGCCTAGAAGAAATGGTAATGCAAAAAGGATAAATGAAAAATCAAAATTGGGAAGATTAGAGTTAGAGAACCAAGACTTGAGGTCAAGGTTTGATAAACTTGAAAAGACCCTTAGAAATATGCAAAATCAAAATCTAGGGTCTAGAAGTCAAAGTCAAGTGTGTAAGAGGCAAGAACCATCTAGAAGGCAAGGTTTGGGTCACAAACCTATGCCCAAGGTATCATAATGTTCCATTTGATTATGGAACTCAACCTAAGTCTAGGAGAACCAAGGTTACTAGGGAAGTCATCTCTAAGGTTGACCATGGCAAGTGCCTTGTAGCTAAGGTTTCAAGAAAACATATGGAGGCCACTAAGAAGATTACAAGGGGAGTTACCCCTAGAGTTAACCTAGGTAGGACCCAAATGACCAAGGCTTCTAAGCCTAAGAGGGTCATTAGGAGGGTATCTAGGGAAGTTATCCCTAGTGAATACTTAATTAATCCAAGGATCTCCAATAGGTATTGGGTTCCTAGGGGCATGATCGACTCACATTAGATGGGTTATGATGTGCCAACCTTGAGTGGATAGGTAGCTAACCTAACCTTGGTAAAGGTGGCACTTTAGGTCATTTTCTAGGTTATTGATACCTTGGAAATGTGGTTTGAATTTAATCCAAAAGGTTTTTAGGATGTTCCAATATCATTTAAGAAGTTTGATAAATTGATCAAGTTGGCACAAATTAGGTCTAGAGGTCACGATGTGCCTTTTTGGATTTTTGGCACACTTGGAGGATAAGTGTTAATATGACAAATATGGATTTAACTCTAGAAATGACAACTAATATTAAAATTTAGGTATTCTTATGCCTTATATTTTATTTTCCATGATTTGTTTGTCATATGCCATGTCATGACATCATATTTATTTTTAATCATATTATATGTCATGATAATGCTTAGGTCTATTTTTATGTCATGTATGTTTAGGTTTATATCTTATGCCATGACATCATGATTATTGGCACTTGTTTTATTTATCTTATCATTTATGCCATAATTATCATTCATGCATTTAAGTTTAATGAAAATTGATTTAAGGATTATGACATGACTTGAAGTCTCATATATAAGGGAATCAAGTAGTGTTGCCTAGAAAATGCATGATGCCCTAGTTTAGGATGAACACAACTAACATCTCACATAACATTGACATGTGTGTGTATTGATACACCCTAGACACATGTGAGACGTAAGGAAATGAGTTAAGTTCAAGGTGCATAGTTTTTGCATCTAGATGAAGTCAAACTCATCTTATACCGTGGATGAATCATGAGGAAAGCTTATGTACAAGTCATGTGCATTAAGCCCATAGACCATGGTTGAATATAAGGTTTTAAAAAATATTTTAAAATCATTATGAAAAACCTTGGTGAAGTCTATCTTTTGATAGCAATCACCATTGATAGAGTTGATACAAAGTATGGCCAAAACATTGAACTTTTCAATGTTTTTGAATTTTGTATAAATCTCATTATTTTATGGGTATTTTATATTTCCAATATTTTTCACCCATAATGATTGACTTAAGTATTATACATATTAATTTTCGTGATTTTTCATATTATGTATAATTACTTATGATTTTTTCAAAGTCGATTTTTGAAACTGAATTTTTGCATTTGCATAAATTAGTTGACTGTCGCTTATGGCAGTTGACTGGCGTCAAGGGCAGTCGACTGATGACTGATAGAGTCGACTGCCAAAGATGATTTCAGGTAAACAAGGATGTTTAGCCCACGTTTCAGCTATGTTAGGCTACCCTAACTGCTCCTAACCCTAGGATATGCTTTAGAAAGCATTAGAAGGGTGAAAATTCATTGAAAATGCATTAGGAGAGTTGTTTGGGTGATGTATCAAATTTAAGGGTGTGTGGAAGTTCAAGGTTGATCTTTTGTCCTTAATTTTGATGGTTAGTGTTCATATAGGCTTAGGGACTCTCCAAGGATATTGTTGGTGCAATGGTCAATGGGGAGCAAGCCTTTAGGGAGAGGTTATTCATCATGGGATGATGGATGTATTCTTCCTCATGAGGAGGGGGATTTTGAGTTTTTAGAGAAGTGAGGATTGCCTCTCTTGAGTGATATGAGACTTATCACTAGGAAGAGTGAAACCAACCTAAGGGTTTTGGGACCAAGTGGGAGATTGTAAGATCTCATTGGGATATGAGACATTGACACCCTTGGAGAGAGCCTTTTTGATATGTGTCAAAAAGGGGGATAATTAATGTGGGATAATTGATAGGAGAAGTTGAGTTTACCAATTTGGACAATTGGGAGGATTGGATTGAGTTAGTGTTCTAACTCAAAGATGTTGGTTTTTGTCAAACATCAAAAAGGGGAAGATTATTGGTGCAATCGGCCCAGGTCATGATTAACCAGACTCGAGTTTGACTCGAGTAGTGGTTTGGTAAGTATTTTGATGTTTGACATTGATGTTTGACAAAGGACATGACCTTGGGTTGACAATGGGTTGACTAGATGGTTGACTTGAGGATGACCATAATGGAGAAGTCCAAGTGGGACACTTGGCAAGGGAAAGACCAAACTTGAGTCTTGGCAATTAGAAAGTCCAACATGGGTTGGCATGGAAAGTCCAAGCATGAGTCTTGGCAAGGGAAAGTTCAAGCTTGAGTCTTGGCAATTTGAAAGCCCAACATGGGTTGACAAGGAAAGTCCAAGTCATGGATATTTAGCAATTGGAAAGTCCAAGGGTTGATATTGGTGGCGTAAAGTCCAAGTGAGAGTCTTGGCAGCATAAGTCCAATGGTTTGGCGGCATAAAATCCAAGCGTGTGTCTTGGCAGCATAAGCCCAAATGTGCCTTGGCGGTGTAGATGAGCTTAGCATGACAATAGCCAATGGAAGCACCTGAAGGCTAGCGTATGGATGAACAAGTCATGGATGACTTGGAGGGATCCGATAGACATGAGGCTGACGAAGGTGGCTAGAAGGCTTAGGTTTAGGCTAAGGGTGGTCTAGTAAGTATGAGGTCATCATACATGGGGTTAAACCTCATGGTTGAAGTTATTAGTCGACTGGGGCTTTGGACGAGTCGATTGGTCAAGTGTTTTAACACTTGGTAGCCAAGTCGACTTGTAGCAGTCGACTGGGGTTATGACCAGTCGACTGTCGTGAGTCAACTAGGGTTTAACTACAGTAAATAGCCTTGGCAGTCGATTGATGTCTTGAGCAGTCAACTGTCGAGGAGGCGCTTGGCCGGTCGAGGTTGTGGGAGCGTAATGCTCTTGTAGTTGGATCGTTAGTCGGATGCCTTGGCAATGCGATCGATGGGTAATGGCAATGATCGTTGAGGTATCCATTGGATTTTTTCTAGCGTGGCTCGAGTCGTTGTGAGACAATGGCTACAGGAGCAATCGACTGTTGATCGCGATCAGTCGAGTACTAGGCAAAATTCAGCCCGAGTTGCAGCTTTAAAAGGAGCTCGAGGAGAGGGATTTTGGCATGGTTCTTTGAGGTGATTTAGAGAAGATTTGCTGCTGCAATCTAGACCTTCAAGGCTCTTCTCAAGCAACCAAAAGCAAGCAATCAAAGTTCTCTTGTAAAGTGATTTCCTTTACTTGTATTGTATTTCATCTTTATATTTTCTTATATTTATTTGTATTACTGTTGTAATTATTGTAAGAGGTTTCTTCACCTTCGACTTATTGTCGAGAAGGAGTATTATTGATTAGTGGTGGCGTTTGCATCGCTAGGGCTCATTCGAGCCCAATCCGTGGAGTAGGAACCCTAAGATTCCGAACCATGTTATATCGCGTGTTTTGTTGTTCTTGTATTTTGTTATTGCTTTATTATTTGTATTTCCACTGCGCATAATAAGTTTTGTAGCAAGAACGATTGAATTCCATCTTGCGACGAACGAACGTGCCATTCATCCCCCTCTAGTGCTCATGGACGTTCCAACATATGACTTATTTGTGTATCCGATACCGGATTTGTTGTACATGCCTTGTTGAGACCCAAGCATCATGTTAAGATACTTAGAGTCCGAAGTGAACCTTTCCAACGTTCCAGTGAGATCTTCTACTTGCCTTTTCAAGACATAGTTCTCTTCCTCAAGCTTTACAACTTGAGTTGGGTTTCTATTCTCAACTTGGCAAGTTGAAGTCTTCGAGTTGACTTTCTCATTAAGTACTTGGACTTTCTTAAGAAGTGAGTTAACTAAATTCTCGGACTTAGTTAGCTTCCTACCTGTTGGAGATTCTGAGATCATGCGCAGTAGAATAAAGGGAATAAAATTATTTTTATTTCATCCCAGACATCCCATTGGGGCTAGGAATCCTTGCTATTGACCTAATCTCATGCAAAGAAAGGAGAAGAGAAGATTCATACCTTCAAGATTCTTATTGAATCCATAAAAACTATGAGCAAGACCAACGGGCCTTGCCTCTATCAGTATTCATGCTGGGATCACCTAAGACAACTCCTCGAGCAACAAGTATTTATCTCCGATTGGTGCTAGCTAACTGGTGGAGACAAGAGAGGGAAAGAGAGAAGAGAAAGACGGCTAGCTACCAAGGAAGAAAACCTAAGATTAGAACATTTCCTCCAAGGATTATCAAGGGATCTATTTATAGATCTCTTGATTAGGGCATCTTAGGAGGCTTAAACGTGTTGGACTTTCCGAGCCGCAAAAACCGCTTTTTGCGTTGCGGAAATCTCAGAAGCCCGGCCACGGATCCGTGCGAAGGTATATAAAAATAAAAACATGTATGTGCTTAAGTAAACCTAGATCTACCTTAGATATAGAAGGTGAGAGCATTACCCTCGTAGCGACACCCTTCGCTTATCCCGCTCGTCCAAACACTTTGTCGGAACTCAAGAGTGTCAAGTGTACACTCCTCTACAAGTATCCACACGGACAAATGGTGGAGAAAAACACCTTAGAGTGTGCTAGCACCCCTTGGACGTTCATGGATAGATGAGGAAGAGAGAGCTTGAGGGAAGAGAAGAGGAAGAAGATGAAGTTACACAACTTAACTTCACATCATCCATAACCCACTATAAGGGGGTTACATGCATGCATGTAACTCAAATAGCCAAAGGCTCTTGGTCTCCCTCATGAGGTGGCACCCCATGATGTGTCCATGATGATGTGGAATATCATCATTGGCCGGCCATGCCAAGTCATCATCATGACATGACATTTGGTCAAGTCAAACTTGACCTTTCATCTTCCCTCTCAAGTAAAGTCAAACTTGACCTCTTATCTCCCTTGGTTGATCAAATCCAACAATTTGATTCAAGTCAATTTAATTTAATGAATCTCTATTCATTTAATTTAAATTGATTTGATGAATCAAATCTAAATTAGACTCAATCAACACTTGAATCAACTTGAGTCTAACTCAATTAGTCTAATTTGGATTACTCCTAATCCAATTTGGTTCATCCCATGAACCTAATCCTCATGGTTCATCATATGAACCTAATCTCCATCTAATTGCCCTTATGTGTGTGACCCTATAAGTTCTTGTAACGTTGGCAATGTCCCAAAACCGATTTAGGAACATAAGCAATGAGCGGTATCTAGCAACACATCATTGCTACCCAAGTTACAAGAATGTTAAGCTCCAACATCACCTTTGTGACTACTAATTGTGACTCTCACAATATGTGACAATGCCCCTCTATCCTTGACATCTAGATTGACCAATCGAGGCATAGACCGTGTCATCCTCGGTACAATCTAAATCTTGAACTCCAAGTAGACTCACTCATATCAAATGAGCTCAATATCTCATATTGATTCATTTGGGCATGGCCATGCACTTCGTGGTCTCACTCTATCAAGAATATCGATGTCACTCCCGTCATATAGGAGGGATAGATCCCATCTACATCACTCACATCCCTTCGCATAATTTGTTACATACCTAGTAATCTCCTTTATAGTCCACCCATTTATGGGTGACGTTTGACGAAGCCAAAGTATGCAATGCCTTATGTAGGGAACCATGGTGACTTCAGGTCTAAGGACTAATAGTCATACTAATAGCCACATGAGAAAGTATATGACACTCATATAATGATCCATGATACTTTCTCATGGCGGGTCATTCAGTATTCATTCTCCAATGCATACCCATGTGTCAACTTGACATCTCATATCCATGACTTGTGAGATCAAGTCATCATGTTGACCTACATGCAAGTCTCTATGCATTAACGTTGTCCCTGAATGTTAATACTCGATTAGGAATGATTAAGAGTAGTGTTCTCTGTATCATCTCATTATCGATTCAACCAATCGACTGATATAGATAAGAACCTACTACTCAAGGATATTATTATATTTAGTTATTTGGCACCAATACAAGTAAATATAATAACCATGCCTTTATAAATAGGAATATGATACAATAAAGTTCATACAACAATCATCACATGATTGACTCTTGGGCTTTCACTAACAAAACGGAACCTATCTTTCCATAATTATCCCATAATTAAGGTAAGAACAACCCAGGAAATTTTCATATGAGAAATCTCCAAAAATGGCGGAGCCGCAACATGATCATGTGTCTTACACATGACCAACCTGTCAAAAAGGCACGGTCATGTCAGGACACACGACACAACTCAGACTTTGGTCATTTTCGGCCAAGGCCAGGCATGGCACGTGCCTGGTTAGGCATGGCCGTGTGAGGCTCTACACAACCCATTTAACTTCGTTTAGGTGTGATATGGTCATACTAAGTCCAACAAGGCCATAGGAGGTTCCATAGCTTCTGTTTTGTACCTTCTTGACCTGGTCCAACCATATACATCTTCTCTCTCACTGAGAATTTTATTCTCAGACTTGTTTCATGTCTCTAGATCACCCGTATTGTGTGTGACCCAATAGGTTTTCAGCTATATTGGTCATTCATAATTAACTCCTTAATTATGAATAGATCATGAGTGGCACCTAGCAGTACCTCATGACCCCCAATTTACCGAAAAATCTAAATCAACTCCAGAACATTTCTGATCCCTTTAATAGTTGTCACGCCGCAAGAGTATATCTGTCCATCGATCAGATGTCCTTGTGACAATATAAATATAAAACCAATACATGGCCCAAATAGCTGCTAATACACACAAGCTATAAAACACAACGGAATATACCAACGAATAATAAAGATACAAAGACTCAAATATGCACTCCGGAGTGACTTTGACACAACAAGAATCATAATAGAAACCAGCATCCAAACGAATTCATAAAAAAGGACAAATACATACAATACATCCATATACCACAAATGGGGAAACAATATAGGATAAAATTTCAAAAAAACAAACCAAGAGAATACAACAATATAGAATAAATATCCAACCACTCGGTGTGAGATGGGATCAACTGGTGGAGCTCCGAGTACCCAAGGAGTCTTCTACCTGTGACCTAGGCGACAAGAAAACTCAGGGTCTATGGTGGTGAGTACAAGACTCAATGGTAATATGAAAGATAGTGCATCAACAACATATAACACATGGAGATCAACAGATATACGTAGGGAGATCAACGGATATACAATCTTAAAGGTAATAACAAATCACTATCAGTATAAATCTAATAAGTGCATATACCAAACTGATCAACTGAATATAACGAATGTACTAACATACCTGAAAGGTCTGCAATGACACAACATATACAACCTGAACAAGTATACAATAATATAACATGTACATCATGTATGAACAATACAACACCTGTAATCAACACACAGTCATATGGTCAACATGTAAACAAATACATAACAAACCTAGTCCATCTTATACAAAAACTTGACGTTGATCAAATGCGTATAACAACCCGATCCAACTCATACACTATACCTCATACACAATAGTACAGAATATGCAAATAGCATGCAAGGTGATGTACAAACATATGCAACAAGCATAGCTCAATCAAATGCAACATCTCACATCTCATAAGCATATATAGAATATATCTATATATACCCATCACACACACACACACACACACACACACACACACACACACATATAAACCATCACACATGACAATGCAGATGCATGGTCATGCCTGCACACCCCACTCGCTACCACGACATCACAACTGTCCCAACTCAACAACTACCACTATTCTCGAGTGGCCGAGAGGGCAGTATGAATAAGTAGTGATAAGCTACACAACGGGAGTCCTTGCTGCTGGCCACTCCGACTATCACTATCCATTAGTGGTCGAGTGCCACACACGTAGGACAAACTATATGCAACTCCAACTACCACCATCAATAGTGGTCGAGGGTGGCATAACAGATGATCTGCCCTCACACAAGCTACTATTAAAATGAGTAACCGTAGAGGCAGGATGACTGACGACTCTCTCACCCACATGGGAGACTAAGTTGCCAGCATGCATGTAAATGTGATGAATGCATAACTACACATACATACATCCACAACACACTCTCTACCCAACAGAGAGTCATACACAACTGACAGTCAACCATGCTAGGACCTCCTGTCTGTAGCAATCCACTATCGACAATCAACAATGCTAGGACCTCCAGTTTGTAGCAACCCACTATCAACAATCCATACAACCATACACACATCCATGATCCATAACAGACACACAATGTAAAGGGATATAACATGACAATCCACTCCACATTTTAGAACATCAGCCACTCCCAGGTGATTTATCCTGTTGACATAAATCAAGTCTATAACCGTACTCAGCTACAAACACAGAATTAAGAATCTATAGGTCCACATATCATAGCGTTTGTAATCCATAACAATGATGAACGAAATGTAACGATAACAATAGAGCATCTCAAAGTTCAAAGACTAGGTATCAAGCAACAGAATAACAGGAGTGGAGTCAAGATAATGGTGTAATCAATATAAAATCTCATGCACCAAAATTAATAATCTACCTGACCAGGGTAGAAATTACCCACCATATATGTAGCTTGTATTAGCTATCCTCACGTACAAGCATCTATCACTAATCCAAGTCTTGCAATCAACATCCTGCAACCCAGAATACAACATATATCAAATTTCTACTGTCAATCTAATAGTAGAGCCAAATCAATCCTTTAACCTATTATTCCAAATCAATTCCAAATCATAATTTTCAAATCCAAGCTTACCCAACAATCTTAAGACATCACAACTTTAACCTAAAGCATCTTGCTCCTAGTTTAGGGTATCAAATCTACATCAGTAGTCAAAGTGAAGACAAGAACTGCTCCACAACATATCTCAAATATCGCAACATCCTTACTGGATCTAAGCTTACCTAACTCCAGTTCAAAAACACACAACTCCTTGATCCACTTTGGTGAGTCCGATCTAAACAATCCAAATAACTGAAGGAGAAACTCAACCACAATAATCTCAAAACACCTGTAAATACATAATATCTAAGTTTTCAGCTACCTATCGATATATGAACACTAAACCCAAAGAGAATAGAAAAGTTACCGAAACACAATCGAATATATGGTCGATGCACACAACCGATTGACAGATCTGCCCAATATCCAAAGATCTTCATTGATGGTGTTCTTCCCAGATCTGAAAGACCTCCGGCTTTCCCTCTTGAACTCACTGTTGACTGCCAAGGAAACCATCGGATCTTGTTGCACAAAACCAATCGAAGAGAGTCCAATAATCGATCTGAGCTTCATTCTCGTGGTAGCAAGGTTGAGCTCCTCCCTAGCCTACGACAGTGGCGACAAGACTGAGCTCGTGGTGAGGAGAAAAGGCGGCGATGAGATGGCTTGAGTGGCGGCGGTGGTAGATTGACCGATGTTGCAATTGATCATCGAAAGAAAAGGCAGCAACGAGAAGAGTTGCATGATCGGGAGAAGGAGAAATGATGGAGAAGGGAAAGAAAAGTCAGGAGAAATGAGGAAATCACAGCTGGATGAAATGGAAACCTAAAAGAATTGGGGAAATAATGAAATAATAGCTTAGGTTTAGCTATTTAAACATAAAATTAATTAAACCCATTAATCCCTCAATTATAGATAATCTAAACAGGCATTCTAAAAGCCTATTGAATCTTTCCCCACACAATGTTATAAAAACTCCATTTGTTAACCAACTCAGGGTATTTTACTATTTTTTTCGGTATGTTACAACGACTACAGTTGTTTATGCCTTGTTCCTTTCACTCATCCTATACCCACTTGGTTCAAGACATGGTTTATGTGTTCATCCTCACTAAGCTGACTACGTCACACCTAACCCACGTTAGTTTCCTTGTCCTGTGGATTCAAGTTACTCCTACATGTTCCCAAGAAGACATTCATATTAACATGTTTGCTTTGGCCAGATACTTATGAGTAACAATCCTGAAAAAGAGGCCTAGGATATACATCTCCTTTATCAGGAGTGGAGAATCCTTTGTGGGTTATTCAAACACCTTCGATCACTTTAGCTTATACCCAATCATCTGGAGTTACACCTCCTATGGAGATGGTGTGGAGGAATTGGATGTCGCTAATGGGGGGGGGGGGGTTGAATAGCGAAGTTGCATCGTTTGACTTGGAATTCGATTGAATGCTTGTTTTTCTACAATACTTGTTAATATACGCATCAAAAATAATAAAGCATAAACTAAAACAAAGACAAACAACACAAAGCACACCCACAAACGCAAGGATATAAAGTGGTTCGGAATCTTAGAGTTCCTACTCTATGGGACGAGCTCAAACAAGCTCTAGTGATGCAAACCACTACTAATCCACTCCTTCTCGGAACAATTCGGAGGTGGAGAAACCTCTTACAAGTGATTACAAAAGTAAACAAGATTAATACAAGAAAATACAATGAAATAAAAGTAAAGAAAACTTTACAACGAAGAACACTTTTGCTTGCTTGTTTGGTTGCTTGGACTGCTCTTGAAGACCCTAAAATACACCAACACTACGCCTCAAATCGCCCAAGGAACCGATGCTGAAATCCTCCCCTACGTGCTCCTTATAAAGCTGTAACTTGGGCTGATTTCCGCTTCACAGTCGACTGCCCATACGTAGCAGTCAATTGCTCTTGTAGTCGTTGTCTCACAATGGCTCAATCAACGCTAGAAAATTCCAATGGATATTTGATCAGTCAAGGCGATGGTTGAGCCTACCTCGCTTCTGACCTAATCTAGTCGACTGATCTACCACATTAGTCGACTGCTCATCGGGGCTATTGTTTCACAAATCGCCCGACCTTCCAATAGCTTTCCCAAGCTCACACTATCCAGTCGACTATTGAGCACCTAAGTTGTTTGCCAAGACACACAATGTCGAGCAGTCAGTCTGAATGCCGAGACACACTATGACCAGTTGACTGAGAGAAACATCCAGTCGACTGTCGAGCACTCAGCCTGAATGTCGAGCCACATAGTGCTAAGCAGTCAATTTTAATGTCGAACTACACAGTGTCGAGCACTCAATATGAAAACCAAGTCACACTATGACCAATCGACTGTGAAAAATCTCCAACCGACTTCTGAACCTCAAATATGAGGTTTACCCCAAGTATGATCCCCTCATACTTGCTAGACCAGCCTTAGCCTAAACCTAATCCTTCTAGCCACCTCCATCAGCCTCACGCCTATCGGATCCCTCCAAGTCATCTATGACTTGTTTGTTTGAGAATTGAAGCCCTACTAGAAGGGGGTTTGAATAGCCTTTCGCGTGCTTGATTGAAATCGTTCGTTCGTCTACAATATTTGTTAATATGCACAGCGGAAATACAAATAACAAATACGAATATAAGAGACATATACAAGCACAAGACAACCAATATACATGGTTCGGAACCTTAGGATTCCTACTCCATGGGGCAAGCTCAACGTGCTCTAGTGATGAACACACCACTACTAAAACTCCTTTTCGGTAACAAGTCGGAGGTGGAGAAACCTCGTACAAGCAATTACAAGGTAATACAAAAAAGTACAAGCAAATACAAAGATGAAATAAAATACATAAAGAAAAACTTTACAACAAATGGCTTTGAACTCTTGCTTGTTACTTGCTTTGGTTTTCTTTTGAAGGTTTGGAATGCAGCAACTAATCCCCTCCAAAATCTCCCAAAATATCACTATGGAAATCCTCCCCAAGCTCCTCCTTTTATGCTTGTCTCAGGCTGATTCTGCACCTTACAGTCGACTGCTCCTGTAGTCATCGTGAGATAACGACTTAATCCACATTAGCATCAAGCCAATGGATACACTGGTAGTCGACTGCCCATTACCATTAGTCGGCTACCAACCCCGTAGCCGACTGATCAATCGACTATCGAGCATTCTGTGCTCGTGACCAACACTAGCAGTCGATTGCCCCTCCACGGCAGTCGACTGCCTCTCCGATGTGTATAAATCATGCTATGTTTTCACTACTCCATATACATGCATTTTATTTTCATGTCCTAGGCATGTATTTTATCATGATTTAGTTAAGTTTAGCATATTTTGGACAAAGAGACTGCTTTTGGGTGTTTTCCGTGTTAACAGGGCAAAGAAGCAGGAGTATCAAAACAACACAGGTGTGTCATCAGTGACACGTCCATGTCAGGAGTTCCAGCCTTCAACATGCCCTGGTTCGGCAGCCGACACACCCCAGTCAAAGTGTTGACACGACCGGCATATCAAAACAACACAGGCGTGTTATCAGTGACACGTCCGTGTCAGGAGTTCCAGCGCTCAACACGCCCCAGTTCAGCCTTCGACACGCCCCAATTCAAGCGCAACACACCCTGTGGGAAGCCCGCGACACGCCTGTGCCCTCATTTGGCACGGGCGTGTTTTCCCGACTCCGGATTTCCTTTTCTGCGTGAGCCGCGATCTTCGTCTCAATTAAAGGAAACTCTTTTGCCTTAATTAAAGAGGAGGCCAAGGCTATAAAAGAGGAGATATTCTAACCCTAGAGGAAGACAGCGGGTGGTGAAAATGACGACAGAAGAAGGAGGATAAGGAAGGAGTCGACAATAGAGGAACACAGTGTTGGTGTAGTGGGCACCAAAGTCGAACCGATATTTTGATTATGGCAAAAGGCTCAATAGTTAAGAGTATATTTGTTATCTTACGAGCTCAATTAAGTGTGCAGAAATGCTAAAGTTGAGCGGAAGGTCTGCGACACCCGGTGGGAACCGAGGTGGTCGGGCAACGCCAGAGGGATTTCGGAGGAAGCCGAGGTACTCGGGTGAAGACCGGAAGCGAGGCTACAAGGTAAGCTCGTGTGAAAGCGAAGCAAGGACGTTAAGCGTAGATCCGACCCAATACCTCCAATGGAAGGTCTAGGTCGAGATCAGTTGGTTAGAACCATCGTACTTTATATTTTAAGCTAACTTGTACTGCAGTCCAAAACCCTTTGACCAGTCGTCTACTACACCAATCACGGTCTAGTTCGACCTCGAGAAGAGCTCGAATTTCAAGGGGGTGAATTTGGACTTGACTCGTGTTTTGGTACAAAGGGTGATGTGGCATCAAGGTGGACATCCAAACCATCACCAAGCTTGGACCCCCAAAATTAGGTGATGTGGCATCAAGGTGGACATCCAAACCACCATCAAGCTTGGACGCCCAAAATGAGGAGAGTTGGCACAAGATGGTTGGCTCCCATGATGTGGCACAAGTTGGATGGCTCCAACAAGTTGGCGTGAAGGCCTCCTTGAGGTGGCACAAGGTGGTTGGATGAGCACCTCATCCTTGAGTTGTGGCACAAGGTGGTTGGATGAAGCACCTCATCCTTGAGTTGGCGCAAAGGATGTGGATGAGCAAGACTTGGGGGATAAGAACCTCACCTTGGACACTACCTATGTCTAAATTCATAGATCAATATCCATAAATAGACATGTTCACGCCAAGCAAAAGATAAGAAATCAAGAGCTCTCAACACGCCGTCGTAACGCCGCTACTACTACTCACATTTGCTACGACGAAGTGCCGCCGACAACGAAAGATACATCTTCTACTTATAAGAGTTGTCGGTATATTTATTTAAGTTCTACTTCTTTAAATTGTCTTTGTGCTTTAATCGTAACAAGGAAAGGGGGAGTGTCCCTTTGCCTTGATTTCTTTTTGTGATCGTTGCTCCTACTTCCAACGAGGAGGAGTGGTTTTAGTGAATTGCCCTCCGTACGTGATCAAGGATCACTAGGGCCGTGGATTAGCAATCGAAAGATTGTGAACCACGTAAAAATATCTTGTCTACTTTATATTTCCGCTGTGCACTCTCTACTTGCTTTTTACTTATTGCAAAAGTTTTTTTTAACGACACCGTATCGCTATTCACCCCCCCCTCTAGCGACACTTTCGATCCAACAATTGGTATCAGAGCCGGGGGCGCTAAGATTCGGTGAAACCACCAATCTAGCTTTGTTTTTCTTTTTTTGACAGATTTTTTATTTATTTATTTCTGTTTTCGTAGAATTATTTCACTTGCTTATCTTCTCCTACATATAGAATTGCATTAGAGGCTTTAGGATCCGGATAAGGTTGTCCTTCGGGTTAGATCCCGAGTAAGGTTGTCCTCCGGAACTTCAACGACATTCGCATTTGATTGTTTATTTCTTTTTGCAAGTTACATTTTATATATATTTTTTTACTTCTGCACTACTAATCCAAGACGAAAGTCTTGGAATATTCTTCGTGTGTGTTTTGCAAGATTCTTTTCGTTCTTCTTCTTGTTTTTAAATGGCCCATCTCGAAGGGTTTAGCACGACCGCTTTACAACGGTAATGACTTTCGTTATTGGAAGGGTCGGATGGAATGCTTTCTTAAAACCCAAATCGAGATGTGGATCGTAATCAAACCGGTTTCACACTTCCTATTAATGAAGATGGTGAATCTTTGGGTTACGATCAATGGTCAAATTCCATGAAAAACAAGTAGAAGCCGATGCCAAGGCAACTCAAATCTTGCAATGTGGGTTGTCCAAGGAAGAGCTCAACCGCGCGCCGGCCCTTCATTAGTGCAAAGGACTTATGGACCAAGCTAGTGGAACTACACGGCCACCGAACACGAAGGTATGTAAAAGAGATTTACTTTTAAATAAATTGTATAACTTGAAAATGCAGGAAAACGAGACCGCAGAACTCAACTACATGCTCGTATTCCAAGACATCACAACCAACTCCATGCCATCGGACAAAAGGTCGAGAATCGCGACCTTATCGTATTCTCTTAACTCGCTTCCTAGGACCACCTTGTGGGCATCCATGGTCGATGCCTACAAGGTCTCCAAGGACCTTTCTAAAATTAGGTTAGACGAATTGTTTTCGAACTTGAATTACATGAGCAAACTGCCGAGAAGAGTATTGCGTTAGTTGCAGGTTCCAAGAAGAAGAAGCCCGCAAGCAAGCCACCCCAAGGAAGAAGACGAGTCCGAATCGGAAGTAGACTCGAATAGAATCCGAACTAGTCAATCTAGTTCGGAAGATGATCAAGAGACGAAACGACCAACAACTCAAGGTAAGCCTAAACCTAATTCAAATACTTCTAATTTTAGATGCTATGAGTGCAGTGTTCGGCCACATCAAGTCCGAGTGCCCAAAGCTAAAGAATAACGCATCAAAGACCAAGAAAGCGCTAAACGCTACTTGGGAGGAGTTGTCGGAGGAAGAAGACGATATCCAAGCTCTAATGGCCAAGCCGGCCGAGCACGACTCAAATCAAGAAGAGTCCGAGTCCGAATCCGATGATGAGCTTCCATTCAAGACAAGCCACGGATCCGTATCCGGTTCAAAAGAATCATTAAGGGTAAGTCGGTCGTTACTTAATACTTTGTATGGTGCAATTAAATTTTTAAATAAGAAACTAGCTAAGTCCGAGTCCAAGGTCGAGACTAATTGAGGAGGTTAACCTCCTCAAACATGAGGTCTCCCTAACCTCTTCGACTACTCGTATTCAAGAGGAGGACTCAACTCAAGTTGAAAAGCTTGAAGTTGAGAACTCGCTTTTGAAAACACAAGTCGAAGACCTTAGGAACACGTTGGAAAGGTTCACTTTGGGATCCAAGGGACTTGACCTCTTACTTGGATCACAAAGGGCCGTGTACAACAAGGCGGACTCGGGTTTAACTCAAATACAACCAATAAGTCATATATGTCTATAGTAAACCAACATAAGAAAAATGTCCAAGCATGGGTCCCTAAGATCACTTTGATTTCAACTTTAGGATCTAACATGTATTGGGTTCCCAAGGACCAAATTCACTATGTGAATAGACCCACTCGATTCAATGGTCGAGAGCCAATACAAAATGTATTTTGTTAAGTCTTAGAAATTGCATGCTTAGTTTTTCCTTTATTTTTAGAATGGTTAGATAGGACTCATAATCAACTAAAATCCTCTGAAAAGATTGAGCCTCTGTGAGCCTATTTTCAAAAATAACTACTTAGACCAAGATGTAGTCTCAAGTAAGTCGAGTTATCAATTTCTTGAAATTAGCTTTGTCTAAGGAAGTGGTCGTTGTTCCGATCAAAGAAGGCCTCTGTGCCTCGCCACGACACGAAGCTAATCTCTTGAAAAGATTACTTGATGAGCTTAGACTAAATCGAATCTAACCTAATGTTGGTTAATTTAAATTCATTAAAATTAATCAAGTAAAATTGAAAGTCATCTCACAATAACACATAGGAATAACATGTTTTGATCATGTAGATATTGGTGAGATGATTTAGGTTTAAAACTTACAAACAACCCTTTAGTAATTCCAATATCCGATCCAACTACCTTATATGTAGGATCAATGGATGTTGGGCGGTGGTTACTCGACACATGGCCGGGATCAACTCAAATTTTGAAGTTACGATTCAAAGCGACAAGGATCGGTAGCCTTCGGAAATAGCAAGCAAGCTCAAAATCATCGGATCGGTGATATTGAGCTCAACTCTAACTTTACAATTCAAAATGTCTTATTAGTAGAAAACTTTCAATATAATTTACTTAGTGTAAGCCAATTGTGTGATAACAATTATAAGGTCATATTTCTAGAAAATGAATCGCGTAATCAAAATAAATGCAACATCTAAAATAATACTTAAAGGAACTAGGAATAGCAACATCTACACAATAAATTTACCCAACTCCTCAACCAAGTGTCTTATGACACAGGAAGAGGAATCTTGGTTATGGCAAAAGACTGACACTGCACCCAAGACTCGTCCACAAGATGAGTCGAGTGGCTTGGTTATAGGTTTGCCTAAACTAAACAACTTGGATAATAAAATATGTAATGCTTGTCAACAAGGTAAACAATCTAGGACACAACATCAATTAACTAATCAAGAACGAACCAAAAGTGTTCTTGAGCTCCTACACATGGATCTATTTGATTCACATGGAGCTAAGTCACTCAATGGTAGTCAATTTTGCTTAGTCATAATTGTGACTATTCTAGATTTACTTGGGTTAGGTTTATCAAACATAAAAATGATACCTAGACCAACTAATCAATCTTTGTAGGTTAATCGAAAATCAAAAGAACCTTAAGATTAAAAGACTTAGAAGCGATCATGGTGGTGAATTCGAAAACCACAGGTTCTGATTTACGTAACCTAAGCGGATACCACCATGAGTTTTCATGTCCTAGAACCCCACAACAAAATGGGTTAGTCGAGCGGAAAAATAGAACCCTACAAGAAGCCGCTAGGACAATGTTAAGCAGTATAACCTACGATAGATTTTGGGCGAGGTAGTTAAGTACGGCTTGCTATGTCCAAAATAGGATCCATATGGTAAAGAGGCACCAAAAGTCCTCGTGCGAGATTTATCACGATAAAATACCGAACATCAAATACTTTAGGTATTTGGATGCAAGGTACATATCTTAAACACTAAGGATTACCTAGGGAAATTCAAATCCAAAACCTCTCTGGAACCTTTCTAGGATACTCAACCAGATGGGCTTATAGGGTATACAATCACGACACTCTTAGAGTCGAAGAAACCATTAATATAGTTTTCGACGAAGGACACGAACCACATTCAATCCTTAACAAAACCAACTAGCAAATCAACTTATAGCAAACCCGACTCTGATCTTGAACTTGAATCTCGTCCTAACCCAAGTCATCCTATCGACCAAGTGATAGATGACCCTAACCCAAGTCATCCTATCAATCAAGTTATAGGTGATCCAAATTTAGGGGTTCGAACTAGAGCTTCATATCGAAACCTTAGTCAAATCTCGTTAATTTCCAAAATCGAAACCAAAACTATTGAACAAGCACTTCTTGATCCCGACTGGATTATTGCTATGCAAGAAGAGCTAGCTCAATTCACTAGAAATGAAGTCTGGGAATTAGTACCACCACCTAAAGAAAAATCAATTATTGGAACAAGGTGGGTATTTCGAAATAAACTTGATGATAAAGGTGAAGTAGTTAGAAATAAAGCTAGGTTAGTCGCAAAAGGGTTTAGTCAAGTCGAAGGTTTAGATTACGATGAGACCTACGCCCCCGTAGCCAGACTAGAGTCCATCCGAATGTTGTTAGCATATGCTGCACATCGAGGTTTTAAATTGTTTCAAATGGATGTCAAGTCAGCATTTTTGAATGGATACATTAAGGAAGAAGTTTACGTCAGTCAACCTCCGGATTCGAAAATCTAGATAAACGACCATGTCCTTAGACTTAAGAAAGCCCTATATGGACTCAAACAAGCCCCAAGAGCTTGATACGAAGGCTTCGATCTATCTTAAGTCCAAAGGATTCAACCAAGGTTTAGTCGACCCAACCTTATTCGTAAAAACCGTAGGAAAAGAAATCTTTATAGCCCAAATCTATGTAGATGATATAATTTTTGGAACTACCAACTCGATCCTGCTAAACGAATTCATCTCACTTATGGAAAGTGAATTTGAAATGAATTTAGTAGGAGAGTTAAGTTTCTTCTTAGGTTTACAAATTAAACAAACTAAAGATGGAATATATTTACATCAACAAAAATATACTAAGGACTTAATAAATCGATTTGGAATGCAAGATGCTAAAATAATTAATACACCTATAGCAACTAATGTTAATATAAACGAAGATGTAGAAGGAAAACCCGTTGACCTAAAATACTATAGGAGCGCAATAGGAAGTCTCCTATACTTAACCGCGAAACCGACCAGACATTTTATTCGCGGTAAGTATGTATGCGCAAGGTTACAAACCTGTGCCAAGGAGTCTCACCTAACCTAGTCAAGCGTATCCTTAGATATCTAAAGGGCACGCTAAGCGTAGGTATTTGGTACCCTAGATCTACCGAGTTTAATCTAATCGGCTACTCCGACTCGACTATGCGGTAGTAAACTCGATAGAAAGAGCACAGTGGTTGTTGTCAAATCCTCGGCTCGAGTCTAGTGAGTTGGTGCGATGAGGGAAGCGACATTGCGTTGCCTTATCTACCAGCCGAATACGTTGCGATGGGTGAGTGTGTCTCTCGACTCTGTGGATGAAGCACACTCTCCAAGACTTTAGCTTAATCTTTAACAACATTAAAACCTACATAGATAACATTAGTTCAATTAACTTAACTAAAAATCCAATATGTCATTCTAGGACAAAACATATAGAAGTTAAACACCACTTCATTAGGGAACATGTAACTAATGGAACTATACAACTAGAGTATGTTGAGTCCAAATCAAACCTAGCGGACATCTTCACCAAACCACTACGAGAATTTAGTTTATTAAGACGAAAGTTAGGTATGTGCGTAATAGAGTAGGATTTAAATTTTTCTATATATGTACTCTACTTTTGCTTCTTTTTATGAAATTAGCCTAAGTCTTACCTTAGAAATCATATACCTATAGATTTAAGGAGCCAACACATCTCACAACACATAGGACTAATGTGTTTGTGTACTTAGCCACGTGAGCGGCGTGAGATGTTAGGACCTTACTCACAGTTCCAGATGTAGATTCAGTGCATCGATATGAACCATGGAGTATAATTATTTAAAATTAATCAACTCCTTCAAGACTTATTGATCATTCTATATCAATCAAGTCCAACCGGAGTTGTACATTTTAGATGAACATATTTTCAAGCTTATTATTATTTTAAAAAATATATATATATATATATATATATATATATATATTGGGAACTTGCTTGGACTTACAAACCCTAAAATATATTTACAAACTTTTTGAGTTAAGGCAAAAGGGGGAGAAAGTCACAAAAGTAACCAAAATTAACCAAAATTAAAGGGGAAGAAAGTAAACAAAATTATTACCTTTTATATTAAGTAATTCCGATTACTTAAGCAACTATTAAGGGGGAGTAAAAATTATTTTTCAAGAACTCACCTTCGGTCAAGGGGGAGGTTACCTCAAAGGGGAGAACTTGAAACAATAATATTTCTCATTCATATTTAATCATTATGCTAGCTCATTCATATTTAATCATTATGCTAGCTCATTCATATTTAATCTTTATGCTAGCTCATTCATGCTTAATCATTATGCTAGCTTAATTTTTCCTTAACTTTTGTGTCGGTTTGCCATGAATCAAAAAGGGGGAGATTGTTGGTGCAGTGGGCACCAAAGTCGAACCGATATTTTGATTATGGCAAAAGGCTCAATAGTTAAGAGTATATTTGTTATCTTACGAGCTCAATTAAGTGTGCAGAAATGCTAAAGTTGAGCGGAAGGTCTGCGACACCCGGTGGGAACCGAGGTGGTCGGGCAACGCCAGAGGGATTTCGGAGGAAGCCGAGGTACTCGGGTGAAGACCGGAAGCGAGGCTACAAGGTAAGCTCGTGTGAAAGCGAAGCAAGGACGTTAAGCGTAGATCCGACCCAATACCTCCAATGGAAGGTCTAGGTCGAGATCAGTTGGTTAGAACCATCGTACTTTATATTTTAAGCTAACTTGTACTGCAGTCCAAAACCCTTTGACCAGTCGTCTACTACAGTCAACTGCTAGTCTAGTTCCAGCCTCGAGAAGAGCTCTAATTTCAAGGGGGTGAATTTGGACTTGACTCGTGTTTTGGTACAAAGGGTGATGTGGCATCAAGGTGGACATCAAAACCATCACCAAGCTTGGACCCCCAAAATTAGGTGATGTGGCATCAAGGTGGACATCCAAACCACCATCAAGCTTGGACGCCCAAAATGAGGAGAGTTGGCACAAGATGGTTGGCTCCCATGATGTGGCACAAGTTGGATGGCTCCAACAAGTTGGCGTGAAGGCCTCCTTGAGGTGGCACAAGGTGGTTGGATGAGCACCTCATCCTTGAGTTGTGGCACAAGGTGGTTGGATGAAGCACCTCATCCTTGAGTTGGCGCAAAGGATGTGGATGAGCAAGACTTGGGGGATAAGAACCTCACCTTGGACACTACCTATGTCTAAATTCATAGATCAATATCCATAAATAGACATGTTCACGCCAAGCAAATAGATAAGAAATCAAGAGCTCTCAACACGCCGTAACGCCGCTACTACTACTCACATTTGCTCTGACGGTGCCGCCGACAACGAAGCTACATCTTCTACTTATAAGAGTTGTCGGTATATTTATTTAAGTTCTACTTCTTTAAATTGTCTTTGTGCTTTAATCGTAACAAGGAAAGGAGTGTCCTTTGCCTTGATTTCTTTTGTGATCGTTGCTCCTACTTCCAGCGAGGAGTGGTTTTAGTGAATTGCCCTCCGTACGTGATCAAGGATCACTAGGGCCGTGGATTAGCAATCGAAAGATTGTGAACCACGTAAAAATATCTTGTCTACTTTATATTTCCGCTGTGCACTCTCTACTTGCTTTTTACTTATTGCAAAAGTTTTTTAACGACACCGTATCGCTATTCACCCCCCCCCCTCTAGCGACACTTTCGATCCAACAATTGGTATCAGAGCCGGGGGCGCTAAGATTCGGTGAAACCACCAATCTAGCTTTGTTTTTTTTTACAGATTTTTTATTTATTTATTTCTGTTTTCGTATAATTATTTCACTTGCTTATCTTCTCCTACATATAGAATTGCATTAGAGGCTTTAGGATCCGGATAAGGTTGTCCTTCGGGTTAGATCCCGAGTAAGGTTGTCCTCCGGAACTTCAACGACATTCGCATTTGATTGTTTATTTCTTTTTGCAAGTTACATTTTATATATATTTTTTTTACTTCCTGCACTACTTATCCAAGACTAAAGTCTTGTTATATTCTTTTCGTGTGTGTTTTGAAATATTCTTTTCGTATTTCTTCTTATTGTTTTTATATTGCCCATCTCTAAGGGTTTAGCACACTTGACCCGTTTTACAACGGTAATGACTTTCGTTATTGGAAGGGTCGGATGGAATGCTTTCTTAAAACCCAAATCGAGATGTGGATCGTAATCAAACCGGTTTCACACTTCCTATTAATGAAGATGGTGAATCTTTGGGTTACGATCAATGGTCAAATTCCATGAAAAACAAGTAGAAGCCGATGCCAAGGCAACTCAAATCTTGCAATGTGGGTTGTCCAAGGAAGAGCTCAACCGCGTCGGCCCCTTCATTAGTGCAAAGGACTTATGGACCAAGCTAGTGGAACTACACGAAGGCACCGACGACACGAAGGTATGTAAAAGAGATTTACTTTTAAATAAATTGTATAACTTGAAAATGCAGGAACACGAGACCGCAACTCAACTACATGCTCGTATCCAAGACATCGTCAACCAACTCCATGCCATCGGACAAAAGGTCGAGAATCGCGACCTTATCGGTATTCTCTTAACTCGTTTCCTAGGACCACCTTGTGGGCATCCATGGTCGATGCCTACAAGGTCTCCAAGGACCTTTCTAAAATTAGGTTAGGCAATTGTTTTGAACTTGAATTACATGAGCAAACTAACGTGGTCGGGCCGAGAAGAGTATTGCGTTAGTTGCAGGTTCCAAGAAGAAGAAGCCCGCAAGCAAGCCACCCCCGAAGGAAGAAGACGAGTCCGAATCGGAAGTAGACTCCGAAATAGAATCCGAACTAGTCAATCTAGTTCGGAAGATGATCAAGAGACGAAAACGACCAACAACTCAAGGTAAGCCTAAACCTAATTCAAATACTTCTAATTTTAGATGCTATGAGTGTACAGCGGTTGGTCACATCAAGTCCGAGTGCCCAAAGCTAAAGAATAAGCATCAAAGACCAAGAAAGCGCTACGCTACTTGGGAGGAGTTGTCGGAGGAAGAAGGCGATATCAAGCTCTAAGGGCCACGCCGCCCGAGCACGACTCCGAAACCGAATAAGAGTCCGAGTCCGAATCCGATGATGAGCTTCCATTCAAGACAAGCCACGGATCCGTATCCGTTTCAAAAGAATCATTAAGGGTAAGTCGGTCGTTACTTAATACTTTGTATGGTGCAATTAAATTTTTAAATAAGAAACTAGCTAAGTCCGAGTCCAAGGTCGAGACCCTAATTGAGGAGGTTAACCTCCTCAAACATGAGGTCTCCCTAACCTCTTCGACTACTCGTATTCAAGAGGAGGACTCAACTCCTGCTGAAAAGCTTGAAGTTGAGAACTCGCTTTTGAAAACACAAGTCGAAGACCTTAGGAACACGTTGGAAAGGTTCACTTTGGGATCCAAGGGACTTGACCTCTTACTTGGATCACAAAGGGCCGTGTACAACAAGGCCGGACTCGGGTTTAACTCAAATACAACCAATAAGTCATATATGTCTATAGTAAACCAACATAAGAAAAATGTCCAAGCATGGGTCCCTAAGATCACTTTGATTTCAACTTTAGGATCTAACATGTATTGGGTTCCCAAGGACCAAATTCACTATGTGAATAGACCCACTCGATTCAATGGTCCAGGGGGAGCCAATACAAAATGTATTTTTGTTAAGTCTTAGAAATTGCATGCTTAGTTTTTCCTTTATTTTTAGAATGGTTAGATAGGACTCATAATCAACTAAAATCCCTGAAAGATTGAGCCTCGGGGAGCCTCTTTTCAAAAATAACTAGTTAGACCCAGATGTAGTCTCAAGTAAGTCGAGTTATCAATTTCTTGAAATTAGCTTTGTCTAAGGAAGTGGTCGTTGTTCCGATCAAAGAAGGCCTCTGTGCCTCGCCACGACCTGGAAGCTAATCTCTTGAAAAGATTACTTGATGAGCTTAGACTAAATCCGAATCTAACCTAATGTTGGTTAATTTAAATTCATTAAAATTAATCAAGTAAAATTGAAAGTCATCTCACAATAACACATAGGAATAACATGCTTTGATCATGTAGATATTGGTGAGATGATTTAGGTTTAAAAACTTACAAACAACCCTTTAGTAATTCCAATATCCGATCCAACTACCTTATATGTAGGATCAATGGATGTTGGGCCTGGTCGCTTCCCGACACATGACCGGGATCAACTCAAATTTTCGGTTACGATTCAAACGACAAGGATCTAGAGCCTTCGAATAACGGCAAGCTCAAAATCATCTGATCAGTGATATTGAGCTCAACTCTAACTTTACAATTCAAAATGTCTTATTAGTAGAAAACTTTCAATATAATTTACTTAGTGTAAGCCAATTGTGTGATAACAATTATAAGGTCATATTTCTAGAAAATGAATGCGTAATCAAGATAAATGCAACATCTAAAATAATACTTAAAGGAACTAGGAATAGCAACATCTACACAATAAATTTACCCAACTCCTCAACCAAGTGTCTTATGACACAGCAAGAGGAATCTTGGTTATGGCAATCAAGACTCTGACACTGCACTCCAAGACTCGGCCCACAAGATGAGTCAGAGTGGCTTGGTTATAGGTTTGCCTAAACTAAACAACTTGGATAATAAAATATGTAATGCTTGTTCACAAGGTAAACAATCTAGGACACAACATCAATTAACTAATCAAGAACGAACCAAAAGTGTTCTTGAGCTCCTACACATGGATCTATTTGATTCACATGGAGCTAAGTCACTCAATGGTAGTCAATTTTGCTTAGTCATAATTGACGACTATTCTAGATTTACTTGGGTTAGGTTTATCAAACATAAAAATGATACCCTAGACCAACTAATCAATCTTTGTAGGTTAATCAAAAATCAAAAGAACCTTAAGATTAAAAGACTTAGAAGTTTATCATGGTGGTGAATTCGAAAACCACAGGTTTACAGATTTCTGTAACCTAAACGGATACCACCATGAGTTTTCATGTCCTAGAACCCCACAACAAAATGGGTTAGTCGAACGGAAAAATAGAACCCTACAAGAAGCCGCTAGGACAATGTTAAACGAGTATAACCTACCCGATAGATTTTGGGCAGAGGCCGTTAGTACGGCTTGCTATGTCCAAAATAGGATCCTTATGGTAAAGAGGCACCAAAAGTCCTCGTACGAGATTTATCACGATAAAATACCGAACATCAAATACTTTAGGGTATTTGGATGCAAGGTACATATCTTAAACACTAAGGATTACCTAGGGAAATTCAAATCCAAAACCTCTCGAACCTTTCTAGGATACTCAACCAGAGAGCTTATAGGGTATACAATCACGACACTCTTAGAGTCGAAGAAACCATTAATATAGTTTATAGTTTTTAAGGACATGAACCCGTTCAATCCTTAACAAAACCAACTAGCAAATCAACTTATAGCAAACCCGACTCTGATCTTGAACTTGAATCTCGTCCTAACCCAAGTCATCCTATCAATCAAGTTATAGGTGATCCAAATTTAGGGGTTCGAACTAGAGCTTCATACCGAAACATTAGTCAAATCTCGTTAATTTCCAAAATCGAACCCAAAACTATTGAACAAGCACTTCTTGATCCCGACTGGATTATTGCTATGCAAGAAGAGCTAGCTCAATTCACTAGAAATGAAGTCTGGGAATTAGTACCACCACCTAAAGAAAAATCAATTATTGGAACAAGGTGGGTATTTCGAAATAAACTTGATGATAAAGGTGAAGAAGTTAGAAATAAAGCTAGGTTAGTCGCAAAAGGGTTTAGTCAAGTCGAAGGTTTAGATTACGATGAGACCTACGCCCCCGTAGCCAGACTAGAGTCCATCCGAATGTTGTTAGCATATGCTGCACATCGAGGTTTTAAATTGTTTCAAATGGATGTCAAGTCAGCATTTTTGAATGGATACATTAAGGAAGAAGTTTACGCTACCAACCTCCCGGATTCGAAAATCTAGATAAACCTGACCATGTCCTTAGACTTAAGAAAGCCCTATATGGACTCAAACAAGCCCCAAGAGCTTGGTACGAAAGGCTTTCGATCTATCTTAAGTCCAAAGGATTCAACCAAGGTTTAGTCGACCCAACCTTATTCGTAAAAACCGTAGGAAAAGAAATCTTTATAGCCCAAATCTATGTAGATGATATAATTTTTGGAACTACCAACTCGATCCTGCTAAACTAATTCATCTCACTTATGGAAAGTGAATTTGAAATGAATTTAGTAGGAGAGTTAAGTTTCTTCTTAGGTTTACAAATTAAACAAACTAAAGATGGAATATATTTACATCAACAAAAATATACTAAGGACTTAATAAATCGATTTGGAATGCAAGATGCTAAAATAATTAATACACCTATAGCAACTAATGTTAATATAAACGAAGATGTAGAAGGAAAACCCGTTGACCTAAAATACTATAGGAGCGCAATAGGAAGTCTCCTATACTTAACCGCGAGCCGACCCGACATTTTATTCGCGGTAAGTATGTGCGCAAGGTTACAAACCTGTGTCAAGGAGTCTCACCTAACCCTAGTCAAGCGTATCCTTAGATATCTAAAGGGCACGCTAAACGTAGGTATTTGGTACCCTAGATCTACCGAGTTTAATCTAATCGGCTACTCCGACTTCGACTATGCCGGTAGTAAACTCGATAGAAAGAGCACGAGTGGTTGTTGTCAAATCCTCGGCTCGAGTCTAGTGAGTTGGTGCGAGGGAAGCGATTGCGTTGCCTTATCTACCACCGAATACGTATGCGATGGGTGAGTGTGTCTCTCACTCCCGTGGATGAAGCACACTCTCCAAGACTTTAGCTTAATCTTTAACAACATTAAAACCTACATAGATAACATCAGTTCAATTAACTTAACTAAAAATCCAATATGTCATTCTAGGACAAAACATATAGAAGTTAAACACCACTTCATTAGGGAACATGTAACTAATGGAACTATACAACTAGAGTATGTTGAGTCCAAATCAAACCTAGCGGACATCTTCACCAAACCACTACCCGAAGCCGAATTTAGTTTATTAAGACGAAAGTTAGGTATGTGCGTAATAGAGTAGGATTTAAATTTCTCTATATATGTACTCTATTTTTGCTTCTTTTATGAAATTAGCCTAAGTCTTACCTTAGAAATCATATACCTATAGATTTAAGGAGCCAACATCTCACAACACATAGGACTAATGTGTTTGTGTACTTAGCCAATGACGGGCGTGAGATGTTAGGACCTTACTCCCGGTTCCGATGTAGATTCAGTGCATCGATATGAACCATGGAGTATAATTATTTAAAATTAATCAACTCCTTCAAGACTTATTGATCATTCTATATCAATCAAGTCCAACCGGAGTTGTACATTTTAGATGAACATATTTTCAAGCTTATTATTTTTTTTTAAAAAAAAAAAATATATATATATATATATATATATATATATTGGGAACTTGATTGGACTTACAAACCCTAAAATATATTTACAAACTTTTTGAGTTAAGGCAAAAGGGGGAGAAAGTCACAAAAGTAACCAAAATTAACCAAAATTCAAGGGGAAGAAAGTAAACAAAATTATTACCTTTTATATTAAGTAATTCCGATTACTTAAGCAACTATTAAGGGGGAGTAAAAATTATTTTTCAAGAACTCACCTTCGGTCAAGGGGGAGGTTACCTCAAAGGGGAGAACTTGAAACAATAATATTTCTCATTCATATTTAATCATTATGCTAGCTCATTCATATTTAATCATTATGCTAGCTCATTCATATTTAATCTTTATGCTAGCTCATTCATGCTTAATCATTATGCTAGCTTAATTTTTCCTTAACTTTTGTGTCGGTTTGCCATGAATCAAAAAGGGGGAGATTGTTGGTGCAGTGGGCACCAAAGTCGAACCGATATTTTGATTATGGCAAAAGGCTCAATAGTTAAGAGTATATTTGTTATCTTACGAGCTCAATTAAGTGTGCAGAAATGCTAAAGTTGAGCGGAAGGTCTGCGACACCCGGTGGGAACCGAGGTGGTGGGCAACGCCGAGGGATTTCGGAGGAAGCCGAGGTACTCGGGTGAAGACCGGAAGCGAGGCTACAAGGTAAGCTCGTGTGAAAGCGAAGCAAGGACGTTAAGCGTAGATCCGACCCAATACCTCCAATGGAAGGTCTAGGTCGAGATCAGTTGGTTAGAACCATCGTACTTTATATTTTAAGCTAACTTGTACTGCAGTCCAAAACCCTTTGACCAGTCGTCTACTACAGTCAACTGCTGGTCTAGTTCCAGCCTCGAGAAGAGCTCGAATTTCAAGGGGGTGAATTTGGACTTGACTCGTGTTTTGGTACAAAGGGTGATGTGGCATCAAGGTGGACATCCAAACCATCACCAAGGGTGATGTGGCATCAAGGTGGACATCCAAACCACCATCAAGCTTGGACGCCCAAAATGAGGAGAGTTGGCACAAGATGGTTGGCTCCCATGATGTGGCACAAGTTGGATGGCTCCAACAAGTTGGCGTGAAGGCCTCCTTGAGGTGGCACAAGGTGGTTGGATGAGCACCTCATCCTTGAGTTGTGGCACAAGGTGGTTGGATGAAGCACCTCATCCTTGAGTTGGCGCAAAGGATGTGGATGAGCAAGACTTGGGGGATAAGAACCTCACCTTGGACACTACCTATGTCTAAATTCATAGATCAATATCCATAAATAGACATGTTCACGCCAAGCAAAAAGATAAGAAATCAAGAGCTCTCAACACGCCGTCGTAACGCCGCTACTACTACTCACATTTGCTACGACGAAGTGCCGCCGACAACGAAAGCTACATCTTCTACTTATAAGAGTTGTCGGTATATTTATTTAAGTTCTACTTCTTTAAATTGTCTTTGTGCTTTAATCGTAACAAGGAAAGGGGGAGTGTCCCTTTGCCTTGATTTCTTTTTGTGATCGTTGCTCCTACTTCCAACGAGGAGGAGTGGTTTTAGTGAATTGCCCTCCGTACGTGATCAAGGATCACTAGGGCCGTGGATTAGCAATCGAAAGATTGTGAACCACGTAAAAATATCTTGTCTACTTTATATTTCCGCTGTGCACTCTCTACTTGCTTTTTACTTATTGCAAAAGTTTTTTTTAACGACACCGTATCGCTATTCACCCCCCCCCTCTAGCGACACTTTCGATCCAACACACAGATGTCACTAAGTATCGT
Source organism: Wurfbainia villosa (assembly GCA_025175895.1). Lineage (NCBI taxonomy): Eukaryota > Viridiplantae > Streptophyta > Magnoliopsida > Zingiberales > Zingiberaceae > Wurfbainia > Wurfbainia villosa. The sequence goes on from CM045997.1 coordinate 63,142,167, forward strand.
AACTTCTTTCTCTAGCAATTCTTGCCAGACTATGGAGTAGTGTCCTGTAATCTTAGGATAAGGGAGTAGCCCTTTGACGATTTATGATGGATGATATAACTACTTGAATTATTGTTTGTTTTGATCTGGTTTTTGAATTCTTATTGATAAACCTAAGGAGCTAAGGGGAAGTACCTAACAGTGAACCCAAGTTCCCGAAACCCAGAACCAACTAGGGATAAACTCCTGTCAAGTAGCGGTAGTGTATCTATGAGGGCTTGCGGGGGTCTCGTGACAGGTCCCCTTAGCTGATTATGGTCCCGTGTGCAAACCTACCGTGAAAAGAAAATTAGACTCTAGAGGAACTCTTATGGACTTAATGGATCTATCAAATCCAGTTTTTACCAAGTAACGGAGGTAAGACTTGGGAGGTTTGCGGGGGTCTCGTGACAGGTCCCCTTAGCTGATTATGATCCCCTATGCTCGAACACCGTGACAGGTAAATTGAGTTTGATAGGTACAGTTAGCGTAGACCTCGAAAGGGGCCGTTGATTTACCTTAGGATAGGTTCCATCAAAACAACTCTAATAGGGGTAGGAAAGAATTAAATCACCTTATAAATCGTCGATGTGGTGAAACCCATATCCTGAGATTCTCCTCAACTCTTGACTTTTAGCTCGTTCTTCTCTTTCGTTGTTCTTGACTGCTCAGTTTCTTTTCTTAAACCATAAATTGATTTACTAGATAACTTGGTATCCCGATCATTCGGTAATTGTCCCAATCCCTGTGGGATCGATATTTTTATTACTTGACGACAACCGTGCACTTGCAGAAAATAAGACATCAAGTTTTTGGCGCCGTTGCATAAATACATGCCTAGGACATGAAATGAGATAAAATGCATGTATATGGAGTAATGAAAACATAACATGATTTATACACATCAAAATCCCCAAGTCCTAAACTTTTGCTTGTCCTCAAGCAAAGAAAACTCAAAAGACAACTTATTTATGGGAATGCTAGACACCATCCAGAGGTATACAATCTGATCTTAATCTTTTCAAGTCATTCCTAGTTGCCAAGTTTGAAAGATCCCTATATAGTGCACGTGAAAGGTTGGACTAAAGTCATTGGACACCAATCCGGATTTGACATCCCTTCTATCGTAGAGCAATCTTATTTCTGGCATAGAGGCACTTACCTACCTTAATGCATGGATCATCCTTACCTATCATCAAAAGGTCTCAAAGGAGCACTTTCTAAGAGAGAAGGAAAGGAATTTATAGAGAGCATTTCCCCAGTAACTAGTTAGTCTCAAAGGGGCACCTTTTAGGTGTTTCCCCAGTAACTACTTGGTCTCAAAGGGGTGCTTGAAAACAATTCCAATTTTCAGTTTTTTTTTCGATCATACTTCTAGTGAAAGTGTTTCTCCAATAACCAAGTTGCGCAGGCAAGTCTCCAATGGAAAATCGAGTTCTCGTCCGATATGGGGGATTTAAATCCTTTTTTGGATACCTCAGACCTATAGACCATGTTAGAAGTGAAATAGGGCTCTTATCAAATAGGAAAAAAGGAATATCATGATCCGACCAATATTCAGTTGTATTATGCTAGATGATATAAAAATGCAATGTTATGATATATGAAAAGATGCAAACAAAATAGCACTAACCAAACTAAAAATCTAAGTAGAGACAGCATAAGCAGTAAAAGATGTGCATCGAAACTCACAAAATAGTTCAAGGTGGTCAATGGTCATCGTCTTCGCTACTAGCATCCTCCTTTGCCCACCTACGTTGCTGCTCCTGGTAAAATTCTCGGGACTCCTGTAGAAATCTATCATCATCTTCCCTCCGGGCGGACTCAGCAGTGAAAAACTCATCAGCTCTCCTGTAAAAATCAGCTGCCCTATCCAAATGCTATGTCACCATACGATAGTGCTCCTCTGTAGCTTGGGCATACCGATCCCACACACCTATGTGCGAGGTATGCTCGACCTTGAAAGCTTCGAATGATGATCGGAATCCTGAAAAATCAAAAGAAGAGTACCCTGCAGAAACATTGTCAGTAGGAAACCGCGGGGGTTCAGGAGTCGAATGTGATGGCTCAGGGGCTATGTGAGATGGCTCCTTAGGAGAGGGTGATGGAGCATGGGCAGTGGGGATAGGAAAGGGCCCCTAACCATCTCTAAAAATCCAATTGGATGAATTACGTACAGTCATCCACTCAGGGTTTGGAAGAGGGATTTTAATTCCATTTCTTAACACCAAACGATACCCCTCGTCGAATGCCTCAATCATCTTCATATTTATACAAGCATCCAAATCCAATCTAGGGCTAGCAGGACAATATTCAAGGTCATCCAATTCACATCCTAAGGCTACAACAATCCTAGTGATAATACCACCTATGACTATGACTCCGGATGGGCTATTACTAACCTTAACTAAATGTCTAACCATATGGGCTCCAGAATCAATATTAACTTCATTTAGCATGGCCCATAAAAATTGTAACTCACTCTGCCTAGCCACCCCTGCACTATCATATCTTCCAGAGATTGTATTAGCCATAAACCTAAGGAGATAACGAAAAGTAGGATTAGGGATGTTAAATGATTTAGACCTAGATGCATCATAAGGGCGAGGGTCATCAGAAATTAATCTCCAAAATTGATGATCAATAAAATGTCTATGAATTTGCCTCTCCCCTCCGCTAGGAAAATCAAATATCGTATTAAAATCACTTAAAGAAAGGGTAAACTCATGGTTCATTAATCTAAATTTTATTTTTCCTTCCTCACAATCCTTTCCTTGCAGTATTTCAGCAGACAGGGAGCTAAGGAATTCAAGAGTGATGCTAGGGTAAGTAAGATGATGGTGAGTGATAAACTCGGTCCAGCCTATCCAATTGGTCAACAAAGTTATGTCATCTCTTAACCCTAGGGTGGTCAACGTGTAGAAGTCTATAGTTCTTGTAGATACTAACTTCCTTTTTTCAAGCTTACTGAATTTAGACTTCATAACCTCATCTCTAAAAACAATTCCATATGGATGGCAAGAGGTCGGAGGAGGATCGTTACCCAAATCCTGATCTTTTATTTTTCCCTTGTCCCTTGCCGAAGAGGAAGAAGCTCCTCCTCTAGTCTTCACTCGCTTACTCATGGCGTTGGGGAGGGAGAGACAGCAGGTTAGCTCCTCGGCTGCATGAGAGAGACCGGCGGTGGCTGCTTCAACCTTGTAACGAGAGTGGAAAATTAGGGCGTACTCAGGCCGGCATTAGAGGGCTATCCGCAGCATAGGCGTGTCGGGCATCCTCTTCTTCAAATACCCGACCCATTTAAGCGCGACATAGGCGTGCTCCGTCCTCCCCAGGCGTGCCGCAGTCCAGCCCAGGCATGCCGTAGTCCAGCCCAGGCGTGTCGCATTTGAGAAGTGTGCGACACGGGCGTGCTCATCAGTACGCTCGACTTGTGTTGTCTTCGGATAACCTCAACACGCCTGTGTCGTTCTGCATAGGCAGGTCGTGTCAATTTGGCATGCAGTGGCACGTTTAACATGTTGTGTCCTGTAAACCTAAAAAAATAAAAATAGAATAAAGAATAAAATAAAATGACTAAAAGAAATGAAAATAGCTTGGGTTGCCTCCCAAGAAGCGCTTGTTTAAGGTCGTTAGCTTGACCCCTCAGTTACTCCCTAGTTTTTGGGATGTGGCTCGAGGAGTGTGCTCTGCCCCTCTTCCTCCTCAACCAGCTCTGTGGTGTTAGGTTGGGGTCGGAAATCTCCAACTCTTTATCCTCAAAATCCCCTTCGAGCTTATTAAGATAAGTTTGTTTTGGTGCTCCTTCTAGTGCTATTGACTGGAAACTGTCAATCCTACAACAAACATCAAAAACAGAAGGTTGTTTAACAACTTTTGAAAGGTCGAATTCAATTTTGTCATTTCCAAATGCAAGTGAGAGTTTGTGGTTCTTGACATCAATCATTGCCCCTGCAGTAGCCAAGAAAGGTCTCCCCTAAATGAGTGGAATGCATGGGTCTTCATCCATGTCAAGCACTACAAAATCGGCAGGAATAATAAAATTTCCCACCTGCACTGGTACATCTTCTAAGATTCCCAAAGGATATCTAATGGAGCAATCGGCTAACTGTAAGGCCATAGTAGTTAGTTTCATTTCTCCCAAATCCAATTTCTTGCATATGGAAAGAGGTATCAGATTGACACTGGCGCCCAAATCGCAAAAAGCCTTATCAAAATTTGAGTCATTAATTATGCAAGGGATAGAAAAGCTACCCGGATCATTTAGTTTGGGAGGTGCCATGTTCTTAATTAAAGCACTGCACTCCTCAGTAAGAGCCACTGTTACATGCTCCTTGACTTTTCTTTTATTGGTTAAGATATCCTTCAAGAACTTGGAGTAGGTAGGCATTTGTTGAAGAGCTTCTATAAAAGGTATGTTGATATATAGCTTCCTAATTACCTCAAGGAACTTACCAAATTGTTCATCCAATTTTTCCTTAATCGACCTCACGAGAGCGGGATAGGGGCTTATATGTTCGTTGGCCGGCTTTGACCTGACACGGGTGTGTCGGCTGACACGCGCTCATGGGCATTCTCTCCCTTAGGCGTGTTGAACAACACGCCCTGGGTCAGGGTGTGTCGGCTTCCTTTTCTATTCAACCCAGGCATGCTGCTGTCTTCTTCCAACTCTGACACGCTCGTGTCCTTTAGCACAGAGGCCTCTTGTTGAGTTCTGTCTCCTTGTAAAATCCTTCCACTTCTCAAACTTATGGAATTACAATGCTCAGCTAGGTTTACTTCTGAATTTCCAGTAAATCTGCTCGGCGTCCTTGATGCTGAGCTGGCAATTTGGGAAATTTGATTTTCCAGCATTCTTGTGTGATTAGTCAAATTATCAACCTTACCTCCCAATTGCTTGATTGCCTCGGTATTATTTTGATGTTGCCGATTTGATTCTACAATATGCTGTAGAAATTCATCATTTATCTTCGCCTGACACGTAATAAAATTCTCCATCATCTTTTCTAAGCTCGACTTGGGTCCTGGCTGAAATTCCGAAGGTGCTCCAAAACTGTTCTGTCCAGAAGAATTTTTGTTGGCCCTATACGAAAAGTTGGGATGATTCCTCCAACCGGGATTGTACGTGTTCGAGTAAGGATTGCCACCATTAGGCTTCTGATTAAAATTATTTAGCGCATCTACTTGCTCAATCCCAGCTTCCGATGATGGTGCATGTAGGATTTGACAGTTCATCGCTACATGTCCTGTTACACCACAGATCTCGCATGTGACATTAGATGAGTTTACAGCTGATACATTAAAATGTTCGAGCTTTTGAGTTAACACATCGACTTTTGCACTGAGTAGATCAAGGGTACTTACCTCAAACTTACCTGGCATCTTAGTTTGATATCCTCGTTCTGTAGCCCATTGGAGAGAATTCATTGCCACATTCTCGATGATCTCAAATGCTTCATCCAATGTTTTGTTCATAAGAGCTCCTCCTGCAGCAGAATCAAGAGAAACTTTAGTAGCATACGAGATTCCATTGTAGAAAGTATGAACAATGAGCCACTTCTCTAGCCCATGATGAGGGCATTGCTGTAGTAATCCCTTAAATCTATCCCATGCTTCAAATAGTGTTTCTCCATCCTTTTGCGCAAAATTAGTGATTTGATGACGAAGACTTGCAGTTTTGCTGGGTGGAAAATACTTGTCTAAAAATCTTTGCTCAGGATCCCCAGTAAGTTATGCACTCTGAAGAGAGTGTAGCTGTAGCTCAGCTTCATGTCCCAAGAATGAGAAAGGAAACAAGTGCAATCTAATAGCATCAGCTGAGGCTCCATTCAGTTTTAAAGTTTCGCAAAATTCCAAAAATACTTCCAAGTGCAGATTTGGATCTTCAGTGGGTGCTCCTCCGAATTGATGTTGTTGGACCATGGATAGTAGAGCCGGTTTTAATTCAAAATTGTTCGCTTCAATATGGGGTCTTCTAATACTCGATCTCAATCCCCTTGTACTAGGTGCTGCATAATCCCTTAAAGGTTTATTCTCGTTCTGATCAGCCATGTTGGAAGCAGATTGTCTTCCTGACGTTGCTGGAATCGTCTTCTAGCGAGGAACGTTCTCTCTACCTCAAGATCAATATCGAGATTTTCTCTATTAAGTCTGTGCATGCAACAACAAGAGAGGCTCCCAAAACAAGAATTCAGAATAGACACAAAGAATAGGAACAAAAACAGAAATTTAGATTAACTAAATCACGCTCAATTCAATATTGAGTGCCAATCCCCGGCAACGGCGCCAAAAACTTGATGTCTTATTTTCCGCAAGTGCACGGTTGTAGTCAAGTAATAAAAATATCGATCCCACAGGGATTGGGACAATTACCGAATGATCATGATACCAAGTTACCTAGTAAATCAATTTATGGTTTAAGCAAAGAAACTGAGCAGTAAAGAACAACGAAAGAGAAGAACGAGCTAAAAGTCAAGAGTTGAGGAGAATCACAGGATATGGGTTTCACCACATCGACGATTTATAAGGTGATTTAATTCTTTCCTACCCCTATTAGAGTTGTTTTGATGGAACCTATCCTAAGGTAAATCAACGGCCCCTTTCGAGGTCTACTCTAACTGTACCTATCAACCTATCAAACCCAATTTACCTGTCACGGTGTTCGAGCATAGGGGATCATAATCAGCTAAGGGGACCTGTCACGAGACCCCCACAAACCTCCCTAGTCTTACCTCCGTTACTTGGTAAAAACTGGATTTGATAGATCCATTAAGTCCATAAGAGTTCCTCTAGAGTCTAATTTCCTTTTCACTGTAGGTTTGCACACGGGACCATAATCAGCTAAGGGGACCTGTCACGAGACCCCCTCAAGCCCTCATAGATACACTACCGCTACTTGACAGGAGTTTATCCCTAGTTGGTTCTGGGTTTCGGGAACTTGGGTTCACTGTTAGGTACTTCCCCTTAGCTCCTTAGGTTTATCAATAAGAATTCAAAAACCAGATCAAAACAAACAATAATTCAAGTAGTTATATCATCCATCATAAATCGTCAAAGGGCTACTCCCCCATCCTAAGATTACAGGACACTACTCCATAGTATGACAAGAATTGCTAGAGAAAGAAGTTACGATACTTAGTGCCATCTGTGTTCCTCTGTCGTCGACTCCTTCCTTATCCTCCTTCTTCTGTCGTCATTTTCACCACCCGCCATCTTCCTCTAGGGTTAGAATATCTCCTCTTTTATAGCCTTGGCCTCCTCTTTAATTAAGGCAAAAGAGTTTCCTTTAATTGAGACGAAGATCGCGGCTCGCACAGAAAAGGAAATCTGGAGTTAGGACAACACGCCCGTGCCAAATGAGGGCACAGGCGTGTCGCGGGCTTCCCACAGGGCGTGTTGCGCTTGAATTGGGGCGTGTCGAAGGCTGAACTGGGGCGTGTTGAGCGCTGAAACTCCTGACACGGACATGTCACTGATAACACGCCTGTGTTGTTTTGATACGCCGGCCGTGTCAACACTTTGACTGGGGCATGTCCGCTGCCGAACCAGGGCGTGTTGAAGGCTGGAACTCCTGACACGGATGTGTCACTCATGACACGCTTGTGTTGTTTTGATACGCCTGCTTCTTTGCCCTGTTAACACAGAAAACATCCAAAAGCAGTCTCTTTGTCCAAAATATGCTAAACTTAACTAAATCATGATAAAATACATGCCTAGGACATGAAATGAGATAAAATGCATGTATATGGAGTAGTGAAAACATAGCATGATTTATACACATCACTCTCCACGACAATCGACTACCCAAGGCTGGCAGTCGACTGCCAAGCATCGCGACGCAGTCGAACGCCAGTCAACTACCACCAGTCGACTGGTACATCATTCCAGTCGATTGGTAATCCTCAAACATGAGGTTTAGCCCAAGTATGATGCCCTCATACTTGCTAGACACGCTTAGCCTAGACCTAAGCCTTCTTGCCACCTCTACTACCCTCGCGCCTATCGGATCCCTCCAAGTCATCCATGACTTGTTCATCCATGCGTGGATCCCTCTAAGTCATTCATGACTTGTTCATCCATACGCTAGCCTTCAGGTGCTTCGTTCGGCTATTGTCATGCTCTTGGTGTCTACTTTGCTAAGGTACATATGGACTTATGCTCCCAAGACTACCGCTTGGCCTTACGCCGCCAAACCACCCCTTGGACTTTCCAAATGCCAAGTACCCATAACTGGACTATCACCGCCAAGGCTACACACTTGGTCTTCCCTTGATAACTCCATGTTAGACTTCCAATGCCAAGCCCTATACTTGGACTTTCACTACCAAAGCTACACACTTGGACATACATGGCCAAGGCTATACACTTGGTCTTCCCATTGCCAATTCCAACCCATGTGGACTTTCACCGCCAAGGCTACACACTTGGTCTTCCCATGACAATCACATGTCATATGTTTTGTCTAACATCAAAATATTGCTCGAGTCAAACTCGAGTCTGATCAATTGTGACCTGGGCCGATTGCACCAACATTGTTCATCCATATGCTAGTCTGCAGGTGCTTCCATCGACTATTGTCATACTAATTGGGTCTACACTGCCAAGGTACATTTGGGCTTACACTGCCAAGATACACGCCTGTACTTTACGCTGCCAAACATTGGACTTATGCTGCCAAGACTACAACTTGGACTTTACGCCGCCAATATCACACCCTTGGACTTCTCAAATGCCAAGATCCATTTGGACTTACTCTTTGAAGACCCACGATTAGACTTATATTGCCAAGACCCATGCTTGGACTTTCCTTGCTAAATCCATGTTGGACTTTCCATTTGCCAAGACCCATGCTTGGACTTTCCATACCAATTACCCATGACTTGGACTTTCCATGCCAAGAACCCATGACTTAGACTTTCCAATGCTAAGTGTCCCACTTGGACTTCTCCATCATATGGTCAACCTCATGTCAACCATACAATCAACCCATTGTCAAATATCAAAATACTACTCGAGTCAAACTCAAGTCTGGTCAATCGTGACCTGGGCTGATTGCACCAACAATCTCCCCCTTTTTGATGTTTGACAATACCTTTAAGTTAGGTTAACAATAATCTAAACTTAAACACTTCCAATACCAAAGCATAGTGAAGGTTTACTTAACTTAAACCTCACTTCTCCCCCTTTAACATGCAACAAAAAGACTCCCCAAGGGTATCAATGTCTCATATAACAATGAGTACAATCTCTTTCTTGGTTCGAAAACATCTAGGATGCCTTCACTCTTCCTGGTGATAAGTCCCATATCACTAAATGAGAGGAAATCCTCATCCTCCAATTCTCCTCTTATGAGGAAGAATACATCCATCATCCCATGATGGATAACCTCCCCCCTAAAGGCTTTCTCCCCCTTGACCATTGCACCAATAATGTCCTTGGAGAGTCCCTAAGCCTATAGAAACACTAAACCATCAAAATTAAGGAAAAAAGTTCAAACTTGAACTTTCACACACACCTTAAAATTTGATTCTCACCCTAAAAAACTCTCCAAATCCATATCCAATTTTCACCCTTCCAATGCTTTCCAAAGCATATCCTAGGGTTAGGAGCAGTTAGGGTAGCCTAAAATAGCTAAAACATGGGCTAAATAACCTTTTTAACCCAAAATCAAGCTTGGCAGTCGACTTGGTAAGCAACCAATGACTACTCTTAACGCCAGTCGACTGCCCTAGGAGGCAGTCGATTGGTTTCTAGAAATGTAGAATCCAAAAATCATAAAATGAATTTGTGAAAATCATAAGTAATTATACATAATTCGAAAAATCATGAAAATTTATATATATAATACTTATGTCAGATACAATGAGTGAAAACTATTTGAAAAATAAAATACCTATTAAATAGTGAGATTGATACAAAATTCAAAACCATTGATAACTTTAATGTTTTTTACCTATTTTGTATCAACTTCGTCAATGGTGACTTCTATCAAAAGATAGACTATACTAAGTTTTTTCAAAATGATTTTGAAATGATTTTAAAACCTTATATTGGACCATGATTTATGGGCTCAATGCACATGACTTGTGTTAGTGAAAGTCCTATAGCCTATCATGTGATGATTGTTGTATGGACTGTTGGGAGATCGATTGGCCGGCTAGAGGGGGGTGAATAGCCCTCTTACGATGGATATCGTATTTTGCTCGTCTACAAAAGATTAGCGCAAGCGGAATATGCAAATAAAGACAAGCAAATAGAAATTACAAGAAAGCAAACGCTAACAAGAAGATGTAACATGGTTCACGGCTACGCCGCTAATCCACGGTTCGATTCGTCCACGGTGAATCACTCCGCAATCTATCCACTAGATCTCTCCTTTGCACAAAGCTAGGTGGAGGTAACCTCTTTACACAAAAACACTCTTCTTACAAATATAATGGAAATAAGCTTGAGTAAGAGGATGGAAAGCTTTAGGGAACTTTGGGAGAGTATTAGAGCATGAGCATTCGCCTCCCAAAGCCCCACCCCCTTCCTTTTTATAGAGGAAGAGGGTTTCTTCCCGTTGACACAGGATCAGTCGACTGATGCCCTTGATCAGTCGACTGATCCCGTAGCCGTTGCCCAATAACGGCCGCTTTCCACGTTGGATTCCATCCAACGGTATTGGCATCAGTCGACTGATGGCACCCATCAGTCGACTGATGTCAATCAGTTGAGTGCTCTGCGAGATCGACTCCATTCTGTGCCCGTGCACAGTGTCATTAGTCAACTGTCGTCCCTTGGTAGTCGACTGATCAAGACATCAGTCGACTTCCCATGCCGGCAGTCGATTGATAAACTTAATTCAACTGACTTAAACCAGTCGATCGAACTATCGACTTAGAGCAGTCGACTGCCATGACATGGCAGTCGACTGGTGTCGGGAAATCCCATCCGACACTTAGCCAAATGGCCAAGTTTCACCTAAGAGCTACCCCTTCCCGGGTTACATTCGCTCACTCTCATCTCTCGGAGTCCTTCGCCTTCGAAGTTCTCTTCGTTCACGGCCACGTCCCTCGGCAGCATCAGGCACACGGCTCTGCAATGCTCCTTCACATCTCTTGACTTGAAGTCTACTTCCTCCGGCTTCACTCCAAAGTTCTCGTCCGGCGGTCCCTCGGATGCTCCAAGCGCACGGCTTCCGCAAAGCAATCCTTCACCGACTCAAGGACCGAGTCATGAGATGTGAAACTCACCACGACTCCATGTGCGAATTACTAAGTCCTGCACGACTTCAACGCACATATCAAATCAACATAACAAACTAACTTAAACCCTTTGCCACACACATCAAAACTTAATCATGGCAAGAGATTGCCCTAACAATCTCCCCCTTTTTGATGTGTGGCAATCCATTTAAGTTAGGTAAAAACATTTGATAAAAATTTCTAAGGTAAGAAAGCATGTAAACATAAACATGATATAGCAACATGCAACTCCCCCTTAATCCATGAAATTCTCTCTACAAATTCTCCCCCTATCATAATTAACTTAAACATAATATTTTCTCCCCCTTTGACACCATCAAAAAGATTAACACTAAGTTATAAACTCATGGCATCAAGTCTATGAAGGTTTTGCCCGGAAGCTCTGATACCAATTGAAGGGATTTCCCTTGTCGAGTCCGTAAGAGAAAACTTCGCTTCCCCTTCACCTCGGTTGCTTAACCATGGTGATCCCTTCGATGTCCCCGGATTAAAAATGTAATCCTAGACAAAAGGGATTCCCAAGACAACCAAGTCATCGTCGTGCTATTCGTTTAGAGAGGTCACTTGAACAAACTAGTTGTTCAAGCGACCATCCTCTATTCTACGAGTAGCCGCGGAATAGACGATGTCCGGATCGCCGGTTTTTATGTTTATACTCGGGATCCCAGTATTATTTAGCCTATTTACAGAAATATAACATGCTTATATTTTGAAAAACAAACACAAGCAATGAATAAAAGAGATAGAAGAATAGTTATACCTCTTGGTCTTCTAATGTATGACCCTCCTCCTTTTGGACGTCGTGTGGGCGATGATCCACCAAAAGTCAAAGCTCCTAGATCGCAAAACTTCCTTCCTTGCTTTTCCCAAGAAAGAGGAAGAAGAGAAACAATGTTTTTCTCCTTCAAAAACTCAACCAACAAAGAACTATAGAAGTTCTTGCCGCCGGCCAACTAGAAGGAGAAGAAGATGATGGAAAACTACCAAGACACCAAGGGAAACCCTATATCTTGTTTCCACCACCTAAGGAGAAGAGAGGGGAGTGTTTTGGGTGCCGACCAAGGGCTGGGAAGGGCTGGAATAGCTGCTGGACGTTGGCCACAAGGCAAGGAAGAAGAAGGAAAACTTGCCTTATTTTGTGCCACCCTTGCTTCCAAACCCTAACCCTAATTCCAATCCTATCTCAACTAGGATTGCCCTATTCTTGCCACCCAAGCCTTGCTCCCTCTCTATCATGTCATCCACGACCACTCCCCATGCCCTCCTTTTATAGAGTTAGGGATAAGTCATGAATTAATCTCCTCCATTGGTTCTAGAGATTTAATCTCAACCGTCGGATCTAGAGATTTAATCTCAACCGTCGGATCTAGAGATTTAATCTCAACCGTCGGATCTTAGAGATTTGATCTCTACCAATGGATCTTAGAGTTTTGTTTCTATCCATTGGATCTAAACTTTATGAGGTGTTAATAGGCTACATTAGGGACCATGAGGAGGAGTTGGGTCTTGGCCACCCATGGATCAAGCCCACATAAAGTCCGATCCACTAATGATGATCCAATCCACTAAAGGTTCATCATTGATCTACCTCACCAACCCCCATATGACAATATGGGCTCCATATATTATTTGTACATTTTCTCCCCGTGTTTAAGATCTCGAATGTCCGTCGATTAATTAATTTACTAACCATTAATTAATCAACATCTTACTCCTTGAGTAGTACCACTCAACCTTTTCATCATGCCGGACCAAGTCCACCTGCAGGGTTTATATGATGAACCTTATGAGCTCCTCAAGGGGACATCATCATCCTAATATATAGGACACGGTTTCCTCCTATAATCAACGACACACTATATAAATAATATCATCTCCCAACTTACCAAGTCTATCGATTTAATCTATAAATCTCGCCCATTGGTAAATCAAAGAGATGAGTACTAAGTATATGTGCCCGTTATTATATCGGGATTAAGAGCATATACTAAATAATATCTGAGGTCCGATTCGATTATGTAGTCAGCAATAAATCGAATCACCTCTGTGTCGGTCCTGCTCAATACACACAAAGTGCACTAGTGTGATTCTATGGTCAAGACAAACCAATACCAAATCACACTACAACCATTCCGATGGTTTGTCCAAAGTCATCTCAGTTGTGAGCCGTTACTTATACTTTACAAGGAGCTGATAACAAGATCTCCTGTGTGACACTACACACCATGTTATCTACAAGGTAACGTATTAGACAATATTGCATAACCATAAAAATATGCAAACAATGATCATGTGATTCTTATTTCAAAATAAAGATGTTCATAAAAAAGATAGACTTTTCAGTATACATCCCTACAATCTCCCACTTATACTAAAAGACTATCATCCTTATCTTGCCATACATCCGATTCCCCTTCCTTCCACATGCCTATCAAAGCTCTCGCTAGAAGGGCCTTAGTGAAAGGGTCTACCAGGTCATCCTCTGATGCAATCTAGGCGACAACTTCTACCTCCTTTACGATTTCTCGTATCAGGTGGTACTTGCGCTCTATGTGTTTACTAGCCTTATGGGCTCGTGGTTCCTTCGAGTTTGCAACTGCACCACTATTATCACAATAAATTGTGATAGTTACGGGGCAAACCAGAATCACATCCAAGTCCATCGAAGTTCTGAGCCATCAGCCTTCTTCTTTGCCTCGAGGTGCCACATACTCAGCTTCCATGGTGGAGTCCGCCACGCACTTTTGCTTGACACTCCTCCATACAATGGCTCCACCTCAGAAAGTAAACACAAAACCTGAGGTAGACTTACTGTTATCCCTATCAGATTGGAAGTCAGAATCCGTATAACCCACAGGGAGTAATTGGCCTGCTCGGTAAACCAGCATATAATCCCTAGGCCTTCTCGGTGCCAATATATGCTTTCAGATCCAATGTCACTCTCTGGATTACTCGATGTCTGGCGACCATGCGGCAGCAGATATCTGGTCTCGTACAGAGCATCGCATACATGAGGCTTCCTATTGCCGAAGCATAAGGAACCGCCTTCATCTCCTCTATCTCCTCATATGATCTAGGACACATCTCCTTAGATAAAGGAACTCTATGCCTGAAAGGTAGAAAACCCTTCTTGGAGTTCTGCATGCTAAAACGCTCCATAATCGTGTCTATGTATGAATCTTGGGATAAGCACAACATCCTTTTCCTGCGATCCCTTATAACCTTGATCCCAAGGATGTGTCCCACCTCTCCTAAGTCCTTCATATCAAACTGTTTGGACAACCATACCCTTACGTCCGATAACACCTTGATATTGTTGCCAATCAACAAAATGTCATCTACGTATAGTACAAGAAATACCACTACGTTTCCGTCACATCTCTTGTATACACAAGACTCATCCGGACTTTGAATAAATCCATAAGACTGGATCACTTCATCAAACTGGATGTTCCAAGATCTCGAAGCTTGCTTCAATCCATAAATGGACCGATTAAGCTTACATACAAGATGCTCTTTGCCCTTAGCAATGAATCCCTCTGGTTGCTTCATGTAGATGTTTTCCTCAAGACTTCCATTAAGGAAAGCTGTCTTGACATCCATCTGCCACACCTCATAATCCATATGAGCTGCTATGCATAAGAGAATCCGGATAGATTTAAGCATGGCTACCGGCGAAAAGGTCTCCTCATAATCGATACCCTCTTTCTGAGTATACCCCTTCGCAACAAGCCTCGCTTTGAAGGTCTCAACCTTCCCATCTATTCCTCTTTTTCTCTTGTAGATCCACTTGCATCCAATGGTTTTTACACCATCGGGTGGTTCTACTAGCTCCCAGACCTGATTTGAATCCATAGATTCAATCTCAGCATTCATTGCACTCTGCCAAGATACTGCATCTTTATCTTGGATTGCCTCATCATATGTCCAGGGATCGAGTTCATGTTGCGAGGACCAAATCAGAAGATTCTCCCAAGAACATGAATCTATCAGGCTGTCTCACAACCCTCCCACTACGACGAGGTATCACCTGTGTATCCTCTGTGACACGCGGTGCAGTGACATGTGGTATATCCTCTTGTATCGGTGGTACTAAAGAAGTGACTTCCCCTTTTAACTCCTCTAGAACAATTTTACTCTTGGGCTTGTGGCTCATCACATAGTCTTCCTCTAGAAATCTGGCGTTCGTGCTAACGATCACCCTCTGATCTCTAGGACTATAAAACAATCCACCCTTCGTTCCTCTGGGATAGCCAACAAACAATCGTATTTACATGCGAGGTTCCAACTTACGATCTACCTTGGCACATGTCTTTGGACTCCCCCATATCCGAATATGTCTTAGACTAGGCTTTCGCCCAGTCCACAACTCTGTGGGAGTAGAAGGCACTGATTTAGATGGAACCAAGTTCAGAATGTATACCGCCGTATCTAGAGCATATCCCTAGAACGAATCTGGTAAGTCAGAATAACTCATCATCGATCTAACCATCTCCATAAGAGTCCTATTCCTTCGCTCTGCTACACCGTTCTGCTGGGGAGTGCCAGGTGCAGTCAATTGGGATTGAATCCCAACCTCTGATAAGTAGTTCCTAAACTCTCCCAAGAGGTTGTCACCACCACGATCAGATCGTAGTGTCATCCACATCTTGAATAATCATCTACAAAAGAGAAGAAATATTCAAGATTACCTCTTGCCTAGATAGCCATAGGACCACACAAATCAGAATGAACCATTTCTAACACATCTTTGGCTCTATACCCCTTGGCCTTAAAAAGGCCTCTTGGTCATCTTACCCTTCAAGCAAGATTCGTAGGTTGGGAGATCCTCCACCACTAATGAACCCAAAGGTCCATCAGCTATCAACCTTTGAATTCTGCTTAGGTTAATGTGACCAAGCCTATGAAGCCAAAGATATGTTTGGTTCATCTTCGAAGGTTCTTTTCTCTTATTGGAATTAGAAGATGAGTTATTAACTTCAATTTGCATCGTGGGAGGTTTTGGTTCAAATTTCCTGTAAAATACAGAAAAAAAAAATTTATTATATGGATTAACCCTTTAATTAATTGAATTTAATTAGTGGGTTAATTGAGTTTAATTAGTGGATTAAATTAAAAATAAATTGGGGTAATATTGAGTCAATTTGAAATTGGGCTTGGGTTTGGATTAGACTTGGGCTTGGATTGGGTTGAGCTAACGGTCAACCGAACCCGAACTCCATCGATCCAGATTTCTTTCCGATCGCGCGACGTCTTCCTCTCTCTCGCGACACCGATTCCATCTCCCTTCTCCTCCGCATCTCGCCGCCGTCGTTCGTCGGGAAGAAGATCCAGCTGGAGGGAGGGACTCCGGACGAGCTCCGATGGGTGAGACTTCTTGCTGGTAGCGGGGAGTCGACGGTGATGCGATCAGTCAGCGACGGTGAGTTGGGAGTTATGAGTTTCGGTTGAGATTTGGGAAAGTAAATTGATCCATTCCTCTTGATTTGGATGAAATCCATGCTTGCTTGTGGGTCTCACTGCTAGTGGCTCGGATCGGTGTTTGGACAGTTTTGTGGAGCTTGTTGGTCGCCGACGAACAGGGGTCAGGGAAGGAGCAACGTCTGTGGATTTCAAGGATGGGTAAGTCTTATATTAATCTATAGTTTCGGTTAGATTTCTGGTTTCACCGATAATTAGGAGTGGTTGATTTTGGTTTGTGTTTGGATTGCTCCGGTGTTTGGGGTAGTGTTTGTTGGTGCAATCGGCCCAGGTTGACTCGAGTTTGACTCGAGCAGTACCTTGATGGTATTTTGATGATAGACAAAACTCATGACATAGGATTGTCATGGGAAAGTCCAACATGGGGTTGGCATGGAAAATCCAAGCATGGAGCTTGGTGTGGAAGTCCAAGGGGGAAGCCTTGGCATGGGAAAGTCCAAAGCATTGCGAAGCCGTGCGCTTGGTGCTTGGCATGGGAAATCCAAAGCATTGCGAAGCCGTGCGCTTGGTGCTTGGTGAGAAATGCATTGCGAAGCCGTGCGCTTGGTGCATGTGGGAAGTCTTGAGGACTTGGTAAGTTCACTAGGCTCGGGGTCCTTGAGTCGGTGAAGGATGGCATTGCGAAGCCGTGCGCTTGATGCATCCGAGGGACCGCCGGACGGGGAGCGAATGGAGTGAGCCCAAAGGGAGCATACTTCTAGGGCATGAGACGCGAAGGATGGCGTTGCGGCCGTGCTTGGCTTGCGTCAGGAGCGTAGGCGAGGAAGAGCTTCGGTGGGGAACTCCGCGGGGATGTGGACTTAGCCAAGTGGCTAAGACTGAGTGTCGGAGGCTCAAACAACTTGGTGTTTGAGGTTTGCCCGACGGCAGTCGACTGGCATAGGTGCCAGTTCGACTGGTCCAAGTCGACTAGGGTTCGACTGGTGTAAGGCTGCGTTTTGGTGCTTAGCGATCGCCATAATGGTGTGATCGATGTCGGCGAATGATCGGCTGCCGTGGGATGGCGGATCGGTGATGGAAGTGTCGGGAGCGCAGCGCTCCGTAGCCGATCGGGCGATCGACTACTAGGTCACGATCATTGCCGGCCACAGCGATCGGTGATAGGTGATCCGTTGGAACTTGTCAGACGTGGATCTGGCCGTTGTGAGACAACGGCTACAGGGGCAGTCGACTGGGGCCTTTTGGCCGTCGACTGATGGGCGCGAAAACAGCTTGATGCAGGTTATAAATGGAGCTCGAGTTGGAGGATTTCGCCAAGACTTTTGTGAAGCTATTGGAGGGGAATTGCTGCTGCATTCCAGACCTTCAAGAGCCATCTAAAGCAAGCAACAAGCAAAGGGTTCAAAGCAAGCGTTGTAAAGTGTTCTTTACGTGTATTTCGTATTTGTCTTTGTATTGCTTGTATTTCATTACTTAGTGTAATTGCTTGTGAGAGGTTTCTCCACCTCCGACGTGTAGTCGAAAAGGAGTGTTATAGTTAGTGCCGTGCGCATAACTAGAGCTCGAGGAGCTCGCCCGTGGAGTAGGAACCATTTGGTTCCGAACCACGTAAATCCTGTGTTGTGATTGTGTATTGTTGTTAGTTTTATTATTATTGTTATTCCGCTGCGCTAACGACAATCGTAGACAACCAACGCAAGAAAGACGAGCAAATACCGACATCCAACGAACGAGGGCTATTCACCCCCCCTCTAGACGGCCATCCGATCACTCACAGTGTTGTCGATACGTGATAGTTCTGTCGGTAGGCAGAAGGTGGGCCGGAGTGAACTATCGGAGGAGATCTAAGATCGGTAAGCTTGATTTATTTTTCTATATTGGTTGTAGATTGCTGTGAAATTCTGTGTGTTCATGTGTTGTCGATTGATGCATGAGTTGGGAAGTTCCAATTGATTTGTTCGATTGTGTTGGCAACCTAGCAGTTGGGGTAAGTTCTGTATTGACCTATGGATGCTATCAGAGTTCTATTCTTCAACGTGAATTATTGATAGCTAATTGGATATTGTTTTGTTGTGGATGAGTTGTGTGCTTCAAGGAGAGTTCAACTATGTGTGATATCGACATTTAAGCTGAGCTTGTTCGACAGGGGATGCTTTCTTTGGATAAGCTGTGGCTAATTGATGTAGGAAGAAATTCAAGCTCGGGAAAGTTGTTAATTAGGCTTTCTGTTGTTTTATTTGTGTAGGAGATCGATTTGATTAGGTGTAGGTTCTGTGGATGGCTTGGTTGAGTTAATGGTTGATTGTGTTACTGCTGTGATTCTACGGTAATTGTGTGGGAAGGCGTGAAATTTGTGATCGGAAGTGGAATTGGTGTTGCGATTGTCTCTTTTGATGTCTATAGGGTTAGTCGAATTGGTTAAAGTGTCTCGGAAAAGAATACGAATATAAATGAGTTAGTATTTTATTCGTATTATTATTGGAGTTTTATGCTTAATCGTAATTTGTTACTATTGTGCGGGGTTGGGATATGAAGCGGTCGCGGTAGTAGCGATTATTTGCCGTGTCAGATTGGGTAATATCTACAGTCCGTAGTTTTGATCAATTCGAGTGCATGATATTGGATATATGTTATTCTTGTTTACCTTAGATCCACTCTTATTTAATCACATGCTTGCTTTTTGACCTTTGAGATATATACTCTATTACTCATTGATTATCTAGCATGGATAGGAACTATAAACCCTATTATGTATTAAGCGATAGATGTTCGGTAAGTACATGTGGTTAGGGTTATTTTGTGACTTGATTGGGTTCTTGTATTACATCACTAGGGTTAGGTGATGGTTTGGATTATGGAGTCGATTGTTATATGGTATACCGATTAGTATTGCATTTATGATAGATATAGTTTTCTTTGTATAGATAAGTGTATAGTTGTCGATTATGTGACCATGGTGGAGGTCTTAAGCGTGATGGTATATCCATTATGGATTGTGTGCCTGTGTCTGGTTATATGGACGGTCGATTGTATATCGTTATGGACTAGAGGTCTTAGTGGGGTTGACTGTCAGATGAGTATGACTCTTTGTGCGATAGAGAGAGTCTGGTGGATTGTAGTTCTCGCATAGTTGACTTTTGTTGACGAGTCTCCCCCGTGGGATAGGGAGTGGCGAGGATACATGTATGGATCTATGCATCATTACACTACATGCATCTTTGTTGAGTCTCCCTTATGGTGGAGAGGCGTGTCGTCGATCATCTGCCTCCCGGCCACCGGGTAGTGGTTCTGAGGTTGAGGCGAGCATTGTTATGCGTCCGTTCTCGGCCACTATGGATGGTGTGGTAGTGGAGATCGCCAGCCTTTGCGGAGTGGTAGTTAGCGCACTCACCCACTACAGTGGTGGTCGTGTGATGTGCAGTTGTCCTGGGTGCGGTGCCCGTCTACTCATGGGTAGGGACGGAGCGGCTAGCAGCAGGGACCCCCCCCGTGTGGGTAGCATATAGCTCTATAGCGGGCTAGCTACTGTTTCATACTACCCAACTCGGTCACTCGAGAGTGGTGGCGGCTGGAGTCGGGATAGTTGTCATGTCGTGCCACCTAGGCCACACACCGGGGTCGTGGTAGCGAGTTAGATCTGTACATGACCATGCATATGCATTCTTGATATATATGTATGCATGTATTTGATATATGTTTTACATATGCCTGTGAGATGCTGCATTTGATTGAGCTATGATTGTTGCACATGTTTGTTCATCATGATACATGTCATTTGCATTTTATATACTGTTATGTGTTGAGCATGATATATGTGTTGGTCCAGACCGATGTATGCATTTGATTAGTGTCATGTCATAGTGTGGTATGGACTGGGTTGTTATTACAGGTGATCATATACTGTTCATATGTTGGCGTATTGGTCAGGTATGGGATTGACTTAGTATGTTATATGGTTATGTTATTGTAATCTGTTCAGGATGATATAGTTTATGGTGTTGCAGACCGTCAGGTACGTTGGTACATTATTTTATGTTCAGTGGATCAGTTTAGTATATACATTGAGTATGACTTTACTGTAGTTACTTGTTATTAGATTTGGATATGACTGTATGTCTATCGGACTCATGTTGTATACCTGTAGATCTTCACATGTATACTTGTAGATCTATCCTTATATGTTGTTCATGCACTTTCTATATATTACCCCTGAGTTTATACTCACCACCCCTGGACCCTGGGCTTCCTGTCGCCCAGATAACAGGTAGAAGATTCCTTGGACGTTCGGAGCTCCGCCAGCTGATCCCATCTCACACCGGACGAATGGACATGTTTTCCGTATTGTTGTATTTCTACGGATTGTCGTTTTGTGGTTTTAACCTGTATTATTCTCATATCTGTGATATACGGACGTGTTGTATGTATTTGGCTTTCGATGTGACTTCTATTATGTTCCTTGTTGTATCAAGTCACTCCGGAGTGCACAGTTGGGTCATTGTGTATTGTTTTATCTGTTGTATGTTTCCGCTGCATTTTATATGTTGATATCTGTGTATATCATATTGTTGTTGTGGGCCTACGGGCCTTGTATTAACCCGATATGTTGCCACGTACAGGGGAGATGCCGTCCGTTTGCTTTTCGGCACGGCATACTCTCGGGGCGTGACAATTTTATTGGTATCAGAGCCCTAGGTTGCGAAGTCCATTTTCGGATTTGATTTCGTTCGGACATCGAGTTTTGCTTTACTCGGTCTTGGTTTTGTGAGTTACAGGATCCGCCGGGCGGACATCTCCGAGCTACAAGGATTAAGGTATGTTAACTGTT
Source organism: Wurfbainia villosa (assembly GCA_025175895.1). Lineage (NCBI taxonomy): Eukaryota > Viridiplantae > Streptophyta > Magnoliopsida > Zingiberales > Zingiberaceae > Wurfbainia > Wurfbainia villosa. Next base: position 63,163,677 of record CM045997.1, read on the forward strand.
ATTACATATCCTTCTGTTGGCTATGCATTTAGTTGCTTATAACAGTGCATGACTTGTAGTATGTTAATCAGTATTAGTAACCATGGTGAGTTGACCACGGGAACGACATGTGGAGGTTATTAGATATGTACCTGCTGTCGAAAAGGTGAATTACCTTTGAGAGCCGACTGATACCGAGTCGGATAGCAGGGGTTAGTAGTCACATCTCTTGTGGAGATCAAGGATTACGGTCCTAAGATTTTCACTAATTATGTTAGTCAGATCATTACCTGAGGGGTAATGGACTAAGCGAGTATACTATTGCTGATGCAGATAGTAGAGGATTAGTTTGGAGATATTCATAGGGATTTTGATCCCTGAGTTGGTTATTCTAGGTTATATAACATTTAGGAGTACTTTTGGAGTACTTGACTCGGGTTATACGAAGATAGTAGTGTTAGTGTAATACCATTATCCGGATTTTTGCGGTGCTTGGTGGAAGAGATAGAAAGTAACCTACGGGAAATAATGTATCACTTAGTCACAGTCAGTGATGTTGTGAGAGTATTTTCCCACATCATTTTCTTTGACTCATTGTCAAGGAATTCTTGGGCTTTAGGTCGAGTGATCGTTGGTAATGGAAGTACCATGCAGTCGTTAGACTTGCGAAATTCTGACCATTTAATAGCCCAAGAATGTGATTGGGTTGGTTTTAGCCACCACAGTTATCGGTTGACATCTTGATCGGGATGTTTGGATCTCCTACTAGATCCTCGGAAGTCCTTAGACTGAGTCATTTGGATATAAATGACTCAGTAGCAAGTGTTTTAAGAGATTCAGATTTGATAAGCATATATTCCAAGTCAAATTAATGGAATTGGAAGTCTCAATGTTTGACAAAAGGAGCAAGATTAAAGTCGTGAGTCACGGCGACTATTGGAGAGTTTTCCGATCATAGAAGACTGATTGTAGATTATCAACTTCTCATGTTTATCAATGAACTCGGAGGAAAGACTCGAAGGAGATTATGTGTGTGTGCGGTCACGGAGTTCTGACGAGACCGCAGTCAGTTATCCGATGGACCATTGTATCTGTTTCTACTATAAGCGGGTATCTACGAGAAGAATATGTATTTTGAAGATTCAATTGAAGACTATGGATGATGCTTTCGGGACGATCCACAACCTCGAAAAGTGAGATCATTACGTAAGATTGGGTTATCACATCGGCTGGTCTATTACATCGATTTAGTTAGAGCTCTTTGATACTTTCATCCGGAAGAAGTAAGTTACTCGTGATGTACCAAGACCTCTTAGAGACTCGACGATCGACAACAATTGTTACCTTCCTGGCAGCGATGCGATTGCCTTCGGCGAGATTATGATTTGTTCAGAGGAGAGATTTTACACGATAGTCGTATCTATCTGATATTCTCGCGGCTATACCTTTCACGAAGATGGGCGTGCTTTGATGTTGTGATTCTTGATATTTTTTTCAGGATGTGTACCTTTGCTAGTACAGTGTTTACCATCTCAATGCAATTGTTTGATTGTACCTCATTTGTGATTGACTTGATTTCTCCATGATAGTCTTTGCATCTACATGGCCTTGATCGTCGAGCAGATGTTGGATAAGTTTATATATTACTCGAGAAGAAGTATAGAAGACCAAGGATCTGTCCTTTGAGAGTATTACTTTAGGTTATCCTATTTGTGGATATATCGAGAGATCTTGGTAATTTACAAGTATCTTTGTTTAGAATGTTCTTATATAGGATTAGAAGGGTTCCTATCGACTTGTGGGTTGGTGATTTTCTCTACCATCGGTGAGATGTTGATCGACAACCAAGAAGTCGAGGATACCCTTAGCCTTTGCTAGACATACCTCCACTATAGACATATCCTTACGGCTAGGTGGAGGGTTGGAGCATTGGTATACTAGGACTCTCGGCTGTACGTATAATCAGAGTATGCGGATGTATTCTGGATGAACTCTCGAGCTTGCCCTTTGCATGAGCAAGTGGAATATGCGATTGAGGTGATTTGAGGAATAGTCACGATATTGGGGACCTCATGCAGGAGATGATTTTATGGGTATCGATGTTGCTAAACACCATGGGAGATTTATTGTTCCTAGTGTTTCTTCTTGAGAAGACTCGTAACTCTTGTTAAAGAGAAAGACCTTTGAGGTTATGCATCGATTATCGATGATTTGAAGCCTTGATAGTTGAGAATGAGTATCTTTCGTTTTTGGACACTGAGGTTATCCTAGGGTTGGCCTACATTTGGAGGTTTGATATTGTAGTGACTTGGTGTCATACAATTATCATTGTCGGTGTGATGATTAAGCTATCGGTAGCTTAGAGTAAAAGGATGTCGAGTGTGTAGAAGATGACATTTCATACTTGGTATGAATTTTAGGATATGTGGATAATGTTGTTAGACTTATCGACGATTTAGTCGTTCATGGATATGAGGAATCAAGTACTCTTGGAGTATTTGGGATCGATTGTCATCATATCTGGATGATATATTTTTGGGATATATTCACGACTTAAGGGAAGTTATGTTTCCCTAGATTGATTTAGTATTTACCATAGATGCGGATAGGATGTTTATCGATATTATATCGGCGACTTGTGGGACCAAGAAGGTGATGACAATCACACAGTCGGAAGTTTGTGAAGCTAGGTTTGAGGCCTGACGGTGGTGACTATTGCATCGATGTTAGTTATCCCTTCCGTTGGGGATGGAAGAGTATTGCGAAGATGCAATATTTCAGGATTAGGAGCGATCCGTCTGATTGAATGAGATATATATTATGTATATCTTTGGTTGAAACTAGCGAGATTAGTCATTATAGTCTTCCGATTACTTTCGATTCTGGGTGATAATGAATTTTGGAATTAGATTGGTTTCTCTTGTGAGAAAGTAATTCTCCATTCGAGGAGAATAGTGGGTTCTGAGTTGCATTCGCTTTAGGAAGAGTTATTTCAGGAGGCTCTTCATTCGAGAGTGATGATTTATTGAGTGTATCCGAAAATAGTGAGTATTGAGAGCGTTAGGTTGGTGGAGCGATATGTGGGACATGGATGATTACGTAGTTTGATGTTGGTGGGCCAACATGTAAAAGTGGAATATTAATGACCGATGGGGTTACGCAGTGATAGAAGTGAGAGCCTAAATCGTTAGGTGTTGGGATATTATCTAGAATTGGAAAGAACTTGATAGGATTTGGGTAGTCGATGATCGATTAGCTAGGTCGCTCATTTTTCTTCGAGCCGTAAGATGGATTTCGTCTGATCGCTTGATGGAATTATATCCATGGAGTAACCTTGAGTATCATTTCTGATGGTGATTCATGATTCACCTTACGATTCTGGCAAAGTCTCCCACCGGTTACGAGTATAGAGCTCCACTCTAAATATTATGTATCTTTGAGAGATGGTCGGTATGTTGAGAGAGTATATAAGAGCTGGAAATATAAAATTCGAGCTCAGTACTCCACTTAGTCACTTGAGGTGTGACTTTACTCCGAATACTTGAGATGATTATTGTGACATCTCGTACTCGTACATGAGTCGAAAATTTGGGGACCAAATTTTTATAAGTGGGGGAGAATGTAAAATACAGAAAAAAAAAATTTATTATATGGATTAACCCTTTAATTAATTGAATTTAATTAGTGGGTTAATTGAGTTTAATTAGTGGATTAAATTGGGCTGAAAATGGGCTTGGTAGTAATCAAATTAAATTTGTGTATTTGAAATGAAATTGGGCTTGGGTTTGGATTAGACTTGGGCTTGGATTGGGTTGAGCTAACGGATCAACTCGAGCAGCGTTAAAGCCGCGAACCCGAACTCCATCGATCCGATCGATTTCTTCCGATCGCGCGACGTCTTCCTCTCTCTCGCGACACCGATTCCATCTCCCTTCTCCTCCGCATCTCGCCGCCGTCGTTCGTCGGGAAGAAGATCCAGCTGGAGGGAGGGACTCCGGACGAGCTCCGATGGGTGAGACTTCTTGCTGGTAGCGGGGAGTCGGCGGTGATGCGATCAGTCAGCGACGGTGAGTTGGGAGTTACGAGTTTCGGTTGAGATTTGGGTAAGTAAATTGATCCATTCCTCTTGATTTGGATGAAATCCATGCTTGCTTGTGGGTCTCACTGCTAGTGGCTCGGATCGGTGTTTGGACAGTTTTGTGGAGCTTGTTGGTCGCCGACGAACAGGGGTCAGGGAAGGAGCAACGTCTGTGGATTTCAAGGATGGGTAAGTCTTATATTAATCTATAGTTTCGGTTAGATTTCTGGTTTCACCGATAATTAGGAGTGGTTGATTTTGGTTTGTGTTTGGATTGCTCCGGTGTTTGGGGTAGTGTTGTCGATACGTGATAGTTCTGTCGGTAGGCAGAAGGTGGGCCGGAGTGAACTATCGGAGGAGATCTAAGATCGGTAAGCTTGATTTATTTTTCTATATTGGTTGTAGATTGCTGTGAAATTCTGTGTGTTCATGTGTTGTCGATTGATGCATGAGTTGGGAAGTTCCAATTGATTTGTTCGATTGTGTTGGCAACCTAGCAGTTGGGGTAAGTTCTGTATTGACCTATGGATGCTATCAGAGTTCTATTCTTCAACGTGAATTATTGATAGCTAATTGGATATTGTTTTGTTGTGGATGAGTTGTGTGCTTCAAGGAGAGTTCAACTATGTGTGATATCGACATTTAAGCTGAGCTTGTTCGACAGGATGCTTTCTTTGGATAAGTGTGGCTAATTGATGTAGGAAGAAATTCAAGCTCGGAAAGTTGTTAATTAGGCTTTCGTTGTTTTATTTGTGTAGGAGATCGATTTGATTAGGTGTAGGTTCTGTGGATGGCTTGGTTGAGTTAATGGTTGATTGTGTTCTGCTGTGATTACGGTAATTGTGTGGGAAGACTGTGGGCTGTGATCAGGAAGTGGAATTGGTGTTGCCGATTGTCTCTTTTGATGTCTATAGGGTTAGTCGGAGTGGTTAAAGTGTCTCCGGGAAAAAGAATACGAATATAAATGAGTTAGTATTTTATTCGTATTATTATTGGAGTTTTATGCTTAATCGTAATTTGTTACTATTGTGCAGGGTTGGGATATGAAGCAGGTCCGCGGTAGTGACGATTATTTCGAGCTTCGTATCAGGTGGGTAATATCTACCTGGTCCGGTAGTTTTGATCAATTCCAGTGCATGATATTGGATATATGTTATTCTTGTTTACCTTAGATCCACTCTTATTTAATCACATGCTTGTACTGCCTTGACCTTTGAGATATATACTCTATTACTCATTGATTATCTAGCATGGATAGGAACTATAAACCCTATTATGTATTAACTGATAGATGTTCAGTAAGTACATGTGGTTAGGGTTATTTTTGTGACTTCAGATTGGGTTACTGTATTACATCACTAGGGTTAGGTGATGGTTTGGATTATGGAGTCGATTGTTATATCGTATCCGTATTAGTAGTGCATTTATGATGGATCTAGTTGTCTGTGTATAGATAAGTGTATAGTTGTCAGTATGTGACCATGGACTGGAGGTCTTAGCGTGATGGTATATCCATTATGGATTGTGTGCCTGTGTATGGTTATATGGACGGTCGATTGTATATCGTTATGGACTAGAGGTCTTAGTGGGGTTGACTGTCAGATGAGTATGACTCTTTGTGCGATAGAGAGAGTCTTGTGGATTGTAGTCCTCGCATAGTTGACTTTTGTTGACCAGGTCTCCCCGTGGGATAGGGAGTGTGGCGAGGATACATGTATGGATCTATGCATCATTACACTACATGCATGCTGTTGACTGAGTCTCCCTTATGGTGGAGACGTGTCGTCAGTCATCCTGCCTCCCCGGCCACTCAGGGTAGTGGCGAGGGTTGAGGCGAGCATTGTATGCGTGCCGTTCTCGCCACTATGGATGGTGGTGGTAGGAGATCGCGCCACCGTGCGGAGTGGTAGTTAGCGCACTCACCCACTATTGACGGTGGTCGTGTGATGCAATTGTCTGGTGCGGTGCGTCTACTCATGGGTAGGGACGGAGCGGCCAGCGAGGACCCCGTGGGGGTAGCATATAGCTCTATAGCGGGCTAGCTACTGTTTCATACTACCCAACTCGGTCACTCGAGAGTGGTGGCGGCTGGAGTCGGGATAGTTGTCATGTCGTGCCACCTAGGCCACACCGGGGTCGTGGTAGCGAGTTGGGTACGCAGACATGACCATGCATATGCATTGCTGATATATATGTATGCATGTATTTGATATATGTTTTACATATGCCTGTGAGATGCTGCATTTGATTGAGCTATGATTGTTGCACATGTTTGTTCATCATGATACATGTCATTTGCATTTATATACTGTTATGTGTTGAGCATGATATATGTGTTGGTCCAGACCGATGTATGCATTTGATTAGTGTCATGTCATAGTGTGGTATGGACTGGGTTGTTATTACAGGTGATCATATACTGTTCATATGTTGGCGTATTGGTCAGGTATGGGATTGACTTAGTATGTTATATGGTTATGTTATTGTAATCTGTTCAGGATGATATAGTTTATGGTGTTGCAGACCGTCAGGTACGTTGGTACATTATTTTATGTTCAGTGGATCAGTTTAGTATATACATTGAGTATGACTTTACTGTAGTTACTTGTTATTAGATTTGGATATGACTGTATGTATATTGGACTCATGTTGTATAACTGTAGATCTTCACATGTATACTTGTAGATCTATCCTTATATGTTGTTCATGCACTTTCTATATATTACCCCTGAGTTTATACTCACCACCTGGACCACTGGCTTCGCCTGATAATGTAGAAGATTCCTTGGGACGTTGGAGCTCATGGTGATCCCATCTCACACCGGACGAATGGACATGTTTTCCGTATTGTTGTATTTCTACGGATTGTCGTTTTGTGGTTTTAACCTGTATTATTCTCATATCTGTGATATACGGACGTGTTGTATGTATTTGGCTTTCGATGTGACTTCTATTATGTTCCTTGTTGTATCAAGTCACTCCGGAGTGCACAGTTGGGTCATTGTGTATTGTTTTATCTGTTGTATGTTTCCGCTGCATTTTATATGTTGATATCTGTGTATATCATATTGTTGTTGTGGGCCTACGGGCCTTGTATTAACCCGATATGTTGCCACGTACAGGGGAGATGCCGTCCGTTTGCTTTTCGGCACGGCATACTCTCGGGGCGTGACATTTCCTTTCAATGTACCTGAATAGATATTCTCCCTATTCCTTTTTATAACAACTCTGTCATTAAAAGAAATAGAATATCCATCCATAATAATTTAGAAACTGAAACTAAATTCTTTCTAAATAAAGGTACATAAAGGGAATTTTCCAGAACCAAAGTTTTATTATTTTCAAGAGATAAATAAAACTTCTCCCACTGCAATAGCCGCCACCATCATGGCATTGCCCAAGTAAATGGTAATCTCCCCTTCAACTAGTCATCGGGTTTCCTGGAACCCCTGCAAATTGTTGCAGACATGATTAGTGGCTCCCGTATCTACTCACTAGGTGCCGGTAGATATCACCGCTAATCATGTTTCAATGACTAGTCCAAAAGATATACCTATGTTCTGTTTTGGATTGGGACAGTCCTTCTTCCAATGTCCATCCTTCTTGCAAGTGAAGTACTTGCCTTTCGGCTTCTTCACTCTTCCTTGAGATCCTCCCACCATCTTTGCTTCACCTTGTTTCTTCTTCTTCTTGCCTTTACCTTGAAGTAGAAACTCTTTTGAGCAATGATGGCTTGAGAGACACTCTTCGAAGAGTGCATACTAGCAGATAAGACAATATTTGGATTCATTTCCAATCAATATAATTTGGGTACAATAAGTTTATTTCCTTTAGTATCAAAATAAGTGGACTGAAAGTCAATTTTGAAAATCCTAAGAATCACATATATAATTACTTTAGATTTCAAAAAATTATTGATTCCTCAAACAATAAAATTTCGAAATCAACCAACACCTCAAATCACCGAGAATATCGCATGCCACGATAGTGTGGACGTATACGAATTCTACATTTGTAAGAGGAGGTTTTACCCATTAATTTTATTATCTTGTCAACCTTACTTTTTGACAAATAAAATCAATAGTTGGTTCCTCTTTGGCCCTACAAATAAAAGCAGTGACTCCGATGGGGAGGATACTTTTTATTTGCATCTAAGTGTGCACCATTACACGGTACTAAGGGAATTATTTCGGATTATGTGCCTTACGATGGGAAGTACACACGCTCCTAAATAATTTCCTATAACCATTATTTGACCTAGTGATCCATAAACAAACTCATCCGATGGGGAGGAAGGCACTCAGAGCCGACGCGCAAGTTTGTTGCATCACATGTCAAATTGTAATGGAGGCCGCGGGAATTAATTAAAATATCCCTCTCCCACTTAGTAAATTGAAAATGAGAATTTTCTAGCGACATGCATATCAAACAAAAAGCAATAAATATGAAAAATAAATTATTTTCCAACTATTATGGCTTTTGTCTTCAATATGACTCCTATCGCATCGCCATCTCGTCCGCTCCTCTTACGCCATGTACGAGCCATCCGGAGATCCGAGCCGAGACTAAATCCTATTTTAATTTACATCCATCGATCCTATACTCCATGAGGGAGTGTACATGAAATCTAGATCGAAAGTAAAATAAAATAAAGAGCGGCTAAACAATGCCGTATTTAATTTACAAAAACTAAATACTAGCCTCGTCAACCCCGAGGATTCAACAAAATAAACATTTACACACATACAATCACATACACACACATGCCATAATAGTGGAATCTTATGCCTGCAACCAAAGAGTTAAGCTACGCATATCCTACTATTATCCGACACATTTAATATATGAAAAAGTGCATAAAAATTAACCGAATCCTAAACACACAAAACTGGAAACCTTGGCTCTGATACCAATTGAAGGTTTTGCCCGGAAGCTCTGATACCAATTGAAGGGATTTCCCTTGTCGAGTCCGTGAGAGAAAACTTCGCTTCCCCTTCACCTCAGTTGCTATACCATGGTGATCCCTTCGATGTCCCCGGATTAAAAATGTAATCCTAGACAAAAGGGATTCCCAAGACAACCAAGTCATCGTCGTGCTATTCGTTTAGAGAGGTCACTTGAACAAACTAGTTGTTCAAGCGACCATCCTCTATTCTACGAGTAGCCGCGGAATAGACGATGTCCGGATCGCCGGTTTTTATGTTTATACTCGGGATCCCAGTATTATTTAGCCTATTTACAGAAATATAACATGCTTATATTTTGAAAAACAAACACAAGCAATGAATAAAAGAGATAGAAGAATAGTTATACCTCTTGGTCTTCTAATGTATGACCCTCCTCCTTTTGGACGTCGTGTGGGCGATGATCCACCAAAAGTCAAAGCTCCTAGATCGCAAAACTTCCTTCCTTGCTTTTCCCAAGCAAGAGGAAGAAGAGAAACAATGTTTTTCTCCTTCAAAAACTCAACCAACAAAGAACTATAGAAGTTCTTGCCGCCGGCCAACTAGAAGGAGAAGAAGATGATGGAAAACTACCAAGACACCAAGGGAAACCCTATATCTTGTTTCCACCACCTAAGGAGAAGAGAGGGGAGTGTTTTGGGTGCCGGCCAAGGGCTGGGAAGGGCTGGAATAGCTGCTGGACGTTGGCCACAAGGCAAGGAAGAAGAAGGAAAACTTGCCTTATTTGGTGCCACCCTTGCTTCCAAACCCTAACCCTAATTCCAATCCTATCTCAACTAGGATTGCCCTATTCTTGCCACCCAAGCCTTGCTCCCTCTCTATCATGTCATCCACGACCACTCCCCATGCCCTCCTTTTATAGAGTTAGGGATAAGTCATGAATTAATCTCCTCCATTGGTTCTAGAGATTTAATCTCAACCGTCGGATCTAGAGATTTAATCTCAACCGTCGGATCTTAGAGATTTGATCTCTACCAATGGATCTTAGAGTTTTGTTTCTATCCATTGGATCTAAACTTCATGAGGTGTTAATAGGCTACATTAGGGACCATGAGGAGGAGTTGGGTCTTGGCCACCCATGGATCAAGCCCACATAAAGTCCGATCCACTAATGATGATCCAATCCACTAAAGGTTCATCATTGATCTACCTCACCAACCCCCATATGACAATATGGGCTCCATATATTATTTGTACATTTTCTCCCCGTGTTTAAGATCTCGAATGTCCGTCGATTAATTAATTTACTAACCATTAATTAATCAACATCTAACTCCTTGAGTAGTACCACTCAAGCTTTTCATCATGCCGGACCAAGTCCACCTGCAGGGTTTACATGATGAACCTTATGAGCTCCTCAAGGGGACATCATCATCCTAATATATAGGACACGGTTTCCTCCTATAATCAACGGCACACTATATAAATAATATCATCTCCCAACTTACCAAGTCTATCGATTTAATCTATAAATCTCGCCCATTGGTAAATCAAAGAGATGAGTACCAAGTATATGTTCCCGTTATTATATCAGGATTAAGAGCATGTACTAAATAATATCTGAGGTCCGATTCGATTATGTAGTCAGCAATAAATCGAATCACCTCTGTGTCGATCCTGCTCAATACACACAAAGTGCACTAGTGTGATTCTATGGTCAAGACAAACCAATACCAAATCACACTACAACCATTCCGATGGTTTGTCCAAAGTCATCTCGGTTGTGAGCCGTTACTTATACTTTACAAGGAGCTGATAACAAGATCTCCCGTGTGACACTACACACCATGTTATCTACAATGTAACGTATTAGACAATATTGCATAACCATAAAAATATGCAAACAATGATCATGTGATTCTTATTTCAAAATAAAGATGTTCATACAAAAGATAGACTTTTCAGTATACATCCCTACAGTCTAATAGAAGGAAAATACCAAACATTAGTCTAAAACCTGAATTCGGCCTTTACTGTTCTGATTTTCAGGCCATCAATGTTCGGACTACGGTCGATCGCACGCTAATTCGAACTTTCTGATTTTCGGACCGAATTTCAGAAATGCATTAAAAATTCCAAAAAATTTGAAAAATCATGAAATTTGGGGAACATATTTCTTGTAAGATTCTTTATCAGTGAAAAATAGGTCTTTATGGAAAATCATTATATTTTCACGTATTTGCTAAAAATCCAAAAGGTTTAAAAACTACTAGGTTTTTGATCATGATAGTATCAAGTTTAACACCTAGTTTTGCATCCAATTGTTTCAAAACATGAATACATGTATTTTAAGGTAAGAAATTGTTTTGAAAACATATGAAATATCCAACCATGATCTTTGGGCAATATGTCTATGAATTAAACATAAGCCTTCCCTATAATTGGTCTATTATTGCTATTTTGATACTTTAAATGACCATCAAAATGCCATAGGCATTAGTGGACATTTGTATCATCCTAACATCTCACTCATGCTAAGTTTTCAATCAAAGTAGCCTATGGTGAGTGTGAGATGCATCCTAGGGGGTATTTGTATATACTTAACCATTATATTCATACAATTCTATCAAGGTTAAGTATCAACCTAACAAACCTCATGATCATAAAGGCATATATCAATTAATTCTACATTATGATCATGAAATACATGTATTCATCAAATTGTAATCATGCATTAGGTATTATATCATGATAATAAGCAAAGTATCACCTAAAGCCTGATTTAACCCTATTTCTCATGATTATGTGCCAAATATCAAAATCATAAATCATGATTGCAAACATACATAGCAATTACATTAATCATCATGATTTAAGCATTATTAACTATTTATAGGCACGTTATCATCACCTAACACTATTTAAAAATGTTGTCCCGCCATCCTAAGTCAACCAAAATATGATATAGGTCAATTGCATATGGTTGACTACCTTAGGATTTTCCTAACCCTTAATAATGGATTTTGGAACCCAAAATAAGTTCTTGCCTATGGGGTTCACTAGATACTCCTTGGGGATCCATTTTCTAGCTATTACCTTCTTCTTATCTTGTCCCCTAGCAATTAGGCATTTATAGGCCTTTTCATTTTTCTTTTCTTTGTATCCTAGGCCTTTCTTATTAAAGCTAGCTCTTTGACTCCCTATGATCATGTTCAAGGTGTTGGAGCCTATAGTGAATTTTTCTAGGGCTTTTGTCAAGTAATCTACCTTTTCCCTTAGAGCCCTATTTTCATCCATGCATGCATCACTAACATTAAATGGCATATATTCATGTGAGCATGCATCATTTAAGCTAGAAGAAACATTATCATTATCATTTAAGCATGCATTTTCTAGCTTATTTTCCAATGCCTTAATTTGATCAAGCATGCTTTTATTTTTCTTTTTCATTCCAAATAAGTCCTTAGTTAAACTAGAAATTATAAAAACTATTTTCTTAGGAGAGACATTCGTTACCATAGTTTCCATGTCCTCTTCTTCTTCTTCGGATGAGGAGGATGTAGAGGCTCCCCCTTCACTTGAGCTCTCTCTACTTGAGCTTGATTCTTCATTTGAGGAGGAGGAGCAATCCAAGTCATCGAAGGCCATTAATGCAAGGTTGGAATAGACATGCTCTTCTTCTTCGGATGAGGATGAAGAAGCAAGGTCATCCCATGTCTTCGCTTTGAGTGCTATGGCCTTTCCTTTTTCTTTGGCCTTCTTTTCTTCTTCCTTCTTTTTACTCCCCTTTTTCTTCTTCTTTTCTTCCTTCTTTCTCTTCTCCTCCTTGCTCTTGTTTAGGAGAGGACAATTGTCCCTTATGTGTCCCTCTCCTTGGCAATTATAGCATACAATTTTCCCTCTTGGTCTTCTATTCCTATCATGAGATTAATCAAATCTAAAATTCTTAAATGCACGTCTTACCTTCCTTACCATGTAGGCTTCTTCCGTGCTATCCATGGAGGAGGTAGAGGCTTCATCGGATGAGGAGGGGATTTCCATCTTCTTCTTCCCCTTATTTGCCATCAAAGCTACTCCTCTTGAAGGTTGGATTCTTGGCTCTTCTTGTATTCCTTCAAGCCTCGTTTCGTGGAACTCCATTGTTGAGAAAATCTCCTCCAAGGTACTTACTTCCAAGTTCTTGGAGATGTAAAATGAATCCACCAAGGAGCTCCATCTTGAGGACCGGGGAAAGGCATCTATGGCCTTCATTACCATATCCCGGTTGGAGAGCTTTTCACCTACACTTGTCAAACCGGTTAGAATTTCCATAAATCTAGAGTGTAGGGATTTTACCTTCTCTCCCTTTTCGAGTTTGATATTGGACAATTGGGAGCGAAGGACATCTCTCATTGCTAGCTTCGCCTCGGATGTGCCTTCATGGATCTCTATTAGTTTGTCCCACATTTCCTTGGCGCTAGCACACTCTCCTATCCGGTTGACTTCTTGTTGGGGGAGGACATTGTATAGATGATGCTTGGCCTTTGAATTTGCCAAGTATTCTTCTCTTTGCCTCTTGCTCCACCTTGATTTCTCCAATGGCTCCCCATCTTCGTTCCTAGGCAACTCGAAATCGTTTTCCATTATTAAAAGGATTTCAAAGTCGGTTTCGAAGAATACCTCCATTCGCTTCTTCCAGCAAGCGAATTCCCCTTCAAAATTCGGTGGATGAATGTTTGAGCCGCCCATTTTTGATGTAGAGCTTGTTGCGGCGGTTAGTCTGGTGACAAGCAACCTGGCTCTGATATCACTTGTTGGGAGATCGATTGGTCGGCTAGAGGGGGGTGAATAGCCCTCTTACGATGGATATCATATTTTGCTCGTCTACAAAAGATTACTGCAAGCGGAATATGCAAATAAAGACAAGAAAATAGAAATTACAAGAAAGCAAACGCTAACAAGAAGATGTAACTGTAGGGAAATCTCGTATGCCAAATGGCATATGCGGAACGGAAAATAGGATCCCTTCCAAGTGATCCATGCGAAAGCAAACTCGTATAAAATAAATTTCTCTAAACCAAACCTATCTTATAGGAGAGGATTACCTTTGTTGCGTGCCCTTGTTAATCCCGCTTTTCCTTTCGGTTTGTTGGATCTTTAGCACGTTCAAGTGTCCGTGCCTCTATACGTATCCACACGAGCACGCTCTTGTCTCACAAAAGGAAAACTAGAAGAGCTCTCCTTTACTTCTTGCTAGAGAAGTCCCTAAAGGAGAGGAAGAGAGGGAAAAGGAGAAAGGAAGAAGAAGACTCCTCTTCTTGCTAGCCTACACTCACAAACCCACACAACTAAAGCTTCCACCAAGCTCTCTCACAACCACAACACCAAAAACTCACTATGGCCGGCCACTCCATGGAGCCTTTTATAGGGTTGGAAAAACCCTTCCACCTCCTTCACATTCAATGCAATCCATTGCATTGAGACACACTCAAAAAGGATTTGGCTTCCTTGTTTGGCCGGCCACTTAAGGAGACAAAACCATTTTGTTTCCTTCCACCTTAACTAGCTTAGGTGGATGCTTAGGTGGCATGCTTATGTGGCATGCTTATGTGGCATTCTTATGTGGCATTCATGCATGTTGAATTAATCTTATTAATTCAATTAAGCTTATGTTATCATATTGAATTAATCTTATTAATTCAATTAAGCTTATGTTATCATATTGAATTAATCTTATTAAATCAATAAGGTAACATATTGAATTAATCTCATTAAATCAATTAGCTAAAATTCTCATTAAGCTTAAAGTCCAAAATCCATTTTGTACTTAAGCTTATTCCCATATTATTCTAGTCAAACTAGAATACTCTAATTCCTCTAATTATCATGCTCTTTGTGTGTGACCCTATAGGCTCTCATAACGTTGGCAGTGGACCTAAACTCTTTTAGATACACAAGCAATGAGCGGCATCTAGCAATACATCATTGCTACCCAAGTTACGAGATAAGTCAAGATCCGACTAACCTTTCCGTGACTACTATAATATATGACCGTGTCCTTCTATCCTTGATATCAGATTGATCAATGAGGCATAGACCGTGTCATCCTCGATCAATCTATGTGTTTCTTGATCCCTGAGTAAACTAACTCAAACAAATGAGCTCAATATCTCATATTGACTCATTCGAGCATGGCCATGCGTTTTAGTAGTTCTACTCAATCAAGGGGCCCACCGATATCACTCCCGTCATATGGAAGGGATAGATCCCATCTACATCACTCACATCCCTCCGCATAATTTGTTACATACCCGATGTCGCCTTTATGGTCCACCATTACGGGTGGCGTTTGTGATACCAAAGTACATAACTCCTTATGTAGGGAACCATAGTGACTTCAGGTCTAAGGACTATTCATACCAATCGTCACATGAGAAAGTTTATGACACTCATATAACGATCCATGAAACTTTCTCATGGCGGGTCAGTTCAGTATATATTCTCCAATATATACCCATGTGTCAACTTGATATCATATATCCATGACTTGTGAGATCAAGTCATCAATTGACCTACATGCTAGTCTTTATGTATTAATATTGCCCTTGCATATTAATACTCGACTAGGAACATTTAGGAAAGTGTTCTCTACAGCCTCTCATAATCAATTCTGCCAATTGATGTGCTGTAGATAAGAACCTACTTTTCTAGGGCATTATTATATTTAAATTAGCTGGCACAAGCAAGATGTAAATATAATAACCAATCCTTTGCCTTTATAGAATATGATACAAAATGTTTCCTATTCAACCATCACATGATTGGTTCTAGGGCTATAACTAACAATCTCCCACTAGCACTAGTACCAATCACTATGATATCTAATACCTAGTGACCTAGTGTGACCATCATGCTTCCTCTGTGCCAAAGCCTTGGTCAATGGATCGATGTTAGCTTCCATCGACATATCCTCACATCTTCCTCATCGATGATCTCGAATGAGATGGAGCGCCCTTGATATGTGTTTGGTCATTGATGTGATCGAGGTTCCTTAGCTTTGCAATAGCCCCATTGTTGTCACAATAGAGGTATTGGATCTGCAATGCTAGGAACTACCCCAAGTTCAGCGATGAACTTGCGGGCCAAAGCGACCTCCTTTCTTTGCATCGGATCTTTGCAATATACCTACATTGTAGAATCGACAAGCGTGTCTGCTTGAACTCTTCGACTCACGGCTCCACCATTCGAGGCAAAACCGTACCCGATTGCGATCTATAGTCATCCTTATGCATTTGGAAGCTTGCATCACTGTAACCCTTCTGATTAGCTCCTCATTGCCTCAAATATCGAAATATTCTTTCGTTCTTCGTAAGTATTTAAGAATATTTTTTGCTATCGATGACTTTCACGGATCGGTAGTATCTACTCGTCATGCTCAAAGCATACGAGGCGTCGGAGTACAAAGCATGGCGTACATGATAGACCCTATAGCGGATGCATAAGGATCTTATCCATGCGATCTCTCTCCTCCTTAGAAGAGGACATTGAGTCTTGAAAGACTCACACCATGTGATAAAGCGAAACCCTTTCTTAGAATTTTGCATAGCAAAACGATCTAGCACTTTATCAATGTATGTACTCTGACTTAGGCCAAGTAATCTTCTAGATCTATCTCTATAGATCTTGATGCCTAGAATATAGGCAGCTTCACCTAAGTCCTTCATCGAGAAACAATTCCCTAACCACATCTACATACATTTCCGATGAGAAGTATGTCATCTACATACAAGACAAGAAATACAACTGTGCTCCCACTATGTCTCTTGTAGACACAAGGCTCATCTTCATTCTTGATGAAACCAAACTCTTTGATTGCATCATCGAATCGAAGATTCCAGCTTCGAGAGGCTTGCTTTAGTCCATAAATGGACCTTTGCAGTTTGCATACCTTTCCAGGATGCTTTGGATCTTCAAAACCCTCAGGTTGTGTCATGTACACATCCTCGAGTAGCTTTCCATTCAGAAAAGCGGTTTTAACATCCATCTGCCAGATCTCATAATCATGGTAGGCTGCAATAGCAAGTATGATCCGAATGGATTTAAGCATCATGGGTGAAAAGGTTTCTTCATAGTCAATACCATGAATTTGTTTGAATCCTTTAGCCACCAATCTACCTTTATAGGTATGCTTATTACCATCCATGTCAGTCTTTACTTTAAAGACCCACTTACACCCAATGGGTTTTACCCCTTCAGGTGGATCAACCAAAGTCCATATTTGGTTAGTGTACATGGATTCCATTTCGGATCTCATGGCCTCTAGCCATTTCTCGGAATCTGGGCTCATCATAGCTTCTTGATAGGATGTAGGCTCGTCAAGATCGACAAGCAATACTTCACCGTTGTCAGTCAAGAGAAAAGAATATCTCTCGGGTTGACGACGGATCCTATTAGATCTACGAAGAGGTTGGTCTACTTGAACAGGTGTTTGCTCCACAACTCTTTGGGCAACAAATTCCTCATCCACAACACTTTGTGGTGCCTGTTCATTTTCCATCGAAGCCTTAGTGTTATCATCATCTTGAACTTCTTCAAGATGAATTTTACTCCCACTAGTATTTCTAGAAATAAATTCTCTTTCTAGAAAGACGACATTTACAATAAACACCTTGCCAAGTGTGGGATTGTAAAAGTAATATCCCTTAGTTTCCTTGGGATATCCTACAAAATAACACTTATCTGATTTGGGTCCTAGTTTATCTGAGACTTGACGTCTAACGTAAGCTTCACAACCCCAAATCTTTATAAAAGACATTTTGGGACTCTTCACGGTCCATATCGTATATGGTGTCTTTTCTACGGCTTTTGATGGAACGCGATTAAGTGTGAAAGCGGCTGTCTCTATAGCTAAACCCCAAAAGGAAGTAGGTAGATCAGTCTGGCTCATCATTGATCGTACCATATCTAATAGAGTACGATTTCTCCTCTCAGATACACCATTCCATTGTGGTGTTCCAGGTGGAGTGAGTTGGGATATTATCCCACACTCAGCCAGGTGATCACGAAACTCTTGACTAAGGTATTCACCACCTCGATCTGATCGAAGTAGCTTAATACGCTTACCAAGTTGGTTTTGTACTTCATTCTTTAATTCTTTGAACTTTTCAAAGGATTCTGACTTATGTCTCATCAAATATAAGTAGCCAAATCTACTCATATCATCAGTGAAAGTAATAAAGTACTTATAGCCTCCTCTGGCTTCGACATTGAAAGGGCCACATACATCAGTATGTATGAGTCCTAACAAATCCGTCGCTCTCTCGCCATGTCCACTAAATGGAGTTTTAGTCATCTTTCCTAAAAGACAAGACTCGCATACCTCATATGATTCAAAATCAAATGAGTCCAATAATCCATCTTTATGGAGTTGGGATATGCGTTTTTCATTTATGTGACCTAGGCGACAGTGCCAGAGATATGTCTGGTTCAAATCATTCGATTTGAATCGTTTGGTATTTACGTTATAAATTGGATTATCTAAATCTAGAACATAGAGACCATTCATAAGTGGTGCATTACAATAGAACATTTCATTTAAATAAATGGAACAACATTTGTCCTTTATTATAAAAGAAAAGTTTTTATTGTCTAAACAAGATACAGAAATTATGTTCTTTGTTAATGCGGGTACATAGAAGCACTCCTCTAGTTCTAAGATAAGCCCAGTGGGCAAAGACAAAGAATATGTTCCTACAGCTACAGCAGCAACTTTTGCGCCATTGCCTACTCGTAGGTCCACTTCACCCTTTGCCATTATTCTACTATTTCTCAGTCCCTGCACATTAGTACAAATGTGAGATGCACATCCGGTATCTAATACCCATGTAGAAGAAATAGATAGATTAACTTCTATAACGTGTATACCTGAGGCAGAAGTCCCACTTCTCTTGTTTTTTACTTCCTCAAGGTAGACTTTGCAGTTTCGCTTCCAGTGTCCAGTCTCACCGCAATGGAAGCAGTCCCCTTCCTTAGGTACTTTACCTTTACCCTTTGAAGTGGATGAATTGGCCTTGCCTTTGGCTTGGGTCTTACCCTTGCCTTTGCGCTTACCTTTGTCCTTCTTGACCATTAGTACATTACTAACTTTCTTCTTGAGATTTGGTTCAGCAGTTCTCAACATGCTGAGAATCTCAGGCAAAGGTTTATCAATTTCATTCATGTTATAATTCATGACGAATTGATTGTATGCTTCCGGCAACGATTGCAGGATAACATCAGTTGCCAATTCTTGGCTCAGTGGAAAACCTAGTCTTTCAAGGTTCTCAACGTACCCAATCATTTTGAGTATGTGAGTTCCTACAGGTGTTCCTTCTTGCATCTTGCATGCAAAAAGAGCCTTAGACACTTCAAAACGCTCGTGCCTAGCTTGTCCTTGATATAGTTGTTTCAAATGCTCAACCATATCATAGGCATCCATGTTCTCATGTTGCTTCTGAAGCTCAGAGTTCATGGTGGCAAGCATAAGGCATGACACATCTAATGCGTCATCTTGATGCTTCTTATAAGCATCCTTTTCAGACGAGTGGCCGTAGGGGCGGTATTTCAGGGGTAGCCGCTCTAGGACATATAGTTTGCGTTCTTGCTTGAGGATAATCCTCAAGTTCCTATACCAGTCAAGAAAGTTTGCTCCATTGAGCTTGTCCTTCTCAAGGACAGATCGCAAATTGAGGGGGTGTGTCGTGTTAGATGACATGGTGATCTACAACATTAAAATGCAAAGTTTAAGTATCATACCTAAATCATTTAATTAGGCCTTTAATTAAATGAGGCTCCCACTAAATTCTCATAGCTACTATTTAGCTATAAATTTATATGGGATAAAGATCCACATCATAATTCGTCTTGAGTTAGCTTTGGCTAATCGCCCAAGACGTAGTATAATTAGGTAGGCAATCTTTTGCCAATTACATCTGATGTAACTCTTTAATAGCTTTGGTTAAGTTTTAGATTAGTTTAGTGTTTATTCCTAAACCAACTTCGAGTGTGGCGAGCGAGGCACAGGGCCTTCTTGGATATCGAAGCAACGACCACTTCTAAGACAAAGCTGATGTTCGGAAATCACACAAAACTAATGTTAACACTTATGTTCAAAGCTAATATATGCCTCTACTTTCTTAACCAATTAAGAAAACACTTAATTAAGTCTTAACCAAGACTGATAGCGGGACATCACGATTGTCCACTCGCACCCCTCCAAGATAAAATGCATTGCTTTGCTTTGGCAAACCCAATAACAAATGATCGAGGAAGTAGTGAGTACCAACTTTGGTAGGCATATCGTTTAGACTTATTAAGAAATAAACATGTATCATATACATATTAGCATACATCACATATAAGCTAAACTAATCATGCATCACATACAAGCTAAACTAACATGCATCACATACATATTAAACTAACATGTCATGGTTATGGCCCTTATTCTACAATCTTCTCAAGCCAATGAAAAGATTGATTGGTCAACCTAGGGATAGCATCTTCTCCTAAGTGCTTCCTTTTGGTTGTCTTGTGTGTTGACTTCCTCCTTGTAACCTCATCTTCCAATGGACCCTCCATCCTTGTTTTGTACATTACAAAAGGAGAAATACTCGAGTTACATTTGAGTCTAAAACTAATTTTACAACAAGAATATTAGGAGAAAGGCACGACACGCAGGCCGTATTAAGAATTACAACACACAATCACAAACTTTTTGGGACTAGGCCATAACCATGCACCATGTCATTTTAACTTTTAAAAGACAATGGATATTTTATTATGTTTGAAAATTTGCTAATGCAATTATCAACTCATAATAAAATTTATCCTACTTCTATATCACATATAAAATAGAGAAAACCTATTTTTCTACGATCTTTCGCAAGTGGCTCTGATACCACTGTAGGGAAATCTCGTATGCCAAATGGCATATGCGCAACGGAAAATAGGATCCCTTCCAAGTGATCCATGCGAAAGCAAACTCGTATAAAATAAATTTCTCTAAACCAAACCTATCTTATAGGAGAGGATTACCTTTGTTGCGTGCCCTTGTTAATCCCGCTTTTCCTTTCGGTTTGTTGGATCTTTAGCACGTTCAAGTGTCCGTGCCTCTATACGTATCCACACGAGCACACTCTTGTCTGACAAAAGGAAAACTAGAAGAGCTCTCCTTTACTTCTTGCTAGAGAAGTCCCTAAAGGAGAGGAAGAGAGGGAAAAGGAGAAAGGAAGAAGAAGACTCCTCTTCTTGCTAGCCTACACTCACAAACCCACACAACTAAAGCTTCCACCAAGCTCTCTCACAACCACAACACCAAAACTACCTATGGACGGCCACTCCATGGAGCCTTTTATAGGGTTGGAAAAACCCTTCCACCTCCTTCACATTCAATGCAATCCATTGCATTGAGACACACTCAAAAAGGATTTGGCTTCCTTGTTTGGCCGGCCACTTAAGGAGACAAAACCATTTTGTTTCCTTCCACCTTAACTAGCTTAGGTGGATGCTTAGGTGGCATGCTTATGTGGCATTCTTATGTGGCATTCTTATGTGGCATTCATGCATGTTGAATTAATCTTATTAATTCAATTAAGCTTATGTTATCATATTGAATTAATCTTATTAATTCAATTAAGCTTATGTTATCATATTGAATTAATCTTATTAAATCAATAAGGTAACATATTGAATTAATCTCATTAAATCAATTAGCTAAAATTCTCATTAAGCTTAAAGTCCAAAACCATTTTGTACTTAAGCTTATTCCCATATTATTCTAGTCAAACTAGAATACTCTAATTCCTCTAATTATCATGCTCTTTGTGTGTGACCCTATAGGCTCTCATAACGTTGGCAGTGGACCTAAACTCTTTTAGATACACAAGCAATGAGCGGCATCTAGCAATACATCATTGCTACCCAAGTTACGAGATAAGTCAAGATCCGACTAACCTTTCCGTGACTACTATAATATATGACCGTGTCCTTCTATCCTTGATATCAGATTGATCAATGAGGCATAGACCGTGTCATCCTCGATCAATCTATGTGTTTCTTGATCCCTGAGTAAACTAACTCAAACAAATGAGCTCAATATCTCATATTGACTCATTCGAGCATGGCCATGCATTTTAGTAGTTCTACTCAATCAAGGGGCCCACCGATATCACTCCCGTCATATGGAAGGGATAGATCCCATCTACATCACTCACATCCCTCCGCATAATTTGTTACATACCCAGTAATCGCCTTTATGGTCCACCCTGTTACGGGTGACGTTTGACGATACCAAAGTACATAACTCCTTATGTAGGGAACCGTAGTGACTTCAGGTCTAAGGACTATTCATACCAATAGTCACATGAGAAAGTTTATGACACTCATATAACGATCCATGAAACTTTCTCATGGCGGGTCAGTTCAGTATATATTCTCAAATATATACCCATGTGTCAACTTGATATCATATATCCATGACTTGTGAGATCAAGTCATCAATTGACCTACATGCTAGTCTTTATGTATTAATATTGCCCTTGCATATTAATACTCGACTAGGAACATTTAGGAAAGTGTTCTCTACAGCCTCTCATAATCAATTCTGCCAATTGATGTGCTGTAGATAAGAACCTACTTTTCTAGGGCATTATTATATTTAAATTAGCTGGCACAAGCAAGATGTAAATATAATAACCAATCCTTTGCCTTTATAGAATATGATACAAAATGTTCCCTATTCAACCATCACATGATTGGTTCTAGGGCTATAACTAACAGTAACGTGGTTCACGACTACGCCGCTAATCCACGGTCCGATTCGTCCACGGTGAATCACTCCGCAATCTATCCACTAGATCTCTCCTTTGCAAAAAGCTAGGTGGAGGTAACCTCTTTACACAAAAACACTCCTCTTACAAATATAATGGAAATAATCTTGAGTAAGAGTATGGAAAGCTTTAGGAAACTTTGGGAGAGTATTAGAGCATGAGCATTCGCCTCCCAAAGCCCCACCCCCTTCCTTTTTATAGAGGAAGAAGGTTTCTTCCCGTTGACACAGGATCAGTCGACTGATGCCCTTGATCAGTCGACTGATCCCGTAGCCATTGCCCAATAACGACCGCTTTTCACATTGGATTCCATCCAATGGTATTGGCATCAGTCGACTGATGGCACCCATCAGTCGACTGATGTCAATCAGTAGAGTGCTCCGCGAGATCGACTCTATTCTATGCCCGCGCACGTCATCATCGATCGTCGCCCTCATATGATCGATTAAGCCATCACCGATCGCCCATGCCGGCAGTCGACTGATAAACTTGATTCAGCTGACTTAAACCAGTCGATCGAACTATCAACTTAGAGCAGTCGACTGCCATGACATGGCAGTCGACTGGTGTCGGGAAATCTCATCCGACACTTAGCCAAATGGCCAAGTTTCACCTAAGACCTACCCCTTCCCGGGTTACATTCGCTCACTCTCATCACTCGGAGTCCTTCGCCTTCGAAGTTCTCTTCGTTCGCGGCCACGTCCCTCGGCAGCATCAGGCGCACGGTTCTGCAATGCTCCTTCGCGTCTCTTGCCTCGAAGTCTACTTCCTCCGGCTTCACTTCTAGCTTCTCGTCCGGCGGTCCCTCGGATGCTCCAAGCGCACAGCTTCTGCAAAGCAATCCTTCACCGACTCAAGGACTGAGTCATGAGATGTGAAACTCGCCACGGCTCCATGTGCGAATTACTAAGTCTTGCACGACTTCAACGCACATATCAAATCAACATAACAAACTAACTTAAACCCTTTGCCACACACATCAAAACCTAATCATGGCAAGAGATTGCCCTAACATCGACTTTATTGTATCATATTCCTATTTATAAAGGCATGGTTATTATATTTACTTGTATTTGTGCCAAATAACTAAGTATAATAACGTCCTTGAGTAGAAGGTTCTTATCTATATCAATCGATTTGTTGAATCGATAATGAGATGATATAGAGAACACTACTCTTAATCATTCCTAGTCAAGTATTAACATTCAGGGACAATGTTAATGCGTAGAGACTAGCATGTAGGTCAACACGATGACTTGATCTCACAAGTCATGGATATGAGATATCAAGTTGACACATGGGTATGCATTGGAGAATATATACTGAATGACCCGCATTGAGAAAGAATCATGGATCGTTATAAGAGTGTCATATACTTTCTCATGTGACTATTAGTATGACTATTAATCCTTGGACCTGAAGTCACCATGGTTCCCTAAATAAGGAGTTGCTTACTTTGCCTTCGTCAAACGTCACCCGTAAATGTGTGGACTATAAAGGTGATTACTGGGTAAGTAACAAATTATGCAGAGGGATGTGAGTGATGTAGATGGAATCTATTCCTCCTATATGACGGGAGTGACATCGTTATTCTTGATAGAGTGAGACAACAAAGTGCTTGGCCATGCCCAAATGAGTCAATATGAGATATTGAGCTAATTTGATTAGAGTGAGTCTACTTGGAGTTCAAGATATAGATTGTATCGAGGATGACATGGTCTATGCCTCAATTGGTCAATCTAGATGTCAAGGATAGAGGGACATTGCAACATATTGTGAGAGTCACAATTAGTAGTCACAAAGGTGATGTTGGATCTAAACATTCTTGTAACTTGGGTAGCAATGATGTGTTGCTAGATACCGCTCATTGTTTATGTTCCTAAATCGGTTTAGGAGCATTGCCAACATTACAAGAACCTATAGGGTCACACACAAAGGGCAATTAGATGGAGATAAGGTTCATATGATGAACCATGAGGATTAGGTTCATGGGATGAACCAAATTGGATTAAGAGTAATCCAAATTAGACTAATTGAGTTAGACTCAATTTGATTCAAGTGTTGAATGAGTCTAATTTAGATTTAATTCATTGAGTAAATTTAAATTAATGAATAGAGATTCATTAAATCAAATTGACTTGAATCAAGTTGTTAGATTTGATCAACCATTGGAGATAAGAGGTAAAGTTTGACTTGACTTGAGAGGGGAGATGAATGGTCAATTTTGACTTGACCAATTGCCATGTCATGGTGACTTGGCATGGGGGTCATCCAATGATGATGTTCTACATCATCATGGACTTATCATGTAGTGCCACCTCATGACGGAGACCAAGAGTTATTGGCTCTTGGAGTTACATGCATGCATGAAACCTCCCAACTTGAAGTGGCCGACCACTTTTCTTGATGGTGTGATTTTTTTTTTTGTGATTAACTTCATCTTCTTCCTTGGTTATTCCTCTCAAGCTCTCTCCCAATCCTCCATTGCCGAGATTCACCAAGGAGTTCTAGCACACTCTAGGTTGTTTTTCTCCACCTATTGCTTGTGTGGATACCAATAGAGGAGTGTACACTTGACACTCTCGAGTTTCGGCGATCCGTTTGGATGAGCGAGATAAGCGAAGGGCATCGCTTCAAGGGTAATTTCTTATCATGTAGATATAGAATAGATCTAAAGGTATTAAACACATACATGAATTTATTTTTGTTATACTTCGCACAGATCTGTGGCCGGGCTTCCGAGATTTCCGCAACGCAAAAAGTGGTTTTTGTGGCTCGAAAAGTCCAACAGTGGTATCAGAGCCACGTGCGAAGCATGTATGTGTTTTAAATTTGTAGTTTTTGTATTAGATATAAAAATTATATATTTTTATGTTTCTGTAAATTCCCTATTTTTATAGATTTTTTGGGTATTTTTCTCGAAGAGTCAAAGCAACAAGTGTTGGGACACTTGTAGGCTTCAACCACCGAGAAAAACTCTCCGAAACGGCGAGTTCTCGCTTTAGGTTTTTAGCAAAGTGACTTAAGTCACTGTAAGATCAAGTAGGGACACTCGCAAAGTTTATTTTTGCGAGTAGGGGCGTTGCCCCTATCCCCTAAAGGAGCCTTGTCTCGCGATCGCGCCCAGAAACTGCTTAGTGGGACCGTTACAGAGAGGTGACTCATAAAATTGAAAAAAATAGAAAAAATTATAGAAATGTCTGTAATATATATAATTTAGAATTATGTATAATTTTGTGATGGTCATGGCCCAAGAACCCCAATATGATTGGATGATAAATGTGTTGTAATTATAAATACGGCCTGCGTGCCATTTTTGTGGTTGTGCATGTTGTATATGGTATGCGACCTGTGCGTCGTGTCTCTTCTTTTAAAATTCTAGTTGTAAATAGTTTTAGACTCGAAAGTAACTCGAGTTTCATGTTTTTAATGTACAAAATGGAGCGGTGGAATATCCACTACTAGACGGAGTTACGAGAAGGGTGCCGACGACACATGACGGTCAAAGGAGGCGCTTGGAGAAGCCGATAATCCTAGGTTGACCGTCCGATCTTCTCATTGGCTTGAGAAGATCATAGTAGGGCCATGACCACATCACAATTAATTTATATATATATATATTTGTTTTGCTTGTATGTATGTGATGCATGCTAGTAAGTTTTGCTTGTATGTATATGATGCATGCTAGGATATTTTTCTTGTATGTATATGATGCATGCTGGAATAATGCTTGTATGTATGCGATGCATGCTAGTGTAGGGTAATAAATGCCATGATGCGTATATGATACACATTATGATTAGATTATATCTTAATCGAATCAACTCGAAAATGCCTACCAAGTCTTGATACCCATCACTACCTCGATCATTTGTAGTTGTTGAATCTGCCAAAGCAAAGCAACGCATATTATCTTGGTAGGGTGTGGAGGGACAATCTTGGTCCCGCCTATCATGGCTTGGGTTAGAGTAAGCTCAATTAGATTGAGTAAAACTAGTTAACTCAATTAGATCGAGTAGAACTATAGGCATATTCCAACGGTTGGAAAGATAGGATAAGATCACATTTACACTAAATCTTGGGCGATTTAGCCAAAGCTAACTCAAGGTCTTTTGTAAATGTGGGTCTTGATCCTATAAACTAGAGTTGCATAGAGATGTAATCGGTAATGTGTTACCTACCGATCAAACTAAGTCTTGGGCGATTTAGCCAAAGCTAACTCAAGGCGTAGTATGATGTGGATCTTATCCCGCAAGAATTATAGTTAGTTTGTATGAATCAAGTAATGTGGTTTGACCATATCCATAACTCGATTCTACAAAAGTCCTATAATTCAGTGGGAGCATCATTTGATTAAAGGCCTAATTAAATGATAAAAGGAATATGATATTAATTTTCTGCATTGTGTATGTTGTAGATTACTATGTCGACAAACACGAACACTCTCTCCCTGTGTTCTGTCCTTGAGAAGGACAAGCTCAATGGAGCAAATTTCCTGGACTGGTACAGGAACCTGAGAATTGTTCTCACTCAAGAAAAGAAACTGTACGTCCTAGAGTAACCCATTCCGGAGGAACCTCCTGCCACTGCCTCGCGAACTGACAAAGATGCTTACAAGAAGCATCAAGATGATGCATTAGATGTGTCATGTCTCATGCTCGCGACCATGAACTCTGAACTTCAGAAGCAACACGAGTTCATGAATGCTTATGATATGGTTTAACATCTTCGTCAACTATATCAAGGACAAGCAAGGTACGAGAGATATGAGGTCTCTAAGGCATTGTTTCAGTCCAATATGCAAGATGGGACTCCCGTAGGTCCATATGTACTCAAGATGATTGGGTACATAGAAAACCTATAGAGATTGGGATTCCCACTTCGCCAAGTGCTGGCCACTGACTTGATCTTGCAATCTTTGCCACAAGGGTACAATCAATTTGTCAAGAATTACAACATGAATGAAATTGATAAGCTACTGCCTGAGATGCTCAGCATGTTGAGAACTACTGAGCTCAACCTTAAGAAGGGAAATCTGACTCCATTTTGATGGTGCAAAAGAAGAAAGGCAAGGGCAAGCCTAAAGGTAAGGGATAGTCCCAAGCCAAGGGCAAAGGCAAAGAATTGAAACCCAAAGGAGGGGTGGCCAAAGAAGGGGCTTGCTTCCACTGCAAGGAAGCTGGACACTGGAAGCGTAACTGCAAAGCATACCTAGAAGATCTTAAGAAGAAGAGAAGTGAGACTTCTACTTTAGGTATAAATATTATAGAAGTCAATCTATCTATTTCTTCATCATGGGTTTTAGATACCGGATGTGCATCTCACATTTGTACCAATGTGCAGATACTGAGAAATAACAGGGCATTGACAAAGGGCGAGGTGGACCTACGAGTAGGCAATGGAGCAAGATTTGCTGCTGTTGCTGTAGGAACTTATGATCTATCTCTGCCCACTGGCTTGTACTAGAACTAGATGAATGTTGTTATGTGTTTGCTTTAACTAAGAACATAATTTCAGTTTCTTGTTTGGACAAGAAAGGATTTACATTTATAATAAAGAACAAATGTTGTTCAGTTTATTTAAATGATATGTTCTATTGTAGTGCACCTCTAATGAACGGACTCTACTTTCTAGACTTAGAGAGCCCCATCTATAACATAAGTACCAAAAGGGTCAAGTCAAATGAGTTGAACCAAACCTATCTCTGGCATTGTCGCTTAGGTCATATAAATGAGAGTTGCTTATCTCAGCTCCATAAGGATGGGCTGCTGGACTCATTTGTTTTTGAATCATATGAGACATGCGAGTCTTGCCTTTTTGGCAAGATGACCAAGACTCCCTTTAGTGGACACAGCGAGAGAGCAACAGACTTGTTAGGACTTATACATAGTGATGTATGCGGTCCTTTTAATGTTGCTGCTAGAGGTGGTTACTGGTACTTCATTACATTTACTGATGACTTCAGTAGATATGGTTATGTGTATCTAATAACACATAAATCTGAATCCTTTGAAAAGTTCAAAGAATTCAATAATAAAGTACAAAACCAACTTGGCAAGAGTATTAAGATACTTCGATCAGATCGAGGTGGTGAATACCTTAGCCATGAGTTTTGTGACTATCTAGCTGAGTGTGGGATTCTATCCCAACTCACTCCTCCTGGAACACCACAGTTGAATGGTGTATTCGAAAGGAGGAATCGTACCCTATTAGATATGGTACGATCTATGATGAGTCACACAGATCTTCCTATATCCTTTTGGGGATATGCTCTAGACACAACAGCCTTCACACTTAACCCTGTACCATCCAAGGCTGTGATAAAGACACCATATACGATATGGATAGGGAGAAATCCCAAGATGTCTTTCATGAGGATTTGGGGTTGTGAGGCTTACGTTCGACGTCAAGTCTCAGACAAACTGGGACCCAAATCGGATAAGTGCTATTTTGTTGGATATCTCAAGGAGACGAAGGGATATTACTTCTACATTCCCAGTCAACACAAAGTGTTTGTGGCAGAGACTGGGGTATTTCTAGAAAGGGATTTTGTTTCTAGAAAAACTAGTGGGAGTATGTTCGATCTTGAAGAAATTCAAGATAAGGACGATAGAACTGAGGCCTTGATGGAGGTTGAACAGGAACCACAAAGTGTTGTGGGTAATGAGATTATTGCACAAAGAGTTGTGGAACAACCACCTGTTCAGGTAGATCTAGCTCTTCGCAGGCCTGATAGGGTACGTCGTCAGCCTGAGAGATACTCATTTCTCTTGTCTGACCATGATGACGTTATGCTCATTGAGAATGAGCCTACCTCCTATCAGAAAGTTGTGATGAGCCCAGATTCTGAGAAATGGCTAGAGGCCATGAGATCCGAGATAGAATCCATGTACACCAACAAAGTATGGACTTTGGTTGATCCACCTGAAAGGGTCAAACCCATTGGGTGTAAGTGGGTCTTTAAGAGAAAGACTGACATGGATGAACTTACGCATACCTATAAGGGTCGATTGGTGGCTAAAGGATTCAAGCAAATTCATGGTATTGACTATGATTAAACCTTTTCTCCAGTGGCGATGTTTAAGTCCATTCGGATCATGCTTGCTATTGCAGCATACCATGTTTATAAGATCTGGCAGATGGATGTCAAAACCATATTTCTGAATGGAAACTTGCTCGAGGATGTATACATGACACAACCTGAAGGTTTTGTAGATCCACAACATACTGGGAAAGTATGCAAGTTGTAAAGGTCCATTTATGAGCTAAAGCAAGCTTCTCGGAGCTGGAATCTTCGATTCAATGATGCGATCGAACAGTTTGGTTTCATCAAGAATGAAGATAAACCCTGTGTCTACAAGAGGGTTAATGGGAACACAGTTGTCTTCCTTGTATTGTATGTGGATGACATATTACTCATTGGGAATGACATCCCTTCGCTACAGTCGGTGAAGACTTGGCTCGGGACGTGCTTTACAATGAAGGACTTAGGTGAAGCAGCCTGTATTCTAGGCATCAAGATCTATAGAGATAGATCTAAGAGATTGCTTGACCTAAGTCAGAGTACATATATTGACACGGTATTACTACGGTTTGCCATGAAGAATTCCAAGAAGGGACTTCTGCCGATGTCACATGGTGTGAGTCTTTCGAAGACTCAAAGTCCCTCTTCTAGAGAGGAGAGAGACCACATGGATAAGATCCCTTACGCATCTACTATAGGATTTATCATGTACGCCATGCTGTGTACTCATCCTGATGTCTCGTATGCTTTGAGCATGACGAGTAGATACCAGTTAGATCCAGGTGAGCGTCACTGGATAGCAGTCAAGAATATTCTTAAGTACTTGAGAAGGACTAAAGAATATTTCTTGATATTTGGAGGCGATGAGGAGCTAGCTGTTGGTGCAATCAGCCCAGGTCACGATTGACCAGACTCGAGTTTGACTCGAGTGATGTTTTGATGTTTGACATAGTATGTTTGAAATTGATGTTTGACATTAATGTTTGACATTGATGGCGGTTAATGTTTTGGGGAGATTGTTTATACAATCGACCTAGGTTATAATCGAGTTTGACTCGAGGGAGTCTTTGATGGTTGACTAGGGATTGACCATGTGATTATGGGAAAGTCCAAGCATGGGTCTTGGCAAGGTAAAGTCCAAGTCATGGGTACTTGGCATGGAAAGTCCAAGTGGGACACTTGGCATTTGGGAAGGTCCAAGTCTTGAGTACTTGGCACAAGAAAAGTCCAAGCATGGGGCTTGGCATGGAAAGTCCAACATGGGTTGGCAAGGGAACGTCCAAGCATGGGTCTTGGCATGGAAAGTCCAACATGGGTTGGCAAGGGAAAGTCCAAGCTTGAGTCTTGGCATTTGAGAAGTCCAAGGGGTTAGATATTGGCGGCGTAAGTCCAAGGGCGGAGTCTTGGTGGCGTAAGTCCAATGTACCTTGGCCGTGTAGACACCATTAGCATGACATAGCCAATGGAAGCACCTGAAGGCTAGCGCGATGGATGAACAAGTCATTGATGACTTGGAGGGATCCAAGAGGCGTGAGGCTGATGGAGGTGGCTAGAAGGCTTAGGTCTAGGCTAAGGGTGGTCTAGCAAGTATGGGGGAACCATACTTGGGTTAAAACCTCATTTTTGAGGTTGGCAGTCGACTGGCATTATGGCCGGTTCGACTGCCATGAGTCGACTTGAGTTCGACTGCCGTTTAACAGCTGAAATTGCTCTGGCAGTCGACTGCTCATTGGAGCAGTCGACTGATGTCGACGGCAGTCGACTGCCAAGGGATGGAAGTCGATTGCCAGTTGAGTTGTGAGCACAGAATGCTCCGTAGCCGACTGGGCAGTCGGCTACGGGCGTTGGCAGTCGACTGGTGAGAGTACCGTTGGAACTTGTCCAACGTGGATTGAGTCATTGTCTCACAGCTACAGTGTTGGCAGTCGACTGGTGACTTATGGCAGTCGACTGCTAGACGGAAATCTATCCCGATGAAGGATAAAAGCAGTTGTTTGTGGAAGGCTGAAGTAGCGGTTTTCTTGGGTGATTTAAAGGGGAATTGTTGGTGCTCTTCCAGTCCTTTAAGGCTAGTCCAAGGCAACCAAAGATCAAGCAACCAAAGTGCTCTTGTAATGTGTTTTTCTTTACTTGCATTGTATTTCTTACTTGTATTAGCTTGTATCTTTTGTATTATTTAGTGTAATCCTTGTACGAGGTTTCTCCACCTCCGACTTGTGTCGAGAAGGAGTTATTTGTAATTAGTGAGTGCGTGTGCATCACTAGAGCTCTTTAGAGCTCGATCCATGGAGTAGGAACCATTCGGTTCCGAACCACGTTATATGACCGTGTTGTGATTGTGTATCTTGTTATATTTATTTGTTATTACTATTCCACTATGCTAACAAGATTGTAGATGATCAAACGTGAAAGAATTCCATCATCGTACCATCACACGACGCTATTCACCCCCCCTCTAGCGGCCTCAAATCTCCTACACTAGCTATAAAGGGTTACAGCAATGCCAACTTCCAAACTGACCAGGATGATTATAGATCACAGTCAGGGTTCATGTTTTTCTTGAATGGTGGCACTGTGAGCTGGAAGAGTTCGAAGCAGAACATAGTTGCTGATTTTACAACAGAAGCCGAGTATATGGCTGCATCAGAGGCAACAAAGGAGGCAGTTTGGATCCACATGTTCATTACTGAGCTTGGGGTGGTTCCTAGCATAGCAGATCCTATAGAGCTCTATTGTGACAACAATGGAGCTATTGCACAGGCTAAGGAACCTCGCTCACACCAGTGGACCAAACACATACTACGCCGCTTCCATCTCATTTGAGAGATTATTGATAGAGGAGATGTGAAGATTTACAGAGTACCCACAAAGGCTAACATCGCAGATCCCTTGACCAAGGCTATAACACAGAAAAAGCATGATGGTCACACTAGGTCATTGGGTATTAGATACTACGGTGATTGGTACTAGTGCTAGTGGGAGATTGTTAGTGAAAGCCCTAGAGTCAATCATGTGATGATTGTTGTATGGACTTTATTGTATCATATTCCTATTTATAAAGGCATGGTTATTATATTTACTTGTATTGGTGCCAAATAACTAAGTATAATAACGTCCTTGAGTAGAAGGTTCTTATCTATATCAATCGATTGATTGAATCGATAATGAGATGATATAGAGAACACTACTCTTAATCATTCCTGGTCAAGTATTAACATTCAAGGACAATGTTAATGCGTTGAGACTAGCATATAGGTCAACATGATGACTTGATCTCACAAGTCATGGATATGAGATATCAAGTTGACACATAGGTATGCATTGGAGAATGTATACTGAATGACCCGCCATGAGAAAGTATCATGGATCGTTATATGAGTGTCATATACTTTCTCATGTGACTATTAGTATGACTATTAATCTTCGGACCTGAAGTCACCATGGTTACCTACATAAGGAGTTGCATACTTTGGCTTCGTCAAACGTCACTTGTAAATGGATAGACTATAAAGGCGATTACTGGGTATGTAATAAATTATGCAGAGGGATGTGAGTGTTGTAGATGGGATCTATTCCTTCTATATGACGGGAGTGACATCGTTATTCTTGATAGAGTGAGACCACAAAGTGCATGGCCATGCCCAAATGAGTCAATATGAGATATTGAGCTCATTTGATTAGAGTGAGTCTACTTGGAGTGCAAGATATAGATTGTACCGAGGATGACACGGTCTATGCCTCAATTGGTCAA
Source organism: Wurfbainia villosa (assembly GCA_025175895.1). Lineage (NCBI taxonomy): Eukaryota > Viridiplantae > Streptophyta > Magnoliopsida > Zingiberales > Zingiberaceae > Wurfbainia > Wurfbainia villosa. The sequence goes on from CM045997.1 coordinate 63,197,260, forward strand.
TCTAGATGTCCAGGATAGAGGGACATTATCACATATTGTGAGAGTTACAATTAGTAGTCACAAAGGTAATGTTTGATCTCAACATTCTTGTAACTTGGGTAGCAATGATGTGTTTCTAGATACCGCTCATTACTTATGTTCCTAAATCGGTTTAGGAACATTGCCAACATTACAAGAACCTATAGGGTCACACACAAAGGGCAATTAGATGGAGACAAGGTTCATATGATGAACCATGAGGATAAGGTTCATGGGAAGAATCAAATTGGATTAAGAGTAATCCAAATTAGACTAATTGAGTTAGACTCAATTTGATTCAAATGTTGAATGAGTCTAATTTAGATTTGATTCATTGAGTCAATTTAAATTAATGAATAGAGATTCATTAAATCAAATTGACTTGAATCAAGTGGTTAGATTTGATCAACCATGGGAGATAAGAGGTCAAGTTTGACTTGACTTGAGAGGGGAGATGAATGGTAAATTTTGACTTGACCAATTGCCATGTCATGGTGACTTGGCATGGGGGCCAGCCAATGATGATGTTCCACATCATCATGGACTTATCATGTAGTGCCACCTCATGAGGGAGAGCAAGATCCATTGGCTCATGGAGTTACATGATTGCATGTAACCTCCCAACTTGAAGTGGACGACCACTTTTCTTGATGGTGTGATTTTTTTTTTGTGATTAACTTCATCTTCTTCCTTGATTCTTCCTCTCAAGCTCTCTCCCAATCCTCCATTGCCGAGATTCACCAAGGAGTGCTAGCACACTCTAGGTTGTTTTTCTCCACCTATTGCTTGTGTGGATACCAATAGAGGAGTGTACACTTGACACTCTCAAGTTTCGGCAATCCGTTTGGACGAGTGGGATAAGAGAAGGGCATCGCTTCAAGGGTAATTTCTTATCATGTAGATCTAAAGGTATTAAACACATACATGAATTTATTTTTGTTATACTTTGCACGGATCCGTGGCCGGGTTTTCGAGGTTTCCGCAATGCAAAAAGCGGTTTTTGCGGCTCGGAAAGTCCAACAACTTGCACATTAGCTTTCCCCATGATCCATCATTAGATTAAAATGAGTTTGGGTTCATCTAGATGCAATATCTATGCACCATGAACCTAACTCACTTTCCTATCATCTCACATGTATCTAGAGTGTATCAATACACACACATGTTAATTTGATGTGAGATGTGAGTTTTATTCTTCCTAATCTAAGGGTTCATGCATTTTTCTAGGTAACTCTATTTGATTCCCTTATACACGGGACTTCAAATCAAGCCATTGTCCTTAAATAAATTTTAATTAACTTAAATGCATGAAATTATGATTATGACATATAATGGTAGCATAAATAAGTCATGTGCCAATAATCATAATGTCATGGCATATAAATAAAATCTAAGTACAACATGACATAAAAAGATAAACCTAAGGTATCATGACATTTTATATAGTAATTTGAAGCATGATGTCATGACATGGCAAGGAAAACAAACTATGAATAGTATAAAGTAAAGGTATAAGAATACCTAGATTTTAGTATTAATTGTCATTTGTTAGGATTAAATCTATTTTTCCATATTACTACTCATATCTTAAGTGTGCCAAAAACCCAAAATGGCACACTATGACTCTAGATCTAATTGTACCAAATTAATCAATTTTTCAAGCTTCTTAAATGATATTGGAACATCCTAAAATCCTTTAGCATTAAATTCAAACTTATTCCAAAGTATCCCATTACCTTGGAAATGACCTAAAGTGACAAATTTGCTATGGTTAGGTAAACTACTCATCCATTCAAGGTTGACACAACCTAACCCATCTAGTGTGAGGGAATCACGCTCCTAGGAACCCAATACCTATTGGAGCTTCTTGGATTTACTATGTACTCACTAGGGATATCCTCCCTTAGTACCCTCCTAATGACCCTCTTAGGCTTGAAGCCTTGGTCATTTTGGTCTTGTCATGGTTAACCTTAGGAATTGCCTCCCTAGTAACCTTCTTAGTGATCTTCCTAGGTTTCATGGAAACCTTGGCCACTAGAAACCTACCATGGTTAACCTTAGGGATGACTTTCCTAGTAACTGTTGGTGTAGGGGCACCAAATAATCGAACCTAGGTTTTGATAATGACAAAGATTCAAAGTTAAGCTATTTTGAAATCTCATGTGCTATGCTAAGTGTACAGGTATTGTGTTAGACTTTGCTAAGGTCAACGACGCTAAGAGAATCTCTGGAAGAGAAACCTCGGTGGTCAACGACACTAGGAGAATCTCGGAAGGAGATACCTCGGTGGTCGGGTGACACTAGGAGAATATCGGAAGGAGAAACCTCGGTGGTCGGGTGATGCCAGGAGAATCTCGGAAGGAGAAACCTCGGTGATCAAGTGACCGAAAGCTAAGCGACAGGTCAGGAGGACCAAAGGTAAACTCCAAGTATGGAGCGGTGGTAAGGATGCATCCTAGGTAAGTGGACAATCCTAGGCATCAATCTGACCAAGGCTTCCGGAGGAATGCCAAAGTCAAGATCGGATAGTCAAAGGACTATCACACTGCATGACATGTTGCATCTCTTATGCTAACCTTATATTGCAAGTATCAGGTTAGATTCTCAAAATGTGATCATTGGAGGTTTTGGCGATCGACTCGATAGGATCAGTGCTAGCGATAGGATCGGTATTCTTGATAGGATCAGTCGACTAATGTTGACGAATCAACCCAATGCACAAGGTCAAAGAGATATCGATCGATGTTGCCACCTCATGATAAGATAAGCCGCCACCTCATGATAAGATAAGCCGCCACCTCAAGACAAGAGCCACAAGTTTTGGATCTGGATCTGGACATATTTCAAGGTGCCAATCTATAAAAGGAGGGGAGGACTCTAACCCTATATCAATCAATGAACTTTTAAGTGCTCCTACTCTCCGACCGTAACTCTTCGTGCTTCAACGCTACTTCGACTGCGCATTCACCACAATCCATTGTTGGTATTTTATTTAATTCATATTTATTACTTGCTAAGAGGAGAGGTAGGTTTGTTACCTCTTCCTCTACATATTCTATAAACGGTTGTCTCTTACCTCTAACGAGGAAGAGACTTTTAGTGCTTTGCCCTTCGAAAGTGATCAAAGATCGTAAGGCCTTGGATTAGCAGTCGGTGGGTTGTGAACCAAGTAAAATTTCTTGTGTCTTGTGTTCCTACTTTTGTTCATATTTTCTGCTTCGTACTTTGGTTTTAATGGACGAAAAGAAAAGATTTTCGAACGCTATTCACCCCCTCTAGTGTTTTCTCAATCAAACAATTGGTATCAGAGCGAGGGCGCTCAGATTCGGTGCAATAACCGGTCGAGCATTTTTCTTTTCAGTTATTTATTTATTTTATTTATTAACTCCTGCACTACTAATCCAAGACCAAGTCTTGGGATGTGTTCTTTGTAATTAACATTGCAGGAAAATGGATAAATCAATGATTCAAGGGGAGAGTTCAGATCAAGAATCACAAGGTAAATTAAATTTAAAATTTAAATTGCATATTATTTGTTTCAAGTGCAAGGAGAGAGGACACTATAAAAATAAGTATCCTACTCATAAGACTCAAACGGCACAACCGATGGCAAAGGAGAAATCAATGTCAGAAGTCCGGAGGAACAAGGAGCACAACAAGTGCTTCGTGTGCAAAAGATTCGGTCACTATAAGAATCGGTACCCGAAGAAGAAGGTTTGTAAAATTAAAATTTTTGAAAATTTAAGTTTTAGAATACTTGATAATTTAGATAAATTATATATTAAAGCTAGTAAATTAGTTGATTGTTGTTAGTTAATTAATATAGTTAATAATTCAACTAATAAAAACTTAATTAATTCAGATTTAATTAGTTTAAATAATAATAATAATATCATGGAAGAAAATGATCAAATTAATCTAACATTTGATAAAATTAACCAAGAGCTTAATCAAATTTTTAGTTTAATCAACATAGATCTTGATCAAGTTAAAGATAAAACCAACTTTGGACTTAATCATAATAATCAAAGCAATGGCACGATGGTTAATCACGAGACTCCCCGCTGCACTACTAGGGGTTGATTCCACCCTGGTTGCACACGTTGTGTGGATGGCGGTAGAAATCAACCCCTCTGTCCCAGCATGATCGGTAGAAATCAACCCCGAGAGTATACTTGTCCGTCCACCGAACGGTACCCTCTAGTGACAATATATGATAAACATGTAGGGAATTTTTTATGCCAAATGGCATATGCGCAACGGAAAATAGGATCCCTTCCAAGTGATCCATGCGAAAGCAAACTCGTATAAAATAAATTTCTCTAAACCAAGCCTATCTTATAGGAGAGTTCTACCTTTGTTGCGTGCCCTTTGCAATCCCGCTTTTCCTTTTGGTTTGTTGGATCTTTAGCACGTTCAAGTGTCCGTGCCTCTATACGTATCCACACGAGCACGCTCTTGTCTCACAAAAGGAAAACTAGAAGAGCTCTCCTTTACTTCTTGCTAGAGAAGTCCCTAAAGGAGAGGAAGAGAGGGAAAAGGAGAAAGGAAGAAGAAGACTCCTCTTCTTGCTAGCCTACACTCACAAACCCACACAACCAAAGCTTCCACCAAGCTCTCTCACCACTAACACAACCAAAGCTTCCACCAACAACAAAAGCCAATATGCTCTCTTTGGCCGGCCACTTAGGGTGTCTTTTATAGGGTTGGAAAAACCCTTTCACCTCCACACATTCAATGCAATCCATTGCATTGAGACATATCCTTGTTTGGCCGGCCACTTAAGGAGACAAAAACCAATTTATCTTCTTCCACCTCATCTAGCTTAGGTGGATGCTTAGGTGGATGCTTAGGTGGCATGCTTATGTGGCATTCTTATGTGGCTTTCATGCATGTTGAATTAATCTTATTAATTCAATTAAGCTTATGTTATCATATTGAATTAATCTTATTAAATCAATAAGGTAACATATTGAATTAATCTCATTAAATCAATTAGCTAAAATTCTCATTAAGCTTAAAGTCCAAAAACCATTTTGTACTTAAGCTTATTCCCATATTATTCTAGTCAAACTAGAATACTTTAATTCCTCTAATTATCATGCTCTTTGTGTGTGACCCTATAGGCTCTCATAACGTTGGCAGTGGATCTAAACTCTTTTAGATACACAAGCAATGAGCGGCATCTAGCAATACATCATTGCTAACCAATTTACGAGATAAGTCAAGATCCGACTAACCTTTCCGTGACTACTATAATATATGACCGTGTCCTTCTATCCTTGATATCAGATTGATCAATGAGGCATAGACCGTGTCATCCTCGATCAATCTATGTGTTTCTTGATCCCTGAGTAAACTAACTCAAACAAATGAGCTCAATATCTCATATTGACTCATTCGAGCATGGCCATGCGTTTTAGTAGTTCTACTCAATCAAGGGGCCCACCGATATCACTCCCGTCATATGGAAGGGATAGATCCCATCTACATCACTCACATCCCTCCGCATAATTTGTTACATACCCAGTAATCGCCTTTATGGTCCACCCTGTTACGGGTGACGTTTGACGATACCAAAGTACATAACTCCTTATGTAGGGAACCATAGTGACTTCAGGTCTAAGGACTATTCATACCAATAGTCACATGAGAAAGTTTATGACACTCATATAACGATCCATGAAACTTTCTCATGGCGGGTCAGTTCAGTATATATTCTCCAATATATACCCATGTGTCAACTTGATATCATATATCCATGACTTGTGAGATCAAGTCATCAATTGACCTACATGCTAGTCTTTATGTATTAATATTGCCCTTGCATATTAATACTCGACTAGGAACATTTAGGAAAGTGTTCTCTACAGCCTCTCATAATCAATTCTGCCAATTGATATGCTGTAGATAATAACCTACTTTTCTAGGGCATTATTATATTTAAATTAGCTGGCACAAGCAAGATGTAAATATAATAACCAATCCTTTGCCTTTATAGAATATGATACAAAATGTTCCCTATTCAACCATCACATGATTGGTTCTAGGGCTTTAACTAACAAAACACTGATACATGACCCACATAGCCATTGACACCCACAAACTATATATCATAATGAAATAACACTGCCAAATAATACAACTACCAAGACACAAAGATGCACACTGGTGCGACTCTAGCACAATAACAAAATATAATAAAATCCAACATCTAAACTAAAACCATAATAAAGGCTAAATAAAACCAATCACATACACAAACTATAAATCAAAAAACAACTGCAGAACAAATATGGAATAAAATCCATATGCTCGGTGTGAGATGTGATCAGCTAGTGGAGCTCTGAGCACCCAAGGAATCTTTACTTTCTACCTAGGCAATAGGAAAATCTAGGGTCTATGGTAGTGAGTATAAGACTCAGTGGTATATGAAAAATAGTGCATGAAATAAATAAACATATAGAAATCAACAGGTATACAGTCTTAAAGGTAATAACAAATAACCATTAGTATAAATTTAATAAATGCATATATAAACCTGATCCACCAGATGTAATGTAATGTATTGATATACCTTAAGGTCTGCATTGACACAACTCATAATAACCTGAAAAGTATACACAACATAACACATATGAATAACATACATGAACAATATCACACCCATGATCAACACATAATCATATGAACAACATATAATCAAATGTAAAAACTAACCTGGTCCATCTAATGCATAATCATAATGTTAATCAAATGCACATAACAACCTGATCCAACTCATACCCAAATACTCCACATACCACAGTATAGAACATGCAAATGGTATATATGATGATGTACAAACATATGCAACAATCATAGCTTAATCAAATGCAACATATCACAAGCATATGCAATATGCTTGTGATATGTTCAAGCGACCATCCTCTATTCTACTAGTAGCCTCGGAATAGACGATATCCGGATCGCCGGATTTTGTGTTTATGCTCGGGATCCAAGTATTATTTAGCAATTTACAGATTTATAACATGTTTATAATTGAAAAACAAATACAAACATGTAACATATAAAGATTAGAGAATCGATATACCTCTCGATCTTCTAATGTATGACCTTCCTCCATTCGGACGTCATGTGGGCGAGGATCTACCATAAGTCAAAGCTCCTAGATTACAAATATTCCTTCATTGCTCTTCCAAAGCAAGAGGAAGAATAGAAACAAGGTTTTTCTCCTCCCTAAAACCAACCAACAAGGAGCACACAAACTCCTTGCCGCCGGCCAACTAGAAGGAGGAGAAGATGATGGAAAAACACCAAGACACCAAGGGAAGCCCTATATCTTGTTTCTACCACCTAAGGGAAAGAGAGGAGGGGCTTTGGCCGCCGGCCAAGGGCTGGAAAAAGGCTGGAAGGGCTGTTGCACGCTGACCAATGAAGGAGGAAGATGAAAGCAATCACCTTCCTTAATTGGTGCTGCCCTAGCTTCCAAACCCTAACCCTAATCCTATCTCAACTAGGATTCCTCTCCCTTGCCGCCCAAAAACCCTAGCTCTCTTGATGATAGTTCATGCCAACTCCCATGCCCTCCTTTTATAGAGTTAGGGATAAGTCATGAATTAATCTCCTCCATTGGTTCTAGGGATTTAATCTCAACCGTCGGATCTAGAGATTTAATCTCAACCGTCGGATCTTAGAGATTTAATCTCTACCTATGGATCTTAGAGTTTTGTTTCTATCCATTGGATCTAAGCTTCATGAGGTGTTAATAGGATACATTAGGGACCATGAGGAGGAGTTGAATCTTGGCCACCCATGGATCAAGCCCACATAAAGTCCGATCCACTAATGATGATCTAATCCACTAAAGGATCATCATTGATCTACCTAACCAACCCCATATGATAATATGGGCTCTTTATATTATTTGTACATTTTCTCCCCGTGTTTAAGATCTCAAATGTCTGTCGATTAATTAATTTACTGACCATTAATTAATCAACATCTAACTCTATGAGTAGTACAACTCAACCTTTTCATCATGCCGGACCAAGTCCACCTGCAGGGTTTACATGATGAACCATATGAGCTCCTCAAGGGGACATCATCATCCTAATATATAGGACACAGTTTCTTCCTATAATCAACGACACACCATATAAATAATATCATCTCCCAACTTACCGAGCCTATCGATTTAATCTATAAATCTCGCCCATTGGTAAATCAAAGAGATGAGTACTAAGTATATGTGCCCGTTATTATATCGGGATTAAGAGCATGTACTAAATAATATCTGAGGTCCGATTCGATCATGTAGTCAGTAATAAATCAAATCACCTCTAAGTCAGTCTTGCTCAATACACACAAAGTGTACTAGTGTGATTCTATGGTCAAGACAAACCAACACCAAATCACACTACAACCATTCCGATGGTTTGTCCAAAGCCATCTCGGTTGTGAGCCTTTACTTATACTTTTCAAGGGGCCAATAACATGATCTCCTATGTGACACCACACACTATGTTATCTACAATGTAAAGTATTAGACAATATTGCATAACCATAAAAAAATGCAAACAATGATCATGTGATTCTTATTCCAAAATAAAGATGTTCATACAAAAGATAGACTTTTCAGTATACATCCCTACATGAAGCAAATACAATAACTATAAACTTTGCCTTTATTATGAAATATGAGTTTCCCTTACCAATCATCTCATAATTGATTGACACTAAGGGGTAATACTAATAGTTTAAGTAGCTTAGATAGATGAGTTCATGTTACTTGTTTTCTTAGATTTCTTTCTCTCCCCCTTAAAGTAAGATCAATATTATACTTTTCATTATCAAAAATAATCTTTTAAATGTCATAAATTCCCCCATACATCAAAACCTTAGTAGTACTTCTTATGCATTTTTAACTTGAAATTAGTCTTCTAAGAGGTTGCTCTCTTTTTCATTAGTTTGAAAATAACCCATATTAAAATATACTTTATAGATTTTCAAAAATAATGTTCAAGATAACTTCTTATTAATGATGATAGAAATTTTAATTTTTTGAAAGCTCTAAACATAAATCCCATCATGATTTGTTTAAATTTTGAAGTGTACATTTTAAGTTTAGATTTAGCTTCATCTTCCAAGTTTAGATAAAGCTAAATTACTTAGGATAAGTGCTAAGTATTACTTAAATTGATAAGACCAATTTATTAAGTTCAAGTGAACTAGTTATTTTTCAACCCTTAAACATTTCTCTCTCCTCCTTAAGACCATTTCTCATAATAATTTAAATTCAAAAACTTAATTTTTGAAACGGTATTAAACATTTCATAATTTAGCAAAACAAATCTTTTAGGCTCTCCCTAAATTCTTGATCTTTCCCTAGAATGATGCTTTTACTTTACGTTTTCAAAATAAGTTTTTCAAAAATATTTCAACTTAAACTTTGAAAATAATTATGATAGACCTTTTTAATTTGCGATCTTAGCATAATTTTTTAAATTTGATTTTTTTAACTTTAATTTGAAAATAGTTTGTAAATAATTTTTTATCAAAATATTTTGAACTTACAATGTAATATTTTTCCAAAATGATTTTTCTTAAACTCCCCCTAGAATGTTGTCGTAAAACTCACCCATAGGTTAATTGAGTTATCCTTATTCATCTCGCCAGTTCTAGGTTTTCAATACACATTAATCCTTATATGTTTTGTGAGATGGTTGTTCATTTTATCTTGATTAAATTTAATGAAAATTAAAAGTGTTTAAACTTGTGTTAGATTCAAGTTTAGCTTAGGCTAATCAAGTAAGTTTTTCCAAAATCGAAATCTAGGTAGTGGCGAGACAAATGACCTTCTTGGATATCAGGTGGACCACTTCCTAAGACAAAGTCGATCAAGGAATCAAATACTTGACTCGCTTTGGACTAAGATTTAGTCTAACTAGTTAAAGACTTAGTTAGTTAGCCTCGGTTAATTTCACTCAACTTAGTGTATCAAGTAGTGGTGAGGCATATGCCCTTCTTGGATAACATGTGAACCACTTCCTAGACATGCACTCTAAAGAGTTTCTCTAACTTACTATCAGTTCACTTCGTCTTAGTACTAGGTTTTTCAAGTTTAAACTACTTTGTTTCCTATCTAGTCAATTCTAAATTAAGCAAGTACTAACTAAGCATGCAAGAGTTTAACTAATTAATGAAACAAGTAGAGAATTAGATCCCCTTGAGTGGTAGCTCTGATAGGTCTTGTTCACTAAGTGAGCTTGACCCTTGGGAATCGAAAATTGATTTAGTTCAACTTGGTTGACTAAGCTATACTTAGGAACCCATGCTTACACTTGACCCTTAGCATTTCTATTGAACAAGGACATGTACGATGTTGGTGCAATCGACCTAGGTCACGATTGGCCAGACTCGAGTTTGACTCGACTAGTGGTTTGATGTTAGTGCTTTAATATTTGACATTGATGTTTGAAAAAGGAGTTGACCATTGTTTGACAATGGCTTGACTAGATTTTTGACTTGGGGTTGACCATAATGGAGAAGTCCAAGTGGGACACTTGGCAAGGGAAAGTCCAAGCATGAGTCTTGGCAATTGGAAAGTCCAACATGGGTTGGCATAGAAAGTCCAAGCATGGTCTTAGCAAGGGAAAGTCCATGCTTGAGTCTTGGCAATTGGAAAGTCCAACATGGGTTGTCAAGGAAAGTCCAAGTCATGGGTACTTGGCAATTGGAAAGTCCAAGGGTTGATATTGGTGACATAAAGCCCAAGCGAGAGTCTTAGCACCATAAGTCCAATGGTTTGGCGGCATAAAGTCCAAGCGTGTGTCATGGCAGCGTAAGCCCAAATGTGCCTTGGCGGTGTAGACGAGCTTAGCATGGCAATAGCCAATAGAAGCACCTGAAGGCTAGTGTATGAATGAACAAGTCATGGATGACTTGGAGGGATCCGGTATGCGTAAGGCTGACAGAGGTGGCTAGAAGGCTTAGGTCTAGACTAAGAGTGGTCTAGCAAGTATGAGAGCATCATACTTGGGGTTAAACCCCATGGTTGAGGTTATCAGTCGACTGGAACTTTGGACCAGTCGATTGGTCAAGTCTTTTGACACTTGGCAATCAAGTCGACTTGTGGTAGTCGATTGGGGTTATGACCAGTCGACTGTCGTGAGTCGACTAGGGTTCGACTGTGAAAAATAGCCTTGGCAGTTGACTGCCATCATTTGGTAGTCGACTGATGGCTTGAGTAGTTGACTACCAAGGAGGGTAGTCGATTGCTGGTCAAGGTTACGAGAGCAGAACGCTCGGTAGTCAACTGGTCAGTCTGCTACGGCTTTGGCAGTCGACTGATGGGTAATGACACTCGACTGCTGAGGTATCCGTTGGAGTTTTTCCAGTGTGGCTCGAGTCATTGTGATACAATGGCTACATGAGTAGTTGACTGATGATCATAATCAGTCGACATCTAAGCGAAATCCAACCCGAGTTGCAGCTTTAAAAGGAGCTCGAGGAGAGGGATTTTGGCATGGTTCTTTGAGGTGATTTGGAGGGGATTTGCTGCTGCAATCCAGACCTTCAAGGCTTTTCTCAAGCAACCAAAAGCAAGCAATCAAAATTATCTTGTAAAGTGATTTCCTCTACTTGTATTGCATTTCATCTTTGTATTTGCTTGTATTTATTTGTATTACTATTGTAATCATTGTAAGAGGTTTCTCCACCTCCGACTTATTGTCTAGGAGTATTATCGATTAGTGGTGGTGTTTGCACCACTAGGGCTCATTCGAGCCCAATACGTGGAGTATGAACCCTAAGGTTCCGAACCACGTTATATCGCGTGTTTTGTTGTGCTTGTATTTTGTTATTGCTTTATTATTTGTATTTCCGCTGTGCATAACAAGTTTTGTAGCAAGCAAGATTGAATTCCGTCAAGTGATGAACGAACGCGCCATTCACCCCCTCTAGCGCTCACGGACATTCCAACAATTGGTATCAGAGTGAGGTTTCTCTTCATTATTGGACTAACTACCAAGGAGAAAACATGCTAGAGGGCAAGATGGATCTTGAAGAAAAATTGGGTGATGACATCAACATTCCGCCTTCCTTCGACCACAAAGATTTTGCATATTAGAAAGGTAGAATGATGTATTTTCTCATGTGTGATTATGACAATTGGATTAGTGTTTTAGTAGGGTTCGATGCTTCTAAGGATGAGAATGGGAAAATACTCAAGAAGAAGAAGTGGAGCGAGGAGCAACTCCGATACTTCAATACAAACAATAAGGTAATGGGTATATTACTTAGTGTAATTCCTAATGATATTTTGATCAAGATAGGAGATTGTAAAGACGCCAAGGACCTTTGAAGCAAGATGGAAAAATATCATAAAAACCCATCACTGGCTCATGTAGTAGAGGAGAAGTCCGAGGAGGAGTGCTCATCCTCTCAAGATCAAGAAGAAGCAAGGACATCATCATCTCAAGACCTTGCGGATTCAGAGGTTGATAGGGAATCAACATCCGGATCGGAAGAGGTGGAAGAGGTAGAAGAAGCCTCCACCCCTAGGATTGAGGGGGAGGAGATTATGTCATCTTCAATGTCGGAGCTAACTCAAGAGGAACCATCCACCACCGGTCGAGAAGATAAAGATGTTGGGATGTATACTGAAAGCCTAGCCTTTTGTATGGACATCTTTATTTTGAAATAAGAATCACATGATCATTGTTTGCACTTTATATTTATTATATGTGCATATTGTCTAATACTCTACATTGTAGATAATGTGGTGCTTGGTGAGGCACAGAAGATCATGTTATCAGTTCCTTGTAGAATATAAGTATAGGCTCACAACCAAGATGGTCTTAGACAAACCATTGGTATGGTTGTAGTGTGATTTGGTATTAGTTTATCTTGACCATAGAATTGCACTAGTACATTTTGTGTGTATTGAGCAGGACCGACATTGAGGTGATTCAATCTATTGCTGACTATATGATTGAATCAGACCTCGGGTATTATGTTGCACATGCTCTGAATCCTGATATAATAATGGCCACATGTACTTAGTATTTATTTCTTTGATTTACCAATGGGTGAGATTTATAGATTAAATCAATAGGCTCGGTAAGTTGGGAAATGATATTATTTACATGGTGTGTCGTTGATTATAGAAGGAAACCGTGTCCTATATATTAGGTTGATGATGTCCCCTTGAGGAGCTCATAAGGTTTATCATGTAAACTCCGCGGGTTTACTTGGTCAACATGATAATAAGGTTGAGTGGTACTACTCGAGGAGTTAGATGTTAATTAATTGATGGTCAGTAAATCAATTAATTGACGGACATTCGATATCTTAAACACGGGGAGATAGTTGTGCAAATAATATATGGAGCCCATATAAATGGGGGTTGGTGAGGTAAATCAATGATGATCCTCTAGTGGAATGGAACATCATTGATGGATCAAGTTTGTGTGGTTCCGATCCATCGGGTGGCCAAGATCCAACTCCTCCTCATGGTCCCTATCGTAGCCTTATTAAAACCTCAAGGAGCCTAGATCCAATGATGGAACATGAAACCCTAGATCCGACGGTTGGGATGAAACCCTAGATCCAATGGTTGGGATGAAACCCTAGATCCGACGGTTGGGATGAAACCCTAGATCCGACGGTTGGGATGAAACCCTAGATCCGATGGTTGGGATGTAACCCTAGATCCGACGGTTGGCATGAAACTCTAGATCCGATGGTTGGGATGAAACCCTAGATCCGACGGTTGGGATGAAACCCTAGATTCGAAGGTTGGGATGAAACCATAGATCCGACGGTTGGGATGAAACCCTAGATCCGACGGGTGGGATGAAACCTTAGATCCGACGGTGTAGACTAAGTCTCTAGATCCGACGGTGGAGATTGAAAGGAGGCCTAAGCCTAACTCTATAAAAGGAGGGCTAAGGGCTTGGTCGTGGAAGATAGAGATATATCAAGAAGGAGATTAGGGTTTTTGGCTTGGGCGGCTAGGGTTTGGGAAAAGGTTTGGGCGGCAATCCTTGGAAGGATTAAGGTTTGTTTCCTTCTCTTCCTAATTGGTAGCCGGGGCGCATCTTCTTCCTCCTTTCTTTGGCCGGCGCCCATACCCATTATTCCTTCTCCCTCTCTCCTTGGTGCCCGGCGGCAACCTTTCTTCAAGGTTGGCCGACGCTCAATTATCTACTCCTTGGCCGGCGGCTATATCAAGCTCCTTGGCTTGGTGGTCGGTTCTAGATAGGAGAAGGAGTTTTTGTTTGGTTCTTCTCTTTGTTCGGAGCGAGCAAGGAAGGGAAGAACATGATCTAGGAGGCTTCAACTCGTGGAGGATCTTCGCCCACACGATGTCCACGAGGAGGATGGGACATACGGTAGAAGACCAAGAGGTATAAAAGTTTTACAAACTTTATTCTTGATCCTCTTATGATAAGATATGCTAGCTTATGTTCTTTATGTTAGTATGTGTTGATTATACTAGTTTGCATTTGTTTGTATTTGTATAATCATGGACCCCGATAAGAAACACAAAAACCGGCGATCCATTCGTCGTCTCTTCCGTGGCTAACCGACTAGAAGAGTTGATTGCTTGAACAACAATTTTGTTCAAGCGATTGCTCGAGTCATTGGCACGATGACGAAACGGTTGTGCTTTGGAAACTCATCCCGTCCGGATTAGTTTTAGTTGATAAAATTTTAATCTGGGGACATGGGAGGCAATTAGACTCCGACGCAACCAAGGACACTCCCTTCATTTTGTATCAGAGCCAAGGTTTCCGGTTTTGTGTGTTTCGGATTCGGTTACCTTCATGGACATATCATATATTGAGTATGCCGGATAATAGTAGGATTTGCGTAGGCTAACTTTTTTGTTGTAAGCATAAGATCCGACTATTATGGCTATATGTGTGTATGTGATTGTTTGTGTGTGATTGTATGTATATTATTTGAATCCTCGGGGTTGATGAGGCTAGATTAGTATTTAATTTTTGTAATTAAATACGACATTGTTTAGCCGATCATTCTAGTTTACTTTCGATCTAGATAGTTTGTATACTCGTTCGTGGAGTATAGGATCGATGGATGTAAATTAAAATGATATATCTCGGCTCGGATCTCTTTTGTGGCTTGCGCATGGAAAAGGTGGAGCGGACGAGGTGGAGACACGGCGGGACGCATATTGAAGAACAAAGCCATAATAGTTGGAAAAATTCTGGTTTTTCCATATTTATTGCTGATTTGTTTTATATGCATGTTGTGTGTGCTTGAAAATTCCTCATTTTCAATTTACTAAGTGGGAGAGGGATATTTTAATTAATTCCCGCAGCCTCCATTACAATTTGACGTGTGATGCAACAAACTTGCGTGTCGGCTCTGAGTGCCTTCCTCCCCATCGGATGGGTTTGTTTGCGGATCACTAGGTCAAATATGGTTATAGAAAATTATTTAGGAGTGTGTGTACTTCCCCATCGGTAAGGCACATAATCCGAGATAATTGCCTTAGTACCGAGTAATGGTAAACACTTAGATGCAAATAAAGGTATCCTCCCCATCGGAGTCACTGCTTTTATTTGTAGGGCCTAAGAGGAACCAACTATTAATTTTATTTGTCAAAAAGTAAGGTTGACAAGATAATAAAATTAATGGGTAAAACCTCCTCTTACAAATGTAGAATTCGTATACGTCCACACTATCGTGGCATGCGATATTCTCGGTGTTTTGAGGTGTTGGTTGATTTCGGAATTTTATTGTTTTGAGGAATCAATAATATTTGAAATCTAATATTTTGATCATTGTGATTCATAGAATTTTCAAATGGTTTTCAACCCACTTGCTGTGATACTGAAAGAAAATAAACTTACTGGAATAAAATACATTGATTGGAAAAGAAATTTGGATATTGTCTTAACTGTCGAGGAGTACAAGTATGTGCTCTTCGATGAGTGTCCTCCTAAGCCTGTGGATGATTTTGGGGAAAAGGAACTTTTCGGATACCAGAATCGAGCTGCTAGGCAGGAAGCCATGGTTGCTCAGAAGGTTTCTACTTCTAAGCCGAAAGGCAAGAAGAAGAAGAAACAAGGTGGAGCAAAGGTGGCGGTTGGACCTCAGGGAGGAGTGAAGAAGCCGAAAGGCAAGTGCTTCACTTGTAAGAAGACTGGACATGGGAAGAAAGACTGCCCCAACCTAAAGCAGAACAAAGGTATATCTTCTGGCTTAGTCGTTGAAACATGTTTAGTGGTGTTATCTACCGGTACCTGGTGTGTAGATACAGGAGCCACTGATCATGTCTGTAATTCTTTGCAGGGGTTCCAGGAAACCCGACGACTAGCTGAAGGAGAAATTACCGTCTACATCGGCAATGCTACAAAGGTGGCGGCTATTGCAGTGGGAGACGTTCATTTATCGTTTGATAGAAATAAATTTTTGGTTTTGAGAAATTGTCTTTATGTACCTACATTTAGAAAGAATTTGATTTCGGTTTCTAAATTGTTTATGGATGGATATTCTGTTTCTTTTAATGACAGAGTTATTATAAAAAGAAATAGAAAGATTATCTGTTCAGGTACATTGGTTGGCAATTTGTATACTCTTCAACCAAAAGCTCCCACAATGCATATAGAAGTTAATAACTCATCTTCTAATTCCAATAAAAGAAAAGAACCTTCGAAGATGAACCAAACATATCTTTGGCATCTAAGGCTTGGTCATATTAACCCGAGTAGAATTCAAAGGTTGATAGCTGATTGACCTTTGGGTTCATTAGTGGTGGAGGATCTCCCAACTTGCGAATCTTGCTTGGAAGGTAAAATGACCAAGAGGCCTTTCAAGGCCAAGGGGCATAGAGCCAAAGATGTGTTAGAATTGGTTCATTCTGATTTGTGCGGTCCTATGTCTATCTAGGCTAGAGGTGGTTTTGAATATTTCGTCTCTTTTATAGACGATTATTCAAGATATGGATACATTTACTTGATGCGCCGCAAGTCTGAATGCTTTGACAGGTTCAAAGAATTCAAGGCTGATGTGGAGAACCGTCAAGGTAAAAGTATCAAGACCCTACAATCTGATCGTGGTGGTGAATACCTCTTGGGAGAGTTTAGGAATTACTTATCAGACGCTAGGATTCAATACCAATTGTCTGCACCTGGCACACCCCAGCAGAATGGTGTAGCGGAGCGAAGGAATAGGACTCTTATGGAGATGGTTAGATCGATGATGAGTTATTACGAGTTGCGGTTAGATTCGGGGGTATCGCGGAATCTGGCAGTGTATATTCTGAACTTGGTTCCATCTAAATCAGTGCCTTCTACCCCCATAGAATTTTGGACTGGGCGAAAGCCTAGTCTGAGACATATTCGGATATGGGGGAGTCCAGCACATGTGCTAAAGGCTGATGCTGGTAAGTTGGAACCTCGTACAGAAGTGTGCATGTTTGTGGGCTACCCTAGAAGAACGAAAGGTGGTTTGTTTTATAATCCTAGAGATCAGAGGGTGATCGTTAGCACGAATGCCCGATTTCTAGAGGAAGACTATGCGATGAACCATAAGCCCAAGAGTAGGATTGTTCTGGAGGAATTAAGAGGGGAAGTCCCTACTTCAGTACCATCGGTACAAGAGGATATACCACAAGTCACTGCACCGCGTGTCACAGAGGATACACAGGTGATACCTCGTCATAATGGGAGGATTGTGAGACAGCCTGATAGATTCATGTTCTTGGGAGAGTCTTCGGACTTGGTCCCTGGCGAACATGAACCTGATCCCTGGACATATAACGAGGCACTCCAAGATGAAGATGCGATATCTTGGCAAAGAGCGATGAATTCTGAGATAGAATCTATGGATTCTAATCAGGTCTGGGAGCTAGTAGAGCCACCCGATGGTGTAAAAGCCATTGGATGCAAGTGGATCTACAAAAGAAAGAGAGGAGTAGACGGGAAGGTTGAGACCTTCAAAGCTAGGCTTGTTGCGAAAGGGTATACTCAGAAAGAGGGTATCGATTATGAGGAGACTTTTTCGCCGGTAGACATGCTTAAGTCTATCCGGATTCTCTTATCTATAGTTGCTCATATGAATTATGAGATTTGGCAGATGGATGTCAAGATAGCTTTCCTTAACGGAAGTCTTGAGGAGAACATCTATATGCAGCAGCAAGAGGGATTCATTGCTAAAGGCAAAGAACATCTAGTGTGTAAGCTTAATCGGTCCATTTATGGATTGAAGCAAGCTTCGAGATCTTGGAACATCCATTTTGATGAGGTAATCCAGTCATATGGATTTATTCAAAGTCCGGATGAGCCATGTGTATACAAAAGATGTGATGGAAACGTAGTGGTATTTCTTGTACTATACGTAGATGACATTTTGTTAGTTGGCAACAATATCAAAGTGTTATCAAACGTAAGGGTATGGTTGTCCAAACAGTTTGACATGAAGGACTTGGGAGAAGTGGGACACATCCTTGGGATCAAGGTGATAAGGGATCGCAAGAAAAGGATGTTGTGCTTATCTCAAGATTCATACATTGACACTATCCTTGCTCGTTTTAGCATGCAGAACTCCAAGAACGGTTTTCTACCTTTTAGGCATGGAGTACCTTTATCTAAAGAGATGTGTCCCAAAACATCAAAGGAGATAGAGGAGATGAAGGCGGTTCCTTATGCTTCGGCAGTAGGAAGCCTCATGTATGGTATGCTATGTACGAGACCAGATATCTGCTTTGCCATGGGTATGGTTAGCAGATATCAGAGTAATCCTGGACAAGGACATTGGACTGCGTTAAAGCATATATTGAAGTACCTGAGAAGGACTAGGGATTATATGCTGGTTTATCGGGCAGATCAATTAGTCCCTGTGGGTTACACGGATTCTGATTTCCAATCAGATAGGGACAACAGTAAGTCTACCTCAGGGTTTGTGTTTACTTTTGGAGGTGGAGCCATAGTATGGAGGAGTGTCAAGCAGAAATGCATGACGGACTCTACCATTGAAGCTGAGTATGTGGCAACCTCTGAGGAAGCCAAGGAAGTTGTATGGCTCAGGAACTTCTTGATGGACATGGATGTGATTCCTGGTTTGCCCAGAACTATCACAATTTATTGTGATAACAGTGGTGCAGTTGCAAACTCGAAGGAACCACGAGCCCATAAGGCGAGTAAACACATAGAGCGCAAGTACCACCTGATATGAGAGATCGTAAAGCGAGGAGAAGTAGCTGTCGCCAAGATTGCATCAGAGGATAACCTGGCGGATCCATTCACTAAGTCCCTTCCAGCGAAAGCGTTTGATAGGCATGTGGAGGACATGGGGATTAGATGTATGGCAGTGTGATGACAGCATAGTCTTTTAGTATAAGTGGGAGATTGTTGGGATGTATACTGAAAGCCTAGCCTTTTGTATGGACATCTTTATTTTGAAATAAGAATCACATGATCATTGTTTGCACTTTATATTTATTATATGTGCATATTGTCTAATACTCTACATTGTAGATAACGTGGTGCTTGATGAGGCACAGAAGATCATGTTATCAGTTCCTTGTAGAATATAAGTATAGGCTCACAACCAAGATGGTCTTGGACAAACTATTGGCATGGTTATAGTGTGATTTTGTATTGGTTTATCTTGACCATAGAATTACACTAGTACATTTTGTGTGTATTGAGCAGGACCGACATTGAGGTGATTCAATCTATTGCTGACTATATGATTGAATCAGACCTTGGGTATTATGTTGCATATGCTCTGAATCCCGATATAATAACGGGCACATGTACTTAGTATTTATTTCTTTGATTTACCAATGGTTGAGATTTATAGATTAAATCAATAGGTCCGGTAAGTTGGGAAACGATATTATTTACATGATGTGTCATTGATTATAGAAGGAAACCGTGTACTATATATTAGGTTGATGATGTCCCCTTGAGGAGCTCATAAGGTTTATCATGTAAACCCTGCGGGTTGACTTAGTCAACATGATAATAAGGTTGAGTGGTACTACTCGAGGAGTTAGATGTTAATTAATTGATGGTTAGTAAATCAATTAATTGACAGACATTCGATATCTTAAACACGAGGATATAGTTGTGCAAATAATATATGGAGCCCATATAAATGGGGGTTGGTGAGGTAGATCAATGATGATCCTCTAGTGGAATGGAACATCATTGATGGATCAAGTTTGTATGGTTCCGATCCATCGGGTGGCCAAGATCCAACTCCTCCTCATGGTCCCTATCGTAGCCTTATTAAAACCTCAAGGAGCCTAGATCCAATGATGGAACATGAAACCCTAGATCCGACGGTTGGGATGAAACCCTAGATTCGACGGTTGAGATGAAACCCTAGATCTGACGGTTGGGATGAAACCCTAGATCCGACGGTTGTAATGAAACCCTAGATCCGACGGTTGGGATGAAACCCTAGATCCGACGGTGGAGACTAAGTCTCTAGATCCGACGGTGGAGATTGAAAGGAGGCCTAAGCCTAACTCTATAAAAGGAGGGCTAAGGGCTTGGGCGTGGAAGATAGAGATATATCAAGAAGGAGATTAGGGTTTTTGGCTTGGGCATCTAGGGTTTGGGAAAAGGTTTGGGCAGCAATCCTTGGAAGGATTAAGGTTTGTTTCCTTCTCTTCCTAATTGGTAGCCGGCGCCCATCTTCTTCCTCCTTGCTTTAGCCAGCGCCCATCTTCTTCCTCCTTGCTTTAGGCGGCGCCCATACCCATTATTCCTTCTCCCTCTCTCCTTGGTGCCTGGCGGCAACCTTTCTTCAAGGTTGGCCAGCGTTCAATTATCTACTCCTTGGCCGGCGGCTATATCAAGCTCCTTGGCTTGGTGGTCGGTTCTAGATAGGAGAAGGAATTTTTTTTTTGTTCTTCTCTTTGTTCGTAGCGAGCAACGAAGGGAAGAACGTGATCTAGGAGGCTTCAACTCGTGGAGGATCTTCGCCCACACGATGTCCACGAGGAAGATGGGACATACAGTAGAAGACCAAGAGGTATAAAAGTTTTACAAACTTTATTCTTGATCCTCTTATGATAAGATATGCTAGCTTATGTTCTTTATGCTAGTATGTGTTGATTATACTAGTTTGCATTTGTTTGTATCTGTATAATCATGGACCCCGATAAGAAACACAAAAACCGGCGATCCGTTCATCATCTCTTCCACGGCTAACCGACTAGAAGAGTTGATTGCTTGAGCAACAAGTTTGTTCAAGCGATCGCTCGAGTCGTTGGCACGATGACGAAACGGTTGTTCTTCGGAAACTCATCCCGTCCAGATTAGTTTTAGTTGATAAAATTTTAATCTGGTGACATGGGAGGCAATGAGACTCCGACGCAACCAAGGGCACTCCCTTCAAAAGAAGCTCAAAATTCCACCACCATTGACCTAGGTAACTCAAACAATTTAGTTAAAAATAAAAATCATATAATTTTCTTTAAGTGTAGGGAACAAGGACACTACAAGAGCAAGTGCCCTAAGAAGGTCATGTTGGGATGTATACTGAAAGCCTAGCTCTTTTGTATGAACATTTTTATTTTGAAATAAGAATCACATGATCATTGTTTGCACTTTTTATTTATTATATGTGTGCATATTGTCTAATATTTTACATTGTAGATAACATGGTGCTTGGTGTGGCACAGAAGATCATGTTATCAGTCCCTTGTAGAATATAAGTAGAGGCTCACAACCAAGATGGTTTTGGATAAACCATTGGCATGGTTGTAGCGTAGCTTGGTATTGTTTTGTCTTGAACATAGAGTTACACTAGTACACTTAGGTGTATTGAGCAGGACCGACATAGAGGTGATTCAATTTATTGCTAACTACATAATTGAATCGGACCTCGGATATTATGTTGTACATGCTCTTAATCCCGATATAATAACGGGCACATGTACTTAGTATTTATTTCTTTGATTTACCAAAGGGTGAGATTTCTATGGATTAAATCAATATGCTCGGTAAGTTGGGAAATGATATTATTTACATGGTGTGCCATTGATTATAGGAGGAAACCGTGTCCTATATATTAGGTTGATGATGTCCCCTTGAGGAGCTCATAAGGTTGATCATGTAAACCCTGCAGGTTGACTTAGTCAACATGATGATAAGGTTGAGTGGTACTACTCGAGGAGTTAGATGTTAATTGATTGATGGTCAGTAAATCAATTAATTGACAGACATTCGATATCTTAAACACGGGGAGATGGATGTACAAATAATATATGGAGCCCATATTAATTTATGAGGGTTGGTGAGGTAATTTAATGATGATCCTCTAGTGGAATGGAACATCATTGATGGATCAAGTTTGTGTGGTTCCGATCCATCGTGTGGCCAAGATCCAACTCCTCCTCTTGGTCCCTATCGTAGCCTAATATAATCCTCATGAAGCTCTAGATCCAAGGATGTAAAATAAAACTCTAGAACCGATGGTTAAGATTAAATCTCTAGATCCGACGGTGGAGATTAAATCTCTAGAACCGACGGTTGAGATTAAATCCCTAGAATCGACGGTTGAGATTAAATCTCTAGATCCGACGGTGGAGATTAAATCCCTAGAACCGACGGTTGAGATTAAATTCCTAGATCCGACGGTTGGGATGAAACCCTAGATCCGACGGTTGGGATGAAACCCTAGATCCGACGGTTGGGATGAAACCCTAGATCCGACGGTTGTGATGAAACCCTAGATCCAACAGTTGGGATGAAACCCTAGATCCGACGGTGGAGATTAAATCCCTAGATCCGACAGTGGAGATTAAAGGAGGCTTAAGCCTAACTCTATAAATAAGGCTCTAAGGCTTGGGCGGCAACAACTTAATGAGAAGAGGTTGGTTTTGGTTTAGATATTAGGGTTTAGCCCATCTTTGGCTTGGGCGGCAAGAAACCCTAGGGAGATTAGGGTTTGGTTCCTTGGTTGGGCGGCAAGGGGTTTGGAAGGAAGAGTGGGCGGCAACTATAGGAGAGGATCTCTTCTTCTTCTTCCTTGCGTGTGGCCGGCTCCTAGATCTCTTCCCTCTACCTTGGTCAGCGCTCGACCTATTCCTCTTCTCCTCTTCTTTTCCTCTTGGCCGGCGGCACAAAGGAGCTAGGGATTGTTCCTTAGTTCGTTTCCTTGGTTAGCCATCTTGTTCTCTCCATTCTTTGGGCCGGCGGCATCAATCCTTTGTGGATTGGTGGTTTGCTCAAGCAAGAAGGGAAGGAGAGTTCTTCTTTCTTTCGATTGAAGAAGATCTAGGAAGCTTCAACTTGTGGAGGATCTTCGCCCACACGAAGTCTACAAGGAGGTTAGGACATACGATAGAAGATCGAGAGGTATAAAAGTTTTACAACTTTTATTATTGATCTTTGCATATTCTTATTGATATGCTAGCTTATGTTCTTTATGTTAGTATGTGTTGATTATTCTAGTTTACATTTGTATGTATTTGTATAATCATGGACCCCAAAGATAAACACAAAAACCGGCAATCCGTCCGTCGTCTCTTCCGTGGCTAACAGACTAGAAGAGTTTTGTTGCTTGAACAACTAGTTTGTTTAAGCGATCGCTCAAGTCGTTAGCACGACGATGAATTGGTTGTGCTTAAGAAACTCATCCCATCCGGATTAGTTTTCATTAGTGAAAATTTTAATCCGGGGACATGGGAGTCGATGAGCCTCTCCGAGAAGCACGAGTTACCAACAATTGGTATCAGAGCCACGGTTTCCGATTTTGTGTGTTTTGGATTCGGTTACTTTCATGCACATATCATATATTGAGTATGCCGGATAATAGTAGGATGTGCGTAGGCTAACTTTTTTGGTTGCAGGCATAAGATCCGACTATTATGGCAATATGTGTGTATGTGATTGTTTGTGTGTGATTGTATATTATTTGAATCCTCGGGGTTGACGAGGCTAGATTAGTATTTAATTTTTGTAATTAAATACGACATTGTTTAGCCGATCATTTTAGTTTACTTTCGATCTAGATTATTTGTACACTTCTTCGTGGAGTATAGGATCGATGGATGGAAATTAAAATAGTTTATCTCGGCTCGGATCTCTTTGGTGACTTGCACACGGGAAAAGGTGGAGTGGATGAGGTGGCGACATGACGGGACGCATATTGGAGAACAATGCCATAATAGTTGGAAAAAAATCTGTTTTTTCCATATTTATTGCTGATTTGTTTTATATGCATGTTGTGTGTGCTTGAAAATTCCTCATTTTCAATTTACTAAGTGGGAGAGGGATATTTTAATTAATTCCCGCGGCCTCCATTACAATTTGATGTGTGATGCAACAAACTTGCGTGTCAACTCTGAGTGCCTTCCTCCTTGCGGATGGGTTTGTTTGCGGATCACTAGGTCAAATAATGGTTATAGGAAATTATCTAGGAGCGTGTGTACTTCCACAGCGGTAAGGCACATAATCTGAAATAATTCTCTTAGTATCGTGTAATGGTTCACACTTAGATACAAATAAAAAGTATCCTCCCCATCGGAGTCACTGTTTTTATTTGTAGAGCCAAAGAGAAACCAACTATTAATTTTATTTGTCAAAAAGTAAGGTTGACAAGATAATAAAATTAATGGATAAAACCTCCCCTTACAAATGTAGAATTCGTATACGTCCACACTATCGTGGCATGCGATATTCTCGGTGTTTTGAGGTGATGGTTGATTTAGAACAATGCCATAATAGTTGGGAAAATTCTGATTTTTTCCATATTTATTGCTGATTTGTTTTATATGCATGTTGTGTGTGCTTGAAAATTCCTCATTTTCAATTTACTAAGTGGGAGAGGGATATTTTAATTAATTCCCGCGGCCTCCATTACAATTTGACGTGTGATGCAACAAACTTGCGTGTCGACTCTGAGTGCCTTCCTCCCTGCGGATGGGTTTGTTTGCGGATCACTAGGTCAAATAATGGTTATAGAAAATTATCTAGGAGCGTGTATACTTCCACAGCGGTAAGACACATAATCCGAAATAATTCCCTTAGTATCGTGTAATGGTGCACACTTAGATGCAAATAAAAGTATCCTCCCCATCGGAGTCACTGCTTTTATTTGTAGGGCCAAAGAGGAACCAACTATTAATTTTATTTGTCAAAAAGTAAGGTTGACAAGATAATAAAATTAATGGGTAAAACCTCCTCTTGCAAATGTAGAATTCGTATACATCCACACTAGCGTGGCATGTGATATTCTCGGTGTTTTGAGGTGTTGGTTGATTTCAGAATTTTATTGTTTTGAGGAATCAATAATATTTGAAATCAAATGTTTTGATCATTGTGATTCTTAGGATTTTCAAAAATGACTTTAAGTCCACTTACTATGATACTAAAGGAAATAAACTTACTGTACCCAAATAATGTTGATTGGAAAAGAATCTACATATTGTCTTATCTGCTGAGAAGTACAAGTATGCACTCTTCAAAGAGTGTCCTTAAGCCATGGTTGCTCAATAAGGTTTCTACTTCTAAGCCGAAAGGCAAGAAGAAGGAGAAACAAGGTGGAGCAAAGGTGGTGGGAGGATCTCAGGGAGAAGTGAAGAAGCCGAAAGGCAAGTACTTCACTTGCAAGCAGACTGGACATAAGAAGAAGGATTATCCCAATCCGAAGCAAGAACAAATGTATATCCTTTGGACTAGTCGTTGAAACATGATTAGCAGTGTTATTTACCGGCACCTGGTGTGTAGATACGAGAGTCACTAATCATGTCTGCAACACTTTGCAGGGGTTCCAGGAAACCCGACGACTAGCTAAAGGGGAGATTATCATTTACTTGGGCAATGTCATGAAGGTGGCGGCTATTGCAGTGGGAGAAGTTTTATTTATCTCTTAAGAAAAATAAAATTTTGGTTCTGGAAAATTCCCTTTATGTACCTTTATTTAGAAAGAATTTAATTTCGGTTTCTAAATTATTTATGGATGGATATTCTATTTCTTTTAATGATAGAGTTGTTATAAAAAGGAATATGGAGAATATCTGTTCAGATACATTGATAGGAAATTTGTACACACTTGAACCAAAAACCTCCCACGATGCAAATTGAAGATTATAACTCATCTTCTAATTCTAATAAGAGAAAAGAACCTTCGAAGATGAACCAAATATATCTTTGGCATCTAAGGCTTGGTCATATTAACCTGAGTAGAATTCAAAGGTTGATAGCTGATGGACCTTTGGGTTCATTAGTGGTGGATGATCTCCCAACCTGCGAATCTTGCTTGGAAGGTAAAATGACTGAGAGGCCTTTTTAGGCCAAGGGGTATAGAGGCAAAGATGTGTTAGGAATGGTTCATTCTGATTTGTGTGGTCCTATGACTATCTAGGCAAGAGGTAGTCTCGAATATTTCGTCTCTTTCATAGATGATTATTCAAGATATGGATAACACCACGATCTGATCGTGGTGGTTAGTACCTCTTTGGAGAGTTTAGGAACTACTTATCAGAGGTTGGGATTCAATCCCAATTGTCTGCACCTGGCACACCCCAGCAGAACGGTGTAGCAGAGCGAAGGAATAGGACTCTTATGGAGATGGTTAGATCGATGATGAGTTATTCTGACTTGCCAGATTCGTTCTGGGGATATGCTCTAGATACGGCGGTGTACATTCTGAACTTGGTTCCATCTAAATCAGTGCCTTCTACTCCCACAGAGTTGTGTACTGGGTGAAAACCTAGTCTAAGACATATTCGGATATGGGGAGTCCAGCACATGTGCTGAAGGCTGATGCTGGTAAGTTGGAACCTCGTACAGAAGTGCGCTTGTTTGTTGGCCATCCTAGGGGAACGAATGGTGGTTTGTTTTATAGTCCTAGATATCAGAGGGTGATCGTTAGTACGAATGCCAGATTTCTAGAGGAGGAGTATGTGATGAACCACAAGCCCACGAGTAGGATTGTTCTTGAGGAGTTGACAGGGGAAGTCCCGACTTCAGTACCACCGGTACAAGAGGATATACCACATGTCACTACACCGCGTGTCACAAAGGATACACAAGTGATACCTCATTGTAGTGGGAGGGTTGTGAGACAGCCTGATAGATTCATGTTCTTGGGAGAATCTTCCGATTTGGTCCTTGCCGAACATGAACCTGATCCCTAGACATAAGATGAGGCAATCCAAGATATAGATGCAACATCTTTTCAAAGTGCAATAAATACTGAGATTGAATCTATGGATTCAAATCAGGTCTGGGAGCTCTTATGCATAGCAGCTCATATGGATTATGAGGTGTGGCAGGAGGATGTCAAGACAGCTTTCCTTAATGGAAGTCTTGAGGAAAACATCCATATGTAGCAACCAGAGGGATTCATTTCTTAAGGCAAAGAGCATCTTGTATGTAAGCTTAATCGGTCCGTTTATGGATTGAAGAAAGCTTCAAGGTCTTGGAACATCCGCTTTGATGAGGTAAATCCAGACTTATGGATTTATTCAAAGTCCGGATGAGTCTTGTGTATACAAGAGATGTGACGGAAACGTAGTGGTATTTCTTGTACTATACGTAGATAATATTTTGGTAGTTGGCAACAATATCAGAGTGTTATCAGATGTAAGGGTATGGTTGTCCAAACAGTTTGATATGAAGGACTTGAGAGAAGTGGGACACATCCTTGGGATCAAGGTTAGTGTGCTAATCCCAAGCTTCATACATAGACACGATAATGGATCATTTTAGCATGCAAAACTCCAAGAAAGGTTTTCTACCTATCAGGCATGGAGTTCCTTTATCTAAGGAGATGTGTCCTAGATCATCTGAGGAGATAGAGGAGATGAAGGCGGTTCCTTATGCTTTGGCAGTAGGAAGCCTCATGTATACGATGCTATGTACGAGACCCGATATCTGCTATGCCGTGGGCATGGTCAACAGATATTAGAGTAATCCAGGACAGGGACATTGGACTGCAGTAAAGCATATATTGTAGTGCCTGAGAAGGACTAAGGATTATATGCTAGTTTACCGGGCAGACCAATTACTCCCTATGGGTTACACGGATTCCGATTTCAAATCTGATAGGGATAACAGTAAGTCTACCTCAGGTTTTGTATTTACTTTGGGAGGTGGAGCCATTGTATAGAGGAGTGTCCAGCAGAAATGCGTGGTGGAATCCACCATGGAAGCTGAGTATGTGGCAGCCTCTTAGGCGGCCAAAGAAGCTGTGTGGCTCAGGAACTTCCTGTTGGACTTTGATGTGATTCCTGGTTTGCCCAGAAATATCACAATTTATTGTGATAATAATGGTGCAGTTGCAAACTCGAAGGAACCACGAGCCCATAAGGTAAGTAAATGCATAGAGTGCAAGTACCACCTGATACGAGAAATCGTAAAGGAGGTAGAAGTTGTTATCGCCTAGATTGCATCAGAGGATGACTTGGTAGACCCTTTCACTAAGGACCTTCTAGCGAGAGCTTTGTTAGGCATGTGGAGGGAAGGGGAATCAGATGTATGGCAGTGTGATGACAGCATAGTCTTTTAGTATAAGTGGAAGATTATTAGGATGTATACTGAAAGTCTAGCTCTTTTGTATGAACATTTTTATTTTGAAATAAGAATCACATGATCATTGTTTGCACTTTTTATTTATTATATGTGTGCATATTGTCTAATATTTTACATTGTAGATAACATGGTGCTTGGTGTGGCACAGAAGATCATGTTATCAGTCCCTTGTAGAATATAAGTAGAGGCTCACAACCAAGATGGTTTTGGACAAACCATTGGCATGGTTGTAGCGTAGCTTGATATTGTTTTGTCTTGAACATAGAGTTACACTAGTACACTTAGGTGTATTGAGCAGGACCGACATAGAGGTGATTCAATTTATTTCTGACTACATAATTGAATCGGACCTTGGATATTATGTTGTACATGCTCTTAATCCCGATATAATAACGGGCACATGTACTTAGTATTTATTTCTTTGATTTACCAAAGGGTGAGATTTCTATGGATTAAATCAATATGCCCGTTAAGTTGGGAAATGATATTATTTACATGGTGTGCCGTTGATTAAAGGAGGAAACCGTGTCCTATATATTTGGTTGATGATGTCCCCTTGAGGAGCTCATAAGGTTCATCATGTAAACCCTGCAGATTGACTTAGTCAACATGATGATAAGTTGAGTGGTACTACTCGAGGAGTTAGATGTTAATTGATTGATGGTCAGTAAATAAATTAATTTACGGACATTCGATATCTTAAACATGGGGAGATGGATGTACAAATAATATATGGAGCCCATATTAATTTATGGGGGTTGGTGAGGTAATTCAATGATGATCCTCTAGTGGAATGGAACATCATTGATGGATCAAGTTTGTGTGGTTCCGATCCATCGGGTGGCCAAGATTCAACTCCTCCTCATGGTCCCTTTCGTAGCCTAATACAATCCTCATGAAGATCTAGATCCAAGGATGTAAAACAAAACTCTAGAACCGACGGTTAAGATTAAATCTCTAGATTCGACGGTGGAGATTAAATCTCTAGAACCGACGGTTGAGATTAAATCCCTAGAACCGACGGTTGAGATTAAATCTCTAGATCCGACGGTGGAGATTAAATCCCTAGAACCGATGGTTGAGATTAAATCCCTAGATCCGACGGTTGGGATGAAACCCTCGATCCGATGGTCGGGATGAAACCCTAGATCCGACGGTGGAGATTAAATCCCTAGATCCGACGGTGGAGATTAAAGGAGGCTTAAGCCTAACTCTATAAATAAGGCTCTAAGGCTTGGGCGGCAACAACTTAATGAGAAGAGGTTGGTTTTGGTTTGGAGATTAGGGTTTAGCCCATCTTTGGCTTGGGCGGCAAGAAACCCTAAGGAGATTAGGGTTTGGTTCCTTGGTTGGGCGGCAAGGGGTTTGGAAGGAAGAGTGGGCGGCAACTATAAGAGAGGATCTCTTCTTCTTCTTCCTAGGGTGTGGCCGGCTCCTAGATCTCTTCCCTCTACCTTGGTCGGCGCTCGACCTATTCCTCTTCTCCTCTTCTTTTCCTCTTGGCCGGCAGCACAAAGGAGCTAGGGATTGTTCCCTAGTACGATTCCTTGGATGGCCATCTTGTTCTCTCCATTCTTGGGGCCGACAGCATCAATCCTTTGTGGATTGGTGGTTGGCTCAAGCAAGAAGGGAAGGAGAGTTTTTCTTTCTTTCGATTGAAGAAGATCTAGGAAGCTTCAACTTGTGGAGGATCTTTGCCCACACGAACTCTACAAGGAGGTTAGTGTTAGTAATATATGAGAGATGTCCTAAGGCAATCGCCTTATGTATGAACCATTTATATGATAAATGAAGATTCACTATTTGAGTATACATGTTTCATGTATTTGATTGGATCTTAAACTCATTTATTGAATGTCCACGATACGATTCACAGCATGAGAGAATTTGTGATTGGATCACAACTAGTGAGTATCTCTACATGTGTAATTGTGATGTATCGGAATTATCCCTAGTCGATGAATTGATGGATTTGGACACCATCGATTCTGTCGAGACTAGCACGAGGTATACTCCTTGGTGTATCCAAGCAGCTGATTCTCACTGGCTAGAGACATTGTGATGTCCGGAGTTAATCGTGGATGCTAGTTATGGTAACTAGTTCATTGGAGTGACCAGCCATAAGACTTCATATGGTTCTCTGCATATATAGATATGTCAATGAAGTTCTTACTGTAGCTTAAGTGCGATTTTCCTTTGACTTGCGGTATTCAAGTCATCTTGATCATGGTGACTTATGCTTTGACATCTTAAGCAAACATCTCTAAGGAGATGTGGACCCGGGATGATTGGGTATAAGTCGAAATGATCGAAGGTGTTTGAATAGCCTATAAAGGATTCACCACTCCTTGCGAGGAGATGTATACCCATGGCCTCTCATCGGATTGTTACTGAAGTCTTTGGCCAAAGCATTACATGTTTATAGTAATGTACTCTTCGATACATGTTGAGTAACTAGAATCCGTAGGACGAGGAAATGATACTTGGGCTAGGTGTGACGTAGTCAGCCTAGTGGGGATTGACACTATAGACCATGTCCTGAACCAAGTGGGTATAAGATGAGTGAAGGGAATGGGGCACGAATCATTCGAGCTGCTGAAGGGTTTCAGAAATAATTCTGGATCAACCGTTGATCTTTTTGGTTAATTGGGGATCATGATGTACTACTAGGTGTCACTCATGATCGTTCTATAATTAATGGTTAATTATAGACAGCCAACATAAACCGAGAACCTATTTGGTCACACGCATAACGAGCGTAATCCAAAGGATTTAAAACGAGCTTGAGAATGGGATTCTCAGACCGAGAGAAACTAGGTTTGGTTGGACCAAACATGAAGCGAGCATGAAATCGTTTCAGTCGCAATTGAAGCGTGGATGGGCCGTGTCTTATGAAGACATAATGGATGAACCAAAATGGTTTGGTTCTAATCCAATGGAGGAGAATAAACCAAAGCGTTTGGTTTATTTTAAACGAATGAACCAAAAGTTGGTTCGGTTCGTTTTAACTTAAAATAAACCATCATGGTTTTGTTTATTTTAACTTATCTTAATGGAGCGGGTTAACGGGCCTAATGGTTATGATTCAATAACCATTAAGAGATTTAGTTCTCTATAAAAGAGGGCTTAAGGGATAATTAAGCCCTAATAAAAAACCCTAGCAAAAGTTGCCGCCCACCTCTCCTTGGAGATATTCGGCGCCAACCCTAGCTTGCCGCCCAGCTCCTTGTGCCGCCGTCCAGCTATTTGCCGGCGTCCAAGCTTCAGCCAGTGATCCTCCAGCGACCCTCCGGTGATCTCCTTTAGGTTTCGCATCAAGGTGAGCTTTATCTTCCCTTGGTTGGCCGGCGCCTATCTCCTCCACCAAAGCAGTCCAGTTTTCTGGACAGCTTGTTCTCCTCTCGTCGGAGCATCGTTTGGACGACGGTTAGAGCTCCGACAGCGGCTAACTTACCGGGGATTCGATCTCTGGTAATCCTCTGAGGTGGAGGACGAAGGATTCGTCAATCGGTTGACGAATACCTCTCCGGAGAAGCGAGTCTTGAGGACTTGTCTTAGGATCCGAATTTGGATTCGGATCGTGATCATCTCTCGATCACGTCGTCTTCAACACGAGGCTAGTAACCCGTACGAAGATGAAGCTCATGGCTTAGCGAAGTCATCCTAAGGATACTCGGCGTGGATATGGATAGAGACGATTCTAGCGAGGATCGTTCCGGTTGATGCCGTTCCCGCTACACGTGATACGAAAGGTATACGTAGTTAAATTTCCTTTATTGCAAAATTTAAATTTACGGTTATGTCTACACATGTTGTACTATGCATGCATGTGTTGTGTGTGTTGTAATAAATGTAGATTTATTATTTTTATTTCTTCCACTGTGCTCATGTTTACGAAACATGATCAAACACACACACGCCGTGGTGCCGGAAACCCAACAGTTAGGACATACGATAGAAGATCGAGAGGTATAAAAGTTTTACAACTTTTATTATTGATCTTTGCATGTTCTTATTGATATGCTAGCTTATGTTCTTTATGTTAGTATGTGTTGATTATACTAGTTTACATTTGTATGTATTTGCATAATCATGGACCCCGAAGATAAACACAAAAACCGGCGATCCGTCCATCGTCTCTTCCGCGGCTAACCGACTAGAAGAGTTTTGTTGCTTGAACAACTAGTTTATTCAAGCGATCGCTCAAGTCGTTAGCACGACGACGAATTGGTTGTGCTTAGGAAACTAATCTCATCTGGATTAGTTTTCATTAGTGAAAATTTTAATCCGGGGACATGGGAGTCGATGAGCCTCTCCGAGAAGAATGAGTTACCAATAGGTCAAGAAGGCTCAACCAACACCAAAGGTCAAGGATGCTGGAATCCCCACTAGGAAGAGCAAGGAGCATGTAATTTGCTTCAAGTGCCAACAAAAACCACATTATAGGTGTCAATGCCCTAGGGGGAGAAAGAAGGGCCAAGAAGGAGCATCACATGTAGGAGGAGCCTCTAAGGCAAAACCTAAGGTATATTTTAGTAATGCACCTTCTAGTTTTAGTGTCAAAAAACATGCTAGAAATAATTTAAATACTCTTTCTATTGTTCATGAAAAGCATGCTAGGAATAACAAATATTATTGCCTAGGTGCTAAGAGTCTCAATTTTATAACTAAGGAGAAATTTGGGACTAATGTCTCTAAAACAATCCTATCTTGGGATTCTATTAAGAAGGAAGAAGACCATTTAGGCATTAACCCTAAGAAGGGTAGGCATATGCCTAGAAGAAATGGTAATGCACAAAGGATAAATGAAAAATCAAAATTGGGAAGATTAGAGTTAGATAACCAAGACTTGAGGTCAAGGCTTGAGAAACTTGAAAAGACCCTTAGAAATATGCAAAATCAAAATCTAGGGTCTAGAAGTCAAAGTCAAGTGTGTAAGAGGCAAGAACCATCTAGAAGGTAAGGTTTGGGTCACAAACCTATGCCCAAGGTATCATAATGTTCCATTTGATTATGGAACTCAACCTAAGTCTAGGAGAACCAAGGTTACTAGGGATGTTATCTCTAAGGTTGGCCATGGCAAGTGCCTAGTAGCTAAGGTTTCAAGAAAACATAGGGAGGTCACTAAGAAGATTACAAGGAGAGTTACCCCTAGAGTTAACCTAGGTAGGACCCAAATGACCAAGGCTTCTAAGCCTAGGAGGGTCATTAGGAGGGTATCTAGGGAAGTTATCCCTAGTGAATACTTAATTAATCCAAGGAGCTCCAATAGGTATTGGGTTCCTAGGAGCGTGATCGACTCACGTTAGATGGGTTAGGATGTGCCAACCTTGAGTGGATAGCTAGTTAACCTAACCTTGGTAAAGATGGCACTTTAGGTCATTTTCTAGGTTATTGATACCTTGGAAATGTGGTTTGAATTTAATCCAAAAGGTTTTTCGGATGTGCCAATATCATTTAAGTAGTTTGATAAATTGATCAAGTTGGCACAAATTAGGTCTAGAGGTCACGATGTGCCTTTTTGGATTTTTGGCACACTTGGAGGATAAGTGTTAATATGACAAATATGGATTTAACTCTAGAAATGACAACTAATATTAAAATTTAGGTATTCTTATACCTTATATTTTATTTTCCATGATTTGTTTGCCATATGTCATGTCATGACATCATATTTATTTTTAATCATATTATATGTCATGATAATGCTTAGGTCTATTTTTATGTCATGTATGTTTAGGTTTATATCTTATGCCATGACATCATGATTATTAGCACTTGTTTTATTTATGTTATCATTTATGCCATAATTATCATTCATGCATTTAAGTTTAATGAAAATTGATTTAAGGACTATGACATGACTTGAAGTCCCATATATAAGGGAATCAAGTAGTGTTGCCTAGAAAATGCATGAGGCCCTAGTTTAGGATGAACAAAACTCACATCTCACATAACATTGACATGTGTGTGTATTGATACACCCTAGACACATATGAGATGTAAGGAAATGAGTTAAGTTCAAGGTGCATAGTTTTTGCATCTATATGAAGTCAAACTCATCTTATACCGTGGATGAATCATGAGGAAAGCTTATGTACAAGTCATGTGCATTAAGCCCATAGACCATGGTTCAATATAAAGTTTTAAAAAACATTTTAAAATTATTATGAAAAACCTTGGCGAAGTCTATCTTTTGATAGCAATCACCATTGATAGAGTTGATACAAACTATGGCCAAAACATTGAACTTTTTAATGTTTTTGAATTTTGTATAAATCTCATTATTTTATGGGTATTTTATTTTTCCAATATTTTTCACCCATAATGATTGACTTAAGTATTATACATATTAATTTTCGTGATTTTTCATATTATATATAATTACTTATGATTTTTTGAAAGTCGATTTTTGAAACTGAATTTTTGCATTTGCAAAAATTAGTTGACTATCGCTTATGGACGTTGACTGGCATCAAGAGCAGTCGACTGATGACTGATAGAGTCAACTGCCAAAGCTGATTTCGGATAAACAAGGATGTTTAGCCCATGTTTCAGCTATGTTAGGCTACCCTAACTGCTCCTAACCCTAGGATATGCTTTGGAAAGCATTAGAAGGGTGAAAATTCATTGAAAATGCATTAGGAGAGTTGTTTGGGTGATGTATCAAATTTAAGGGTGTGTGGAAGTTCAAGGTTGATCTTTTGTCCTTAATTTTGATGGTTTAGTATTCATATAGGCTTAGGGACTCTCCAAGGACATTGTTGGTGCAATGGTCAAGGGGGAGCTAGTAGAGCCACCCGATGGTGTAAAAACTATTGGATGCAAGTGGATCTACAAGAGAAAGAGAGGGGTAGATGGGAAGGTTGAGACCTTCAAAGCTAGGCTTGTTGCGAAAGGGTATACTCAGAAAGAGGGTATCGACTATGAGGAGACCTTTTCGCCGGTAGCTATGCTTAAGTCTATCCGGATTCTCTTATCTATAGCTGCTCATATGGATTATGAGATATGGCAGATGGATGTCAAGACAGCTTTCCTTAACGGAAGTCTTGAGGAGAACATCTATATGCGGCAACCAGAGGGATTCATTGCTAAAGGCAAAGAGCATCTTGTATGTAAGCTTAATCGGTCCATTTATGGATTGAAGCAAGCTTCTAGATCTTGGAATATCCGCTTTGATGAGGTAATCCAGTCATATAGATTTATTCAAAGTCCGGATGAACCTTGTGTATACAAGAGATGTGACGGAAACATAGTGGTGTTTCTTGTACTATACGTAGATGACATTTTGTTAGTTGGCAACAATATCAAAGTGTTATCAGACGTAAGGGTATGGTTGTCCAAACAGTTTGACATGAAGGACTTGGGAGAAGTGGGACACATCCTTGGGATCAAAGTTATAAGGGATCGCAAGAAAAGGATGTTGTGCTTATCTCAAGCTTCATATATTGACACTATCCTTGCTCGTTTTAGCATGCAGAACTCCAAGAAAGGTTTTCTACCTTTTAGGCATGGAGTTCCTTTATCTAAAGAGATGTGTCCCAAATCATCAAAGGAGATAGAGGACATGAAGGCGGTTCCTTATGCTTCGGCAGTAGGAAGCCTTATGTATGCTATGCTATGTACGAGACCGGATATCTGCTTTACCGTGGGCATGGTTAGCAGATATCAAAGTAATCCTGGACAGGGACATTGGACTGCGGTAAAGCATATATTGAAGTACCTGAGAAGGACTAGGGATTATATGCTGGTTTATCGGGCAGATCAATTAGTCCCTATGGGTTACACGGATTCGGATTTCCAATCAGATAGGGACAAGAGTAAATCTACCTCGGGGTTTGTGTTTACTTTTGGAGGTGGAGCCATAGTATGGAGGAGTGTCAAGCAGAAATGCGTGGCGGACTCTACCATGGAAGCTGAGTATGTGGCGACCTCGAGGCGGCCAAGGAAGTCTATGGCTCGAGAACTTCTTGATGGACTTGGATGTGATTCTGGTTTGCCCGAACTATCACAATTTATTGTGATAACTTGATGGTGCGATTGCAAACTCGAAGGAACCACGAGCCCATAAGGCGAGTAAACACATAGGCGCAAGTACCACCTCATACGAGATCGTAAGCGAGGAGAAGTTCTTGTCGCCAAGATTGCATCGAGAGGATAACTGGCGAGATCCATTCACTAAGGCCCTTCCAGTAGCGTTTGATAGGCATGTGGAGGACATGGGGATCGGATGTATCGCAGAGTGATGACATAGTCTTTTAGTATAAGTGGGAGATTGTTAGAATGTATCGAAAGCCTAGCTCTTTCTCAGTATGAACATTTTATTTTGAAATAAGAATCACATGATCATTGTTTGCATTTTATATATTCATTATATATGTGTGCATATTGTCTAATATTCTACATTGTAGATAACATGGTGCTTGGTGTGGCACAGAAGATCATGTTATCACCCTTTGTAAAATATAAGTAGAGGCTCACAACCAAGATGGTTTTGGACAAACCATTGGCATGGTTGTAGTGTAGCTTGGTATTGTTTTATCTTGAACATAGAGTTACACTAGTACACTTAGGTGTATTGAGTAGGACCGACATAGAGGTGATTCAATTTAATACTGACTACATAATTGAATCGGACCTCGGATATTATGTTGTACATGCTCTTAATCCCGATATAATAATGGGCACATGTACTTAGTATTTATTTCTTTAATTTACAAGTGGGTGAGATTTAGATGGATTAAATCAATATGCCCGGTAAGTTGGAAAATAATATTATTTACATGGTGTGCCGTTGATTATAGGAGGAAACCGTGTCCTATATATTAGGTTGATGATGTCCCCTTGAGGAGCTCATAAGGTTCATCATGTAAACCCAATTTGGTTGACTTAGTCAACATGATGATAAGGTTGAGTGGTACTACTCGAGGAGTTAGATGTTAATTAATTGATGGTGATAAATCAATTAATTGTGGACATTCGATATCTTAAACACGGGGAGATTAATGTACAAATAATATATGGAGCCCATATTAATTTATGGGGGTTGGTGAGGTAGTTCAATGATGATCCTCTAGTGGAATGGAACATCATTGATGGATCAAGTATGTGTGGTTCCGATCCATCGGGTGGCCAAGACCCAACTCCTCCTTATGGTCCCTATCGTAGCCTAATATAATCCTTGTGAAGTCTAGATCCAAGAATGTAAAACAAAACCTAGAACCAACGGTTGGGATTAAATCCCTAAGATCCGATGGTTAGGATGAAACCCTAGAACCAACGGTTGGGATTAAATCCCTAAGATCCGATGGTTAGGATGAAACCCTAGAATCGACGGTTGAGATCAAATCCCTAGATCCGACGGTTGAGATAAAACCCTAGATCCGACGGTTGGGATGAAATCCTAGATCCGACGATTAGGATGAAATCCTAGATCCGACGGTTGAGATGAAACCCTAGATCCGACGGTTGGGATAAAACCCTAGATCCGACGGTGGAGGTTAAATCCCTAGATCCGACGGATGAGATTAAAGGAGGCTTAAGCCCTATTCTATAAATAGGTGCTTAGGGTTGGGCGGCAAGCATAAGAGAAGAAGATTGGTTTTCGAATTAGGGTGAGGGTTTGGCTCATCTTCCATTGGGCGGCTAGGGTTTGGGCGGCTACAAGCTTGGGCGGCAAGCTAGGGTTTGGCCGGTCATCCCTCTCTTCTCCTTCTTTGTTTTGGGAGGCACTCTTCCCTTTTCCTTGCTCCTTGGCCGGCGGTTCTCCATCCATTGGTGGCCGGCAATCATCTTCCTCCAATCTCTCCAAGGTGGCCGACGGTTTCCATTCATTTGGTGGCCGGCGCATCATCCACTTGCTCCTTGGCCAGCGGTTGCACCGAATTCCCTAATTTGGTGGTCGGTTCTAGATAGGAAAGGTATTTGTGATTGCTTCTCTTTGTTCGCAGCGGACAAGGTAGAAAAGAAAGTGATCAAGAAGGCTTCAACTCGTGGAGGATCTTCGTCCACACGTCGTCCACGAGAAGGATAGGACATACGATAGAAGATCGTAAGGTATAAAGTTGTTTTTAACTTTATTTACAGATCTGAATATGTTCTTTAATATTTTGATTATGCATGTGTATGAATGGATATATATTGTATAATCATGGACCCCGAAGACAAACACAAAAACCGGCGATCCATCCGTCGTCTTTTCCGCGGCTAACCAACTAGAAGAGTTGTGTTGCTTGAACAACTAGTTTGTTCAAGCGACCACTCAAGTTGTTAGCACGACGACGAATAGGTTGTGCCAAGGAAGCTCATCCCATCCGGATTAAGTCTTTCATTAGTGAAAATTTTAATCCGGGGACATGGGAGCCAATGAGCCTCCAAAGCGAGACATCCCAACACCAAAATGGTTTGGTTCTAATCCAATGGAGGAGAATAAACCAAAGGGTTTGGTTTATTTTAAACGAATGAACCAAAAGTTGGTTCGGTTCATTTTAACTTAAAATAAACCATCATGGTTTGGTTTATTTTAACTTATCTTAATGGAGCGGGTTAACGGGCCTAATGGTTATGATCCAATAACCATTAAGAGAATTAGTTCTCTATAAAAGAGGGCTTAAGGGATAATTAAGCCCTAATCCACAACCCTAAGTTGCGGCCCACCTCTCCTTGGAGAAATTCGGAGCCAACTCTCCTCCTCCTTGCCGCCGCCCACCTTGAGGCTCCAACCGGCATCCAGAAGGTGCTGACCTTCCCCCTCGCCGGCGTCGAGCTGCTGCCGGTTAGTGCTCTGGTGATCTCCTTCATGTTTGGCATCAAGGTGAGCTCTATCTCCCTTGGTTGGCCGGCGCCTATCACCTCCACCAAAGCTGTCCAGTTTTCTGGACAGCTTGTTCTCCTCTCGTCGGAGCGTCGTTTGGACGACGGTTCGAGCTCCGACAGCGGCTAACTTACCGGGGATTCGATCTCCGGTAATCCTCTGAGGTGGAGGACGAAGGATTCGTCAATTGGTTGACGAATACCTCTCCGGAGAAGCGAGTTTTGAGAACTCGTATTAGGATCCGAATTTGGATTCGGATCGTGATCATCTCTCGATCACGTCGTCTTCAACACGAGGCTAGTAACCCGTATGAAGACGAAGCTCGTGGCTTAGCGAAGTCATCCCGAGGAACTCGGCGTGGATACGGATAGAGACGATTCTAGCGAGGATCGTTCCGGTTGATGCCGTTCCCGCTACACGTCATACGAAAGGTATAACGTAGTTAAATTTCCTTTTATTGCAAATTTAAATTTACGGTTATGTCTACACTTGTTGTACTATGCATGCGTGTGTTATGTGTGTTGTAATAAATGTAGATTTATTATTTTTATTTCTTTCGCTGTGTTCATGTTTACGAAACGTGATCGAACACACACACGCCGCGGTGCCGGAAACCCAACATTGGAGGGATCCGATAGACATGAGGCTGACGAAGGTGGCTAGAAGGCTTAGGTTTAGGCTAAGGGTGGTCTAGTAAGTATGAGGTCATCTACTTGGGGTTAAACCTC
Organism: Wurfbainia villosa; assembly: GCA_025175895.1. Lineage (NCBI taxonomy): Eukaryota > Viridiplantae > Streptophyta > Magnoliopsida > Zingiberales > Zingiberaceae > Wurfbainia > Wurfbainia villosa. Next base: position 63,237,351 of record CM045997.1, read on the forward strand.
ATGGTTGAAGTTATCAGTCGACTGGGGCTTTGGACGAGTCGATTGGTCAAGTGTTTTAACACTTGGCAGCCGAGTCGAGTTGTAGCAATCGACTGGGGTTATGACCAGTCGACTGTCGTGAGTCGACTAGGGTTTAACTACAGTAAATAGCCTTGGTAGTCGATTGATGGCTTGAGCAGTCAACTGTCGAGGAGGGCAGTTGACTGCTGGTCGAGGTTGTGGGAGCAGAATGCTCGGTAGTTGACTGGTTAGTCGGCTACGACCTTGGCAGTCGACTGATGGGTAATAGCATTCGACTGTTGAGGTATCCATTGGATTTTTTCCTGCGTGGCTCGAGTCGTTGTGAGACAATGGCTACAAGAGCAATCGACTGTTGATCGCAATCAGTCGAGTACTAGGCAAAATTCAGCTCGAGTTGAAGCTTTAAAAGGAGCTCTAAGAGAGGGATTTTGGCATGGTTCTTTAAGGCGATTTAGAGGGGATTTGCTGCTGCAATCTAGACCTTCAAGGCTCTTCTCAAGCAACCAAAATCAAGCAATCAAAGTTCTCTTGTAAAGTGATTTCCTTTACTTGTATAATATTTCATCTTTATATTTTCTTGTATTTATTTGTATTACTATTGTAATTATTGTAAGAGGTTTCTTCGCCTCCGACTTGTTGTCGAGAAGGAGTATTATTGATTAGTGGTGGTGTTTGCATCGCTAGGGCTCATTCGAGCCCAATCCGTGGAGTAGGAACCCTAAGGTTCCGAACCATGTTATATAGCGTGTTTTGTTGTTCTTGTATTTTGTTATTAATTTATTATTTGTATTTCCACTGCGCATAATAAGTTTTGTAGCAAGCATGATTGAATTCCATCAAGCGACGAACGAACATGCCATTCACCCCCCTCTAGTGCTCATGGATGTTCCAACATATGATTTATTTGTGTATTCGAGACCGGATTTGTTGTACATGCCTCGTTGAGACCCAAGCATCATGTTGAGATACTTAGAGTCCGAAGTGAACATTTCCAACGTTCCAGTGAGATCTTCTACTTGCCTTTTCAAGACAGAGTTCTCTTCCTCAAGCTTTACAACTTGAGTTGGGTTTCTATTCTCAACTTGGCAAGTTGAAGTCTTCGAGTTGACTTTCTCCTTAAGTACTTGGACTTTCTTAAGAAGTGAGTTAACTCAATTCTCGGACTTAGTTAGCTTCCTACCTGTTGGAGATTCTGGGATCATGCGCAGTAGAATAAAGCGAATAAAATAATTTTTATTTCATCCCAGACATCCCATTGGGGCTAGGAATCCTTGCTGTTGAACTAATCTCATGCAAAGAAAGGAGAAGAGAAGATTCATACCTTCAAGATTCTTATTGAATCCATAAAAATTACGAGCAAGACCAACGGGCCTTGCCTCTATCAGTATTCATGCTGGGATCACCTAAGACAACTCCTCGAGCAACAAGTATTTGTCTCCGATTGGTGCTAGCTAACTAGTGGAGACAAGAGAGGGAAAGAGAGAAGAGAAAGACGGCTAGCTACCAAGGAAGAAAACCAAAGATTAGAACATTTCCTCCAAGGATTATCAAGGGATATATTTATAGATCTCTTGATTAGGGCATCTTAGGAGGCTTAAACGGAACCTATCTTTCCATAATTATCCCATAATTAAGGTAAGAACAACCCAGGAAATTTTCATAAGAGAAATCTCCAAAAACGGTGGAGCCGCAACATGGTCGTGTGTCTTACACATGACCAACCTGTCAAAAAGGCACGGTCATGTCAGGACACACGACACAACCCAGACTTTGGTCATTTTCGGCTAGAGCCAGGCATGGCACGTGCCTGGTTAGGCATGGCCGTGTGAGGCTCTACACAACCCATTTAACTTCGTTTAGGTGTGATATGGTCATACTAAGTCCAACAAGGCCATAGGAGGTTCCATAGCTTCTGTTTTGTACCTTTTTGACCTGGTCCAACCATATACATCTTCTCTCTCACTGAGAATTTCATTCTCAGACTTGTTTCATGTCTCTAGATCACCCGTATTGCGTGTGACCCAATAGGTTTTCAGTTATATTGGTTATTCATAATTAACTCCTTAATTATGAATAGATCATGAGTGACACCTAGTAGTACCTCATGACCCCCAATTTACCGAAAAATCTAAATCAACTCCAGAACATTTTTGATCCATTTAATAGTTGTCACACCGCAAGAGTATATCTGTCCATCGATCAGATGTCCTTGTGACAATATAAATATAAAATCGATACATGGCCCAAATAGCTGCTAATACACACAAGCTATAAAACACAACGGAATACACCAACGAATAATAAAGATACAAAGACTCAAATATGCACTCCGGAGTGACTTTGACACAACAAGAATCATAATAGAAACCAACATCCAAACGAATTCATAATAAAGGACAAATACATACAATACATCCATATACCACAAATGCGGAAACAATATAGGATAAAATTTCAAAATAAACAAACCAAGAGAATCCAACAATATAAAATAAATATCCAACCACTCAGTGTGAGATGGGATTAACTGGTGGAGCTCCGAGCACCCAAGGAGTCTTCTACCTGTGACCTGGGCGACAAGAAAACTCAGGGACTATGGTGGTGAGTACAAGACTCAGTGGTAATATGAAAGATAGTGCAAGAACAACATATAACACATGGAGATCAACAGATATACGTAGGGAGATCAATGGATATACAATCTTAAAGGTAATAACAAATCACTATTAGTATAAATCTAATAAGTGCATATACCAAACTGATCAATTGAATATAACATAATGTACTGACATACCTGAAAGGTCTGCAATGACACAACTTATATAACCTGAACAAGTATAAAACAATATAACATGTACATCATGTATGAACAATACTACACCTGTAATCAACACACAGTCATATGGTCAACATGTAAACAAATACATAACAAACCTGGTCCATCTTATACAAAAACCTAACGTTGATCAAATGCGTACAACAACCCGATCCAACTCATACACTGTACCCCATAAACAACAGTATAGAATATGCAAATAGCATGCAAGGTGATGTACAAACATATGCAACAAGCATAGCTCAATCAAATGCAACATCTCACATCTCATAAGCATATATAGAATATATCTATATATACCCATCACACACACACACACACACACACACACACACATACACACACACACACACACATATATAAACCATCACACATGACAATGCAGATGCATGGTCATGCCTGCACACCCCACTCGCTACCACGACATCACAACTGTCCCAACTCAACAACTACCACTATTCTCGAGTGGACGAGAGGGCAGTATGAATAAGTAGTGATAAGCTAAAGAGTTATAAGCTATACAACGGGAGTCCTTGCTGCTGGCCACTCCGACTATCACTATCCATTAGTGGTCGAGTGCCACACACGTAGGACAAACTATATGTAACTCCAACTACCACCATCAATAGTGGTCGAGGGTGGTACAACAGATGATCTGCCCTCACACAAGCTACTATTACAATGAGTAACCGTAGAGGCAGGATGACTGACGACTCTCTCACCCACATGGGAGACTAAGTCGCCAGCATGCATGTAAATGTGATGAATGCATAACTACACATACATACATCCACAACACACTCTCTACCCAACAGAGAGTCATACACAACTAACAGTCAACCATGCTATGACCTCCTGTCTGTAGCAATCAACTATCGACAATCAACCATGCTAGGACCTTCAGTCTGTAGTAACCCACTATCGACAATCAACAATGCTAGGACCTCCAGTTCGTAGCAACCCACTATCAACAATCCATACAACCATACACACATCCATGATCCATAACAGACACACAATGTAAAGGGATATAACATGACAATCCACTCCACATTTTAGAACATCAGCCACTCCCAGGTGATTTATCTTGTTGACATAAATCAAGTCTATAACTGTACTCATCTACAAACACAGAATTAAACATCTATAGGTCCACATATCATAGCGTTTGTAATCCATAACAATGATGAACGAAATGTAACGATAACAATAGAGCATCTCAAAGTTCAAAGACTAGGTATCAAGCAACAGAATAACAGGAGTGGAGTCAAGATAATGGTGTAATCAATATAAAATCTCATGCACCAAAATTAATAATCTACCTGACCAGGGTAGAAATTACCCACCTGATATGTAACTCGTATTAGCTATCCTCACGTACAAGCATCTATCACTAATCCAAGTCTTGCAATCAACATCCTGCAACCCAGAATACAACATATATCAAATTTCTATTGTCAATCTAATAGTAGAGCCAAATTAATCCTTTAACCTATTATTCCACATCAATTCCAAATCATAATTTTCAAATCCAAGCTTACCCAACAATCTTAAGACATCACAACTTTAACCTAAAGCATCTTTCTCCTAGTTTAGGGTATCAAATCTACATCAGTAGTCAAAGTGAAGACAAGAACTGCTCCACAACATATCTCAAATATCGCAACATCCTTACTGGATCTAAGCTTACCTAACTCCAATTCAAAAACACATAACTCCTTGATCCACTTTGGTGAGTCCGATCTAAACAATCCAAATAACTGAAGGCGAAACTCAACCACAATAATCTCAAAACACCTGTAAATACATAATATCTAAGTTTTCTGCTACCTATCGATATATGAACACTAAACTCAAAGAGAACAGAAAAGTTACCGAAACACAATCGAATATATGGTCGATGCACACAACCGATTGACAGATCTGCCCAATATCCAAAGATCTTCATTGATGGTGTTCTTCCCAGATCTGAAAGACCTCTGGCTTTCCCTCTTGAACTCACTGTTGACTGCCAAGGAAACAATCGGATCTTGTTGCACAAAGCCAATCGAAGAGAGTCCAATAATCGATCTGAGCTGCATTCTCGTGGTAGCAAGGTTGAGCTCCTCCCTAGCCTACGACAGTGGCGACCAGACTGAGCTCGTGGAGAGGAGAAAAGGCGGCGACGAGATGGCTTGAGTGGAGGCGGTGGTAGATCGACCGATGCTGGGGTCGATCATCGAAAGAAAAGGCAGCAACAAGAAGAGTTGCACGATCGGGAGAAGGAGAAATGATGGAGAAGGGAAAGAAAAGTCAGGAGAAATGAGGAAATCATAGCTGGATGAAATGGTAATCTAAAAGAATTGGGGAAATAATGAAATAATAGCTTAGGTTTAGCTATTTAAACATAAAATTAATTAAACCCATAATCTCTCAATTATAGATAATCTAAATAGGCCTTCTAAAAGCCTATTGAATCTTTCCCCACACAATGTTATAAAAACTCCATTTGTTAACCAACTCGGGGTATTTTACTATTTTTTTTGGTATCTTACAACGACTACAGTTGTTTATGCCTTATTCCTTTCACTCATCCTATACCCACTTGGTTCAAGACATGATTTATGTGTTCGTCCTCACTAGGCTGACTACGTCACACCTAACCCAAGTTAGTTTCCTTGTCCTGTGGATTCAAGTTACTCCTACATGTTCCCAAGAAGACATTCATATTAACATGTTTGCTTTAGGCAGAGACTTATGAGTAACAATCCTGAAAAGATGCCTAGGATATACATCTCCTTTATCAAGAGTGGAGAATCCTCTGTGGGCTATTCAAACACCTTCGATCACTTTGACTTATACCCAATCATCCAGAGTTACACCTCCTATGGAGATGGTGTGGAGGAATTGGATGTCGCTAATGGGGGGGGGGTTGAATACCGAAATTGCATTGTTTGACTTGGAATTCGATCGCGTGCTTGTTTGTCTACAATACTTGTTAATATACGCATCAAAAATAATAAAGCATAAACTAAAACAAAGACAAACAACACAAAGCACACCCACAAATGCAAGGATATAAAGTGGTTCGGAATCTTAGAGTTCCTACTCTATGGGACGAGCTCAAATAAGCTCTAGGGATGCAAACCACTACTAATCAACTCCTTCTCGGAACAATTCGGAGGTGGAGAAACCTCTTACAAGTGATTACAAAAGTAAACAAGATTAAAACAAGAAAATACAACGAAATAAAAGTAAAGAAAACTTTACAATGAAGAACACTTTTGCTTGCTTGTTTGGTTGCTTGGACTGCTCTTGAAGACCCTAAAATACACCAACACTTCGCCTCAAATCGCCCAAGGAACCGATGCTAAAATCCTCCCCTTCGTGCTCCTTATAAAGCTGTAACTTGGGCTGATTTCTGCTTCACAGTTGACTGCCCATACCTAGCAGTCAACTGCTCTTGTAGCCGTTGTCTCACAATGGCTCAATCCATGCTAGAAAATTCCAACGGATAGCTGATCAGTCGAGGCGATGGTTGAGCCTACCTTGCTTCTGACCTACTCCAGTCGACTGATCTACCACATTAGTCGATTGCTCATCGGGGCTATTGTTTCACAAATCGCCCGACCTTCCAATAGCTTTCCCAAGCTCACACTATCCAGTCGACTACTGAGCACCTAAGTTGTTAGCCAAGCCACACAGTGTCGAGCAGTCAGTCTGAATGTCGAGCCACACTATGACCAATTGACTGAGAGAAACATCCAGTCGACTGCCGAGCATTCAGCCTGAATGTCGAGCCACACAGTGCTAAGCAGTCAGTTTTAATGTCGAGCTACACAGTGTCGAGCACTCAATATGAAAACCAAGTCACACTATGACCAATCGACTGTGAAAAATCTCCAGCCGACTTCTAAACCTCAAATATGAGGTTTACCCCAAGTATGATCCCCTTATACTTGCTAGACCACCCTTAGCCTAAACCTAATCCTTCTAGCCACCTCCATCAGCCTCACGCCTATCGGATCCCTTCAAGTCATCTATGACTTGTTTGTTTGTGGATCGAAGCCCTACTAAAAGGGGGTTTGAATAGCCTTTCGCGTGATTGATTGAAATCGTTCGTTCGTCTACAATATTTGTTAATATGCACAGCAGAAATACAAACAACAAATACGAATATAAGTGACATACACAAGCACAAGACAACCAATATACATGGTTCGGAACCTTAGGGTTCCTACTCCATGGGGCAAGCTCAACGAGCTCTAGTGATGAACACACCACTACTAAAACTCCTTCTCGATAATAAGTTGGAGGTGGAGAAACCTCGTACAAGCAATTACAAGGTAATACAAAATAGTACAAGCAAATACAAAGATGAAATGAAATACATAAAGAAAAACTTTACAACAAATGGCTTTGAACTCTTGCTTGTTACTTGCTTTGGATTGCTTTTGAAGGTTTGGAATGCAACAACTATTCCCCTCCAAAATCTCCCAAAAAATCACTATGGAAATCCTCCCCAAGCTCCTCCTTTTATGCTTGTCTCAGGCTGATTCCGCACCTTACAGTCGACTGCTCCTGTAGTCGTTGTGAGATAATGACTTAATCCACATTAGCATCAAGCCAATGGATACACTGGTAGTCGACTGCCCATTATCATTAGTCGGCTACCAACCCCGTAGCTGACTGATCAATCGACTACCGAGCATTTTGTGCTCATGACCAACACTAGTAGTCGATTGCCCCTCCACGATAGTCGACTGCCTCTCCACGACAGTCGACTACCAAAGGCTAGTCGACTGCCCAACGCTGGCAGTCGACTACCAAGCATCGTGACGCAGTCGAACGCCAGTCAGCTACCATCGGTCGACTGGTACATCATTCCAGTCGATTGATAATCCTCAAACATGAGGTTTAGCCCAAGTATGATGCCCTCATACTTGCTAGACACGCTTAGCCTAGACCTAAGCCTTCTAGCCACCTCTACTACCCTCGCGCCTATCGGATCCCTCCAAGTCATCCATGACTTGTTCATCCATGCGTGGATCCCTCTAAGTCATCCATGACTTGTTCAACCATACGCTAGCCTTCTGGTGCTTCGTTCGGCTATTGTCATGCTCTTGGTGTCTACATTGCCAAGGTACATATGGACTTATGCTTCCAAGACTACAGCTTGGCTTTACGCCGCTAAACCACCCCTTGGACTTTCCAAATGCCAAGTACCCATAACTTGGACTATCACCACCAAGGCTACACACTTGGTCTTCCCTTGATAACTCCATGTTAGACTTCCAATGCCAAGCCCTATGCTTGAACTTTCACTACCAAAGCTACACACTTGGACATACATGGCCAAGGCTATACACTTGGTCTTCCCATTGCCAATTCCAACCCATGTTGGACTTCAACCGCCAAGGATACACACTTGGACTTACGTGGCCAAGGGTACACACTTGGTCTTCCCATGACAATCACATGTCATATGTTTTGTCTAACATCAAAATATTACTCGAGTCAAACTCGAGTCTAATCAATCGTGACCTGGGTCGATTGCACCAACATTGTTCATCCATATGCTAGTCTGCAGGTGCTTCCATCGACTATTGTCATACTAATTGGGTCTACACTACCAAGGTACATTTGGTCTTACGCTGCCAAGATACACGCTTGGACTTCACGCGGTCAAACATTGGACTTATGCTGCCAAGACTACAGCTTAGACTTTACGCCGCCAATATCACACCCTTGGACTTCTCAAATGCCAAGATCCATTTGGACTTACACTTTGAAGACCCACGATTAGACTTATATTTCCAAGACCCATGCTTGGTCTTTCCTTGCTAAATCCATGTTGGACTTTCCAATTGCCAAGACCCATGCTTGGACTTTCCATACCAATTACCCATGACTTAGACTTTCCATGCCAAGTACCCATGACTTAGACTTTCCAATGGTAAGTGTCCCACTTGGACTTCTCCATCATATGGTCAACCTCATGTCAACCATGCAATCAACCCATTGTCAAATATCAAAATACTACTCGAGTCAAACTCGAGTCTGGTCAATCGTGATCTGGGCTGATTGCACCAACAATCTCTCCCTTTTTGATGTTTGACAATACCTTTAAGTTAGGTTAACAAAAATCTAAACTTAAACACTTCCAATACCAAAGCATAGTGAATGTTTACTTAACATAAACCTCACTTCTCCCCCTTTAACATGCAACAAAAAGACTCCCCAAAGGTATCAATGTCTCATATAATAATGAGATCTTACAATCTCTTTCTTGGTCCAAAAACATCTAGGATGCCTTCACTCTTCCGGGTGATAAGTCCCATATCACTAAATGAGAGGAAATCCTCATCCTCCAATTCTCCTCTTATGAGGAAGAATACATCCATCATCCCTTGATCAAGCTTGACCATTGCACCAACAATGTCCTTGGAGAGTCCCTAAGCCTATAGAAACACTAAACCATCAAAATTAAGGGAAAAAGTTCAAACTTGAACTTTCACACACACCTTAAAATTTGATTCTCACCCTAAACAACTCTCCAAATCCATATCCAATTTTCACCCTTCCAATGCTTTCTAAAGCATATCCTAGGGTTAGGAGTAGTTAGGGTAGCCTAAAATAGCTAAAACATGGGCTAAACAACCTTTTTAACCCAAAATGAAGCTTGGCAGTCGACTTGGTAAGCAACTAATGACTACTCTTAACGCCAGTCGACTGCCCTAGGAGGCAGTCGATTGGTTTCTGGAAATGTAGAATCCAAAAATCATAAAATGAATTTGTGAAAATCATAAATAATTATACATAATTTGAAAAATCATGAAAATTTATATATATAATACTTATGTCAGATACAATGAGTGAAAACTATTTGAAAAATAAAATACCTATTAAATAGTGAGATTGATACAAAATTCAAAACCATTGATAACTTTAATGTTTTTTACCTATTTTGTATCAACTTCGTCAATGGTGACTTCTATCAAAAGATAGATTATACTAAGTTTTTTCAAAATGATTTTAAAACCTTATATTGGACCATGATCTATGGGCTCAATGCACATGACTTGTGTTAGTGAAAGCCCTATAGTCAATCATGTGATGATTGTTGTATGGACTTTATTGTATCATATTCGTATTTATAAAGGCATGGTTATTATATTTACTTGTATTTGTGCCAATTAACTAAGTATAATAATGTCCTTGAGTAGAAGGTTGTTATCTATATCAATCGATTGGTTGAATCGATAATGAGATGATATAGAGAACACTACTCTTAATCATTCCTAGTCAAGTATTAACATTCAGGAACAATGTTAATGCGTAGAGACTAGCATGTAGGTCAACACGATGACTTGATCTCACAAGTCATGGATATGAGATATCAAGTTGACACATGGGTATGCATTAGAGAATGTATACTGAATGATCCGCCATGAGAAAGTATCATGGATCGTTATAAGAGTGTCATATACTTTCTCATGTGACTATTAGTATGACTATTAATCCTTGGACCTGAAGTCACCATGGTTCCCTACATAAGGAGTTGCATACTTTGGCTTCGTCAAACGTCACCCGTAAATATATGGACTTTAAAGGTGATTACTGGGTAAATAACAAATTATGCGGAGGGATGTGAGTGATGTAGATGAGATCTATTCCTCCTATATGACGGGAGTGACATCGTTATTCTTGATAGAGTGAGACAACGAAGTGCATGGCCATGCCCAAATGAGTCAATATGAGATATTGAGCTCATTTGATTAGAGTGAGTCTACTTGGAGTTCAAGATATAGATTGTATCGAGGATGATATGGTCTATGCCTCAATTGGTCAATCTAGATGTCAAGGATAGAGGGGCAATGCCACATATTGTGAGAGTCACAATTAGTAGTCACAAAGGTGATGTTGGATCTCAACATTCTTGTAACTTGGGTAGCAATGATGTGTTGCTAGATACCGCTCATTGCTTATGTTCCTAAATCGGTTTAGGAGCATTGGCAACATTACAAGAACCTATAGGGTCACACACAAAGGGAAATTAGATGGAGATAAGGTTCATATGATGAACCATGAGGATTAGGTTCATGGGATGAACCAAATTGGATTAAGAGTAATCCAAATTAGACTAATTGAGTTAGACTCAATTTGATTCAAGTGTTGAATGAGTCTAATTTAGATTTAATTCATTGAGTCAATTTAAATTAATGAATAGAGATTCATTAAATCAAATTGACTTGAATCAAGTGGTTAGATTTGATCAACCATGGGAGATAAGAAGTAAAGTTTGACTTGACTTGAGAGGGGAGATGAATGGTCAATTTTGACTTGACCAATTGCCATGTCATGGTGACTTGGCATGGGGGTCGGCCAATGATGATGTTCCACATCATCATGGACTTATCATGTAGTGCCACCTCATGAGGGAGACCAAGAGCTATTGGCTCTTGGAGTTACATGCATGCATGTAACCTCCCAACTTGAAGTGGCTGACCACTTTTCTTGATGGTGTGATTTTTTTTTTATGATTAACTTAATCTTCTTCCTTGGTTCTTCCTCTTAAGCTCTCTCCCAATCCTCCATTTCCGAGATTCACCAAGGAGATCTAGCACACTCTAGGTTGTTTTTCTCCACCTATTGCTTGTGTGGAGACCAATAGAGGAGTGTACACTTGACACTCTCGAGTTCCGGCGATCCATTTGGACGAGCGAGATAAGCGAAGGGCATCGCTTCAAGGGTAATTTCTTATCATGTAGATCTAGAATAGATCTAAAGGTATTAAACACATACATGAATTTATTTTTGTTATACTTCGCACGGATCTGTGGCCGGGCTTCCGAGATTTCCGCAACGCGAAAAGTGGTTTTTGTGGCTCGAAAAGTCCAACTGTGGTATCAGAGCCACGTGCGAAGCATGTATGTGTTTTAAATTTGTAGTTTTTGTATTAGATATAAAAATTATAGATTTTTAAGTTTCTGTAAATTTCCTATTTTTATATATTTTTTGGGTATTTTTCTCGAAGAGTCAAAGCAACAAGTGTTGGGACACTTGTAGGCTTCAACCACCGAGAAAAACTCTCCGAAACGGCGAGTTCTCACTTTAGGTTTTTAGGACAGCGACTTAAGTCACTGTAAGATCAAGTAGGGACACTCGCAAAGTTTATTTTTGTGAGTAGGGGCGCTGCCCCTATCCCCTAAAGGAGCCTTGTCCCGCGATCGCGCCCGGAAATTGCATAGCGGGACCGTTACGGAGAGGTGTCTCATAAAATTGAAAAAAATAGAAAAAATTATAGAAATGTCTGTAATATATATAATTTAGAATTATGTATAATTATGAGATGGTCATGGCTCAAAAACCCCAATATGATTGGATGATAAATGTGTTGTAATTCATAATACGGCCTGCGTGCCGTTTTTGTGGTTGTGCATGTTGTATAGGGTATGCGACCTGTGCATCGTGTCTCTTCTTTTAAAATTTTAGTTGTAAATAGTTTTAGACTCGAATGTAACTCGAGTTTCATGTTTTTAATGTACAAAATGGAGCGGTGGAAGATCCACTACTAGACGGAGTTACGAGAAGGGTGCAGACGACACATGACGATCAAAGGAGGCGCTTGGAGAAGCCGCTAATCCTAGGTTGACCGTCCGATCTTCTCATTAGCTTGAGAAGATCATAGTAAAGCCATGACCACATCACAATTAATATATATATATGTATGTATGTGATGCATGCTAGTAAGTTTTGCTTGTATGTATATGATGCATGCTAGGATATTTTTCTTGTATGTAAATGATGCATGCTAGAATAATGCTTGTATGTATGTGATGCATGCTAGTGTAGGGTAATAAATGCCTTGATGCGTATATGATACACATTGTGATTAGATTAGATCTTAATCGAATCAACTCGAAAATGCCTACCAAGTCTTGATACCCATCACTACCTCGATCATTTGTAGTTGTTGAATCTGCCAAAGCAAAGCAATGCATATTATCTTGGAAGGGTGCGGAGGGACAATCTTGGTCCCGCCTATCACGACTTGGGTTAGAGTAAGCTCAATTAGATTGAGTAAAACTAGTTAACTCAATTGGATCGAGTAGAACTATAGGCATATTCCAACCGTTGGAAAGATAGGATAAGATCACATTTACACTAAATCTTGGGTGATTTAGCCAAAGCTAACTCAAGGTCTTTTGTAAATGTGGGTCTTGATCCTATAAACAAGAGTTGCATAGAGATGTAATCGGTAATGTGTTACCTACCGATCATACTAAGTCTTGGGCGATTTAGCCAAAGCTAACTCAAGGCGTAGTATGATGTGAATCTTATCCCGCAAGAATTATAGTTAGTTTGTATGAATCAAGTAATGTGGTTTGACCACATCCATAACTCGATTCTACAAAAGTCCTATAATTTAGTGGGAGCAACATTTGATTAAAGGCCTAATTAAATGATAAAAGGAATATGATATTAAATTTCTGCATTGTGTATGTTGTAGATTACTATGTCGACAAACACGAACACTCTCTCCCTGTGTTCTGTCCTTGAGAAGGACAAGCTCAATGGAGCAAATTTCCTAGACTGGTACAGGAACCTGAGAATTGTTCTCACTCAAGAAAAGAAACTGTATGTCCTAGAGCAACCCATTCCGGAGGAACCTCCTGCCACTGCCTCGCAAACTGACAAAGATGCTTACAAGAAGCATCAAGATGATGCATTAGATGTGTCATGTCTCATGCTCGCGACCATGAACTCTGAGTTTCAGAAGCAACACGAGTTCATGAATGCTTATGATATGGTTGAACATCTTCGTCAACTATATCAAGGACAAGCAAGGCACGAGAGATATGAGGTCTCTAAGGCATTGTTTCAGTCCAATATGCAAGATGGGACTCCCGTAGGTCCATATGTACTCAAGATGATTGGGTACGTAGAAAACCTATAGAGATTGGGATTCCCACTTGGCCAAGAGCTGGCCACTGACTTGATCTTACAATCTTTTCCATAAGGGTACAATCAATTTGTCATGAATTACAACATGAATGAAATTAATAAGCTACTGCCTGAGAAGCTCAGCATGTTGAGAACTACTGAGCTCAACCTTAAGAAGGGAAAATCTGACTCCATTTTGATGGTGCAAAAGAAGAAAGGCAAGGGCAAGCCTAAAGGTAAGGGAAAGTTCCAAGCCAAGGGCAAAGGCAAAGAACTGAAACCCAAAGGAGGGGTGGCCAAAGAAGGGGCTTGCTTCCACATCAACGAAGCTGGACACTGGAAGCGTAACTGCAAAGCATACCTGGAAGATCTTAAGAAGAAGAGAAGTGAGACTTCTACTTTAGGTATAAATATTATAGAAGTCAATATATCTATTTCTTCATCATGGGTATTAGATACCGGATGTGCATCTCACATTTGTACCAATGTGCAGGCACTGAGAAATAACAGGGCATTGACAAAGGGCGAGGTGGACCTACGAGTAGGCAATGGAGCAAGATTTGCTGTTGTTGCTGTAGGAACTTATGATCTATCTCTGCCCACTGGGCTTGTACTAGAACTAGATGAATATTGTTATGTGTCTTCTTTAACTAAGAACATAATTTCAGTTTCTTGTTTGGACAAGAAAGGATTTACATTTATAATAAAGAACAAATGTTGTTCAGTTTATTTAAATGATATGTTCTATTGTAGTGCACCTCTAATGAATGGACTCTACTTTCTAGACTTAGAGAGCTCCATCTATAACATAAGTACCAAAAGGGTCAAGTCAAATGAGTTGAACCAAACCTATCTCTGGCATTGTCGCTTAGGTCATATAAATGAGAGTTGCTTATCTCAGCTCCATAAGGATGGACTCATTTATTTTTGAATCATATGAGACATGTGAGTCTTGCCTTTTTGGCAAGATGACCAAGACTCCCTTTAGTGGAAACAGCGAGAGAGCAACAGACTTGTTAGGACTTATACATGTGATGTATGTGGTCCTTTTAATGTTGCTGCTAGAGGTGGTTATTGGTACTTCATTACATTTACTCATGACTTCAGTAGATATGGTTATGTGTATCTGATGACACATAAATCTGAATCCTTTGAAAAGTTCAAAGATTTCAAGAATAAAGTACAAAACCAACTTGGCAAGAGTATTAAGATACTTCGATCATATCGAGGTGGTGAATACCTTAGCCATGAGTTTCGTGACTATCTAGCTGAGTGTAGGATTCTATCCCAACTCACTCCTCCTGGAACACCACAGTGGAATGGTGTATTCGAAAGGAGGAATCATACCCTATTAGATATGGTATGATCTATGATGAGTCACACAGATCTTCCTATATGCTTTTGGAGATATGCTCTAGACACAACAACCTTCACACTTAACCCTGTACCATCCAAGGCTGTGATAAAGATAGCATATACGATATGGACAGGGAGAAATCCCAAGATGTCTTTCATGAGGATTTGGGGTTGTGAGGCTTACGTTCGACGTCAAGTCTCAGACAAACTGGGACCCAAATTGAATAAGTGCTATTTTGTTGGATATCCCAAGGAGACGAAGGGATATTACTTTTACATTCCCAGTCAACACAAAGTGTTTCTGGCAGAGACTGGGGTATTTCTAGAAAGGGATTTTGTTTCTAGAAAAAATAGTGGGAGTACGTTCGATCTTGAAGAAATTCAAGATAAGGACGATAGCACTGAGGCCTTGATGGAGGTTAAACAGGAACCACAAAGTGTTGTGGGTAATGAGATTGTTGCACAAAGAGTTGTGGAACAACTACCTGTTCAGGTAGATCTAGCTCTTCGCAGGTCTGATAGGGTACGTCGTCAGCCTGAGAGATACTCATTTCTCTTGTCTGACCATGATGATGTTATGCTCATTGAGAATGAGCCTACCTCCTATCAGAAAGTTATGATGAGCCCAGATTCTGAGAAATGGCTAGAGGCCATGAGATCCGAGATGGAATCGATGTACACCAACCAAGTATGGACTTTGGTTGATCCACGTGAAGGGGTCAAACCCATTGGGTGTAAGTGGGTCTTTAAGAGAAAGACTGACATGGATGGACTTATGCATACTTATAAGGGTCAATTGGTGGCTAAAGGTTTCAAGCAAATTCATGGTATTGACTATGATGAAACCTTTTCTCCAGTGGCGATGTTTAAGTCCATTCGGATCATGCTTGCTATTGCAGCATACCATGATTATAAGATCTGGCAGATGGATGTCAAAACCATATTTCTGAATGGAAACTTGATCGTGGATGTGTACATGACACAACCTGAAGGTTTTATAGATCAACAACATACTGGGAATGTATGCAAGCTATAAAGGTCCATTTATGGGCTAAAGCAAGCTTCTTTGAGCTGGAATCTTCGATTGGATGATGCGATCAAATAGTTTGGTTTCATCAAGAATGAAGATAAACCCTGTGTCCACAAGACGGTTAATGGGAACACAGTTATCTTTCTTGTATTGTATGTGGACGACATACTACTCATTGGGAATGACATCCCTTCGCTACAGTCTATGAAGACTTGGCTCGGGACGTGCTTCTCAATGAAGGACTTAGGTGAAGTAGCCTGTATTCTAGGCATCAAGATCTATAGAGATAGATCTAAGAGATTGCTTGACCTAAGTCAGAGTACATATATTGACACGGTATTACTACGGTTTACCATGAAGAATTCTAAGAAGGGACTTCTGCCGATGTCACATGGTGTGAGTCTTTCGAAGACTCAAAGTCCCTCTTCTAGAGAGGAGAGAGACCGCATGGATAAGATCCCTTACGCATCTACTATAGGATATATCATGTACGCCATGTTGTGTACTCATCCTGATGTCTCGTATGCTTTGAGCATGATGAGTAGATACCAGTCAGATCCAGGTGAGCGTCACTGGATAGCAGTCAAGAATATTCTTAAGTACTTGAGAAGGACTAAAGAATATTTCTTGATATTTGGAGGCGATGAGGAGCTAGCTATTGGTGCAATCGGCCCAGGACACGATTGACCAGACTCGAGTTTGACTCGAGTGATGTTTTGATGTTTGACATAGTATGTTTGAAATTGATGTTTGACATTGATGTTTGACATTGATGGCGGTTAATGTTTTGGGGAGATTGTTTATACAATTGACCTAGGTTATAATTGACCAGACTCGAGTTTGACTCGAGGGAGTCTTTGATGGTTGACTAGGGATTGACAATGTGATTATGGGAAAGTCCAAGCATGGGTCTTGGCAAGGTAAAGTCCAAGTCATGGGTACTTGGCATGGAAAGTCCAAGTGGGACACTTGGCATTTAGGAAAGTCCAAGTCTTGAGTACTTGGCACAAGGAAAGTCCAAGCATGAGGCTTGGCATGGAAAGTCCAACATGGGTTGGCAAGGGAACGTCCAAGCATGGGTCTTGGCATGGAAAGTCCAACATGGGTTGGCAAGGGAAAGTCCAAGCTTGAGTCTTGGCATTTGAGAAGTCCAAGGGGTTAGATATTGGTGGCGTAAAGTCCAAGGGCGGAGTCTTGGCAGCGTAAGTCCAATGTGACTTGGCAGTGTAGACACCATTAGCATGACATAGCCAATGGAAGCACCTGAAGGCTAGCGCGATGGATAAACAAGTCATGGACAACTTGGAGGGATCCGAGAGAAGTGAGGCTGATGGAGGTGGCTAGAAGGCTTAGGTCTAGGCTAAGGGTGGTCTAGCAAGTATGGGGGAACCATACTTGGGTTAAAACCTCATTTTTGAGGTTGGCAGTCGATTGACATTATGGTCGGTTCGACTGTCGTGAGTCGACTTGAGTTCGACTGTCGTTTAAGAGCTAAAATTGCGGCGATCGCCAAGGGATGACGAATGATTGCCAGTTGAGTTGTGAGTACGAATGCCCGTAGTCGATCGGGCAATTGGCTGGCGTTAGCGATCGCGCAATGTTGGCGATCGTGGTGAGAGTACCGTTGGAACTTGTCCAACGTGGATTGAGTCATTGTCTCACAGCTACAGTGTTGGCAGTCGACTGCTAGGCGGAAATCTAGCCCGATGAAGGATAAAAGCAGCTGTTTGTGGAAGGCTCAAGTAGCGGTTTTCTTGGGCGATTTGAAGGAGAATTGTTGGTGCTCTTCCAGTCCTTCAAGGCTAGTCCAAGGCAACCAAAGATCAAGCAACCAAAGTGCTCTTGTAAAGTGTTTTTCTTTACTTGCATTGTATTTCTTACTTGTATTAGCTTGTATCTTTTGTATTACTTAGTGTAATCCTTGTACGAGGTTTCTCCACCTCCGACTTGTGTCGAGAAAGAGTTATATGTAATTAGTGAGTGTGTGTGCATCACTAGAGCTCTTTAGAGCTCGATCCATGGAGTAGGAACCATTCGGTTCCGAACCACGTTATATGACCATGTTGTGATTGTGTATCTTGTTATATTTATTTGTTATTACTATTCCACTGTGCTAACAAGATTGTAGATGATCAAACGCGAAAGAATTCCATCATCGTACCATCACGCGATGCTATTCACCCCCCCTCTAGCGGCCTCAAATCTCCTACACTAGCTGTAAAGGGTTACAGCGATGCCAACTTCCAAACTGACCAGGATGATTATAGATCACAGTCAGTGTTCGTGTTTTGCTTGAATGGTGGCGCTGTGAGCTGGAAGAGTTCGAAGCAGGACACAGTTGCTGATTCTACAATAGAAGCCGAGTATATCGCTGCATCAGAGGCAACAAAGGAGGCAGTTTGGATCCACAAGTTCATTACTGAGCTTGGGGTGGTTCCTAGCATAGCAGATCCTATAGAGCTCTATTGTGACAACAATGGAGCTATTGCGCAGGCTAAGAAACCTCTCTCACACCAGCGGACCAAACACATACTACGGTGCTTCCATCTCATTCGAAAGATTATCGATAGAGGAGATATGAAGATTTGTAGAGTACCCACAAAGGCTAACATCGCAGATCCCTTGACCAAGGCTATGACACAGAAAAAGCATGATGGTCACAGTAGGTCATTGGGTATTAGATACTACGGTGATTGGTACTAGTGCTAGTGGGAGATTGTTAGTGAAAGCCCTAGAGCCAATCATGTGATGATTGTTGTATGGACTTTATTGTATCATATTCTTATTTATAAAGGCATGGTTATTATATTTACTTGTATTGGTGCCAAATAACTAAGTATAATAACGTCCTTGAGTAGAAGGTTCTTATCTATATCAATCGATTGATTGAATCGATAATGAGATGATATAGAGAACACTACTCTTAATCATTCCTAGTCAAGTATTAACATTCAGGGATAATGTTAATGCGTAAAGACTAGCATATAGGTCAACACGATGACTTGATCTCACAAGTCATGGATATGAGATATCAAGTTGACACATGGGTATGCATTGGAGAATGTATACTGAATGACCCGCCATGAGAAAGTATCATGGATCGTTATATGAGTGTCATATACTTTCTCATGTGACTATTAGTATGACTATTAATCTTCAGACCCGAAGTCACCATGGTTCCCTACATAAGGAGTTGCATACTTTGGCTTCGTCAAACGTCACTCGTAAATGGATGGACTATAAAGACGATTACTGGATATGTAACAAATTATGCAGAGGGATGTGAGTGATGTAGATGAGATCTATTCCTCCTATATGACAGGAGTGACATCGTTATTCTTGATAGAGTGAGACCACGAAGTGCATGGCCATGCCCAAATGAGTCAATATGCGATATTGAGCTCATTTGATTAGAGTGAGTCTACTTGGAGTTCAAGATATAGATTGTACCAAGGATGACACGGTCTATGCCTCAATTGGTCAATCTAGATGTCAAGGATAGAGGGACATTGTCACATATTGTGAGAGCCACAATTAGTAGTCACAAAGGTGATGTTGGATCTCAACATTCTTGTAACTTGGGTAGCAATGATGTGTTGCTAGATACCGCTCATTACTTATGTTCCTAAATCGGTTTAGGAGCATTGCCAACATTACAAGAACCTATAGGGTCACACACAAAGGGCAATTAGATGGAGATAAGGTTCATATGATGAACCATGAGGATAAGGTTCATGGGAAGAATCAAATTGGATTAAGAGTAATCCTAATTAGACTAATTGAGTTAGACTCAATTTGATTCAAATGTTGAATGAGTCTAATTTAGATTTGATTCATTGAGTCAATTTAAATTAATGAATAGAGATTCATTAAATCAAATTGACTTGAATCATGTGGTTAGATTTGATCAACCATGGGAGATAAGAGGTCAAGTTTGATTTGACTTGAGAGGGGAGATGAATGGTCAATTTTGACTTGACCAATTGCCATGTCATGGTGACTTGGCATGGGGGCCAGACAATGATGATGTTCTACATCATCATGGACTTATCATGTAGTGCCACCTCATGAGGGAGAGCAAGATCCATTGGCTCATGGAGTTACATGCATGCATGTAACCTCCCAACTTGAAGTGGCCGACCACTTTTCTTGATGGTGTGATTTTTTTTTTGTTATTAACTTCATCTTCTTCCTTGGTTCTTACTCTCAAGCTCTCTCCCAATCCTCCATTGCCGAGATTCACCAAGGAGTGCTAGCACACTCTAGGTTGTTTTTCTCCACCTATTGCTTATGTGGATACCAATAGAGGAGTGTACACTTGACACTCTCGAGTTTCGGCAATCCGTTTGGACGAGCAGGATAAGTGAAGGGCATCGCTTCAAGGGTAATTTCTTATCATGTAGATCTAAAGGTATTAAACACATACATGAATTTATTTTTGTTATACTTCGTACGGATCCGTGGCCGGGTTTCCGAGGTTTCCGCAATGCAAAAAGCTGTTTTTACGGCTCGGAAAGTCCAACAACATGCACATTAGCTTTCCCCATGATCCATCATTAGATTAAAATGAGTTTGGGTTCATCTAGATGCAATATCTATACACCTTGAACCTAACTCACTTTCCTAACATCTCACATGTATCTAGAGTGTATCAATACACACACATGTTAATTTGATGTGAGATGTGAGTTTTGTTCTTCCTAATCTAAGGGTTCATGCATTTTTCTAGGCAACTCTATTTGATTCCCTTATACACGGGACTTCAAATCATGCCATTGGCTTTAAATAAATTTTAATTAACTTAAATGCATGAAATTATGATTATGGCATATAATGGTAGCATAAATAAAGCATGTGTCAATAATCATAATGTCATGGCATATAAATAAAATTTAAGTACAACATGACATAAAAAGATAAACCTAAGGTATCGTGACATTTTATATACTAATTTGAAGCATGATGTCATGACATGGCAAGGAAAACAAACTATTAAAAGTATAAAGTAAAGGTATAAGAAAACCTAGATTTTAGTATTAATTGTCATTTGTTAGGATTAAATCTATTTTGCCATATTACTACTCATATCTCAAGTGTGCCAAAAATCCAAAATGGCACACTATGACTCTAGATCTAATTGTACCAAATTGATCAATTTTTCAAGCTTCTTAAATGATATTGGAACATCCTAAAATCCTTTAGGATTTAAATTCAAACTTATTCCAAAGTATCCCATTACCTTGGAAATGACCTAAAGTGACAACTTTGCTATGGTTAGGTAAACTACTCATCCATTCAAGGTTGACACAACCTAACCCATCTAGTGTGAGGGAATCACGCTCCTAGGAACCCAATACCTATTGGAGCTTCTTGGATTTACTAGGTACTCACTAGGGATATCCTCCCTTAGTACCCTCCTAATGACCCTCTTAGGCTTGGAAGCCTTGGTCATTTTGGTCTTGTCATGGTTAACCTTATGAATTGCCTCCCTAGTAACCTTCTTAGTGATCTTCCTAGGTTTCATGGAAACCTTGGCCACTAGACACCTACCATGGTTAACCTTAGGGATGACTTTCCTAGTAACTGTTGGTGTAGGGTGCACCAAATAATCAAACTTAGGTTTTGATGATGGCAAAGATTCAAAGTTAAGCTATTTTGTTATCTCATGTGCTATGCTAAGTGTACAGGTATTATGTTAGACTTTGCTAAGGTCAACGACGCTAAGAGAGTCTCTGGAAGAGAAACCTCGGTGGTCAATGACACAAGGAGAATCTCGGAAGGAGATACCTCAGTGGTCGGGTGACACTAGGAGAATCTCGGAAGGAGAAACCTCGGTGGTCGGGTGATGTCAGGAGAATCTCGGAAGGAGAAACCTCGGTGATCAAGTGACCGAAAGCTAAGCGACAGGTCAGGAGGACCAAAGGTAAACTCCAAGTATGGAGCGGTGGTAAGGATGCATCCTAGGTAAGTGGACAATCCTAGGCATCAATCTGACCAAGGCTTCCGGAGGAATGCCAAAGTCAAGATCGGATAGTCAAAGGACTATCACACTGCATGACATGTTGCATCTCTTATGCTAACCTTATGTTGCAAGTATCTGTTGGATCGAAAGTGTCGCTAGAGGGGGGGGTGAATAGCGATACGGTGTCGTTAAAAACTTTTGCAATAAGTAAAAAGCAAGTAGAGAATGCACAGCGGAAATATAAAGTAGACAAGATATTTTTACGTGGTTCACAATCTTTCGATTGCTAATCCACGGCCCTAGTGATCCTTGATCACGTACGGAGGGCAATTCACTAAAACCACTCCTCTTCGTTGGAAGTAGGAGCAACGATTACAAAAAGAAATCAAGGCAAAGGGACACTCCCCCTTTCCTTGTTACGATTAAAGCACAAAGACAATTTAAAGAAGTAGAACTTAAATAAATATACCGACAACTCTTATAAGTAGAAGATGTAGCTTTCGTTGTCGGCGGCACTTCGTCGTAGCAAATGTGAGTAGTAGTAGCGGCGTTACGACGGCGTGTTGAGAGCTCTTGAATTCTTGTGATTTGCTTGGCTTGAACATGTCTATTTATGGATATTGATCTATGAATTTAGACATAGGTAGTGTCCAAGGTGAGGTTCTTATCCCAACTCAAGGATGAGGTGTTTCATCCAACCACCTTGTGCCACCTCCAACCTTCTTGTGCGCCAACTCAAGGATGAGGTGTTTCATCCAACCACCTTGTGCCACCTCCAACCTTCTTGGGCGCCAACTTGAGGATGAGGTGTTTCATCCAACCACCTTGTGCCACCTCCAACCTCCTTGGGCGCCAACTTGTTGGAGCCATTCAACTTGTGCCACATCATGGGAGCCAACCATCTTGTGCCAACTCACCTTATTTTGGGCCCACCACAAGGAAGCTTGGTGATGGTTTGGATGTCCACCTTGATGCCACATCACCCTTTGTACCAAAACACGAGTCAAGTCCAAATTCACCCCCTTGAAATTGAGCTCTTCTCGAGGTTGGAACTTGACTAGCTTGATCGTAGTCAAAGGGTTTTGGACCGCAGAAGTTAGCTTAAAATATAAAGTATGATGGTTATAACCATCCGATCTCGACCTAGACCTTCCATTGGAGGTATTGGGTCGGATCTACGCTTAACGACCTTGCTCGCTTTCACACGAGCTTACCTCAGCCTGGTCTTCACCCGAGTACCTCGGCCTCCTCCAAGTCCTCTGGGCGTTGCCCGACCACCTCGGTTCCCACCGGGTGTCGCAGACCTTCCGCTCAACTTTAGCATTTCTGCACACTTAATTGAGCTCGTAAGATAACAAATATACCCTTAACTATTGAGCCTTTTGCCATAATCAAAATACCGGTTCGACTTTGGTGCCCACTGCACCAACAATCTCCCCTTTGATTCATGGCAAACCGACACAAAAAAGTTAAGGAAAAATTAAGATAATAAGAAGCTAGCATAATGATTAAGCATGAATGAGCTAGCATAAAGATTAAATATGAATGAGCTAGCATAATGATTAAGCATGAATGAGCTAGCATAAAGATTAAATATGAATGAGCTAGCATAATGATTAAGCATGAATGAGCTAGCATAATGATTAAATATGAATGAGAAATATTATTGTTTCAAGTTCTCCCCTTTGAGGTAACCTCCCCCTTGACCGAAGGTGAGTTCTTGAAAATAATTTTACTCCCCTTAATAGTTGCTTAAGTAATCGGAATTACTTAATATAAAATTTAATTATTTTGTTTACTTTCTTCCCTTTTAATTTTGGTTAATTTTGGTTACTTTTGTGACTTTCTCCCCCTTTTGCCTTAACTCAAAAAGTTTGTAAATATATTTTAGGGTTTGTAAGTCCAAGCAAGTTCCCAATATAAATATATTTTTTTTTAAAATAATAATAAGCTTGAAAATATGTTCATCTAAAATGTACAACTCCGGTTGGACTTGATTGATATAGAATGATCAATAAGTCTTGAAGGAGTTGATTAATTTTAAATAATTATACTCCATGGTTCATGTCGATGCTGAATCTACGCGGAACCGGAGTAAGGTCCTAACATCTCACGCCCGTCTCATTGGCTAAGTACACAAACACATTAGTCCTATGTGTTGTGAGATGTGTTGGCTCCTTAAATCTATAGGTATATGATTTCTAAGGTAAGACTTAGGCTAATTTCATAAAAAGAAGCAAAAGTAGAGTACATATATAGAAAAATTTAAATCCTTCTCTATTACGCACATACCTAACTTTCGTCTTAATAAACTAAATTCGGCTTCGGGTAGTGGTTTGGTGAAGATGTCCGCTAGGTTTGATTTGGACTCAACATACTCTAGTTGTATAGTTCCATTAGTTACATGTTCCCTAATGAAGTGGTGTTTAACTTCTATATGTTTTGTCCTAGAATGACATATTGGATTTTTAGTTAAGTTAATTGAACTAATGTTATCTATGTAGGTTTTAATGTTGTTAAAGATTAAGCTAAAGTCTTGGAGAGTGTGCTTCATCCACGAGTGAGAGACACACTCACCCATCATAGCGTATTCGCGGTGGTAGATAAGGCACGCAATCGCTTCCCTCGCACCAACTTACTAGACTCGGCCGAGGATTTGACAACAACCACTCGTGCTCTTTCTATCGAGTTTACTACCGGCATAGTCGGGTCGGAGTAGCCGATTAGATTAAACTCGGTAGATCTAGGGTACCAAATACCTCGTTTAGCGCGTACCTTTAGATATCAAGGATAAACTTGACTAGGGTTAGGTGAGACTCCTTGCAGGTTTGTAACCTTGCGCACATACTTATGAATAAAATGTCGAATTCGGCTCGCGGTTAAGTATAGGAGACTTCCTATTGCGCTCCTATAGTATTTTAGGTCAATGGGTTTTCCTTCTACATCTTCGTTTATATTAACATTAGTTGCCATAGGTGTATTGATTATTTTAGCATCTTGCATTCCAAATCGATTTATTAAGTCCTTAGTATATTTTTGTTGATGTAAATATATTCCATCTTTAGTTTGTTTAATTTGTAAACCTAAGAAAAAACTTAACTCTCCCACTAAATTCATTTCAAATTCACTTTCCATAAGTGAGATGAATTTGTTAGCGAGGATCGAGTTGGTAGTTCCAAAAATTATATCATCTACATAGATTTGGGCTATAAAGATTTCTTTTCCTACGGTTTTAACGAATAAGGTTGGGTCGACTAAACCTTGGTTGAATCCTTTGGACTTAAGATAGATCGAAAGCCTTTCGTACCAAGCTCTTGGGGCTTGTTTGAGTCCATATAGGGCTTTCTTAAGTCTAAGGACATGGTCAGGTTTATCTAGATTTTCGAATCCGGGAGGTTGACTGACGTAAACTTCTTCCTTAATGTATCCATTCAAAAATGCTGACTTGACATCCATTTGAAACAATTTAAAACCTCGATGTCTGCATATACTAACAACATTCGGATGGACTCTAGTGCAGCTCACAGGCGTAAGTCTCATCGTAATCTAAACCTTCGACTTGACTAAACCCTTTTGCGACTAACCTAGCTTTATTTCTAACTACTTCACCTTTATCATCAAGTTTATTTCGAAATACCCACCTTGTTCCAATAATTGATTTTTCTTTAGGTGGTGGTACTAATTCCCAGACTTCATTTCTAGTGAATTGAGCTAGCTCTTCTTGCATAGCAATAATCCAGTCGGGATCAAGAAGTGCTTGTTCAATAGTTTTGGGTTCGATTTTGGAAATTAACGAGATTTGACTAAGGTTTCGATATGAAGCTCTAGTTCGAACCCCTAAATTTGGATCACCTATAACTTGATTGATAGGATGATTTGTTTGAGTCTTAGTGTGACTCGGGTTAGGGTCATCTATCACTTTGTCGATAGGATGACTTGGGTGAGTTCTAGTTTGACTTGGGTTAGAGTCATCTATCACTTGGTCGATAGGATGACTTGGGTTATGACGAGATTCAAGTTCAAGATCAGAGTCGGGTTCGCTATAAGTTGATTTGCTAGTTGGTTTTGTTAAGGATTGAACGGGTTCGTGTCCTTCGTCGAAAACTATATTAATGGTTTCTTCGACTCTTATGTGTAGGATCAATGGAATTACTAAAGGGTTGTTTGTAAGTTTTTAAACCTAAATCATCTCACCAATATCTACATGATCAAAACATGTTATTCCTATGTGTTATTATTGTGAGATGACTTTCAATTTTACTTGATTAATTTTAATGAATTTAAATTAACCAACATTAGGTTAGATTCGGATTTAGTCTAAGCTCATCAAGTAATCTTTTCAAGAGATTAGCTTCCAGGTCGTGGCGAGGCACAGAGGCCTTCTTTGATCGGAACAACGACCACTTCCTTAGACAAAGCTAATTTCAAGAAATTGATAACTCGACTTACTTGAGACTAGATCTTGGTCTAACTAGTTATTTTTGAAAAGAGGCTCCCCGAGGCTCAATCTTTTCGCAGGATTTTAGTTGGTTATGAGTCCTATCTAACCATTCTAAAAATAAAGGAAAAACTAAGCATGCAATTTCTAAGACTTAACAAAAATACATTTTGTATTGGCTCCCCCTGGACCATTGAATCGAGTGGGTCTATTCACATAGTGAATTTGGTCCTTGGGAACCCAATACATGTTAGATCCTAAAGTTGAAATCAAAGTGATCTTAGGGACCCATGCTTGGACATTTTTCTTATGTTGGTTTACTATAGACATATATGACTTATTGGTTGTATTTGAGTTAAACCCGAGTCCGGCCTTGTTGTACACGACCCTTTGTGATCCAAGTAAGAGGTCAAGTCCCTTGGATCCCAAAGTGAACCTTTCCAACGTGTTCCTAAGGTCTTCGACTTGTGTTTTCAAAAGCGAGTTCTCAACTTCAAGCTTTTCAACTTGAGTTGAGTCCTCTTCTTGAATACGAGTAGTCGAAGAGGTTAGGGAGACCTCATGTTTGAGGAGGTTAACCTCCTCAATTAGGGTCTCGACCTTGGACTCGGACTTAGCTAGTTTCTTATTTAAAAATTTAATTGCACCATACAAAGTATTAAGTAACGACCGACTTACCCTTAATGATTCTTTTGAACCGGATACGGATCTGTGGCTTGTCTTGAATGGAAGCTCATCATCGGATTCGGACTCGGACTCTTCTTGGTTTGAGTCGTGCTCGGCCATTAGAGCTTGGATATCGTCTTCTTCCTTCGTGGGTGGCTTGCTTGGGGCTTCTTCTTCTTGGAAACTGCAACTAACTCAATACTATTCTCGCACTGGAACACGTTAGTTTGCTCATGTAATTCAAGTTCCGAAAACAATTCGTCTAACCTAATTTTAGAAAGGTCCTTGGAGACCTTGTAGGCATCGACCATGGATGCCCACAAGGTGGTCCTAGGAAACGAGTTAAGAGAATACCTGATAAGGTCGCGATTCTCGACCTTTTGTCCGATGGCATGGAGTTGGTTGACGATGTCTTGGATACGAGCATGTAGTTGAGTTGCGGTCTCGTTTTCCTGCATTTTCAAGTTATACAATTTATTTAAAAGTAAATCTCTTTTACATACCTTCGTGTCGTCGGTGCCTTCGTAGTTCCACTAGCTTGGTCCATAAGTCCTTTGCACTAATGAAGGGGCCGACGCGGTTGAGCTCTTCCTTGGACAACCCACATTGCAAGATTTGAGTTGCCTTGGCATCGGCTTCTACTTGTTTTTTCATGGAATTTGACCATTGATCGTAACCAAAAGATTCACCATCTTCATTAATAGGAAGTGTGAAACCGGTTTGGATTACGATCCACATCTCGATTTGGGTTTTAAGAAAGCATTCCATCCGACCCTTCCAATAACGAAAGTCATTAGTTGTAAAAGCGGGGTGGGCGGTGCTAAACCCTTCAAGATGGGCCATTTAAAAACAAGAAGAAGAACGCACGAAAAAGAATCTTGCAAACACACACGAAAGAATATTCCAAGACTTTCGTCTTGGATTAGTAGTCTTGAGAAGTAAAAAGATATATAAAATGTAACTTGCAAAAAGAAATAAACAATCAAATGCGAATGTCGTTGAAGTTCCGGAGGACAACCTTACTCGGGATCTAACTCGAAGGACAACCTTATCCGGATCCTAAAGCCTCTAATGCAATTCTATATGTAGGAGAAGATAAGCAAGTGAAATAATTATACGAAAACAGAAATAAATAAATAAAAAATTTGTAAAAAAAAGGAAAAACAAAGCTAGATTGGTGGTTTCACCGAATCTTAGCGCCCCCGGCTCTGATACCAATTGTTGGATCGAAAGTGTCGCTAGAGGGGGGGGGGGTGAATAGCGATACGGTGTCGTCAAAAACTTTTGAAATAAGGAAAAAGCCAGTACAGAATGCCCCGCGGAAAAATAAATTACTCAAGATATTTTTACGTGGTTCACAATCTTTCGATTGCTAATCCACGGCCCTAGTGATCCTTGATCACGTACGGAGAGCAATTCACTAAAACCACTCCTCATCGTTGGAAGTAGGAGCAACGATAACAAAAAGAAATCAATGAAAAGGGAC
This sequence comes from Wurfbainia villosa, assembly GCA_025175895.1. Taxonomy (NCBI): domain Eukaryota; kingdom Viridiplantae; phylum Streptophyta; class Magnoliopsida; order Zingiberales; family Zingiberaceae; genus Wurfbainia; species Wurfbainia villosa. The sequence continues at coordinate 63,266,072 of CM045997.1, forward strand.
ACTCCCCCTTTCCTTGTTACGATTAAAGCACAAAGACAATTTAAAGAAGTAGAACTTAAATAAATATACCGACAACTCTTATAAGTAGAAGATGTAGCTTTCGTTGTCGGCGGCACTTCGTCGTAGCAAATGTGAGTAGTAGTAGCGGCGTTACGACGGCGTGTTGAGAGCTCTTGAATTCTTGTGATTTGCTTGGCTTGAACATGTCTATTTATGGATATTGATCTATGAATTTAGACATAGGTAGTGTCCAAGGTGAGGTTCTTATCCCAACTCAAGGATGAGGTGTTTCATCCAACCACCTTGTGCCACCTCCAACCTTCTTGTGCGCCAACTCAAGGATGAGGTGTTTCATCCAACCACCTTGTGCCACCTCCAACCTCCTTGGGCGCCAACTTGAGGATGAGGTGTTTCATCCAACCACCTTGTGCCACCTCCAACCTCCTTGGGCGCCAACTTGTTGGAGCCATTCAACTTGTGCCAACTCACCTTATTTTGGGCGTCCACCACAAGGAAGCTTGGTGATGGTTTGGATGTCCACCTTGATGCCACATCACCCTTTGTACCAAAACACGAGTCAAGTCCAAATTCACCCCCTTGAAATTCGAGCTCTTCTCGAGGTTGGAACTTGACTAGCAGTTGACTGTAGTCAAAGGGTTTTGGACTGCAGTACAAGTTAGCTTAAAATATAAAGTACGATGGTTATAACCATCTGATCTCGACCTAGACCTTCCATTGGAGGTATTGGGTCGGATCTACGCTTAACGACCTTGCTTCGCTTTCACACGAGCTTACCTTGTAGCCTCGCTTCCGGTCTTCACCCGAGTACCTCGGCCTCCTCCGAAGTCCCTCTGGCGTTGCCCGACCACCTCGGTTCCCACCGGGTGTCGCAGACCTTCCGCTCAACTTTAGCATTTCTGCACACTTAATTGAGCTCGTAAGATAACAAATATACCCTTAACTATTGAGCCTTTTGCCATAATCAAAATACCGGTTCGACTTTGGTGCCCACTGCACCAACAGTATCAGGTTAGATTCTCAAGAGTAGCAGTCGACTGGAGGTTTTGGCAGTCAACTACTGATAGGATCAGCCGACTGCTGATAGGATCAGTCGACTAATGTTGACGAATCATCCCAATGCACAACGTCAAAGAGATATCGATCGATGTTGCCACCTCATGATAAGATAAGTCGGCACCTCAAGACAAGAGCCATGAGTTTTGGATCTAGATCTAGACATATTCCAAGGTGCCAATCTATAAAAGGAGGGGAGGACTCTAACCCTATATCAATCAATGGACTTTTAAGTGCTCCTACTCTCCGACCGTAACTCTTCGTGCTTCAACGCTACTCCGACCGCACATTCACCACAATCCATTGTTGGTATTTTATTTAATTCATATTTATTACTTGCTAAGAGGAGAGGTAGGTTTGTTACCTCTTCCTCTACATATTCTGTAATCGGTTGTCTCTTACCTCTAACGAGGAAGAGACTTTTAGTGCTTTGCCCTTCGAAAGTGATCAAGGATCGTAAGACCTTGGATTAGCAGTCGGTGGGTTGTGAACCAAGTAAAATTCCTTGTGTCTTGTGTTCTTACTTTTGTTCATATTTTATACTGTGTACTTTGGTTTTAATGGACGAAAAGAAAAGATTTATGAATGCTATTCACCCCCTCTAGCGTTTTCTCAATCAAACAATTGGTATCAGAGCGAGGGCACTCAGATTCGGTGCAATAACCGGTCGAGCATTTTTCTTTTCGGTTATTTATTTATTTTATTTATTAACTCCCACACTACTAATCCAAGACCAAATCTTGGGACGTGTTCTTTGTAATTAACTTTGCAAGAAAATGGATAAATCAATGATTCAAGGGGAGAGTTCAGATCAAGACTCACAAGGTAAATTAAATTTAAAATTTAAATTGCATATTATTTGTTTCAAGTGCAATTAGAGAGGACACTATAAAAATAAGTATCCTACTCATAAGACTCAAACGGCACAACCGACGGCAAAGGAGAAATCAATGTCAGAAGTCCGGAGGAACAAGGAGCACATCAAGTGCTTCGTGTGCAAAAGATTCAGTCACTATAAGAACCAGTACCCGAAGAAGATGGTTTGTAAAATTAAAATTTTTAAAAATTTAAGTTTTAGAATACTTGATAATTTAGATAAATTATATATTAAAGCTAGTAAATTAGTTGATTGTTGTTAGTTAATTAATATAGTTAATAATTCAACTAATAAAAACTTAATTAATTCAGATTTAATTAGTTTAAATAATAATAATAATATCATGGAAGAAAATGATCAAATTAATCTAACATTTGATAAAATTAACCAAGAGCTTAATCAAATTTTTAGTTTAATCAACATAGATCTAGATCAAGTCAAAGGTAAAACCAACTTAGGACTTAATCAGAATAATCAAAGCAATGGCACGACTGTTAATCACGAGACTCCCCGCTGCACTACTAGGGGTTGATTCCACCCTGGTTGCACACGTTGTGTGGATGGCGGTAGAAATCAACCCCTCTGTCCCAGCATGGTCGGTAGAAATCAACCCCGAGAGTATACTTGTCCGTCCACCGGACGGTACCCTCTAGTGACAATATATGATAAACACTGATACATGACCTACATAGCCATTGACACCCACAAACTATATATCATAATGAAATAACACTACCAAATAATACAACTACCAAGACACAAAGATACACACTGGTGCGACTCTAGCACAATAACAAAATATAATAAAATCCAACATCTAAACCAAAATCATAATAAAGGCTAAATACAACCAATCACATACACAAACTATAAATCAAAAAACAACTGCAGAACAAATATGGAATAAAATCCAAATGCTCGGTGTGAGATGTGATCAGCTGGTGGAGCTCTGCGCACCCAAGGAATCTTTACTTGCTACCTGGGCAATAGGAAAATCCAGGGTCTGTGGTAGTGAGTATAAGACTCAGTGGTATATGAAAAATAGTGCATGAAATAAATAAACATATGAAAATCAACAGGTATACAGTCTTAAAGGTAATAACAAATAACCATTAGTATAAATATAATAAATGCATATATAAACCTGATCCACCAGATGTAATGTAATGTATTGATATACCTTAAGGTCTGCATTGACACAACTCATAATAACCTGAAAAGTATACAAAACATAACACATACGAATAACATACATGAACAATATCACACCCATGATCAACACATAATCATATGAACAACATATAATCAAATGTAAAAACTAACCTGGTCCATCTAATGCATAATCATAATGTTAATCAAATGCACATAACAACCTGATCCAACTCATACCCAAATACTCCACATACCACAGTATAGAACATGCAAATGGTATGTATGATGATGTACAAACATATGCAACAATCATAGCTTAATCAAATGCAACATATCACAAGCATATGCAATATGCATCGAACAGAAATATACGCCTCTACGGTGATGTATATGCATGGTCACTGCCTGCACACCTCGCTACCACAACCCCATGTGGTCTGGGTGAACAAAACATGACAACTGTCCCAACTCCAGCTACCACTACTCTCGAGTGACTGAATGGGCAGTATGAGTAAGTAGCTATCTAGCCACATGTGAGGGGTCCCTGCTGCAAGCAACTCCAGCTACCACTACCCACGAGTAGTCGAGTGTTGCACGACAGGACAAGTTGCACGCAACTCTAGCTACCACTATCCAACAGTGGTCGAGTGCTGCAGATATCACTGCCCATATCTCCCGCAACCACTATCCCATAGTGGTTGGGTGGACAGGTATGACTGATGACTCTCTCAACCATAAGGAAGACATAGTCGATAGTATGCATGTAATGAGATGATAAATCCTCCATGCATCTAGGCCCTCAGCCACACTCTTTATCTCATTGAGAGTCATATACAACACACATTCAACCCATGTTAGGACCTCCAGTCCATAAACAAAACTCCACCGATGACCCACTCAACCATCCATGATAGTCATGGTAGATAGGACAATGCAAGGTCATGCAATAAGACAACCAAGTCTATAGTTATAACCATTACCAACTCTAATGGTACAACATGATGACCAAATCAAGGACTATAACTATACTCAATGACATGTACTTATTCAACATCCATAGATCAAATATATATAGTATATATAATCAATAATAGTGATGAAACGAGACTATATAGATATCGAATGAGTATCTCAAAGTTCAACGGCTAAGTATCAAGAACAAGAATAAGTAGATGATGTGAGCAAAATAAATAGGGTTTTAGAAGTAGTTTTCGCTCACATCTCATTTCATTTTATGTTTGTTTCATGCATATTTTACTTTATTTTGCATGCATCTCCTATTTTATGGTTCGGAGATCTGCTCGTTGTACTTTTGTGTATAGAACAATATTATACGGGGAAAATGGTGCACTTTTGCAGCGAAAAGAAGATATTTGGCAGCTAGAGAAAAATGACACATGACCCGGCCCTGTGAAAACACACGACCTATGTCGCAGCGCCACACACGACTTGGCCGTGTGGATCCACACAATCATGTGGCGCTGCACGATTTCGACGTGTCTCGATTATTTTCTAGGTTTTGGGAAGATCCAGGCTGATGTCTATATAAAGGAGGCTATGCCCAAACCCTAGGGGGGGGGGACGATGGCTGGGACGACACTCCGACGCCATAAAAAGCGTCGGGAACTCACAACGGGGAGGAAGGAAGCCGTCAGAGATCCTAGTTTTGCACTTCAATGCCGGAGAGAAGAGCCACATTGTATTGTAATTTCTGTTCTTTGCATAATATCCATTCTTTATACGAATATGATCGTGCTTTATGTTTCTCCTCTCATATTTATGAAGTAGATTCTTTGATTCTAGGATTAGGGAGTAGTTTGTGTGCGTAGAACATGTTATTCCAAAATAAATTCTGTTCTTGAGTTTGAATTTGCATTTGGTATTAGTTTAGACCGATATCTATGTGTTTTGGTTTTCTATCTACTGTGCTAGCCGATATGAGGGGTGACAACCCTCGTATCTAAGATTTAGAAGAATTAAGGAGGAACCTGTTGGGATGTCGCTTCGGAGGCTCATTGACTCCCATGTCCCCGGATTAAAATTTTCACTAATGAAAGACTTAATCCGGATGGGATGAGCTTCCTTGGCACAACCTATTCGTCGTCGTGCTAACAACTTGAGTGGTCGCTTGAACAAACTAGTTGTTCAAGCAACACAACTCTTCTAGTTGGTTAGTCGCGGAAAAGACGACGGATGGATCGCCGGTTTTTGTGTTTGTCTTCGGGGTCCATGATTATACAATATATATCCATTCATACACATGCATAATCAAAATATTAAAGAACATATTCAGATCTGTAAATAAAGTTAAAAACAACTTTATACCTTACGATCTTCTATCGTATGTCCTATCCTTCTCGTGGACGACGTGTGGACGAAGATCCTCCACGAGTTGAAGCCTTCTTGATCACTTTCTTCTCTACCTTGTCCGCTGTGAACAAAGAGAAGCAATTACAAATACCATTCCTATCTAGAACCGACCACCAAATTAGGGAATTTGGTGCAACCGCCGGCCAAGGAGCAAGTGGATGATGTGCCGGCCACCAAATGAATGGAAACCGCCGGCCACCTTGGAGAGATTGGAGGAAGATGATTGCCGGCCACCAATGGATGGAGAACCGCCGGCCAAGGAGCAAGGAAAAGGGAAGAGTGCCGCCCAAAACCAAGGAGGAGAAGAGAGGGATGACTGGCCAAACCCTAGCTTGCCGCCCAAGCTTGTAGCCGCCCAAACCCTAGCCGCCCAATGGAAGATGAGCCAAACCCTAACCCTAATTCGAAAACCAATCTCCTTATCTTATCCTTGCCGCCCAACCCTAAGCACCTATTTATAGAATAGGGCTTAAGCCTCCTTTAATCTCATCCGTCGGATCTAGGGATTTAACCTCTACCGTCGGATCTAGGGTTTTATCCCAACCGTCGGATCTAGGGTTTCATCTCAACCGTCGGATCTAGGATTTCATCCTAATCGTCGGATCTAGGATTTCATCCCAACCGTCGGATCTAGGGTTTTATCCCAACCGTCGGATCTAGGGATTTGATCTCAACCGTCGATTCTAGGGTTTCATCCTAACCATCGGATCTTAGGGATTTAATCCCAACCGTTGGTTCTAGGGTTTCATCCTAACCATCGGATCTTAGGGATTTAATCCTAACCGTTCGTTCTAGGTTTTGTTTTACATTCTTGGATCTAGACTTCACAAGGATTATATTAGGCTACGATAGGGACCATAAGGAGGAGTTGGGTCTTGGCCACCCGATGGATCGGAACCACACATACTTGATCCATCAATGATGTTCCATTCCACTAGAGGATCATCATTGAACTACCTCACCAACCCCCATAAATTAATATGGGCTCCATATATTATTTGTACATTAATCTCCCCATGTTTAAGATATCGAATGTTCGTCAATTAATTGATTTACTGACCATCAATTAATTAACATCTAACTCCTCGAGTAGTACCACTCAACCTTATCATCATGTTGACTAAGTCAACCAGCTGGGTTTACATGATGAACCTTATGAGCTCCTCAAGGGGACATCATCAACCTAATATATAGGACACGGTTTCCTCCTATAATCAACGGCACACCATGTAAATAATATTATTTCCCAACTTATCGGGCATATTGATTTAATCCATCTAAATCTCACCCACTGGTAAATTAAAGAAATAAATACTAAGTACATGTGCCCGTTATTATATCGGGATTAAGAGCATGTACAACATAATATCCGAGGTCCGATTCAATTGTGTAGTTAGTACTAAATTGAATCACCTCTATTTCGGTCCTACTCAATACACCTAAGTGTACTAGTGTAACTCTATGTTCAAGATAAAACAATACCAAGCTATACTACAACCATGCCAATGGTTTGTCCAAAACCATCTTGGTTGTGAGCCTCTACTTATATTTTACAAGGGACTGATAACATGATCTTCTGTGCCACACCAAGCACCATGTTATCTACAATGTAGAATATTAGACAATATGCACACATATATAATGAATATATAAAATGCAAACAATGATCATGTGATTCTTATTTCAAAATAAAATGTTCATACAGAAAAGAGCTAGGTTTTCAGTATACATTCTAACAGAACCTAGGGGTTGGCCTCATCTCCTGTAACTGTGGATAGAAGGATATGATAGAGTAGGAAATGCACCTCATTTCCGACTCGTCGCAGGGATCGATTTGGCATCCTCGTACCGACTATCCCATTCTAAAGCCAGGGGTCGACCTGGTATGGAAGAGGTAGCTTCTGATAGATGCGAAGGCTCATCGGGGGAGTGTATGATGTCCTTTCCACAAAACCATAGTTAGACATTGATGCACACGAACGCGACCTCAAATCTCATGATGGAGACCATCGAGGACTCGAAGCGCGTGCTCACGCTCAATGCCCACAAGTGCACGGATGTCGTCAAGTAATAAAAAGATTATCGATCCCATAGGGACTGAGATTCGAGTACCGATTTGTTCGGTGGATGTAATTGTTTGGGACTAGACTCTAAGGGTTGTGAATGTGAGGGTTATCGGTGGTCCTACTCAATATGGTGTCACACGGAGGAATAAAAGAGTTTGCCGCGAGATCTTTTTAAAGGGATTCTAGGATTTCGATTTCGCTTGTGTGTTGTAAAACATGCTATCAACTGGGCGTTGTCAAAACGTCTAACTATGGTCTTGTGGAAGGGACATCATACACTCTCCCGATGAGCCACCGCATCTATCGGGAGCTATCTCTGCCTTACAAGGACTGGAGAGGCGGTATGAGGATGTCGAATCAATCCCTGCGACGAACCATTTCCAGTTCTATCGCATCCTTCTACCCACGATTACAGGATATGAGGCCAACCCCTAGGTTCCTCGTATAAATCCCCTAAATCTTAGATACGAGGGCTGTCACCCCACATATCGACTAAGCACAGTAGATAGAAAACTAAATACACATAGATATCGATCTAAACTAATTCAAATTGCAAATTCAAACTCAATACCAGAATTCAATTTGAAGAAACATATCCTATGCACACAAACTACTCCCTAATCCTAGAATCGAAGTAACTACTCCATAGATAGGAGAGGAGAAACACAAGGCATGTTCATGTTTGAATAAATAAAAGATAACGTGCAAAAACAGAAATTTACAATGCCAATTTGGCCTTCTCTTTAGCGTTGAAGTGCAAAATCTTGACCTCCGGCGGAGTTCTTCCTCCCCGTTGTGAGTTTCCAAAGCTTTTTAGGGCTTCGGGGTGCCGTCCCAACCGTCTTCTCCTCTTTAGGGTTTGGGCGGAGCTTTCCTTATATAGACATCATGTCGGATCACTCTGAAACCTAGAAAATAATCGACTCACATCAGAATCGTGCAGCGGAACATGACCGTGTGTTTTCACATGGCCAGGCCATGTGTGGCACTGGGGTGGCTGATTTCTCCCCTTGGACATGGCAGTGTGTAGCCACATGGCCTGGCCATGTCCCCTTTTGCGTCTAGCTGTAAAATGCCCTTCTTTTGCTCCGAAAGTGCACCTTTTTCCCCAGAAATGCTATCCTGCACACAAAAGTATAAAGAGCAGGCCTTCGAACCAGAAAATAGGAAATGCATGTAAAACAAAGTGACATATGCATGAAACTAACATAAAATGTAATGAGATGTGAGCGAAAACTACTCCTAAAACCCTATATATTTTGGTCACATCAATTCCCCCAGACTTAAGTCTTTGCTTGTCCTCAAGCAAACCTCAGTGCCATGAAAATTTAAGAAGATATTGTTCCATACTTAGCATGTTAACAAAATTTATCAAGTGGTATTTGCAATCAAAGCAATATAAATATGTTCTAGAAATTCACTAAGTTATCTCCTCGTGCTCGTGCTAAGCGAATCTTCTTAGGGGATACTCATTCCATGATAAGTTAAGTCGTCATCCTATAGCTTTCCTAAGGTTTCCGGCTCTTAGGCACTTACCTGCCCAAAGCGAGGGTCGTTCCCTAGATCTAACACAAAGTCTTAAAGGCGTGCTCGGTATTGAGATAAATTGACAGGTGTTTCCCAAGTAACCTAACTCGGTCTCAAAGGGGCACCTAACCATTTCCACCCACGATAATTGTTTTTTATCCCTCATAATCTCTTTTTCTTCTTTCTTTTCTTTTTCATTTCTTTTTCTCTCTCTCTCTCTCTTTTTCTTTTTTTTCTTTCCTTTTTTTTTCTTTTATCTTTTTAGCTCATTGGGATTTTGATTTTTCCGAATGGGCTTACACAATCCGAGCATCTCCAATAACTAAAATGCTAAATCTAGAGTCACCTTTGTATTCCAAAATACTAGATTACTGAGATGAATCATAACTAGGTATGTACTAGACTCTCCCTTTCAGAAAGTTCATCATGTGTATGTGTAAAATAAAAAAGTAACCAATTTAAGTCTAGAACATTCATTTAGAGCAAATAAAATAAAATACCACGAGGTAAATGAAGTTAAGCTACCCATGGAAACAACTCATGAAGAAAAATTTTACAAATACTACTGAGGCAGTTTATAGGTAGCAAAAACTAAGTGTTGAAAGAAACTAAACATCTAATGCATGAATAAATGAATGCTAACTAAAATGCAAACATCAGGAAAGAAACTACTGCTAGAAACAAAATAAAACTCGGGGTCCCCCTAGACTTAAATGAAAGTATACCTCTAGTATGGTGGACGAGGTGGAAAGTCTGGAAGCCTCGGCATCTTGGGATCCTGGGAGAACCTGTTGCTGAGCCGCTAATGCCACATGTACATGTGGTCGGTCTGAGAGCTGGTGGATGCAGCGGCTGCTCTGTGCTCCTCCTCCCGGGCCCACTATGCCTACTAGGTTAGCATATGTTGTCGCATCTCCTGGGGGTAGGCGACCTCTGCCTGGCGACGGGTAGCCTCATCTTGGAAATAAATACAGGACTCATCGTAGAACTCCTCAATCCGCTGGAAGTGCTCCTGGAAGCCCTGAAATTCTGCCTGCATGTAGATGCTTTGCTCCTCCCATCGCTGTCTCTGTGTCTGCTGCTCGGCATATATGTCGTCGAGGCGTGATCGGAACTCCAAAAAATTGTAGGCAGATTTACCTACATCCTGCTCAAAAGTAGAAAAAGGTGGTGGTGTAGGTGCAGCCTCATGTCGATGTGGACTTGGTGGGCTCCTATGCATGTGTGTACTGGAGGGAGAGTGATATAAAGGGGGAGATATGGGTGCCACCATGGATGGTCCCTCACATGGCGGGGACTCTACTATCAGGTCTAAGTGCCAGTTGGTGTATGTGGTGATGGTGGTACGATCAGGGTCGGGAAGCCTAAGGGATGTCAGGTTTTTCCTTACAAAGCATAAGGAGTGTTCCTCTTTTACAATCATCTTCATGGTCATACACACTCCTAAATTGATCCTAGGGCTCCCCTCTATACTATCTAGCACGGTGTAGTCGTACCCCGTCCGATGGAAAATGTGGGTAAGTAGGCCTCCCGCATTAATCTCTCCTCTCGCTGCTTTGCCCATCTTCACTAAGTGTCTAATGAAATGGGACCCTACATCGATGCTACTCCTTTCTTGTAGCATGTCCCAGAGGCAAAGCAGCTCGCTAGCTCTCACTACACCATCACTTTCCCCATGACCAAATATAGTACTTGCCATGATTCGGTGGAGGTATCGAAAAATGAGTCTTTGGAGGCGCGATGCTTTGGCCCTAGAAGGGTCGTATGCGTGCTCTCCTGTCAATTCGGTCCAAAAGATCTGAGGGTTAAACCCAATAAGGGTTCTTCTCTCTCCTCCACTCGGCAAGCCAAAACATGAATTCTATTAGTGTAGTGTCCATTCATGCTCAATGTTAAATATTATAAAGGTAATCCTACCCTTTTTGCTCTCTTTACCCGTTAAAATTTCGGCTTCTAAAGAACTTAAAAACTCTAAAACTATCCTAGGGTAGGTTGGGTATCTTATCCCCATTATCTCTCTCCATCCTATTTTTGCAAATAGGGCTTGAATGTCTCCCAACAACCCTAGGACTCAAATAAATCATCATCAAGATACCTAGTTGCAGTGATTTTACGAGTAGAAAGCATGTTATATCTATCCCTATGCTCATTATTGCGAAAAAGAAGGGTTGGAAGAGTGTTACCTTCCTCCAGAGCTTGAGGGGCGTCGGTTCTCCTTGCTCATAGCTCCGAAATATCGGATCAAGATACCACTTGCTTGGTCCTCCTCATCCTTGATTCTTTTGGCTTCTTTGAAGGTTGGAAAAGCTTCTAGGTGGTGGGGACGAAGGATCCACATGGCTGGGGCAAGAAAAATCAAAATACACGGTGCAAATGGGGTGAAAACACACGGCGTGCCCTTTTTAATCTCGCATGACACGACCGTGTGAAAACACATGGGCAGGCTGTGTGCACCTCGGGTTGGTTGGGCACGATCGTGGGAAAACACGCGACCAAGCCGTGTGTCTCCTTTTTCTCTCCTTTTATGCACAATGGTCCGAATTTTCTCACACGCTTCGCCGTGTAAGCTAAAAATTTATTTATTTTTACCTAGAAAAGTTCTTTTCTAATCCTAATGCTAAATGAAATGGAAATCAAAGTTCAAATTAACCTAAATTCATGCAATACAATCAAAGGAAAACCTAAAAACTAAACGTGGGTTGCCTCCCAAGAAGCTCTTTGTTTAAGGTCGGTTAGCTCAACCAAACTCCATTATCAACTTGGCTCTGGAGGTTCAGTGAACCTCCATTCATCCATCTCGGTTTCTTTATATACAGTTCTTTCCTTAGCTCTAGCTAGAATCACGTACTTCACCGATGCGGGTTCGTGACTTCCCGTTCTAGCAGGATCAAATTCCATCTTATCCTCTCCCACTTTTAGGGTCAGCTTGTGATTCCTTACATCAATGACCATTCCAGCAATCGCTAAAAATGGTCGCCCAAGGATGACGGGTATCTTTGGTTCCTCTTCCATTTCCATGACCACTAAGTTAGTTGGCAGTGTAAAGTTTGCCACCTTTACAGGAACATCTTCTAATCCCCAATGGGTATTAGTATGTATGGTCAGCTAGTTGTAGTGTCATAGTAGTGAATTTTAAATTTCCTAACTCTAGCTTTTTGCATAAGGTATAGGGTATAAGGCTCACACTCACACCCAAGTCGCAGAAGGCTTTGCTAATCAGTGTTGTCCCTATATAACATGGAATATAGAAGCTCCCCAGATCTTTTAGTTTCTGAGTGGTCTTGTTCCGGAGATAAGTGCTTGATTCCTCTGTGAGGGCCACTGTTTCAGACTTTGCAACCTTCCTACGATGCGCCAGAATAGCTTTCATGAATCTTATGAACTGGGGCATTTGGTGCAGTGCCTCGAGTATCGATACCTTTACTGAGATCGACTTCAATATGTCCAGAAATTTACCAAACTCAGCATCCTTCCTTGCATTAGTTAACTATTGTGGGAATGGTACAGTAAGGGGTGGTTGAGTCCTTGCGGCAGGCTCCCAGTTTATTTCTTCGGCTTCTACCTTCTCGATCTCCCCCAAAGTTTCCCATATTTCAGGTCCTAGGTCCCCTTCAACAGCTGACCGACCCGGCATCTCTTTTAGAATCCTCCCACTTCACAGCATTACTGCCTTGCACTGCTCTACTGGATTGACCTCTACTTTTCCTGGCAGCTTCCCTGGTACCCTGAAGATCTGGTTTGCAATCTAAGCTACTTAAATCTCTAGCGACTTTTGCCTATTGGTAAGATCCCTTACAGATGATCCCAACCCTTTGATCATCGTATCTGTCTACGAATGTTACTGCTGAAATTTAGTATTCGCCTCCCATTATGTTCTGATGAAGCTCTCCAACATATTCTCCAGACAAGGGTTAGGTGCCTGTGGCTACCCATTTTTCTCCCGGCTGTTGGAACCTTCCCAAGTTATTCTTATAGGAAAATTTTGGGTGGTTCCTCCATCCAGGATTGGAAATACTGGAGTATGGGTTATTAGCCTTTTTATTTAGGTCACCAACTACATCACAATGCTCAATCTGCTTTGCTGAGCCATCATTCCCTCCACAGTAGTCCTCTCGATACGCTGCTGCTCCTTCTCCAAAGTCAATGGCCACACATGCAGATGAAGGATTTAAAGAGTCAAACCGTCTGCTAAGCGCGTCCATTTTCATCTAAAAGCGTCGGGAACTCACAACGGGGAGGAAGGAAGCCGTCAGAGATCCAAGTTCTACACTTCAACACCAGAGAGAAGAGCCACATTGTATTGTAATTTCTATTCTTTGCATAATATCCATTCTTTATACGAATATGATCGTGCTTTGTGTTTCTCCTCTCATATTTATGAAGTAGATTCTTTGAATCTAAGATTAGAGAGTAGTTTGTGTGTGTAGAACATGTTATTCCAAAATAAATTCTGTTCTTGAGTTTGTATTTGCATTTGGTATTAGTTTAGACCGATATCTATGTGTTTTAGTTTTCTATCTACTGTTCTAGCCGATACGAGGGGTGACAACCCTCGTATCTAAGATTTAGGAGAATTAAAGAGGAACCTAGGGGTTGACTTCATCTCTTGTAACTGTGGATAGAAGGTTGCGATAGAGTAGGAAACGTACCCCATTTCTGACTCGTCGCAGGGATTGATTTGGCATCCTCATATCGACTATCCCATCCTAAAGCCATGGGTCGACCTGGTATGGCAGAGGTAGCTTCCGATAGATGTGAAGGCTCATCGGGGGAGTGTATAATGTCCTTTCCACAAAACCATAGTTAGACGTTGATGCACACGAACGCGACCTCAAATCTCGCGATGGAGACCATCGAGGACTCAAAGTGCGCGCTTGCACTCAACGCCCGCAAGTGCATGGATGTCGCCAAGTAATAAAAAGATTATCGATCCCACAGGGACTGAGATTCGAGTACCGATTTGTTCGGTGGATGTAATTGTTCGGGACTAGACTCTAAGGGTTGTGAATGTGAGGGTTATCGGTGGTCCTACTCAATACTGTGTCACACGGAAGAAGAAAAGAGTTTGCCGTGCGATCTTTTTAAAGGGATTCTAGGATTTCGGTTTCGCTTGTGTGTCACAAAACTTGCTATCAACTGGGCGTTTGTCTAAACATCTAACTATGGTCTTGTGGAAGGGACATCATGCACTCTTCCGATGAGTGACCGCATCTATCGGGAGCTATCTTTGCCTTACAAGGACTGGATAGGTGGTACAAGGATGTCGAATCAATCCCTGCGATGAACCATTTCCAGTTCTATCGTGTCCTTCTACCCACGGTTACAGGAGATGAGGCCAACCCCTAGGTTCCTCGTATAAATACCCTAAATCTTAGATACGAGGGTTGTCACCCCTCGTATCAGCTAAGCACAGTAGATAGAAAACCAAATACACATAGATATTGTTGGTGCAGTGGGCACCAAAGTCGAACCGGTATTTTGATTATGGCAAAAGGCTCAATAGTTAAGGGTATATTTGTTATCTTACGAGCTCAATTAAGTGTGCAGAAATGCTAAAGTTGAGCGGAAGGTCTGCGACACCCGGTGGGAACCGAGGTGGTCGGGCAACGCCAGAGGGACTTCGGAGGAAGCCGAGGTACTCGGGTGAAGACCGGAAGCGAGGCTACAAGGTAAGCTCGTGTGAAAGCGAAGCAAGGTCGTTAAGCGTAGATCCGACCCAATACCTCCAATGGAAGGTCTAGGTCGAGATCAGATGGTTAGAACCATCGTACTTTATATTTTAAGCTAACTTGTACTGCAGTCCAAAACCCTTTGACTACAGTCAACTGCTAGTCAAGTTCCAGCCTCGAGAAGAGCTCGAATTTCAAGGGGGTGAATTTGGACTTGACTCGTGTTTTGGTACAAAGGGTGATGTGGCATCAAGGTGGACATCCAAACCATCACCAAGCTTCCTTGTGGTGGACGCCCAAAATAAGGTGAGTTGGCACAAGATGGTTGGCTCCCATGATGTGGCACAAGTTGAATGGCTCCAACAAGTTGGCGCCCAAGGAGGTTGGAGGTGGCACAAGGTGGTTGGATGAAACACCTCATCCTCAAGTTGGCGCCCAAGGAGGTTGGAGGTGGCACAAGGTGGTTGGATGAAACACCTCATCCTTGAGTTGGCGCCCAAGGAGGTTGGAGGTGGCACAAGGTGGTTGGATGAAACACCTCATCCTCAAGTTGGCGCCCAAGGAGGTTGGAGGTGGCACAAGGTGGTTGGATGAAACACCTCATCCTTGAGTTGGGATAAGAACCTCACCTTGGACACTACCTATGTCTAAATTCATAGATCAATATCCATAAATAGACATGTTCAAGCCAAGCAAATCACAAGAATTCAAGAGCTCTCAACACGCCGTCGTAACGCCGCTACTACTACTCACATTTGCTACGACGAAGTGCCACGACAAAGCTACATCTTCTACTTATAAGAGTTGTCGGTATATTTATTTAAGTTCTACTTCTTTAAATTGTCTTTGTGCTTTAATCGTAACAAGGAAAGGGGGAGTGTCCCTTTGCCTTGATTTCTTGTTGTAATCGTTGCTCCTACCTCCAACGAGGAGGAGTGGTTTTAGTGAATTGCCCTCCGTACGTGATCAAGGATCACTAGGGCCGTGGATTAGCAATCGAAAGATTGTGAACCACGTAAAAATATCTTGTCTACTTTATATTTCCGCTGTGCATTCTCTACTTGCTTTTTACTTATTGCAAAAGTTTTTAATGACATCGTATCGCTATTCACCCCCCCCTCTAGCGACACTTTCGATCCAACAATTGGTATCAGAGCCGGGGGCGCTAAGATTCGGTGAAACCACCAATCTAGCTTTGTTTTTCTTTTTTTTTACAGATTTTTTATTTATTTATTTCTGTTTTCGTATAATTATTTCACTTGCTTATCTTCTCCTACATATAGAATTGCATTAGAGGCTTTAGGATCCGGATAAGGTTGTCCTTCGGGTTAGATCCCGAGTAAGGTTGTCCTCCGGAACTTCAACGACATTCGCATTTGATTGTTTATTTCTTTTGCAAGTTACATTTTATATATCTTTTTACTTCTACTACTAATCCAAGACGAAAGTCTTGGAATATTCTTTCGTGTGTGTTTTGCAAGATTCTTTTGTGCGTTCTTCTTCTTGTTTTTAAATGGCCCATCTCGAAGGGTTTAGCACCTTGCCCCTGTTTTACAGCGGTAATGACTTTCGTTATTGGAAGGTCGGATGGAATGCTTTCTTAAAACCCAAATCGAGATGTGGATCGTATCAAACCGGTTTCACACTTCCTATTAATGAAGATGGTGAATCTTTGGGTTACGATCAATGGTCAAATTCCATGAAAAACAAGTAGAAGCCGATGCCAAGGCAACTCAAATCTTGCAATGTGGGTTGTCCAAGGAAGAGCTCAACCGCGTCGGCCCTTCATTAGTGCAAAGGACTTATGGACCAAGCTAGTGGAACTACGAAGGCACCGAAGCGACACGAAGGTATGTAAAAGAGATTTACTTTTAAATAAATTGTATAACTTGAAAATGCAGGAAAACGAGACCGCAACTCAACTACATGCTCGTATCAAGACATCACAACCAACTCCATGCCATCGGACAAAAGGTCGAGAATCGCGACCTTATCGTATTCTCTTAACTCTTTCCTAGGACCACCTTGTGGCATCCATGGTCGATGCCTACAAGGTCTCCAAGGACCTTTCTAAAATTAGGTTAGACGAATTGTTTTGAACTTGAATTACATGAGCAAACTAACGTGGTCGCCGAGAAGAGTATTGCGTTAGTTGCGAGTTCCAAGAAGAAGAAGCCCGCAAGCAAGCCACCCCAAGGAAGAAGGCGACGAGTCCGAATCGGAGTAGACTCGAAATAGAATCCGAACTAGTCAATCTAGTTCGAAGATGATCAAGAGGCGAAAAGGACCAACAACTCAAGGTAATCTAAACTCAATTCAAATAATTTCTAATTTTAGATGCTATGAGTGCAACAGTTCGGCCACATCAAGTCCGAAAGTGCCCAAAGCTAAAGAATAACGATCAAAGACCAAGAAAGCGCTAAACGCTACTTGGGAGGAGTTGTCGGAGGAAGAAGACGATATCCAAGCTCTAATGGCCAAGCCGACCGAGCACGACTAAATCAAGAAGAGTCCGAGTCCGAACTGGCGATGAGCTTCCATTCAAGACAAGCCACGGATCCGATCCGGTTCAAAAGAATCATTAAGGGTAAGTCGGTCGCTTACTTAATACTTTGTATGGTGCAATTAAATTTTTAAATAAGAAACTAGCTAAGTCCGAGTCCAAGGTCGAGACCCTAATTGAGGAGGTTAACCTTCTCAAACATGAGGTCCCTAACCTCTTCGACTACTCAGATTCAAGAGGAGGACTCAACTCTGAAAAGCTTGAAGTTGAGAACTCGCTTTGAAAACACAAGTCAAGACCTTAGGAACACGTTGGAAAGGTTCACTTTGGGATCCAAGGGACTTGACCTCTTACTTGGATCACAAAGGGCCGTGTACAACAAGGCCGGACTCGGGTTTAACTCAAATACAACCAATAAGTCATATATGTCTATAGTAAACCAACATAAGAAAATGTCCAAGCATGGGTCCCTAAGACCACTTTGATTTCAACTTTAGGATCTAACATGTATTGGGTTCCCAAGGACCAAATTCACTATGTGAATAGACCCACTCGATTCAATGGTCCAGGGGGAGCCAATACAAAATGTATTTTTGTTAAGTCTTAGAAATTGCATGCTTAGTTTTTCCTTTATTTTTAGAATGGTTAGATAGGACTCATAACCAACTAAAATCCTGCGAAAAGATTGAGCCTCGGGGAGCCTCTTTTCAAAAATAAACCAACTAAAATCCTACGAAAAGATTGAGCCTCGGGGAGCCTCTTTTCAAAAATAACTAGTTAGACCAAGACGTAGTCTCAAGTAAGTCGAGTTATCAATTTCTTGAAATTAGCTTTGTCTAAGGAAGTGGTCGTTGTTCCGATCAAAGAAGGCCTCTGTGCCTCGCCACGACCTGGAAGCTAATCTCTTGAAAAGATTACTTGATGAGCTTAGACTAAATCCGAATCTAACCTAATGTTGGTTAATTTAAATTCATTAAAATTAATCAAGTAAAATTGAAAGTCATCTCACAATAACACATAGGAATAACATGTTTTGATCATGTAGATATTGGTGAGATGATTTAGGTTTAAAAACTTACAAACAACCCTTTAGTAATTCCAATATCCGATCCAACTACCTTATGTGTAGGATCAATGGATGTTGGACAGTGGTTGCTCCAGACACATGACCGGGGATCAACTCAAATTTTCGAAGTTACGATTCAAACGACAAGGATCGGTAGCCTTCGGAAATAACGGCAAGCTCAAAATCATCGGATCAGGTGATATTGAGCTCAACTCTAACTTTACAATTCAAAATGTCTTATTAGTAGAAAACTTTCAATATAATTTACTTAGTGTAAGCCAATTGTGTGATAACAATTATAAGGTCATATTTCTAGAAAATGAATGCGTAATCAAAATAAATGCAACATCTAAAATAATACTTAAAGGAACTAGGAGTAGCAACATCTACACAATAAATTTACCCAACTCCTCAACCAAGTGTCTTATGACACAGCAAGAGGAATCTTGGTTATGGCACCGAAGACTCGGACACTCGCACCCAAGACTCGGCCCACAAGATGAGTCGAGTGGCTTGGTTATAGGTTTGCCTAAACTAAACAACTTGGATAATAAAATATGTAATGCTTGTCAACAAGGTAAACAATCTAGGACACAACATCAATTAACTAATCAAGAACGAACCAAAAGTGTTCTTGAGCTCCTACACATGGATCTATTTGATTCACATGGAGCTAAGTCACTCAATGGTAGTCAATTTTGCTTAGTCATAATTGGCGACTATTCTAGATTTACTTGGGTTAGGTTTATCAAACATAAAAATGATACCCTAGACCAACTAATCAATCTTTGTAGGTTAATCGAAAATCAAAAGAACCTTAAGATTAAAAGACTTAGAAGCGATCATGGTGGTGAATTCGAAACCACAGTTTACTGATTGTAACCTAAACGGATACCACCATGAGTTTTCATGTCCTAGAACCCCACAACAAAATGGGTTAGTCAACGGAAAATAGAACCCTACAAGAAGCCGCTAGGACAATGTTAAACGAGTATAACCTACCCGATAGATTTTGGGCAAGAGGCCGTTAGTACGGCTTGCTATGTCCAAAATAGGATCCTTATGGTAAAGAGGCACCAAAAGACCTCAGACGAGATTTATCACGATAAAATACCAACATCAAGTACTTTAGGTATTTGGATGCAAGGTACATATCTTAAACACTAAGGATTACCTAGGAAATTCAAATCCAAAACCTCATCGAACCTTTCTAGGATACTCAACCACCGAGAGCTTATAGGGTATACAATCACGACACTCTTAGAGTCGAAGAAACCATTAATATAGTTTTCGACGAAGGACACGAACCCGTTCAATCCTTAACAAAACCAACTAGCAAATCAACTTATAGCGAACCCGACTCTGATCTTGAACTTGAATCTCGTCCTAACCCAAGTCGTCCTATCGACCAAGTGATAGATGACTCTAACCCAAGTCAAACTAAGACTCAAACAAATCATCCTATCAATCAAGTTATAGGTGATCCAAATTTAGGGGTTCGAACTAGAGCTTCATATCGAAACCTTAGTCAAATCTCGTTAATTTCCAAAATCGAACCCAAAACTATTGAACAAGCACTTCTTGATCCCGACTGGATTATTGCTATGCAAGAAGAGCTAGCTCAATTCACTAGAAATGAAGTCTGGGAATTAGTACCACTACCTAAAGAAAAATCAATTATTGGAACAAGGTGGGTATTTCGAAATAAACTTGATGATAAAGGTGAAGTAGTTAGAAATAAAGCTAGGTTAGTCGCAAAAGGGTTTAGTCAAGTCGAAGGTTTAGATTACGATGAGACCTACGCCCCCGTAGCAGACTAGAAGTCCATCGAATGTTGTTAGCATATCTTGCACATCGAGGTTTTAAATTGTTTCAAATGGATGTCAAGTCAGCATTTTTGAATGGATACATTAAGGAAGAAGTTTCGTCAGTCAACCTCCGGATTGAAAATCTAGATAAACCTGACCATGTCCTTAGACTTAAGAAAGCCCTATATGGACTCAAACAAGCACCAAGAGCTTGGTACGAAAGGCTTTCGATCTATCTTAAGTCCAAAGGATTCAACCAAGGTTTAGTCGACCCAACCTTATTCGTTAAAAC
Organism: Wurfbainia villosa; assembly: GCA_025175895.1. NCBI lineage: Eukaryota > Viridiplantae > Streptophyta > Magnoliopsida > Zingiberales > Zingiberaceae > Wurfbainia > Wurfbainia villosa. Next base: position 63,286,476 of record CM045997.1, read on the forward strand.
CGTAGGAAAAGAAATCTTTATAGCCCAAATCTATGTAGATGATATAATTTTTGGAACTACCAACTCGATCACCTGCTAAACGAATTCATCTCACTTATGGAAAGTGAATTTGAAATGAATTTAGTGGGAGAGTTAAGTTTTTTCTTAGGTTTACAAATTAAACAAACTAAAGATGGAATATATTTACATCAACAAAAATATACTAAGGACTTAATAAATCGATTTGGAATGCAAGATGCTAAAATAATCAATACACCTATGGCAACTAATGTTAATATAAGCGAAGATGTAGAAGGAAAACCCGTTGACCTAAAATACTATAGGAGCGCAATAGGAAGTCTCCTATACTTACTTAACCGCGAGCCGACCCGACATTTTATTGCGGTAAGTATGTGCATAGGTTACAAACACTGTGCCAAGAGTCTCACCTAACCCTAGTCAAGCGTATCCTTAGATATCTAAAGGCTAAGCGTAGGTATTTGGTACCCTAGATCTACAGTTTAATCTAATCGGCTACTCCGACTCGACTATGCGGTAGTAAACTCGATAGAAAGAGCAGCAGTGGTTGTTGTCAAATCCTCGGCTCGAGTCTAGTAAGTTAGTGCGAGGAAGCGACATTGCGTTGCCTTATCTACCATAAGCCAGATCGTTGCGATGGGTGAGTGTGTCTCTCGGCTCACATGGATGAAGCACACTCTCCAAGACTTTAGCTTAATCTTTAACAACATTAAAACCTACATAGATAACATTAGTTCAATTAACTTAACTAAAAATCCAATATGTCATTCTAGGACAAAACATATAGAAGTTAAACACCACTTCATTAGGGAACATGTAACTAATGGAACTATACAACTAGAGTATGTTGAGTCCAAATCAAACCTAGCGGACATCTTCACCAAACCACTACGAGCGAATTTAGTTTATTAAGACGAAAGTTAGGTATGTGCGTAATAGAGTAGGATTTAAATTTTTTCTATATATGTACTCTACTTTTGCTTCTTTTTATGAAATTAGCCTAAGTCTTACCTTAGAAATCATATACCTATAGATTTAAGGAGCCAACACATCTCACAACACATAGGGCTAATGTGTTTGTGTACTTATGCGTAGGCAGGCGTGAGATGTTAGGACCTTACTCACAGTTCGGATGTAGATTGCATCGACATGAACCATGTATTATAATTATTTATAATTAATCAACTCCTTCAAGACTTATTGATCATTCTATATCAATAAAGTACAACCGGAGTTGTACATTTTAGATGAACATATTTTCAAGCTTATTATTATTTAAAAAAAATATATATATATATATATTTATATTGGGAACTTGCTTGGACTTACAAACCTTAAAATATATTTACAAACTTTTTGAGTTAAGGCAAAAGGGGGAGAAAGTCACAAAAGTAAGGAAGAAAGTAAACAAAATTATTACCTTTTATATTAAGTAATTCCGTTTACTTAAGCAACTATTAAGGGGGAGTAAAATTATTTTCAAGAACTCACCTTGGTCAGGGAGGTTACCTCAAAGGGAGAACTTGAAACAATAATATTTCTCACTCATGCTTAATCTTTATGCTAGCTCACTCATGCTTAATCTTTATGCTAGCTCATTCATACTTAATCATTATGCTAGCTCATTCATATTTAATCATTATGCTAGCTCATTCATATTTAATCTTTATGCTAGCTCATTCATATTTAATCTTTATGCTAGCTCATTCATGCTTAATCATTATGCTAGCTCATTCATATTTAATCTTTATGCTAGCTCATTCATGCTTAATCATTATGCTAGCTTCTTTGTTATGCTTAATTTTTCCTTAACTTTTGTGTCGGTTTGCCATGAATCAAAGGGGAGATTGTTGGTGCGTGGGCACCAAAGTCGAACCGTATTTTGATTATGGCAAAAGGCTCAATAGTTAAGGGTATATTTGTTATCTTACGAGCTCAATTAAGTGTGCGAAATGCTAAAGTTGGCGGAAGGTGCGACACCCGGTGGGAACCGAGGTGGTCGCAAGCCGAGAGGACTTGGAGGAAGCGAGACTCGGGTGAAGGCGAGCGAGGCTACAAGGTAAGCTCGTGTGAAAGCGAAGCAAGGTCGTTAAGCGTAGATCCAGGCCAATACCTCCAATGGAAGGTCTAGGTCGAGATCGGATGGTTAGAACCATCGTACTTTATATTTTAAGCTAACTTGTATGCGGTCAAAACCCTTTGACTACATCAACTGCTAGTCAAGTTCGGCCTCGAGAAGAGCTCGAATTTCAAGGGGTGAATTTGGACTTGACTCGTGTTTTGGTACAAAGGGTGATGTGGCATCAAGGTGGACATCAAACCATCACCAAGCTTCCTTGTGGTGGCGCCCAAAATAAGGTGAGTTGGCACAAGATGGTTGGCTCCCATGATGTGGCACAAGTTGAATGGCTCCAACAAGTTGGCGCCCAAGGAGGTTGGAGGTGGCACAAGGTGGTTGGATGAAACACCTCATCCTCAAGTTGGCGCCCAAGGAGGTTGGAGGTGGCACAAGGTGGTTGGATGAAACACCTCATCCTTGAGTTGGCGCCCAAGGAGGTTGGAGGTGGCACAAGGTGGTTGGATGAAACACCTCATCCTCAAGTTGGCGCCCAAGGAGGTTGGAGGTGGCACAAGGTGGTTGGATGAAACACCTCATCCTTGAGTTGGGATAAGAACCTCACCTTGGACACTACCTATGTCTAAATTCATAGATCAATATCCATAAATAGACATGTTCAAGCCAAGCAAATCACAAGAATTCAAGAGCTCTCAACACGCCGTCGTAACGCCGCTACTACTACTCACATTTGCTACGACGAAGTGCCGCCGACAACGAAAGCTACATCTTCTACTTATAAGAGTTGTCGGTATATTTATTTAAGTTCTACTTCTTTAAATTGTCTTTGTGCTTTAATCGTAACAAGGAAAGGGGGAGTGTCCCTTTGCCTTGATTTCTTGTTGTAATCGTTGCTCCTACCTCCAACGAGGAGGAGTGGTTTTAGTGAATTGCCCTCCGTACGTGATCAAGGATCACTAGGGCCGTGGATTAGCAATCGAAAGATTGTGAACCACGTAAAAATATCTTGTCTACTTTATATTTCCGCTGTGCATTCTCTACTTGCTTTTTACTTATTGCAAAAGTTTTTTAACGACATTGTATCGCTATTCACCCCCCCCCCCCTCTAGCGACACTTTCGATCCAACAGATATTAGTCTAAACTAACTCCAATTGCAAATTCAAACTCAATACCAGAATTCAATTTGAAGCAACATATCCTACGAAAACAAACTACTCCCTAATCCTAGAATCGAAGTAACTACTCCATAGTTAGGAGAGGAGAAACCCAAGCCATGTTCATGTTTGAATAAATAAAAGATAACGTGCAAGGATAGAAATTTACAATGCCAATATGGCCTTCTCTCTGGCATTGAAGTGTAGAATCTTGACCTCCAGCGGCGTTCTTCCTCCTCGTTGCGAGTTCCCAAAGCTTTTTAGGGTTTCAGGGTGCCATCCCAGCCGTCTTCGCCTCTTTAGGGTTTGGACGGAGCTTTCCTTATATATACATTACACCGGATCGCTCTGAAACCTGAAAAATAACCGACTCACGTCGGAATCGCACAGCGCCACACGACCGTGTGTTTCCACATGGATAGGTTGTGTGTGCCACTGGGGTGGCCGATTTCACCCCTTGGACACTGCCGTGTGTAGCCACATGCCCAGGTCATGCCCCCTTTTGTGTCTAGCTGCAAAATGCCCTTCTTTTGCTCTGAAAGTGTGCCTTTTCCCATGAAATGCTATCCTGCACACAAAAGTACAAAGAGCAGACCTCCGAACCAGAAAATAGGAAATGTATGCAAAACAAAGTGACATATGCATGAAACTAACATAAAATGTAATGAGATGTGAGCGAAAACTACTCCTAAAACCCTATATGTTTTGCTCACATCAGACATTTATACAACACCCAATTGATAGCATGTTTTGTGACACACAAGAGAAATTAAAATCCTAGAATTCCTTTCAAAGACTCGCAGCAAGCCTTTTCTTCTTCCATGTGACACCGTATTGAGTTAGGACCGCCGACAACCCTCGCAATAACAACCATTAGAATTAAATTCTGAACAATAACATCCACTTAGCAAATCAGTACTCGAATCTCAATCCCTGTGGAATCGATAATCTTTTTATTGCTTGATGACATCCGTGCACTTGCAGGAGTTGAGCGTGAGCGCACGCTTTGAGTCCTCGATGGTCTCCGTCGCGAGATTTGAGGTCGTATTCGCGTGCATCAAGTTTTTGGTGTCGTTGCCAGGGACTAATTGATTCGATATCGATTCAAGAAATGGATAATTGGATCATACTTAGGATTAGATTTATTTACTTGCTTTACTTTTATTTTTATTTTACTTTATTTAGTTCAGTTTTAGATTTTCCATATCTAGATTTAGTTTTTATATTTTTATTTTAGTAGTAGTTTTACGTTTTATTTTATAATTAGCTTTTCTTAATTTGATTTAGTATTTAGTTTAGTTTATTTTCTATTTTAATTAAGTATTAGGTAATACTCCTAATTTTGTGGCTTGGTATTTTGTATGCTTAGACAGCTAAAATCGAGAGGCCTGATTCCGATCGATCTGGAAATCGAACGAACTTATCATCGTCGGAGAGCTGAATAGAAGAGGATGGAGGATCAAGCTGCATCCGTGGTGAATATAGGTAGTCGACCTTTGCGGGATTACACAGCCTCCTAGTGCTAGAGGATTTAGGTAGAGTATAGTTGGACCGTCCATTTCGACAAACAACTTTGAGCTGAAATCGACACTCATACACATGGTCCAGCAGAGTCAATTCGGGGGAGCTACGATTAAAGTCCCGAACCGGCACCAGGAGACATTTTTGTAAATCTTCTGGACGATGAAGATCAACGGAGTCCCTACAGACGCGATCTGCTGGAGCCTATTCCCGTTCTCATTGCGGGATAAGGCTAAGGCATGGCTTCACTCCCTACCTTCGGGAAGCATTATTACATGGGAGCAATGTGAGCAACAGTTCTTGAATAAATACTTCCCACCAAGCAAGACTGCTCACATGCACCATATAATAACGAGCTTCCGTCAGAAGGAAGGGGAGTCCCTATTTGAAGCTTGGGATCGCTACAAGGGGCTACTCTACCAATGCCCCCATCATGGACTGGAAAGGTGGCTGGTGATCCACATCTTCTATAATGGGATCACGTATGCCACAAAGATGTCCCTCGATTTTGCCGTAGGAGGAGCACTTATGAACAAGACTATCGAGGAAGTGGAGGAGCTAATAGAAGAGGTGGCCCAGAACCACCATCAATGGGCTTCCGAACGTAGTCACCCAGCTCCTGCAGCGGGATGATATGCTGTCAACTCCGTGGACCACATAGCAGTGAGGATGGATGCGCTTAGCAGACGGTTCGACTCTTTCAATCCTATTTTTGCATGTGTGGCCAATGACTTTGGAGAAGGAGCAGCAACATATCAGTAGGACTACTATGAAAGGAAAGGCATATCAGAAGAGCAGATTGAGTATGTCAATGTGATTGGGGATTATAATCAAAATCCCGACAACCCATACTCTACTACTTACAATCCCGGATAGAAAAACCACCTGAATTTTTTCTATTGGAATAACTCGGAGAATTTCCAACCATCAATAGGGTATGGGCAACAACAGGGTAATGGGCAGCAACAACCACAGAAGTCTAGGCTAGAATTGATGATGGAAGACTTCATTGCTACCCAAACAAAGGCCAATGAAGAGTTTCAACGCCAACATCAAAAAATATAAGAGTCACTTAAGGAATTGAAAACTACTGTTGATGGTCTTGCAAGTCACACGAGGATGTTGGAAACACAAGTGGCCCAGATAGCCCAAACCGTGTCGCAACCTATGGATAGTTCTCCATCATTACCCGAGTCGAGTCAAGTCAAGGAGGAGGGAGTGTGTAGTGAGAGAGTAGCACAGAGAAACATATTCGCTAAGGGGTGTGCTGTTAGTAATATATGAGAGATGTCCTAAGGCAATCGCCTTATGTATGAACCATTTATATGATAAATGAAGATTCACTATTTGAGTATACATGTTTTAATGTATTTGATTGGATCTTAAACTCATTTACTGAATGTCCACGATACGATTCACAGCATGAGAAAATTTATGATTGGATCACAACTAGTGAGTATCTCTACATGTGTAATTGTGATGTATCAGAATTATCCCTAGTCGATGAATTGATGGATTTGGACACCATCAATTCTGTCGAGACTAGCACGAGGTATACTCCTTGGTGTATCCAAGCAGCTGATTCTCACTGGCTGGAGACATTGTGATGTCCGGAGTTGATCGTGGATGCTAGTTATGGTAACTAGTTCATTGGAGTGACCAGCCGTAAGACTTCATATGGTTCTCTGCATATATAGATATGTCAATGAAGTTCTTACTGTAGCTTAAGTGTGATGTTCCTTTGACTTGCGGTATTCAAGTCATCTTGATCATGAAGACTTAAGCTTTGACATCTTAAGCAAGCATCTCTGAGGAGATGTGGACCATGGATGATTGAGTATAAGTCGAAGTGATCGAAGGTGTTTGAATAGCCTATAAAAGATTCACCACTCCTTGCGAGGAGATGTATACCCATGGCCTCTCGTCGGATTGTTACTAAAGTCTTTGGCCAAAGCATTACATGTTTAGAGTAAGGACCTCTTCGATACATGTGCAATAACTAGAATCCATAGAACGAGGAAATGATACTTGGGCTTGGTGTGACGTAGTCATCCTAGTGGGGACTGACACTATAGACCATGTCCTGAACCAAGTGGGTATAAGATGAGTGAAAGGAATGGGGCACAATTTATTGTAGCTGCTGAAGGGTTTCAGAAATAGTTCTAGATTAACCGTTGATCTTTTCGGTTAATTGGGGATCATGATGTACTACTAGGTGCCACTCATGATCATTCTATAATTAATGATTAATTATAGATGGCCAACATAAACTGAGAACCTATTTGGTCATACGCACAACGAGCGTAATCCGAAGGATTTAAAACGAGCTTGAGAATGAGATTCTCAGACGGAGAGAAACTAGGTTTGTTTGGACAAAACAAGGAGCGAGCATGAAATCGTTTCAGTCACAATGGAAGCATGGATGGGTCGTGTCTTATGAAGACATGATGGATGAAACAAATTGGTTTGGTTCTAATCCAATGGTGGAGAATAAACCAAAGGGGTTTGGTTTGTTTTAAACGAATGAACCAAAGTTGGTTCGGTTCGTTTTAACTTAAAATAAACCATCATGGTTTGGTTTATTTTAACTTAAATTAATGGAGCGGGTTAACGGGCCTTTGGTTATGATCCAATAACCATTAAGAGAATTTGTTCTCTATAAAATAGGGCTTAAGGGTTTTTGTTAAACCCTAATCAAAAGCCCTGACCTAATTATGGTCGCCCAACATCTCCCTCCTCTCCATCAAGTCGGCGCCAACTCCTTGCCGCTGCACAACTCCTCCAACCAGCGACCAGCTGCTGCCGTCTTCTCCACTTGCCGGCGTTGAGCTGCTGCCGGAGGAGCTCCGGTGATCATCCTTGGCTCCGGCGACAAGGTGAGCACATTGCTTTCCTTATTTGGCCGGCGCAAGGTCTCCACCAAAGTTGTCCAGTTTTCAGGACAGCTTGTTTTCTTCTTGTCGGAGCATCGTTTGGATGACGTTTGGAGCTCCGACAGCGCCTCCCTTGCCAGGGATTCGATATCCAGCAATTCTCATAGGTGGAGGACGAAGGATTCGTCAAACGGTTGACGAATTCCTCTCCGGAGAAGCGAGTTTTTGAGGACTCATTTTGGATCCGAATTTTGATTCGGATCGTGATCTTCTCTAGATCACATCGTCTTCAACACGAGGCTAGCAACCCGTACGAAGACGAGGCTCGTGACTTAGTTAATTCATCCCGAAGATACTCGGCGTGGATACGGATAGAGATGAATTTAGTGAGAATCGTTCCGGTTGATGTCGTTCCCACTACACGTGATACATCAGGTATACGTAGTTTAAGTTTCCTTTTATTGCAAAATTTGAATTTATGGTTATGTCTACACATGTTGTACTATGCATGCGTGTGATGTGTGTGTTGTAATAAATTAGATTTATTATTTTTTTCCTTCCGCTGTGCACATGTTTACGAAACATGTTCGAACACACACTTGCCGCGGTGCCGGAAACCCAACAGTGGTATCAGAGCCCAAGTTGTGTTTCGACATAATCGTAAAATTGTTTTGCGATAGTCATAATGATATTTCTGGAAATTTTCTACTTTTGGAAAGTTAGAAGTATTTATGGAAATTTTTCAATTTTGGAAAGTCTATAAGTATTTATGCAAATCTTCTACTTTTGAAAAGTTGGAAGTATTTATGGAAATTGATATTTTGCATAAATAAAATATTTGATTAGATTTTGGAAATTTATTTCCTAATTTAATCATGATTTGATTTGGGAAATCAAATCTTTAAAATATTTTAGGAAATTAGTTTCCTAAATTTACTTTCCTTAATCAACTATTTCCACAAATAAAATATGTGATTAGATTTGGAAATTTGTTTCCTAATTTAATCATGATTTGATTTAGAGAATCAAATCGTAACATATTTTATTTCCATTAATAGTTATGACATATAAGGAAATATTGTACATGACATAATTGTATGTCATATAATTGCATTAGATGCATATCATTATGTCATGTGTGTCGTGACATGTAGATGTATGTCATGTATGTCTTGACATGTAGATAATAGTTATTTGCAAGCAAAGAGGATGAGACATAAAAAACCTTTACTCAATATTAAAGCCTACACCTTCCATTAATATGGTTAGAACCAGAGTTCCGTTTCTTGTTTGGGTTGTTGGACTCTCTCCAAGCCCGGCTCGAACCCGAACATGTTCAAACCATGAAATAGTTTAATACTAATATGGTAAGAGTCAGAGGTCAATCGTTAGCTTTGGTTGTTGGACTCTCTCCAAGCCGGGCTAATTGGTTGAATGCGCTCTAACCATATTAAAATTATTTCTCGATTAATGGGTTGGCTTTAACCTAGAGCATCGGCTTGTTGGACTCTCTCCAAGGTCGATGTGAAGGGAGGTGAAGTTGGGTGCTATACATATGATGCATACTTGTCAATGTGTTAACTACCCGATGTATGTGTGAACATTCAATTAGTTGATAGCATATTGTGATAGTTGCATATACGTGATATGCAATCGGTATATTTGACACCTACCTTCGTAGTTATGAATGGCTTGTTGGACTCTCTCCAAGGTTGTTCATATCTATGTTGGATATCAGCCCATTCGTAGATGGACCTACGATCACCCGAAGTGATTTTGGGGTTTTTGAAATTCGAAAAAATGAATGGGATTTATGAATGTATAATGATGCATTTTAAAATCATCTTTCTCATATATGCTCGTTTTGTATTTCTAAGATTGATCATGATGTCTTTGAATTTGCGTTCCATTTTGGATTCGAATAAATTGACTGGGCCGAACTTCTTGGACTGGCTTAGAAACTTGAGAATTGTTCTCAAGGTTGAAAAGCTTGCAAATGTCCTCGAAGCGCCTCTTCCCGCCCGTCCTAGTGACAATGCAACTCTGGACCAATTGTTGGCCTATCAGAAACATGTGAGTGATTCTGAACAAATGAGTTACATCATGCTAGCCATGATGGAACCCAAGCTACGGAAGCAGCATGAGCATATGGATGCTCATATTGTAGTCCTTCATCTTTATGAGTTGTTTGATGAGAAAGTGAGATTCGAAAGGTTCGACGTCTCCAAGCTACTCTTCACCTCTGAGATGCAAGAAGGTTCATCTGTGGTACTGCTCAACATGCTGAAGACTGTGGAGCCTTCTGAGAAGCATGAGCAGGGGACGGTGCTGTGAGTTGATTCCTCGAAGAAAGGTTCTAACAGGAAGTCAAAGGAATAGCAGAAGGGGAAGAAAAGGGCTAAAAAGGTAGAACCAGCTCAAAAGGGCTCTTGCCATCATTATGGCAAGGAGGGCCATTGGCAAAGAAATTGCAAGATTTATCTTGAGTTCTTGAAAAAGAATAAGGCATCGGATGCCTCATCTTCTTCAGATATCTTCGTTTTTGATTGTCATTCTATTTCCTCAAACACTTGGGTATTGGATACTGGGTATGGCTCACATATATATAATGACATACATGGGCTAAGGAATAGAAGAAGACTCGTCAATGTAGAGTCAAATTTACGTGTTGGGAATGGAGCAAAGGTTGTTTCACTCGCCATCGGAACGTATTTGTTGAAACTCCCTACAGGACTTGTCTTAGAACTGGACAATTGTTTTTATGTTCCTTCGTTGATAAAGAACATCATTTCTAATTCTTGTTTAAATAGAAATGGTTACCATTTGATGTTTAGTAACAATTGTTGTTATATAACTTTGAATGACATACTTTATGGAACTGGAACTTTGAGCAATGGTATTTATACATTGGACATATCCAGTGACATTTTCAATATCGAAGCGAGCAACAAGCATGCTCGAAAGGATAATCAATTAGACTCCTACATGTGACATTGTCGTCTTGGCCATGCAAGCAAGAAATGCATGTCCGAATTACACCGATGTGGAATTCTAGAATCGTTTGAATTGGATTCATACGATACATGCGAATCATGCTTAAAAGACAAGATGACTAAGTTACCTTTTACAGGAAAAGGTGAACGAGTGGGAGAGTTGCTAGGTTTAATACATACTGATGTATGTGGACTATGTCAACTCAAGCTTTAGGAGGCTATAGCTACTTCATTACCTTCACCGATGATCACTCACGATTTGGGTAGGTGTTCTTGATGAAACACAAGTCTGAAGCCTTTGAAAGGTTCAAAGAATTCAGAAATGAAGTAGAGGAACAACATGACAAGAGTATTAAAATACTTCGATTAGATCGAGGTGGTGAATCCTTAAGTCAAGAGTTTCTAGATTATCTAATAGACAATGGTATATTGTCTCAATGGACTCTGCCATATACACCACAGCATAATGGTGTATCTGAGAGGCATAACCGAACCTTGTTGGACATGGTAAGGTCAATGATGAATCATGCGAATCTTCCCAAGTCCTTTTGGGCCTATGCACTTCAGACAGTTGTTTACTTGTTAAACAGAATGCCAACCAAGGTAGTCTTCACTACTCCATATGAGATATGGAATAGTAAGAAACCTCATGTATCTTACTTGAAGATATGGGGTTGTCCTACTTATGTGAAGCGGACTGTATCAGACAAATTGGATGCTAAGTCTGATAAATGCCTATTTATTGGATACCCTAAGGAAACAAGGGGTACCAATTCTATCATCCTGTGGAACAAAAGGTGTTTGTTTCAAGGCATGCTGTGTTTCTAGAGAAAGAGTTTCTCTTGCAAGAAAACAGCGGGAGTGTCGTCGAGCTTGAGGAGGCTCGAGAGACTCAAATAGACATTGATGAGATACCTAGTGAAGCACAACAGCCGATAACTCATAGTGATGAGCAATCGGCTGGACCTACTGTAACACCACATCTTCGTAGATCTGGTAGAACACGCAACATTCCTGAGAGATATAGATTTCTCGTAAGTGAATCGAATGACGTGTTACTCATTGATGATGAGGAGCCTACCAGTTATGAAGAAGTGCTGACAAGTTCACAAAGGGATAAGTGGCTTGAAGCCATGAAGTCGGAAATGGATTCCATGTATGAAAACCAAGTTTGGAACTTGGTTGACCCACCTGAAGGCATCAAGCCTATAGGGTGCAAGTGGGTTTTCAAGAAGAAAATCGACATGGATGGTAATGTGATTACCTATAAGGCTAGATTAGTGGCGAAAGGATATTGTCAAAAACAATGTGTTGATTATGATGAAACCTATTCACCTGTAGCTATGCTTAAATCCATTCGAATGCTCCTGGCCATAGCGGCTCATTATGATTATGAGATATGGCAGATGGATGTGAAAAGAGCTTTCCTTAATGGAAACTTGCTCGAGGACGTGTATATGATACAGCCTGAGGGTTTCACATCGGTTGATAAAACCAAGGTATGCAAATTGCGACGGTCCATATATGGATTGAAGCAAGCCTCCAGGAGCTGGAATATCCATTTTGATGAGACAATCAAAAAGTTTGATTTCTCACAAAATCCAGACGAACCTTGTGTGTACAAGAAGGTTAGTGGGAGTGCAGTCGTGTTCCTAGTATTGTATGTCGATGACATATTACTTATGGGAAACAATGTTTCAATCTTACAGTCAGTTAAGGTTTGGTTATCCAAGACATTCTCCATGAAAGACCTGGGAGAAGCAACCTACATCCTCAGGATTAAGATCTATAGAGATAGATTGAAACGGTTGCTTGGTCTTTCGCAGTCTACATATATAGACCGAGTGCTAAAGAGGTTTAGCATGTCGTAATCCAAGAAAGGTTTTCTACCCATCAGGCATGGGGTACACCTTTCGAAGTCTATATGTTCGCGCACAGAAGACGAGAGGATTTGCATGAGTAAGATTCCCTATGCATCCGCAATAGGATCTATCATGTATGCTATGTTATGTATAAGGCCTGATGTATCGTATGCTCTGAGTGTCACGAGTAGATACCAGTCTGATCCAGGAATGGATCATTGGGTGGCTGTTAAGACGATCCTTAAGTACTTAAGAAGAACTAAGGATGTGTTCCTAATATATGGAGAAAGGGACATGGTGATACATGGGTATACGGATACCAGCTCCAAACAGATAAGGATTATTCCATGTCTCAGTCTGGGTATGTATTCACCTAAAATGGAGGCGTAATAAGTTGGAAAGGTTCCAAGCTTGACACTATAGCGGATTCTACCACTAAAGATGAATACATTGCAGCTTTGGAAGCAGCAAAGGAAGCAGTTTGGATCAAGATGTTCATCTCTGAACTTGATGTGGTCTCATCAATGATCTAAATATGTGCTTCACCGCTATCATCTTATCAGAGAGATCATCAGTAGGAACGAAATACAAATCGAGAAAATTCCCACTGAAAGGAACTTAGCGGATCCTTTGACTAAAGCATTACCTCAAAGTAAGTTTGAGGGTCATGTTAGATCTTATGGTATTGGATCCAGTAGCGATTGGCATTAGGCCAAGTGGGAGTCTGTTAGTAATATATGAGAGATGTCCTAAGGCAATCGCCTTATGTATGAACCATTTATATGATAAATGAAGATTCACTATTTGAGTATACATGTTTTCATGTATTTGATTGGATCTTAAACTCATTTAGTGAATGTCCACGATACGATTCACAGCATGAGAAAATTTGTGATTGGATCACAACTAGTGAGTATCTCTACATGTGTAATTGTGATGTATCGAAATTATCCCTAGTCGATGAATTAATGGATTTGGACACCATCAATTCTGTTGAGACTAGCACGAGGTATACTCCTTGGTGTATCCAAGCAGCTGATTCTCACTGACTGGAGACATTGTGATGTCCGGAGTTGATCGTGGATGTTAGTTATGGTAACTAGTTCATTAGAGTGACCAGCCGTAAGACTTCATATGGTTCTCTGCATATATAGATATGTCAATGAAGTTCTTACTTTAGCTTAAGTGCGATGTTCCTTTGACTTGCGGTATTCAAGTCATCTTGATCATGAAGACTTATGCTTTGACATCTTAAGCAAGCATCTCTGAGGAGATGTGGACCCGGGATGATTGGGTATAAGTCGAAGTGATCGAAGGTGTTTGAATAGCCTATAAAGGATTCACCACTCCTTGCGAGGAGATGTATACCCATGGCCTCTCGTCGGATTGTTACTAAAGTCTTTGGCCAAAGCATTACATGTTTAGAGTAAGGTACTCTTCGATACATGTGCAGTAACTAGAACTGTGAGGACGAGGAAATGATACATGGGGCTAGGTGTGACGTAGTCAACCTAGTGGGGATCGACACTATAGACCATGTCCCGAACCAAGTGGGTATAAGATGAGTGAAGGAATGGGGCACGATTTATTCGAGCCATCAAGGGTTTCAGAATAGTTCGATCAACCGCTGATCTTTTTCTTAATTGGGGATAATGATGTACTACTAGGTGCCACTCATGATCGTTCTATAATTAATGATTAATTATAGATGGCCAACAAAAATCGAGAACCTATTTGGTCATATGCACAACGAGCGTAATCCGAAGGATTTAAAACGAGCTTGAGAATGAGATTCTCAGACCGAGAGAAACTAGGATTGTTTGGACAAAACAAGGAGCGAGCATGAAATCGTTTCAGTCACAATGGAAGCATGGATGGGTCGTGTCTTATGAAGACATGATGGATGAACCAAATTGGTTTGGTTCTAATCCAATGGTGGAGAATAAACCAAAGGGGTTTGGTTTGTTTTAAACGAATGAACCAAAGTTGGTTCGGTTCGTTTTAACTTAAAATAAACCATCATGGTTTGGTTTATTTTAACTTAAATTAATGGAGCGGGTTAACGGGCCTTTGGTTATGATCCAATAACCATTAAGAGAATTTGTTCTCTATAAAATAGGGCTTAAGGGTTTTGTTAAATCGGCGCCAACTCCTTGCCGCCGCCCAACTCATCCAACCAGTGATCATCTGCTGCCGTCTTCTCCACTTGCCGGCGTCGAGCTGCTGCCAGAGGAGCTCCGGTGATCATCCTTGCCTCCGGCGACAAGGTGAGCACATTGCTTTCCTTATTTGGCCGGCGCAAGGTCTCCACCAAAGCTGTCCTGTTTTCTGGACAGCTAGTTTTTTTCTTGTCGGAGCGTCGTTTGGATGACGTTTGGAGCTCCTACAGCACCTCCCTTGCTGGGGATTCGATCTCCAGCAATCCTCATAGGTGGAGGACGAAGGATTCATCAAACGGTTGACGAATTCCTCTCCGGAGAAGCGAGTTTTTGAGGACTCATTTTGGATCCGAATTTTGATTCAGATCGTGATCTTCTCTCGATCACATCGTCTTCAACACGAGGCTAGTAACCCGTACGAAGACGAGGCTCGTGACTTAGTTAAGTCATCCCGAAGATACTCGGCGTGGATACGGATAGAGATGATTTTAGTGAGAATCGTTTCGGTTGATGCCGTTCCCACTACACGTGATACATCAGGTATACGTAGTCTAAGTTTCCTTTTATTGCAAAATTTGAATTTATGTTTATGTCTACACATGTTGTACTATGCATGCGTGTGATGTGTGTGTTGTAATAAATTAGATTTATTATTTTATTCCTTCTGCTGTGTACATGTTTACGAAACATGTTCGAACACACACTCGTCGCGGTGCCGGAAACCCAACAGTGGTATCAGAGCCCAAGTTGTGTTTCGACATAATCGTAAAATTAGTTTGCGATAGTCATAATTATATTTCTGGAAATTTTCTACTTTTGGAAAGTTAGAAGTATTTATGGAATTTTTTCAATTTTGGAAAGTCTAGAAGTATTTATGCAAATCTTCTACTTTTGGAAAGTTGGAAGTATTTATGGAAATTGATATTTTCCATAAATAAAATATTTGATTAGATTTTGGAAATTTATTTCCTAATTTAATCATGATTTGATTTGGGAAATCAAATCTTTAAAATATTTTATTTCCATAAGTAGTTTTGATGATTTAGGAAATTGGTTTCCTAAATTGACTTTCCTTAATCAACTATTTCCACAAATAAAATATGTGATTAGATTTGGAAATTTGTTTCCTAATTTAATCATGATTTGATTTGGGGATTCAAATCTTAAACATATTTTATTTCCATAAATAGTTATGACATATAAGGAAATATTGTACATGACATAATTGTATGTCATATAATTGCATTAGATGCATATCATTATGTCATGCGTGTCGTGACATGTAGATGTATGTCATATATGCCATGCCATGTAGATAATAATTATTTGCATGCAAAGAGGATGAGACATAAAAAACCTTTACTCAATATTAAAGCCTACACCTTCCATTAATATGGTTAGAACCAGAGTTCCGTTTCTTGTTTGGGTTGTTGGACTCTCTCCAAGCCCGGCTCGAACCCGAACATGTTCAAACCATGAAATAGTTTAATACTAATATGGTAAGAGTCAGAGGTCAATCGTTAGCTTTGGTTGTTGGACTCTCTCCAAGCCGGGCTAATTGGTTGAATGCGCTCTAACCATATTAAAATTATTTCTCGATTAATGGGTTGGCTTTAACCTAGAGCATCGACTTGTTGGACTCTCTCCAAGGTCGATGTGAAGGGAGGTGAAGTTGGGTGCTATACATATGATGCATACTTGTCAATGTGTTAACTACCCGATGTATGTGTGAACATTCAATTAGTTGATAGCATATTGTGATAGTTGCATATACGTGATATGCAATCGGTATATTTGACACCTACCTTCATAGTTATGAATGGCTTGTTGGACTCTTTCCAAGGTTGTTCATATCTATGTTGGATATCAGCCCATTCGTAGATGGACCTACGATCACCCGAAGTGATTTTGGGGTTTTTGAAATTCGAAAAAATGAATGAGATTTATGAATGTATAATGATGCATTTTAAAATCATCTTTCTCATATATGCTCGTTTTGTATTTCTAAGATTGATCATGATGTCTTTGAATTTGCGTTCCACTTTGGATTCGAATAAATTGACTGGGCCGAACTTCTTGGACTGGCTTAGAAACTTGAGAATTGTTCTCAAGGATGAAAAGCTTGCAAATGTCCTCGAAGCGCCTCTTCTCGCCCGTCCTAGTGACAATGCAACTCTGGACCAATTGTTGGCCTATCAGAAATATGTGAGTGATTATGAACAAATGAGTTGCATCATGCTAGCCATGATGGAACCCAAGCTACGGAAGCAGCATGAGCATATGGATGCTCATATCGTAGTCCTTCATCTTTATGAGTTGTTTGATGAGAAAGTGAGATTCGAAAGGTTCGAAGTCTCCAAGCTACTCTTCACCTCTGAGATGCAAGAAGGTTCATATGTGGTACTGCTCAACATGCTGGAGACTATGGAGCCTTCTGAGAAGCATGAGCAGGGGACGGTGCTGTGAGTTGATTCCTCGAAGAAAGGTTCTAAGAGGAAGTCAAAGGAATAGCAGAAGGGGAAGAAAAGGGCTAAAAAGGTAGAACCAGCTCAAAAGGGATCTTGCCATCATTATGGCAAGGAGGGCCCTTGGCGAAGAAATTGCAAGATTTATCTTGAGTTCGTGAAAAAGATTAAGGCATCAGATGCCTCATCTTCTTCAGATATCTTCGTTTTTGATTGTCATTCTATTTCCTCAAACACTTGGGTATTGGATACTGGGTATGGCTCACATATATATAATGACATACATGGGCTAAGGAATAGAAGAAGACTCGTCAAGGGAGAGTCAAATTTATGTGTTGGGAATGGAGCAAAGGTTGTTGCACTCGCCATCGGAATGTATTTGTTGAAACTCCCTACAGGACTTGTCTTAGAACTGGACAATTGTTTTTATGTTCCTTCGTTGATAAAGAACATCATTTCTAATTCTTGTTTAAATAGAAATGGTTACCATTTGATGTTTAGTAACAATTGTTGTTATATAACTTTGAATGACATACTTTATGGAACTGGAACTTTGAGCAATGGTATTTATACGTTGGACGTATCCAGCGACATTTTCAATATTGAAGCGAGCAACAAGCCTACTCGAAAGGATAATCAATTAGACTCCTACATGTGACATTGTCGTCTTGGCCATGCAAGCAAGAAATGCATGTCTGAATTACACTGATGTGGAATTCTAGAATCGTTTAAATTGGATTCATACGATACATGCGAATCATGCTTAAAAGACAAGATGACTAAGTTACCTTTTACAGGAAAAGGTGAACGAGTGGGAGAGTTGCTAGGTTTAATACATACTGATGTATGTGGACTATGTCAACTCAAGCTTTAGGAGGCTATAGCTACTTCATTACCTTCACCGATGATCACTCATGGTTTGGGTAGGTGTTCTTGATGAAACACAAGTCTGAAGCCTTTGAAAGGTTCAAAGAATTCAGAAATAAAGTTGAGGAACAACATGACAAGAGTATTAAAATACTTCGATTGGATCGAGGTGGTGAATCCTTAAGTCAAGAGTTTCTAGATTATCTAAGAGACAAAGGTATATTGTCTCAATGGACTCTGCCATATACACCACAGCATAATGGTGTATCTGAGAGGCGTAATCGAACCTTGTTGGACATGGTCAGGTCAATGATGAATCATGCGAATCTTCCCAAGTCCTTTTGGGCCTATGCACTTCAGACAGTTGTTTACTTGTTAAACAGAATGCCAACCAAGGTAGTCTTCACTACTCCATATGAGATATGGAATAGTAAGAAACCTCATGTATCTTACTTGAAGATATGGGGTTGTCCTACTTATGTGAAGCGGACTGTATCAGACAAATTGGATGCTAAGTCTGATAAATGCCTATTTATTGGATACCCTAAGGAAACAAGGGGTACCAATTCTATCATCCTGTGGAACAAAAGGTGTTTGTTTCAAGGCATGCTGTGTTTCTAGAGAAAGAGTTTCTCTTGCAAGAAAACAGCGGGAGTGTCGTCGAGCTTGAGGAGGCTCGAGAGACTCAAATAGACATTGATGAGATACCTGGTGAAGCACAACAGTCGATAACTCATAGTGATGAGCAATCGGCTCGACCTACTGTAACACCACATCTTCGTAGATCTAGTAGAACACGCAATATTCCTGAGAGATACGGATTTCTCGTAAGTGAATCGAACGACGTGTTACTCATTGATGATGAGGAGCCTACCAGTTATGAAGAAGTGCTGACAAGTTCACAAAGGGATAAGTGGCTTGAAGCCATGAAGTCGGAAATGGATTCCATGTATGAAAACCAAGTTTGGAACTTGGTTGACCCACCTGAAGGCATCAAGCCTATAGGGTGCAAGTGGGTTTTCAAGAAGAAAACCGACATGGATGGTAATGTGATTACCTATAAGGCTAGATTAGTGGCGAAAGGATATCGTCAAAAACAATGTGTTGATTATGATGAAACCTATTCACCTGTAGCTATGCTTAAATACATTCGAATGCTCCTGGCCATAGCGGCTCATTATGATTATGAGATATGGCAGATGGATGTGAAAACAGCTTTCCTTAATGGAAACTTGCTCGAGGACGTGTATATGATACAGCCTGAGGGTTTCACATCGGTTGATAAAACCAAGGTATGCAAATTGCGACGGTCCATATATGGATTGAAGCAAGCCTCCAGGAGCTGGAATATCCATTTTGATGAGACAATCAAAAAGTTTGATTTCTCACAAAATCCAGACAAACCTTGTGTGTACAAGAAGGTTAGTGGGAGTGCAGTCGTGTTCCTAGTATTGTATGTCGATGACATATTACTTATGGGAAACAATGTTTCAATCTTACAGTCAGTTAAGGTTTGGTTATCCAAGACATTCTCCATGAAAGACCTGGGAGAAGCAACCTACATCCTCAGGATTAAGATCTATAGAGATAGATCGAAACGGTTGCTTGGTCTTTCGCAGTCTACATATATAGACCGAGTGCTAAAGAGGTTTAGCATGTCGTAATAGAAGAAAGGTTTCCTACCCATCAGGCATGTGGTACACCTTTCGACGTCTATGTATCCGCGCACAGAAGACGAGAGGATTTGCATGAGGAAGATTCCCTATGCATCCGCAAAAGGATCTATCATCTATGCTATGTTATGTACAAGGCCCGATGTATCGTATGCTCTGAGTGTCATGAGTAGATACCAGTCTGATCCAGGAATGGATCATTGGGTGGCTGTTAAGATGATCCTTAAGTACTTAAGACGAACAAAGGATGTGTTCCTAATATATGGAGAAAGGGACATGGTGATACGTGGGTATACGGATACCAGCTCCAAACAGACAAGGATGATTCCATGTCTCAGTCTGGGTATCTATTCACCTAGAATGGAGGCGCAATAAGTTGGAAAGGTTCCAAGCTTGACACTATAGCGGATTCTGCCACTAAAGCAGAATACATTGCAGCTTTGGAAGCAGCAAAGGAAGCGATTTGGATCAAGAAGTTCATCTCTGAACTTGATGTAGTCTCATCAATGATCCAAACATGTGCTTCACCGCTATCATCTTATCAGAGAGATCATCAGTAGGAACGAAATACAAATCAAGAAAATTCCCACTGAAAGAAACTTAGCGGATCCTTTAACTAAAGCATTACCTCAAAAAAAGTTTGAGGGTCATGTTAGAGCTTATGGTATTGGATCCCGTAGCGATTGGCATTAGGCCAAGTGGGAGTCTGTTAGTAATATATGAGAGATGTCCTATGGAAATCGCCTTATGTATGAACCATTTATATGATAAATGAAGATTCACTATTTGAGTATACATGTTTTCATGTATTTGATTGGATCTTAAACTCCTTTACTGAATGTCCACAATACGATTCACAGCATGAGAAAATTTGTGATTGGATCACAACTAGTGAGTATCTCTACATGTGTAATTGTGATGTATCAGAATTATCCCTAGTCGATGAATTGATGGATTTGGACACCATCAATTCTGTCGAGACTAGCACGAGGTATACTCCTTGGTGTATCCAAGCAGCTGATTCTCACTGGCTGGAGACATTGTGATGTCCGGAGTTGATCGTGGATGCTAGTTATGGTAACTAGTTCATTGGAGTGACCAGCCGTAAGACTTCATATGGTTCTCTGCATATATAGATATGTCAATGAAGTTCTTACTGTAGCTTAAGTGCGATGTTCCTTTGACTTGCGGTATTGAAGTCATCTTGATCATGAAGACTTATGCTTTGACATCTTAAGCAAGCAACTCTGAGGAGATGTGGACCCGGGATGATTGGGTATAAGTCGAAGTGATCGAAGGTGTTTGAATAGCCTATAAAAGATTCACCACTCCTTGCGAGGAGATGTATACCCATGGTCTCTCGTCGGATTGTTACTAAAGTCTTTGGCTAAAGCATTATATGTTTAGAGTAAGGTACTCTTTGGTACATGTGCAGTAACTAGAATCCATAGGACATGGAAATGATACTTGGGCTAGGTGTGACGTAGTCAACCTAGTGGGGACTGACACTATAGACCATGTCCTGAACCAAGTGGGTATAAGATGAGTGAAAGGAATGGGGCACGATTTATTGTAGCTGCTGAAGGGTTTCAGAAATAGTTCTGGATCAACCGTTGATCTTTTCGGTTAATTGGGGATCATGATGTACTACTAGGTGCCACTCATGATCGTTCTATAATTAATGATTAATTATAGATGGCCAACATAAGCCAAGAACCTATTTGGTCACACGCACAACGAGCGTAATCCGAAGGATTTAAAACGAGCTTAAGAATGAGATTCTCAGACCAAGAGAAACTAGGTTTGGTTGGACCAAACAAGGAGCGAGCATGAAATCGTTTCAGTCGCATTGGAAGCATGGATGGGTCGTGTCTTATGAAGACATGATGGATGAACCAAATTGGTTTGGTTCTAATCCAATGGTGGAGAATAAACCAAAGGGGTTTCGTTTGTTTTAAACGAATGAACCAAAGTTGGTTCGGTTCGTTTTAACTTAAAATAAACCATCATGGTTTGGTTTATTTTAACTTAAATTAATGGAGCAGGTTAACGGGCCTTTGGTTATGATCCAATAACCATTAAGAGAATTTGTTCTCTATAAAATAGGGCTTAAGGGTTTTTGTTAAACCCTAATCAAAAGCCCTAACCTAATTATGGCCGCCAAACCTCTCCCTCCTCTCCATCTAGTCGGCGCCAACTCCTTGCCGCTGCCTAACTCCTCCAACCAGCGACCAGCTGCTGCTGTCTTCTCCACTTGCCGGCGTCGAGCTGCTACCGGAGGAGCTCCGGTGATCATCCTTGGCTCCGGCGACAAGGTGAGCACATTGCTTTCCTTATTTGGCCAGCGCAAGGTCTCCACCAAAGCTGTCCAGTTTTCTGGATAGCTTGTTTTCTTCTTGTCGGAGCGGCGTTTGGATGACGTTTGGAGCTCCTACAGCACCTCCCTTGCTGGGGATTCGATCTCCAGCAATCCTCATAGGTGGAGGACGAAGGATTCGTCAAACGGTTGATGAATTCCTCTCCGGAGAAGCGAGTTTTTGAGGACTCATTTTGGATCCGAATTTTGATTCGGATCGTGATCTTCTCTCGATCACATCATCTTCAACACGAGGCTAGTAACCCGTATGAAGACGAGGCTCGTGACTTAGTTAAGTCATCCCGAAGATACTCGGCATGGATACGGATAGAGACGATTCTAGTGAGAATCGTTCCGGTTGATGTCGTTCCCACTACACGTGATATATCATGTATACGTAGTTTAAGTTTCCTTTTATTGCAAAATTTGAATTTATGGTTATGTCTACACATGTTGTACTATGCATGCGTGTGATGTGTGTGTTGTAATAAATTAGATTTATTATTTTATTCCTTCCGCTGTGCACATGTTTACGAAACATGTTCGAACACACACTCGCCGCGGTGCCGGAAACCCAACATGTGCAACCATAATTTCCACCCTACCTGACCAAGCCGAAATAGAAGATAAAATTTCACCTCAGCTTGAGGACCCTGGTGAATTTGTTATCCCCTGCTCGATTTATGGGGAAAGCTTCGATGAAGCGTTGTGTGACTTGGGGTCATTAGTAAGTGTGATGCCCTACACATACTATTTGAAGATGGGACTGAATGAGATCCAACCAACGAACCTTGGAATTCGTATGGGGGACGACTCAGTCAAGGAAACCGTTGGCATGCTAGCACATGTGCCTATGGTCATTGAGAATTTCATGATACACACGGATTTTATTATACTCGACACAGGACCAAATCCCCAGAATCCCATTATTTTGGGAAGACCCTTTCTGGCGACTGCGGGGGCATGCATTGACGTAAAGGCGCACAAGATCTCCTTGGAGGTAGATGGGGAGATTATCCTCTTCAATCTGTCAGAGTGTAGAGCACCTTTCATAGACGACTACACTTTCAGTAGGGTAAAGCCGAGCCCACCGGATGTCAACTCCAAGATGGATGAATGGAGGTTTATAGAACCTCCGGAGCCAAGTGGAGATAATGGAGTAGGGTCAAGTTAAAATATCTTAAACAAAGCGCTCGTTGGGAGGCAACCCAAGTTTAGTTTTTATGTTTTCTTTTGTTTGTTTAATTTAAACTTTAGATTTCATTCATTTAGCATTTTTAACATGAATTAGGACTAGAAAAAACCTGCTAGGTAAAAATAAAAATAACTTTGAACCTACACGACTGAGAAAGTAAGGAGATGTCAGCCGTTGTGCACCATGAGAAGGAAATAGGGGGCACACGACCTGGCCGTGTGTTTTCAGATGGTCGTGTCCCACCTTCCAAAGGTGCACACGACATGGCCGTGTCACTCAGGGGTTAAATAGAACGCACCGTGTGTTTTCGCCACAAATGCACCGTGTGCTTTTATTCCTCTTGCCCTAGCCGTGTGAATCCCTCTTCCCCACCACCTAGAAGCCTTTCCAACCTTCAAGGAAGCCCAAAGAAGTAATTATGAAAAGGACCAAGCAAGCAACATCTCGATCCGGTGCTTCGGAGCGAAGAACAAGGAGAATGGATGCCCCTCAAGCTCCAGAGGAAGGTAACACTCTTCCAACCCTTCTTTTTTAGAATAATGAGCATAGCGATAGATATGACATGCTTGCTACTAGAAGAATCACCTCAACTAGGTATCTTGATGAAGATTTATTAGAATCCCTAGGTTTTTTAGGTGATATGCAATCCCTATTTGTAAAAATGGGTTGGGGAGAGATAATGGGGATAAGACACCCAACCTATCCTAGGATAGTTTTAGAGTTTTTAAGTTCTTTAAATGGTGAGGTTTTAATGGGTAGAGAGAGAGAAGAGGGTAGGATTACCTTTAGAATATTTAACATTGAGCATGAATGGATACTACACCAATTGAATTCATGTTTTGGCTTGTCGAGTGGAGGAGAGAGAAGAACCCCTATTAAGTTTAACTCTCGGATCTTTTGGACCAAATTGATAGGAGAACATGCTTACGACCCTTCTAGGGTCAAAGCATCGCGCCTCCAAAAACCCATTTTTTGGTACTTGCACCGAATCATGGCAAGTACTATTTTTGGTCATGCAGAGAGTGACGGTGTAGTGAGAGCAAGTGAGCTTCTTTGCTTATGGGACATGTTACACTAAAGGAGTAGCATTGATGTAGGGTCCCATTTCATTAGACACTTAGTGAAAATGGACAAAGCGGCGAGAGGAGAGATTATTGTGGGGGGCCTACTTACCCACATTTGCCATAGGATGGGGTATGACTACACCGCGCTAGATAGTATAGAGGGGAGCCCTAGGATCGATTTAGGAGTGTGTTTGGCCATGAAGATTATTGTAAGAGAAAGACACTCCTTATTCTTTGTAAGGAAAATCCTAACAGCCCTTAGGCTCCCCGACCCCGATCGTACCACCATCACAACACGCGCCAACTGGCGCTTGGACCTGATAGTGGAGTCCCCGACATATGAGGGACCATCCACATCAGCACCCATCTCTCCCCCTTTACATCACTCTCCCTCCAATCCACGCATGCATAGGAGCCCACCTAGTCCACGTCGACATGAACCTGTACCTACACCACCACCTTTTTCTACTTTTGAGCAGGATGCAGGTACATCTGCCTATGATTTTTCGGAGTTCCAATCGTGCCTCCACGACATATATACTTAGCAACAGACGCAGAGGCAGCAATGGGAGGAGCAGAGCGCTTACACGTAGATAGAGTTTCAGGTATTTCAGGAGAACTTCTAGCAGGCCGAGGAGTTCTATGATGAGGCCTGTGTCTACTTCCAGGAGGAGGCTGCCCGTCGCTAGGAGGAGGCCACCTATCGCTAGGAGATACGACAACACATGCATGCCCATCAAGCATAGTGGGCTAGGGAGAAGGAGCACCTAGCAGTCACTGCATCCACCAGCTCTTAGATCAACCATATGTACATGTGACATCAGTAGCTCAACACCAGATTCTCCCAAGACCCCGAGATGCCGAGTCTACCAAACTTTCCACCTCGTCCACCATACTAGAGGTATGTTTCACTTAAGTTGGGGAGGGGGGGGGCAAGTCTTGATTTATTTTGTTTCTAGCAGTAATATCTTTCCTTTCATTTGCATTTTTTTTAGTTAGCATTCGATTATTCATACATAGAGTTTTTAGTTTCTTCAGTACTTAATTTTTGCTATCTTTAAGCTACCTTAGTATTATTGCTAAAGTTTTCTTCATGAGTTGTTTTCATAGGTAGCTTTACTTCATTTACCTTGTGGTATTTTATTTTATTTGATCTAATGAATGTTTTGGTCTTACACTGGTTAGCTTTTATTTTTACACTTACACATGATGAACATTCTGAAAGGGAAAATCTAGTACGTACCTAGTTATGATTCATCTTAGTAGTCTAGTACTTTAGAATCCATAGGTGACTCTAGATTTAGCATTTTAGTTATTGGAGATTCTCGGATTGTGGAAGCCCATTCGAAAAAATCAAAATCCCAAGAGAGAAAAAAAATGGAATAAGAAAAGAAACAAATTGATTGAAAAAGATTTTGAGGGATAAAAATGTTGGTGCAATCGGCCCAGGTCACCATTGACCAGACTCGAGTAATGTTTTGATGTTTGACAAAGTGGTTTGACATAGTATGTTTGACATTGATGTTTGACATTGATGTCGATTAATGTTTTGGGTAGATTGTTTATACAATCGACCCAGGTTATAATTGACCAGACTCGAGTTTGACTTGAGGGAGACTTTGATGGTTGACTAGGGTTGACCATGTGATTATGGGAAAGTCCAAGCATGGGTCTTGGCAAGGTAAAGTCCAAGTCATGGGTACTTGGCATGGAAAGTCCAAGTGGGACACTTGGCATTTGGGAAAGTCCAAGTCTTGAGTACTTGGCACAAGGGAAGTCCAAGCATGGGTCTTGGCATGGAAAGTCCAACATGGGTTGGCAAGGGAAAGTCCAAGCTTGAGTCTTGGCATTTGAGAAGTCCAAGGGGTTTGATATTGGCGGCGTAAAGTCCAAGGGTGGAGTCTTGGCAGCATAAGTCCAATGGTTGGCGGCGTAAAGTCCAAACGGAATCTTGGCGGCGTAAGTCCAATGTGCCTTGGCAGTGTAGACACCGTTAGCATGACATAGCCGATGGAAGCTCCTGAAGGCTAGCGCGATGGATGAACAAGTCATGGATGACTTGGAGGGATCCGAGAGGCATGAGGCTGATGGAGGTGGATAGAAGGCTTAGGTCTAGGCTAAGGGTGGTCTAGTAAGTATGGGGGCACAATACTTGGGTTAAAACCTCATGGTTGAGGTTGGCAGTCGACTGACATTATGGCCGGTTCGACTGTCGTGAGTCGACTAGAGTTCGACTTTTGGTTTAGAGCTAAAATGGCTCTGCAATGATCGCTCATTGAGCAATGATCGATGTCGATAGCAATGATCGCTAAGGACGACAATGACCGCTAGTTTAGCCGCAGCATTATCGCTTCAGCCGACTAGTTGGTAGTCAATTGCCAAGAGATCCGTTGGAGTTTTTCCAGTGTGGATCGACCCGTTGTTTCACGACAATAGTGGCATCAGTCTACTGGTGACTTATGGCAGTCGACTGATCGGCGGAATTCCAGCCCAATGCAGGTTAAAAGAAGTTGTTCGTGGAAGGTTTCAAGCTAGCATTTTCTTGGGCGATTTGAAGGGGAATAGTTGGTGTTCTTCCAGTCCTTCAAGGCTAGTCCAAGGCAACCAAAATCAAGCAATCCAAAGAGCATTTGTAAAGTTTTCTTTGCATAGATTGTTGTATTATTGTTGTATTTGCTTGTCTTACTTTGTATTACTTAGTGTAATCTTTGTACGAGGTTTCTCCACCTCAGGCGTGTTGTCGAGAAGGAGCTTATTGTGCTTAGTGGTGTTTGTGGCATCGCTAGGGTTCGTACGAACCCAATCCGTGGAGTAGGAACTGTTCGGTTCCGAACCACATTATATCCTTGCATTTGTGTGTTTGTATTTTCGTTATTGCTTTATTATCTTTGTTTCCGCTGCGCTAACGAAAATTGTAGACAAGCACACAAATGTTTTCCATCGACATACTAGCACACGCTATTCACCCCCCCCCTCTAGCGGGCGCACAGGTCCTAACAAAAAATAGTTGTCGTGGGTGGAAATGGTTTGCTGCCCCTTTGAGACCGAGTTAGGTTACTGGGGAAACACCTATCAATTTCTCTCAATACCGAGCATGCCTTTGAGACTTTGTGCTAGATCTAGGGAATGATCCTCGCTTTAGGTAGGTAAGTGCCTAAGAGCGGGAGACCTTAGGAAAGCTATAGGATGACAACTTAACTTACCATGGAATGGGTATCCCCTAAGAAGATTCGCTTAGCACAAGCACGAGAATCTAACTTAGTGAATTTCTGGAACATATCTATTTTTCTTTGATTGCAAATACCACTTGATAAATCTAGTTAACATGCTAAGTATGGAATAATACCTTTTTAAAATTTCATGACACTGAGGTTTACTTGAGGACAAGCAAAGATCTAAGTCTGGGGGAATTAATGTGAGCAAAACATATAGGATTTTAGGAGTAGGTTTCGCTCACATCTCATTTCGTTTTATGTTTGTTTCATGCATATTTTACTTTATTTTGTATGCATTTCCTATTTTCTAGTTCGTAGATCTGCTCGTTGTACTTTTGTGTGCAGGACAGCATTATATCGGAAAAATAGTGCACTTTTGGAGTGAAAAGAAGACATTTGGTAGTTAGAGTAGAATGACACACGACCTGGCCCTGTGAAAACACACGACCTGTGTTGCAGCGCCATACACGGCCTGGCTGTGTGGATCCACACAGTCGTGTGGTGCTGTGCGATTTCGAAATGAGTCAGTTATTTTCCAGATTTCGAGGAGATCCAGGTTGATGTCTATATAAAGGGGGTTACACCCAAACCCTAGGGAGGAAGCACGACGGCTGGGATGGCACTCTGATGCCCTAAAAAGCATTGGGAACTCGCAACGAGGAGGAAGGAAGCCACCGGAGATCCATGTTCTTCACTTCAACACCGGAGAGAAGAGCCACATTGAATTGTAATTTTTGTTCTTTGCATAATATCCATTCTTTATACGAATATGATCGTGCTTTGTGTTTCTCCTCTCATATTTATGGAGTAGATTCTTCGATTCTAGGATTAGGGAGTAGTTTGTGTGCGTAGAACATGTTATTCCAAATTAAATTCTGTTCTTGAGTTTGTATTTACAATTGGTATTAGTTTAGACCGATATCTATGTGTTTTGGTTTTCTATCTACTGTATTAGCTGATACAAGAGGTGACATTCCTCGTATCTAAGATTTAGGAGAATTAAGGAGGAACCTAGGGGTTGGCCTCATCTCTTGTAACTATGGATAGAAGGATGCGATAGAGTAGGAAACACACCCCGTTTCTGACTCGTCGCAGGGATCGATTCGGTTTCCTCGTACCAACTATCCTGTCCTAAAGCCAGGGGTCGATCTGGTATGGAAGAGGTAGCTTCCGATATATACGAAGGCTCATGGGGGAGTGTATGATGTCCTTTCCACAAAACCATAGTTAGACTTTTAGACAACACCC
Source organism: Wurfbainia villosa (assembly GCA_025175895.1). NCBI lineage: Eukaryota > Viridiplantae > Streptophyta > Magnoliopsida > Zingiberales > Zingiberaceae > Wurfbainia > Wurfbainia villosa. The sequence continues at coordinate 63,315,217 of CM045997.1, forward strand.
AATTCATAGCATGTTTTGCGACACACAAGTGAAACTGAAATCCTAGAATTCCTTTCAAAGACTCGCAGCAAGCCTTTTCTTCTTCCGTGTGACACCGTATTGAGTTAGGACCACTGACAACCCTCGCAATCAAAACCATTAGAACTGAATTCCGAACAATAACGTCCACTTAGCAAATCGGTACTCAAATCTCAGTCCCTGTGAGATCGTTAATCTTTTTATTACTTGTTGACATCCGTGCACTTGCGGGAGTTGAGCGTGAGCGCGTGCTTCGAGTCCTTGACGGTCTCTGTCATGAAATTCGAGGTCGCATTCATGTGCATCAGTAGAGTGGAGTCAAGGTAATTTCATCTATCATTAACAGAGTTCATACAATAAGATCAAGATCTATAAGAGTCAAAGAGAAATCACCCACCTAATAAGTAGATCGTGATGATGGTCTTCATGCCTGCAAATCTATCTTGAATCAAGGTCCTACAATTAACATAAAAACATTAACAAGTTCTACCGTTAGTCCAATGATTGTATCAAGTCCCAAACCAACCTTAAATCCTAATTAGCTAACCAACAAATACACCGATACAATTATGAATTAAATCAGTTATATAGTCCACCATTAATCCTACTGCAGCAAGATAATCCTACCATTATCTCCATTCTACCTGTTAATCACCGAATTATTCATCTAAATCCAAATATAATGGCTCTCCACCAAGGAACAACCTCTTCTAACACTATTTAATCAACCAACAAATGATTAAACTACAACATGCATAACATATACAAATTTAGAGTTTACCTAGTCCAGCTTCCACAATGAAGCTTTTAATCCAAAATCATAGTGTCAGATCTAAACCAATTAACCATAATTCGAGCAATCGATCCAAATTCCAATAGTTCCTATACCTTGTAATGATCAAGAACAATCAATTACTTGTTGGAGGATCATGGCCTAGCTAGAGGGGAGTGAATAGCCCAAACTCATGCTCGATGGAAATCGTTAATTCATCTCTATAATTCGGTTAATATGCACAGAGGAAATACAAAATACAAATGCGAATGTAAAGATAAATACACAAGCACAAGAACAACATAATATACGTGGTTCAGAACCTTAGGGTTCCTACTCCACGGGGTGAGTTGAACGAGCTCGAGTGATAATCACACCACTACTCAAACTCCTTCTCGACAACAAGTCAGAGGTGGAGAAACCTCATACAAGAAATTACAACAGTAATACAAAAGTACAAGCCAAAATACAAAGACAATATGAATATAAGTAAAGAAAACTTTACATCACTTTGCTTTGATCACTTACTTGTTGCTTGCTTTGGTTTGCTCTTGAAGGTCTGTAATGTAGTAGCAATTCCCCTCCAAAATCTCCCCAAAAATGGTTTTTGGAAATCCTCCCCAAGCTCCTCCTTTTATACTTGTCTCGGGTTGATTACGCACCAATCAGTCGACTGTTCCAAACCATCAGTCGACTGCTCCTGTAGTCGTTGTCTCACAACGACTCAATCCATGCTGGGCAAGTTCCAATGGATACACCATCAGTCGACTGATCATGCCCATCAATCGACTGATCAAGTCATCAGTCGAGTGATCTAGGAAATTAGTCGACTCGAAAAGGTTCTATGTCCACGACACCCTTTATCAATCGACTGCTATCCCTTGGCAGTGGACTGATGGTGTATCAGTCGACTGCCAAACCCTAGCAGTCGATTGATTGGCAAAAACTCATCAGTCGAACACCAGTAAATTGATCTCGACTTGGATCAGTCGACTGCTATCTATAGTAGTCGATTGGTGTCTGATAAAACCTCAAACAAACACAAGTTATTTGAGCATCCAACCGTCGGGTAAACCTCAAACACCAATGTTTGAGCATCCGACACTCGATCTCAGCCACTTGGCCAAGCTCAACTCTCATCTCCCATGGAGTCTCTCATTGAAGCTCTCTTCGTCCGGCTACGTACCTCGGATGCACCAAGCTCATGCCTTCCACAATGCCATCCTTCGCGTCTTACCCTAAAGTCTACTTTTTTTGGCTTCGCTCCATTCTCTCCTCATCTGGTGGTCCCTCGGATGCACCAAGTGCACGGTTTCCGCAATGCCATCCTTCACTGACTCAAGGACCCGAGACATGAGACGATGAACTTGCCAATTCTTTATCAAGCTAACCAAATGCCAAGACTCAAGCTTGGACTTTCCCATTGCCAAGCCCCATGCTTGGACTTCCAATGCCAAGCCCCATGCTTGGACTTTCACCGCCAAGGTTACACACTTGGACTTACATGGCCAAGGCTGCACACTTGGTCTTCCCATGACAATCACATGTCATATTTTTTGTCTAACATCAAAATAATACTCGATTCAAACTCGAGTTCGGTCAATCATGACCTGGGCCGATTGCACCAACAATCTCCCCCTTTTTTATGTTTGACAAAACCCCAAACACCTTTGAGTAAGCTGCCCTAACTCAAGTTTACCAATTATCCCCAATTGGAAATTCTCACCTTTGAGAATTCCAACTAACCCCAATTAGTCTCTTTTCCCCCTTTTTGACGTACATCAAAAAGGTCTTCCACAAGGGTATCAATGTCTCACATCCCAATGAGATCTTACAATCTCCCCCTTGGTCCAAAAATACATCCATCATCCCAAGATGGATAACCTCCCCCTAAAGGCTTGCTCCCCCTTGACCATTGCACCAACAATGCCCTTGGAGAGTCCCCAAGCCAATAGGAACACTAAACAATCGAAACTAAGGGAAAAGTTTCAACATTGAACTTTCACCTCACTTAATCCGATACACACCCTAAACAATTCTCCTAACCCATATCCAATGGATTTTCACCCATTCTAATGCTCTCCAAAGAATATCCTAGGGTTAGAAGCAGTTAGAAAATCAAGAAGTAGCTGAACATCGGCCTAACAAACATTGTTTACAATGAAATAAGCATTATCAGTCGACTCCTTCAACTACCAGTCGACTGATTTTTGACTCCAGTCGACTTCCAAACATGGCAGTCGATTGATTTCTGCATAGTGCAGAAATCAGATTTCAGAAATGAAATTCTGAAATTCATAAGTAAAAATACGTAATTTGAAAATTCATACGTACATTACATTTTACAAACATTATGGGTGAAAAATATTAGAAAAATAAAATACCCATAAACTAGTGAGATTGATACAAAGTTCAAAACTCTTGAAATTTTCAATGTTTGACCCTACTTTGTATCACCTAATTCAATGATGATTGCTATCAAAAGATAGACTTCACAAAGGTTTTTCAAAATGATTTTAAAATCTTTAAATTCATTTTCCTAAACATCTCACTTGTATCTAGGTGTATGAAGCACATACAAGTCAAGTGTTCTAGTGAGATGTAGGTTTTGTTCATTTAGGGTCTCATGCATATGCTAGGCAACACTATTTGATTCTCTTATGCATGGGACTTCAAATCATGCCTTAGTCCTTAACTTATTTTTATTTAATGCATGAATAATGATTATGGCATAAATTATAACAAGAATAAAAGCATGTGCCAAGAATCATGATATCATAGCATGTGATACAAACTTAAGAATAACATGACATTTAGCTAACCCTAAGTATTATCATGACATTTTATATGATAAAAATAAATATGATGTCATGACATGGCATGGAAAATAAATCATGGTAAGTATAAAATACTAAGGTATAAAATACCTAAGTGTTAATCCCAAATTATCATTTCTAAGATTAAATCCATTTTGCCATAATACCAACTATCCCCCTAGTGTGCCGAAAACCCAAAATGACACACTATGACTTCTAAGACCTAATTGTGTCAATTTAATCAATTTTCAACTTCTCAAAACACATTGGCACATCCTAAAGTATCAACTCTACCATGGTTTGGTTAATTACCTATCCACTTAGGGTTGACACACCCTAACCCATCTAGCGTAAATCGATCACGCTTCTCGGAACCCAATACCTATTGGAGCTCCTTAGGCTAACAAGGAATTCACTAGGGATAACTTCCCTAGATACCTTCCTAATGACCCTTTTTGGCTAAGAAGCCTTAGTCATTTGGGTCTTTCCTAGGTTAACCTTAGGGATTGCCTCCCTAGTAACCTTCTTAGTGGTTACCTTAGATTTTCTTAAATTTTTAGCCACTAGACACACACCATGGTTAATCTTAGAGATTACTTCCCTATTAACCTTGGTTTTTCTAGACCTAGATTTAGTTCCATAATCAAATTGAACATTGTGGTAGGAATTAGGTTTGTGACCCAAACCTTTCTTGCCCTTAACCAGTTCTTGTCTCCTAGGTCCTAAATTTTGACAATTAGACCCCTTAATTGAATTTGTAATTCTTGATAGGGTCTTCTCCAAATTTTCAAGCCTTTACCTCAAAGCTTGGTTTTCTAATTCTTGTTTTCCCAATTTTGATTTTTCATTAATCTTTTGGGAATGACTCTTCCTAGGCATATGCCTAGACTTCTTGGAGTTAAAGCCCAAATTTTCTTCTATCCTCCTAATACTCTCCCTTGGTAAAATAGGTCTAGAATTATTTGATCTAGATTTGTCCTTTGTTGTAAGTTCATAAGATTTAGCTCCTAAGCAAACATATATATTCCTACTAGCATGCTTATATTCATGGGCAATGACAAGTGGATTAAAATGATTCCTAGCATGCTTTTTAATCCTAGAACTAGAAGGTGCATTAAAGTATACCTTAGGGTTTGCTTTGGAAGCTCCCCCTACTTGTGTAGCTCCTTCTTGTCCCTTCTTCTTTCCCTAGGGAATTGGCTTCAGTAGTGTCCCCGTTGATTGCACTTGAAGCACACAATGTGCTCTTTATTTTTCCTAGCGAGGACTCCGGCATCCTTTGACTTTTGGTTGACTTTTCGTGCCGGTGCTTTTTTCCTTGTCCAATTTTGGGAATTTACTCTTCTAGTGCCCTTTCTCCCTACACTCAAAGCAAATTATGTGATCTTTATTATTATGAATTGCATTTGAGTTACCTAGGATTGTGGAAGCCTCTTGATCTTCACTTCTCCCGAATGTTGATGCTTCTTCTCGTTCTTGCTTCGGGATAGAAGATCACTCCTCCTCAATGCTAGAGGTGGAGGTTTCCTCCAATTCATTCACATTCTCCGATGTTGATGGCGTATCTTCCTCTTGAGCATGGGAGGATGAATACTCTTCCTCGGCTTCCTTCTCTACTTGTGCCAGTTCGGAATTTTCATGAAATTGGACTGATTTATTCCACAATTTTTTTGCATCCCTATATTCGCCTAACCTAGACAAAATGTGGTTAGGTATTAACTTAACTAACATTTTCGTTAGCTTAACCGTTGTCTTGAATTGTTGCCATTTCTCCTTGGTCCATTTTGATTTTTTGATTATCTTCTTGTCTTCACCCCTAGGTACTTCAAAACCGTCTTCAATTGTTAGCATTATATCGAAATAGGTTTCAAAGTAGACATCCATCCTTTTCTTCCACCAAGAGAATTATCCTTCGAATTTTGGTGGTTGGATGTTGATCCCGACCATTTCGGTTGATTGTCGCGGCGGTTAGTCCAATGACAACTTCCTCGCTCTGATACCACTTGTTGGAGGATCGTGGCCCAGCTAGAGGGGGGTGAATAGCCCAAACTCGTGCTTGATGGAAATCGTTCGTTCGTCTCACCAATTCAGTTAATATGCATAGCAGAAATACAATATACAAATGCGAATGTAAAGATAAATACACAAGTACAAGAACAACACGATATACATGGTTCAGAATCTTAGGATTCCTACTCTATGGGGTGAGTTGAACGAGCTCGAGTGATGATCACACCACTACTCAAACTCCTTATCGACAACAAGTCGGAGGTGGAGAAACCTCGTACAAGAAATTACAATAGTAATACAAAAGTACAAGCCAAAATACAAAGACAATATGAATACAAGTAAATAAAACTTTATAACACTTTGCTTTGATCACTTGCTTGTTGCTTGCTTTAGTTTGCTCTTAAAGGTATGGAATGCAACAACAATTCCCCTCTAAAATCTCCCCAAAAATAGTTTTTGGAAATCCTCCCCAAGCTCCTACTTTTATGCTTGTCTCGGGCTGATTTCGCACCAATCAGTCGACTGTTCCTGACCATCAGTCGACTGCTCCTGTAACCATTGTCTCACAACAACTCGATCCACGCTGGGCAAGTTACAATGAATACACCATCAGTCGACTGATCATTCCCATCAGTTGACTGATCATGCTAATCAGTTGACTGATCAAGCCATCAGTCGACTGATCCAGGCAATCAGTCAACTTGAAAAGGTTTTGTGCCCGTGACATCCTTCATTAGTCGACTGACATCCCTTGGCAGTCGATTGATGGTGTATCAGTCGATTGTAAAACCTTGGTAGTCTACTGATTGGCAGAAACTCATCAGTCAAACACCAGTCGATTTCTCTCGACTATGATCAGTCGAATGCTATCTATAGCAGTCAACTAGTGTTGGGTAAAACCTCAAACAAACACAAGTTGTTTGAGCATCCGACCGTCGGGTAAACCTCAAGTTGCATCCAGCTCAAGAATATCGTAGAGTAAGAGATTCACTGGCTTCCCCCTTTGGACTTGCTATCTGCACCATCAATGATGGTAAAGGTTGTGAGAGTTGTGTGTCGATAGGTTTGGGCGGTTGGAGAAGGTGGTTGGAGAAGGTGGCTGACGGAGATGGGGAAGGCAATGATGATCGTGTGTGTGGCGACTACAATGGATGGAGGAGCTGGCTACAGGCATCGGCGATGGGAGGTGTCACTGTGCTCGTGTAATCCGACAGCTGCTCGGGTGTAGATTGACAGCGGAAAGCTAGGCTCAAGCAACGACGATGGGGTGGCAGCGAATCAAACCTGCACCGACGATGAGGCAGGCGGTGGCCGGCGTGGCAGCAGCAATGAGGTGAGGTGCTCAATCGACAGCTTGAGAGAAAGTGAGGAATCGGGAGATGTCGAGATCAGGAGAAATGAAAAAAGAAATAGGGATTGGAAATTTAAACATAGGGTTAACTTTATAATCTAGTTAATTAACCCAATTAATTCCTTAATAATAGATAATACAAACAGGAATTATAAAAGTCTATTAAATCGTTCCCCATAAAATATCATATAAATTCAATTTAACTCCAGAACAATTCTCTAAAATCCCTAAAAAAAATTCTATAAGGTATTTTCCTAATTAATCAGTATTATTTTATTGCGGTATTTTACACTTAGCCTAGACTTAAGCCTTCTAGACACCTCTATCAGTCTCACTCCTATCGGATCCTTCCAAGTCATCCATGACTCGTTCATCCATACGCTACCCTTCAAGTGCTTCCTGTAACGCCCGTGAAATTCTAGCAATTTTACGAGAATTTTTGGCTTTATGATGATGGGCTTTATGTAGGCCTTTTTGGAGAAATAAAAGAAAATAAGCCAAAAAGAGATGCAAAGCCTAGGAATTGAACCCCCCACCTCTAGAGATAGCCAAGCCTTATAGATGCACCCACTAACCATAAGCCCAATAGAATCATATCATTAGAGGAAAAGGGGAACCTATAGATAAATGGGAGGAGGGTAAATGAAGAGGCTTGACAAAGAGAAGAGAAACTTCTCTTCCTCCCCTTTATAAAGAAGAGAGAAGTTCCACTTGGCCACTTCTTCCTTCCTTCTTCCTCTTCTCTTCATTCTCACCGAAACCCAAGCTCTCTTCTTCTTCCTTTGGCCGAGATCCCCTTGCAAGCTAGGAGAGAGCTAGGTGACCTCCATTAGGTCATCTCCCCAAGCAAAGCGAAGGAAGTAAGATTTCCACCGCAAAGGTATTCGTTTCATAGGTTAAATTTCGTGAAGATGAAGTGTAGCCCTTGTAGGTTTCGGCCAATTAAGTTTTTGGGCTAAGATTCATGAAAATGATGCTAGGGAACTCCTATAGGTTGTATGCACACTATAGGAATTTTTAGGGGACAAAATTTTAACTTGGTGCCCTTATGGGTTTCGGCCCCAAGGCTTTTTAGGGTTAGGGTTTTTTTTTTATGGAAACTCCCCCTTATGAGGTTAGGCCATGATAAGGCTTTAGGAATGAATTCTAGGGGACTAAACCTAAGTTGAACCCATTACAAGTTTCGGCCAACTCATATAATTAGGGTTTGGGTTGCAAGAAAAATGTTTCTAATGACCCTAGGATAAGTTATAGTGCTCACGAATGAATATTAGGTGAGTTGAACCCATTCCATGGTTCGTCCAACTCATCTATCTAGGGTTAGGGTTGCAAGAAAATGGTTCTAATGACACTAGAATAAGTTATAGTGCTCATGAATGAATATTAGGTGACAAGAACCCTAGTTGAGCCCCTTATAGGTTTTGGCCACCCTAGGTAACTAGGGTTAGGGTGGCATGAAAATATCCCTCATGATGCTAAGCTAGGTTATAATGCTTTATGAATGAATTTTAGGGGACAAAACCTAAGCTTGAGCCCCTTACAAGTTTTCCCATGGTTTTAGGGTTAGGGTTTCATGAAAACACCCTATATGTAATTGTGCTATGTGTATAGTTTTTAATATGACATGAACTATGCTTGGGTGATGAATATGTTATGATTCAATGCAACATGAAATTAGGCTATGTGATGAACATGTTTTACGATTTAATATGCCATGAATAGGCTTAGGAAATATGCTTCATGTTATGATGTAATGTGCCATGTAATATGCCGTGATGAACATGTTGTGTGAAGTAATATGCCATGTATATGCTTCGGGAATGTGTTTCAAGTTTATGGAGTATTGTGCCATGAAATATACCTAGGTGAAGAACATGTTTTGTGATTTAATATGTCATGAATATGCTTAGGAAATATGCTTCATGTTTACGATGCAATGTGTCATGAAACATGCTTATGTGATGAACACGTTTATGCTTTAGGACCCCTTTAGGGTACTCTTATGTTATGAATGCATGTGTCCTTATAAAATGACTAAGATGGAGATGCTTCCCTTTCAAGTAGGGATCAAGAGCTCTCCTTATGATAAGATAAGATGGAGATGCTTCCCTTTCAAGTAGGGATCAAGAGCTCTCCTTATGATAAGATAAGATGGAGATGCTTCCCTTTCAAGTAGGGATCAAGAGCTCTCCTTATGTCAAGATAAGATCAAGATGCTTCCCTTCGTATGATGGGGATCAAGAGCATTCTTTATATTATGTCCAGAAAAGAAAAGAATTAAGTATTTTACTTTGCAAGAGGTTAAGTACACGACCCGTCAGCTGGTCGTTAATCAAATCCATAGGGACACAAGAAGACGTAAGAGGTCTTGCCCTGGTAAGACGTAAGAGGTCTTGCTCTAATAGGACTGGTGGCTCGCTACTGACCTATTAGGGAATCGCATTATGTGGTACTTAACACAGGGCCCCCAAACAAGTTATGATGATATTGAAGTATTTATAAGTATATGTTTTGAAAAAATGACTTTTATGATATTGTGTATGCTTATGTTAAATGCTCAATGCTTACTTAACTAGGTTCTTTATGCATGCTAGATGTTATGAAGTTATGATGATATTGAAGTATTTATAAGTATATGTTTTGAAAAGAAAGGACTTTTATGATATTGTGTATGCTTATGTTAAATGCTCTGAATGCTTACGAACTAGGTTCTTTATGCATGCTAGATGTTATGATGATATTGAAGTATTTATAAGTATATGTTTTGAAAAGAAAGGACTTTTATGATATTGTGTATGCTTATGTTAAATGCTCTGAATGCTTACGAACTAGGTTCTTTATGCATGCTAGATGTTATGAAGTTATGATGATATTGAAGTATTTATAAGTATATGTTTTGAAAAGAAAAGACTTGTATGATATTTTGTATGCTTATGTTAAAAGCTCTGAATGATTACGAACTGTGTTCATTATGCATGCTAGATGTTATGAAGTTATGATGATATTGAAGTATTTATAAGTATATGTTTTGAAAAGAAAGGACTTTTATGATATTGTGTATGCTTATGTTAAATGCTCTGAATGCTTACGAACTAGGTTCTTTATGCATGCTAGATGTTATGAAGTTATGATGATATTGAAGTATTTATAAGTATATGTTTTGAAAAGAAAGGACTTTTATGATATTGTGTATGCTTATGTTAAATGCTCTGAATGCTTACGAACTAGGTTCTTTATGCATGCTAGATGTTATGAAGTTATGATGATATTGAAGTATTTATAAGTATATGTTTTGAAAAGAAAGGACTTTTATGATATTGTGTATGCTTATGTTAAATGCTCTGAATGCTTACGAACTAGGTTCTTTATGCATGCTAGATGTTATGAAGTTATGATGATATTGAAGTATTTATAAGTATATGTTTGAAAAGAAAAGACTTTTATGATATTGTGTATGCTTATGTTAAATGCTCTGAATGCTTACGAACTAGGTTCTTTATGCATGCTAGATGTTATGAAGTTATGATGATATTGAAGTATTTATAAGTATATGTTTTGAAAAGAAAAGACTCTTATGATATTGTGCATGCTTATGTTAAATGCTCTGAATGCTTACGAACTAGGTTCTTTATGCATGCTAGATGTTATGAAGTTATGATGTTTAGAGTTAAGTCTAAGTATGTGGTGACTATGTACTTTATGCTAGTTTAGAAGTTATGATGTGGTGAAGGTTATGGGTAAGGTTAAGAATACTTGCGATTATGTTCCTTCTGCATGATTAGGGTTTATGTTATTACAAATGTTTATGTTCAAGTTAACCAAATGCTTATGATTACGTCCTTTATGCATGTTTGGATTTTCCTGATGAATGGTTATGGTTACTTTGAAGAATGTTCGTACCTATGTACTTTATGTAGGATTAAGATGTATGTTGTTACGAAGGCTTAGGTTAGGAATGCTTATTGTTAAGTTTTAAAACGCTTATGAATACGTCTTTCATGCATGCTTAGTTTATGCAGTTATAACGCTCATGTTCAAAGTATGCCCTGCTTAGATTAATTATGCTTACCTGCTTATGAACAATTCTATGCCATGCTTAGTTCTTTTTGTACTATTACCTGGATATGTTGTTGATTAGTGTTGCTATGAAATGCTTAGGTCATTCCTATGCCAGCATGCTCATGTTCTAATAGTTTGATGAAATCGTGGCTTTTGTGAGTAGGCAAGGATCTTACTAAGCTATATGCTTATAGTTTATGTTGTCCATATACTGCAGATAAAGGAAGTCTGCACTAGAGGAAGTGGCAGGAGGGGCCATGTGCGTGTGTGATAGTGGCATGGTGGAAGAAGACCCTTCACTATCTGCTTATATTTATATGCTCTAAGAACAATTTAAGACATTGCTTCCGCTTATAAGACTTGTGTTTAATGAGTATCCCTTTATTTAAGAGGTTCGATATGTTAGAACTCATGAACGAATCCTTTCGTTATGCATGTTATGAAATGAGATAAGATATGTGGTCATGCTAATGATGAATAAGATAGGTGATGCATGTGCCAAAGAAGGTTTCAGTTATGATAACCTGTTTAAGCATGTAGACTTTGAACGGATCCATATGTAGTATGCTAATAAAAAAAAATATATAGACTAAAGTGGCGCCGCCCTGAGAGCAGATAAGGGCGGGCGCTACACTTCCATCGTTTATTGTCATGCTAATTAAGTCTACACCACCAAGGTACATTTAGGCTTATGCTACCAAGACACATGCTTGGATTTTACGCTGCGAAACATTAGACTTATGGTGCCAAGACAACAGCTTGTACTTTACGCTGCCAATATCACACCCTTAGACTTCCCATATGCCAGGATCCATTTGGACTTACACTGCCAGGACCTACGCTTGGACTTCTGCTGCTAAGACCCATGCTTGAACTTTCCTTGCTAACTCCATGTTGGACTTTCCAATTGCCAAGACCCATGCTTAGAATTTCTATGCCAAGTACCCATGACTTGGCCTTTCCATGCCAAGTACCTATGACTTGGACTTTCCATTGCCAAGTACTCAAGACTTGGACTTTCCAATGCCAAATGCCTCAGTTGGACTTCTCCATTATATGGTCAACCCCATATCAACCATACAATCAACCCATTGTCAAACAATGGCCAACCTAATGTCAAACATCAAAATACTACTCGAGTCAAACTTGAGTCTGATCAATCGTGACCTGGGTCGATTGCTTCAACAAATGGTTACAAAGAAGTCAAAGTGTAAGGCACCATGACCAAGATGACTTGAAAACCTCAAGTGTAAGGAAGCTCGCACTTGAGCTACAATCAAATCTTCAATGACATATAGAATCATATGAAGTCTCATAGCAGGTCACTCTAATGAACTACTTACCATAACTAGCATCCACATTGTTGGAAGATCGGTGGTCGGCTAGAGGGAGGGGGGGGTGAATAGCCCAATTTACGTACTTGATGGAAATCGTTCGCTCTTGCATCCTCATCTACAATTCGTTAGTATGAGCAGCAGAAATCCAAATACGAAATATAAAAATAAACACAAACACACAATCACAATAGGCAATCGATATATGTGGTTCGGAACCTTAGTGTTCCAACTCCACGGGGTGAGCTCAACGAGCTTGAGTTATGCGCACGACACTAACCAAACTCCTTCTCAGCAATAAGTCGGAGGTGGAGAAACCTCGTACAAGAAATTATAACTGGTAATACAAAAGTACAAGAAAAATACAAAGACAATATGAAATACAAGTAAAGAACAACTTTACAACACTTGGCTTTCATCACTTGCTTGTTGCTTGCTTTAGTTTGCTCTTAAAGGTCTGGAATGCAGCAGCAATTCCCCTCCAAAATCTCACCAAAAATGGTTGTGGAAATCCTCCCCAAGCTCCTCCTATTATGCTTGTCTTGGGTTAATTCTGTGCTTCGTAGTCGATTGACAAAATCCCCAGTCGAACTGCCCCTGTAGCTGTTTTCTCACAACGGTTCGATCCACGCTTGAAAAACCCAAAGGACCGCTCCCAGTCGACTACCAATGCCCGTAGCTGACTGCCCAATCGACTACTGAGAGTTTTTTGCTCCAATGCCAATTAGCAGTCGACTTCCATCTATGGCAGTGGACTGTCGATCGGGCAGTCCCAGCCACACACCATCCGAACATTGTTAACTTGGATCCGTTGAACCAACACTTATACCAGTCCACTGCTATCAGGTCAAACCTCAAACAAACACTTTGTTTGAGCATTCGACAATTGGGTAAAACCTCAAACATCATGTTTGAGCATTCGACACTTTGTCTTAGCCACTTGGCCAAGTCCACCTCATCCTTGTTGGGTTTTCCGAGACGCAAAAATCGCTTTTTGCATTGCGAAAACCTCGGAAGCCCCAGCCACGAATCCGTGCGAAGTATAAAATATAAAACTAACATGTATGTGTTTAATACCTTTAGATCTACTCTAGATCTACATGATAAGAAGTTACCCTCGATGCGACGCCCATCGTAAATCCCACTCGTCCAAAAGGTTCGCCGGAACTCGAGAGTTTCAAGTGGACACTCCTCTATTTGTATCCACACAAGCAATAGGTGGAGAAAAATACCTTAGAGTGTGCTAGCACCCTTTAGGAATTTCGGCCAAGGAGGTTGGGAGAGCTTGAGAGGGTGATCCAAGGAAGAAGATGAAGTTTTGTAACTCACACAAATTAAATCTCATCTAATGGTAATAGTGGCCGACCACTATTCTTAGGGGGGGGGGAAGGGGGGGGGGGTTACATGGATGCATGTAACTCCTCCAAGAGCCAATGGCTCTTGGTCTCCCTCATGAGGTGGCACCACATGCTAAGTGAATGATGATGTGGAGCATCACCATTGGCCGACCATGCCATGTCATCATCATGACATGGCATTTGGTCAAGTCAAACTTGACCTTTCATCTTCCCTCTCAAGTCAAGTCAAACTTAACCTCTTATCTCCCATGGTTGATCAAATCCAACCATTTGATTCAAGTCAATTTAATTTAATGAATCTTTATTCATTAATTTAAATTGATTTGATGAATCAAATCTAAATTCGACTCATTCAACACTTGAATCAAAATGAGTACAACTCAATTAGTCTAATTAGGATTACTCTTAATCCAATTTGGTTCATCCCATGAACCTAATCCTCATGGTTCATCATATGAACCTAATCTCCATCTAATTGCCCTTAGTGTGTGACCCTATAGGTTCTTGTTACATTGGCAATGTCCCTAAACCGATTTAAGAACATAAGCAATGAGCGGTATCTAGCAACAAATCATTGCTACCCAAGTTATAAGAATGTTGAGCTCCAACATCCCCTTTGTGACTACTAAATGTGACTCACACAATATGTGACAATGTCCCTCTATCCTTGACATCTAGATTGACCAATCGAGGCATAGACCGTGTCATCCTCGGTACAATCTATATCTTGAACTCTAAGTAGACTCACTCTAATCAAATGAGCTCAATATCTCATATTGACTCATTTGGGCATGGCCATGCACTTTGTGGTCTCACTCTATCAAGAATATCGATGTCACCCCCGTCATATAGGAGGGATAGATCTCATCTACATCACTCACATCCCTCCGCATAATTTGTTACATAGCCAGTAATCGCCTTTATAGACCACCCATTTACGAGTGACGTTTGACGAAGCCAAAGTATGCAACTCCTTATGTAGGGAACCATGGTGACTTCAGGTCTAAGGACTTATAGTCATACTAATAGCCACATGAGAAAGTATATGACACTCATATAATGATCCATGATACTTTCTCATGGCGGATCATTCAGTATACATTCTCTAATGCAAACCCATGTGTCAACTTGATATCTCATATCCATGACTTGTGAGATCAAGTCATCGTGTTGACCTACATGCTTGTTTCTACGTATTAACATTGTCCCTGAATGTTAATACTCGACTAGGAATGATTAAGAGTAGTGTTCTCTATATCATCTCATTATCGATTCAACCAATCGATTGATATAGATAAGAACCAACTACTCAAGGACATTATTATATTTAGTTATTTGGCACCAATACAAGTAAATATAATAACCATGCCTTTATAAATAGGAATATGATAAAATAAAGTCCATACAACAATCATCACATGATTGGCTCTAGGGCTTTCATTAACAATCTCTCACTAGCACTAGTGCCAATCACCGTAGTATCTAATACCAAATGACCTAGTGTGACCATCATGCTTTTTCTGTGCCAAAGCCTTGGTCAAGGGATCTACGATGTTAGCCTCTGTGGGTACTCTGCAAATCTTCACATCACCTCTATCGATAATCTCTCGAATGAGATGGAAGCGCCGTAGTATGTGTTTGGTCCGCTGGTGTGAGCGAGGTTCCTTAGCCTCCATTGTTGTCATAATAAAGCTCTATAGGATCTCGCAATGCTAGGAACCACCAAGCTCGATAATGAACTTGCGGATCAAAGCGCCTCCTTCTTTGCCTCGGATCACGATATACTCCCTCTGTTGTAGAATCGGCAAGCGTGTCACCTTGAACTCTTCCGACTCACAGCGCCACCATTCAAGCAAAACCACGAACCACATTGCGATCTATAATCATCACAGTCAGTTTGGAAGTGGCATCATTTGTAACCCTTCTGACTAGCTCCTCATCACCTCGAATATCAAGAAATATTCTTTAGTCCTTCTCAAGTACTTAGAATATTCTTGGACTACTATCGATGGACACTCACGGATCTTTAGTATCTACTCGTCATGCTCAAGCATCTGAGACATCGGAGAGTACACATCATTAGATCCTATAGCAGATGCATAAGGGATCTTATCCATGCGGTCTCTCTCCTCTCTAGAAGAGGGACTTTGAGTCTTCGAAAGACTCACACCATGTGACATCGGCAGAAGCCCCTTCTTGGAATTCTGCATGGCAAACCGTAGTAATACCGTGTCAATGTATGTACTCTGACATAGCCAAGCAATCTCTTAGATCTATCTCTATAGATCTTGATGCCTAGAATATAGGCTGCTTCACCTAAGTCCTTCATTCAGAAGCATGTCCCCAGCCAAGTCTTCACAGACTGTAGCGAAGGGATATCATTCCCAATGAACAGTATGTCATCCACATACAATACAAGGAAGACAATTGTATTCCCATTAATCCTTTTATAGACACAGGGTTCATCTTCATTCTTGATGAAACCAAACTGTTTGATCGCATCATTGAATCAAAGATTCCAGCTCCGAGAGACTTGCTTTATCCCATATATGGACCTTTGCAGCTTGTATACTTTCCCAGTATATTGTGGATCTTCAAAACCCTCAGGTTGTGTCATGTACACATCCTCGAGTAAGTTTCCATTCAGAAATGCAGTTTTGACATCCATTTGCCAGATCTCATAATTGTGGTATGCTGCAATAGCAAGCAAGATCCGAATGGACTTAAACATCGCCACTGGAGAAAATGTTTCATCATAGTCAATACCATGAATCTGCTTGAAACCTTTAGCCACAAATCGACCCTTATAGGTATACGTAAGTCCATCCATGTCAGTCTTTCTCCTAAAGACCCACTTACACCTCATGGCCTCTAGCCATTTCTTAGAATCTGGGCTCATCACAGCTTCCTAATAGGAAGTAGGCTCATTCTCAATGAGCATAACGTCATCATAGTCAGACAAGAGAAATGAGTATCTCTCAGGCTAACGATGTATCCTATCAGATCTGTGAAGAGGTAGGTCTACCTGAACAGGTGGTTGTTCCACAACTCTTTATGCAACAACCTCATCACCCACAACACTTTGTGGTTCCTATTCAACCTCCATCAAGGCCTCAGTGCTTTGGTCCTTATCTTGAATTTCTTCAAGATTGAAGGTACTCCCACTAGTTTTTCTAGAAACAAAATCGCTTTTTAGAAAAACCCCAGTCTTTGCCACAAACACTTTGTGCTGACTGGGAATGTAGAAGTAGTATCCCTTTGTATCCTTGGGATATCCAATAAAATAGCACCTATCAGATTTGGGTCCTAGTTTGTCTGAGACTTGACGTCGAACGTAAGCCACACAACCCCAAATCCTCATAAAAGACATCTTGGGATTTCTCCGTGTCCATATCGTATATGGTGTCTTTATCACAGCCTTGGATGGTATACGGTTAAGGGTAAAGGATGCTGTATCTAGAGCATATCCCCAAAAGGATATAAGAAGATCTGTGTGACTCATCATAGATCGTACCATATCCAATAGGGTATGATTCCTCCTTTTGGATACACCATTCCACTGTGGTGTTCCAGGAGGAGTGAGTTGGGATAGAATCCCACACTCAGCTAGATAGTCACGAAACTCATGGCTAAGGTATTCTCCACCTCGATCTGATCGAAGTATCTTAATACTCTTGCCAAGCTGGTTTTGTACTTCATTCTTGAATTCTTTGAACTTTTCAAAGGATTCTGATTTATGTGTCATGAGATACACATAACCATATCTACTAAAGTCATCAGTAAATGTAATGAAGTACCTGTAACCACCTCTAGCTGCAACATTGAAAGGGCCACATACATCACTATGTATAAGTCCTAACAAATCTGTTGCTCTTTCGCTGTGTCCACTAAAGGGAGTCTTGGTCATCTTGCCTAAAAGGCAAGACTCGCATGTCTCATATGATTCAAAATCAAATGAGTCTAGCAGCCCATCCTTATGAAGCTGAGATAAGCGACTCTCATTTATGTGACATAAGCGACAGTGCCAGAGATAGGTTTGGTTAAATTCATTTGACTTGAACCTTTTGGTACTTATGTTATAGATAGGGCTCTCTAAGTCTAGAAAATAGTGTTTGTTCATTAGAGATGCACTACAATAGAACATATCATTTAAATAAACTGAACAACATTTGTTCTTTATTATAAATTAAAATCCTTTCTTGTCCAAACAAGAAACTGAAATGATGTTCTTAGTTAAGGCAGGCATATAACAACATTCATCTAATTCTAGTACTAGCCCAGAGGGCAAAGATAGATCATAAGTTCCTACAGCAACAACAGTAACTCTTGCTCCATTGCCTACTCGTAGGTCCACCTCACCCTTTGTCAATACCCTGCTATTTATCAGCGCCTGCACATTGGTACAAATGTGAGATGCACATCTGGTATCTAATACCCATGATGAAGAAATAGATAGATTGACTTCTATAACATTTATACCTGAAGTAGAAGTCTCACTTCTCTTCTTCTTAAGATCTTCCAGGTATGCCTTGCAGTTACGCTTCCAGTGTCCTGCTTCCTTGTAGTGGAAGCAAGCCCCTTCCTTGGCTACCCCTCCTTTGGGTTTAATTTCTTTGCCTTTGCCCTTGGCTTGGGACATTCCCTTACCTTTAGGCTTGCCCTTGCCTTTCTTCTAGTCTACCATCAAAATGGTGTCAGATTTTCCCTTCTTAAGGTTATTCTCAGCAGTTCTCAACATGCTGAGCATCTCAGGCAGTGGCTTATCAATTTCATTCATGTTATAATTCATGACAAATTGATTGTAGGCTTGTGGCAAAGATTGCAAGATTAGGTTAGTGGTCAGCTCTTGGCCAAGTGGGAATCCCAGCCTTTGTAGGTTTTCTACGTACCCAATCATATTGAGTACATATTGACCTACGGGAGTCCCTTCTTGCATTTTAGACCCAAACAATGCCTTAGAGACTTCATATCTCTCATGCCTTGCTTGTCCTTGATATAGTTGACGAAGATGTCCAACCATATAATAAGAATTCATGAACTCATGTTGCTTCTGAAGCTCAGAGTTCATGGTCGCGAGCATTAGACATGACACATCTAATGCATCATCTTGATGCTTCTTGTAAGCATCTTTGTCAACTCGCGAGGCAGTGGCAGGAGGTGCCTCCGGAATGGGCTGCTCCAGGACGTACAGCTTCCTTTCTTGGGTGAGAACAATTCTCAGGTTCCTGTACTAGTCCAGGAAATTTGCTCCATTGAGCTTGTCCTTCTCAAGGACAGAATGCAATGAGAGAGTGTTCGTGTTTGTCGACATAGTTATCTACAACATACAATGCAGAGAATTAATATCATATTCCTTTTATCATTTAATTAGGCCTTTAATCAAATGATGCTCCCACTAAATTAAAGGAATTTTATAGAATCGAGTTATGGATGTGGTCAAACCACATTACTAGATTCATACAAACTAGCTATAATTCTTGTGGGACAAGATCCACATCATACTAATCCTTGAGTTAGCTTTGGCTAAATCGCCCAAGACTTAGTATGATCGGCGGGTAACACATTACCGATTACATCTCTATGCAACTCTTGTTTGAAGGATCAAGACCCACATTTACAAAAGACCTTGAGTTAGCTTTGGCTAAATCGCCCAAGATTTAGTGTAAATGCGATCTTACCCTATCTTTCCAACGGTTGGAATATGCCTATAGTTCTACTCGATCCAATTGAGTTAACTAGTTTTGCACAATCTAATTGAGATTACTCTAACCCAAGCGTGATAGGCGGGACTAAGATTGTCCCTCCGCACCCTACCAAGATAATATGTGTTGCTCTGCTTTAGCAGATTCAACAACAACAAATGATCGAGGTAGTGATGGGTATCAAGGCTCGGTAGGCATTTTCGAGTTGATTTGATTATGATCTAATCTAATCATAATGTGTATCTTATACGCATTTAGGCCTTTATTATCCTATATTAGCATGCATCATATACATATAAGAAAATTATCCTAGCATGCATCATATACATACAAGCATTATTCTACTAGCATGCATCACATACATACAAGCAAAATCAAATAAATAAATATATATATATCAACATATATATATATCAACATATATATATATATATATATATATATATATATATATATATATATAAAATTAAATGTGATGTAGTCATGTCCCTACTACGATCTTCTCAAGCCAATGAGAAGATCGGACGGTCAACCTAAGGCTAGCGGCTTCTCCAAGCGCTTCCTTTGACCGCAATGTGTCGTCGTCACCCTTCTCGTAATCTCGTCTTCAAGTGGACTTTCTACCGCTCCATTTTGTACATTACAAATATGAAACTCGAGTTACATTCGAGTATAAAACTATTTACAACTAGAATATCAAAAGAAGAGGTACGACGCGCAGGTCGCATACACTATACAACACGCACAACCACAAAAACGGCACACAGGCCGTATTATGAATTACAACACACATATTCCAATCAAATTGGGGTCATTGGGCCATGACAATCACAGAATTATACTTAATTCTAAATTATGTATTTTTTACAGAAAATTTCTATAATATTTCCTTTTTTTTTCTCAATTTTATGAGTCACCTCCCCGTAATGGTCCCGCTAAGCGGTTTCCGGGCGCGATCGCGGGACAAGGCCCCTTTCGGGGATAGGGGCAGCTCCCCTACTCACAAAATAAACTTTGTGAGTGTCCCTACAATGATTTTACAGCGACTTAAGTCTCAATCCCAAAAACCTAAAGCGAGAACTCGCCGTTACGGAGAGTTTTTCTCGACGGTTGAAGCCTACAAGTGTCCCAACACTCGTTGCTTCGATTCTTCAAGAAAAATACCCAAAAATTCTATAAAAATAGGAAATTTACAGAAACATATAAATCTGTAATTTTTATATCTAATACAAAAATTACAAAAAACGAAACACATACATGCTTCGCACTTGGCTCTGATACCACTGTTGGGTTTTCCGAGCCGCAAAAACCGCTTTTTGCATTGCGGAAACCTCGGAAGCCCCGACCACGGATCTGTGCGAAGTATAAAATATAAAACTAACATGTATGTGTTTAATACCTTTAGATCTACTCTAGATCTACATGATAAGAAGTTACCCTCGATGCGAAGCCCATCACAAATCCCACTCGTCCAAAAGGTTCGCCGGAACTCGAGAGTTTCAAGTGGACACTTTTCTATTGGTATCCACACAAGCAATAGGTGGAGAAAATACCTTAGAGTGTGGTAGAACCCATTAGGAATTTCGACCAAGGAGGTTGGGAGAGCTTGAGAGGGTGATCCAAGGAAGAAGATGAAGTTTTGTAACTCACACAAATTAAATCTCATCTAATGGTAATAGTGGCCGACCACTTTTCTTAAGGGGGGGAGGGGAGGGGGGGTTACATGGATGCATGTAACTCCTCCAAGAGATAATGGCTCTTGGTCTCCCTCAAGAGGTGGCACCACCAGCTAAGTCAATGATGGTGTGGAGCATCATCATTGGCCGGCCATGCCATGTCATCATCATGACATGACATTTGGTCAAGTCAAACTTGACCTTTCATCTTCCCTCTCAAGTCAAGTCAAACTTGACCTCTTATCTCCCATGGTTGATCAAATCCAACCATTTGATTCAAGTCAATTTAATTTAACGAATCTCTATTCATTAATTTAAATTGATTTGATGAATCAAATCTAAATTAGACTCATTCAACACTTGAATCAAATTGAGTCCAACTCAATTAGTCTAATTAGGATTACTCTTAATCCAATTTGGTTCATCCCATGAACTTAATCCTCATGGTTCATCATATGAACCTAATCTCCATCTAATTGCCCTTAGTGTGTGACCCTATAGGTTCTTGTATCGTTGGCAATGTCCCTAAACCGATTTAGGAACATAAGCAATGAGCGGTATCTAGCAACACATCATTGATACCCAAGTTACAAGAATGTTGAGCTCCAACATCACCTTTGTGACTACTAATTGTGACTCTCACAATATGTGACAATGTCCCTCTATCCTTGACATCTAGATTGACCAATCAAGGCATAGACCGTGTCATCCTCGGTACAATCTATATCTTGAACTCCAAGTAGACTCACTCTAATCAAATGAGCTCAATATCTCATATTGACTCATTTGGGCATGGCCATGCACTTTGTGGTCTCACTCTATCAAGAATATCGATGTCGCCCCCGTCATATAGGAGGGATATATCCCATCTACATCACTCACATCCCTCCGCATAATTTGTTACATACCAAGTAATCGCCTTTATAGTCCACCCATTTACGGGTGACGTTTGACGAAGCCAAAGTATGCAACTCCTTATGTAGGGAACCATGGTGACTTCAGGTCTAAGGACTAATAGTCATACTAATAGCCACATGAGAAAGTATATGACACTCATATAACGATCCATGATAATTTCTCATAGCGGGTCATTCAGTATACATTCTCTAATGCATACCCATGTGTCAACTTGATATCTCATATCCATGACTTGTGAGATCAAGTCATCGTGTTGACCTACATGCTAGTCTCTACGCATTAACATTGTCCCTGAATGTTAATACTCGACTAGGAATAATTAAGAGTAGTGTTCTCTATATCATCTCACTATCGATTCAACCAATCGATTGATATAGATAAGAACCAACTACTCAAGGACATTATTATATTTAGTTATTTGGCACCAATACAAGTAAATATAATAACCATGCCTTTATAAATAGGAATATGATAAAATAAAATCCATACAACAATCATCACATGATTGGCTCTAGGGCTTTCATTAACAATCTCTCACTAGCACTAGTGCCAATCACTGTAGTATCTAATACCAAATGACCTAGTGTGACCATCATGCTTTTTCTGTGCCAAAGCCTTGGTCAAGGGATCTACGATGTTAGCGTCTGTGGGTACTCTGCAAATCTTCACATCACCTCTATCGATAATCTCTCGAATGAGATGGAAGCGCCGTAGTATGTGTTTGGTCCGCTGGTGTGAGCGAGGTTCCTTAGCCTGTGCAATCGCTCCATTGTTGTCATAATAAAGCTCTATAGGATCTGCAATGCTAGGAACCACCCCAAGCTCAGTAATGAACTTGCGGATTCAAACTGCCTCCTTTGCTGCCTCAGATGCAGCGATATACTCGGCTTCTGTTGTAGAATTAGCAACTGTGTCCTGCTTCGAACTCTTCCAGCTCACAGCGCCACCATTCAAGCAAAGCACGAACCCTGACTGTGATCTATAATCATCCTGGTCAGTTTGGAAGGTGGCATCGCTGTAACCCTTTACAGCTAGCTCCTCATCACCTCCAAATATCAAGAAATATTCTTTAGTCCTTCTCAAGTACTTAAGAATATTCTTGACTGCTATCTAGTGACACTCACCTGGATCTTACTTGTATCTACTCGTCATGCTCAAAGCATACGAGACATCAGGATGAGTACACAGCATGGCGTACATGATAGATCCTATAGAAGATGCATAAGAGATCTTATCCATGCGGTCTCTCTCCTCTCTAGAAGAGAGACTTTGAGTCTTCGAAAGACTCACACCATGTGACATCGGCAGAAGCCCCTTCTTGGAATTCTGCATGGCAAACCGTAGTAATACCGTGTCAATGTATGTACTCTGACATAGGCCAAGCAATCTCTTAGATCTATCTCTATAGATCTTTATACCTAGAATACAGGCTGCTTCACCTAAGTCCTTCATTCAGAAGAACGTCCCCAGCCAAGTGTTCACAGACTGTAGCGAAGGGATATCATTCCCAATGAGCAGTATGTCATCCACATACAATACAAGGAAGACAACTGTATTCCCATTAACCCTTTTATAGACACAGGGTTCATCTTCATTCTTGATGAAACCAAACTGTTTGATCGCATCATTGAATCGAAGATTCCAGCTCCGAGAGGCTTGCTTTAGCCCATAAATGGACCTTTGCAGCTTGTATACTTTCCTAGTATATTGTGGATCTTCAAAACCCTCAGGTTGTGTCATGTACACATCCTCGAGTAAGTTTCCATTCAGAAATACGGTTTTGACATCCATTTGTCAGATCTCATAATTGTGGTATGCTGCAATAGCAAGCAAGATCCGAATGGACTTAAACATCACCACTGGAGAAAATGTTTCATCATAGTCAATACCATGAATCTGCTTGAAACCTTTAGCCACAAATCGACCCTTATAGGTATACGTAAGTCCATCCATGTCAGTCTTTCTCCTAAAGACCCACTTACACCTCATGGCCTCTAGCCATTTCTTAGAATATGGGCTCATCACAGCTTCCTAAAAGGAGGTAGGCTCATTCTCAATGAGCATAACGTCATCATAATCAGACAAGAGAAATGAGTATCTCTCAGGCTGACGATGTATCCTATCAGATCTGCGAAGAGGTAGGTCTACCTGAACAGGTGGTTGTTCCACAACTCTTTATGCAACAACCTCATCACCCACAACACTTTGTGGTTCCTGTTCAGCCTCCATCAAGGCCTCAGTGCTATGGTCCTTATCTTGAATTTCTTCAAGATCGAAGGTACTCCCACTAGTTTTTCTAGAAACAAAATCACTTTTTAGAAAAACCCCAGTCTTTGCCACAAACACTTTGTGCTGACTGGGAATGTAGAAGTAGTATCCCTTTATATCCTTGGGATATCCAACAAAATAGCACCTATCGGATTTGGGTCCTAGTTTGTCTGAGACTTGACGTCGAACGTAAGCCTCACAACCCTAAATCCTCATAAAAGACATCTTGGGATTTCTCCGTGTCCATATCGTATATGGTGTCTTTATCACAGCCTTGGATGGTACACGGTTAAGGGTAAAGGCTGCTGTATCTAGAGCATATCTCCAAAAGGATATAGGAAGATCTTTGTGACTCATCATAGATCGTACCATATCCAATAGGGTACGATTCCTCCTTTTGGATACACCATTCCACTATGGTGTTCCAGGAGGAGTGAGTTGGGATAGAATCCCACACTCAGCTAGATAGTCACGAAACTTATGGCTAAGGTATTCTCCACCTCGATCTGATCGAAGTATCTTAATACTCTTGCCAAGCTAGTTTTGTACTTTATTCTTGAATTCTTTGAACTTTTCAAAGGATTCTGATTTATGTGTCATGAGATACACAACCATATCTCGGTTATCAAGAATGTAATGAGCACCGTGAACCACCTCTAGCAAGAACATCAAAGGGACACATACATCACTATGTATAAGTCCTAACAAATCTGTTGCTCTTTCGCTGTGTCCACTAAAGGGAGTCTTGGTCATCTTGCCTAAAAGGCAAGACTCATATGTCTCATATGATTCAAAATCAAATGAGTCTAGCAGCCCATCCTTATGGAGCTGAGATAAGTGACTCTCATTTATGTAACCTAAGCGACAGTGCCAGAGATAGGTTTGGTTCAATTCATTTGACTTGAACCTTTTGGTACTTATGTTATAGATAGGGCTCTCTAAGTCTAGAAAATAGAGTTCGTTCATTAGAGGTGCACTACAATAGAACATATCATTTAAATAAACTGAACAACATTTGTTCTTTATTATAAATGAAAATCCTTTCTTATCCAAACAAGAAACTGAAATGATGTTCTTAGTTAAGGCAGGCATATAACTACATTCATCTAATTCTAGTACAAGGCCAGAGGGCAAAGATAGATCATAAGTTCCTACAGCAACAGCAGTAACTCTTGCTACATTGCCTACTCGTAGGTCCACATCGCCCTTTGTCAATGCCCTGCTATTTCTCAGCGCCTACACATTGGTACAAATGTGAGATGCACATCCAGTATCTAATACCCATGATGAAGAAATAGATAGATTGACTTCTATAACATTTATACCTGAAGTAGAAGTCTCACTTCTCTTCTTCTTAAGATCTTCCAGGTATGCCTTGCAGTTACGCTTCCAGTGTCCTGCTTCCTTGTAGTGGAAGCAAGCCCCTTCCTTGGCTACCCCTCCTTTGGGTTTAAGTTCTTTGCCTTTGCCCTTGGCTTGGGACTTTCCCTTACCTTTAGGCTTGCCCTTGCCTTTCTTCTAGTGTACCATCAAAATGGTGTCAGATTTTCCCTTCTTAAGGTTGTGCTCAGCAGTTCTCAACATGTTGAGCATCTCAGGCAGTGACTTATCAATTTCATTCATGTTATAATTCATGACAAATTGATTGTAGGCTTGTGGCAAAGATTGCATGATTAGGTCAGTGGTCAGCTCTTGGCCAAGTGGGAATCCCAGCCTTTGTAGGTTTCTACGTACCCAATCATCTTGAGTACATATTGAACTACGAGAGTACCTTCTTGCATTTTAGACCCAAACAATGCCTTAGAGACTTCATATATCTCATGCCTTGCTTGTCCTTGATATAGTTGACGAAGATGTCCAACCATATCATAAGCATTCATGAACTCATGTTGCTTCTGAAGCTCAGAGTTCATGGTCACGAGCATTAGACATGACACATCTAATGCATCATCTTGATGCTTCTTGTAAGCATCTTTGTCAGCTCGCGAGGCAGTGGCAGGAGGTGCCTCCGGAATTGGCTGCTCCAGGACGTACAACTTCCTTTCTTGGGTGAGAACAATTCTCAGGTTCCTGTACTAGTTCAGGAAATTTGCTCCATTGAGCTTGTCCTTCTCAAGGACAAAACGCAGTGAGAGAGTGTTCGTGTTTGTCGACATAGTTATCTACAACATACAATGCAGAGAATTAATATCATATTCCTTTTATCATTTAATTAGGCCTTTAATCAAATGATGCTCCCACTAAATTATAGGAATTTTGTAGAATCGAGTTATGGATGTGGTCAAACCACATTACTAGATTCATACAAACTAGCTATAATTCTTGCGGGACAAGATCCACATCATACTAATCCTTGAGTTAGCTTTGGTTAAATCGCCCAAGACTTAGTACGATCGGTGGGTAACACATTACCGATTACATCTCTATGCAACTCTTGTTTATAGGATCAAGACCCACATTTACAAAAGACCTTGAGTTAGCTTTGGCTAAATCGCCCAAGATTTAGTGTAAATACGATTTACCCTATCTTTCCAACGGTTGGAATATGCCTATAGTTCTACTCGATCCAATTGACTTAACTAGTTTTGCACAATCTAATTGAGATTACTCTAACCCAAGCATGATAGGCGGGACCAAGATTGTCCCTCCGCACCCTACCAAGATAATATGTGTTGCTCTACTTTGGCAGATTCAACAACAACAAATGATCGAGGTAGTGATGGGTATCAAGGCTCGGTAGGCATTTTCAAGTTGATTTGATTATGATCTAATCTAATCATAATGTGTATCTTATACGCATTTAGGCCTTTATTATCCTATATTAGCATGCATCACATACATACATTCATTATTCTAGCATGCATCATATACATACAAGAAAATTATCCTAGCATGCATCATATACATACAAGCATTATTCTACTAGCATGCATCACATACATACAAGCAAAATCAAATAAATAAATATATATATATCAACATATATATATATATATATATATATATATATATATATATATATATATATATATATATATATATATAATTAAATATGATGTAGTCATGGCCCTACTACGATCTTCTCAAGCCAATGAGAAGATCGGACGGTCAACCTAAGGCTAGCGGCTTCTCCATGCGCTTCCTTTGACCGCCATGTGTTGTCGTCACCCTTCTCGTAATCTCATCTTCAAGTGGACTTTCTACCGCTCCATTTTGTACATTACAAATATGAAACTCGAGTTACATTCGAGTATAAAACTATTTACAACTAGAATATCAAAAGAAGAGGTACGACGCGCAGGTCGCATACACTATACAACACGCACAACCACAAAAACGGCACGCAGGCCGTATTATGAATTACAACACACATATTCCAATCAAATTGGGGTCATTGGGCCATGACAATCACAGAATTATACTTAATTCTAAATTATGTATTTTTTACAGAAAATTTCTATAATATTTCCTATTTTTTTTTTCTCAATTTTATGAGTCACCTCCCCGTAATGGTCCCGCTAAGCGATTTCCGGGCGCGATCGCGGGACAAGGCCCCTTTCGGGGATAGGGGCAGCACCCCTACTCACAAAATAAACTTTGCGAGTGTCCCTACAATGATCTTACAGCGACTTAAGTCACTGTCCCAAAAACCTAAAGCGAGAACTCGCCGTTACGGAGAGTTTTTCTCGACGGTTGAAGCCTACAAGTGTCCCAACACTCGTTGCTTCGATTCTTCGAGAAAAATACCCAAAAATTCTATAAAAATAGGAAATTTACAGAAACATATAAATCTGTAATTTTTATATCTAATACAAAAATTACAAAAAAATCAAACACATACATGCTTCACACGTGGCTCTGATACCACTGTTGGGTTTTCCGAGCCGCAAAAACCGCTTTTTGCATTGAGGAAACCTCGGAAGCCCCGGCCACGGATCCGTGCGAAGTATAAAATATAAAACTAACATGTATGTGTTTAATACCTTTAGATCTACTCTAGATCTACATGATAAGAAGTTACCCTCGATGCGAAGCCCATCACAAATCCCACTCGTCCAAAAGGTCCGCCGGAACTCGAGAGTTTCAAGTGGACACTCCTCTATTGGTATCCACACAAGCAATAGGTGGAGGAAATACCTTAGAGTGTGGTAGCACCCTTTAGGAATTTCGGCCAAGGAGGTTGGGAGAGCTTGAGAGGGTGATCCAAGGAAGAAGATGAAGTTTTGTAACTCACACAAATTAAATCTCATCTAATGGTAATAGTGGTCGACCACTTTTCTTAGGGGGGGGGGGGAGGGGAGGGGGGGTTACATGGATGCATGTAACTCCTCCAAGAGATAATGGCTCTTGGTCTCCCTCAAGAGGTGGCACCACCTGCTAAGTCAATGATGATGTGGAGCATCATCATTGGCCGGCCATGCCATGTCATCATCATGACATGACATTTGGTCAAGTCAAACTTAACCTTTCATCTTCCCTCTCAAGTCAAGTCAAACTTGACCTCTTATCTCCCATGGTTGATCAAATCCAACCATTTGATTCAAGTCAATTTAATTTAACGAATCTCTATTCATTAATTTAAATTGATTTGATGAATCAAATCTAAATTAGACTCATTCAACACTTGAATCAAATTGAGTCCAACTCAATTAGTCTAATTAGGATTACTCTTAATCCAATTTGGTTCATCCCATGAACCTAATCCTCATGGTTCATCATATGAACCTAATCTCCATCTAATTGCCCTTAGTGTGTGACCCTATAGGTTCTTGTAACGTTGGCAATGTCCCTAAACCGATTTAGGAACATAAGCAATGAGCGGTATCTAGCAACACATCATTGCTACCCAAGTTACAAGAATGTTGAGCTCCAACATCACCTTTGTGACTACTAATTGTGAATCTCACAATATGTGACAATGTCCCTCTATCCTTGACATCTAGATTGACCAATCAAGGTATAGACCGTGTCATCCTCGGTACAATCTATATCTTGAACTCCAAGTAGACTCACTCTAATCAAATGAGCTCAATATCTCATATTGACTCATTTGGGCATGGCCATGCACTTTGTGGTCTCACTCTATCAAGAATATCGATGTCACCCCCGTCATATAGGAGGGATATATCCCATCTACATCACTCACATCCCTCCGCATAATTTGTTACATACCAAGTAATCGCCTTTATAGTCCACCCATTTACGGGTGACGTTTGACGAAGCCAAAGTATGCAACTCCTTATGTAGGGAACCATGGTGACTTCAGGTCTAAGGACTAATAGTCATACTAATAGCCACATGAGAAAGTATATGACACTCATATAACGATCCATGATACTTTCTCATAGCGGGTCATTCAGTATACATTCTCTAATGCATGCCCATGTGTCAACTTGATATCTCATATCCATGACTTGTGAGATCAAGTCATCGTGTTGACCTACATGCTTGTCTCTACGCATTAACATTGTCCCTGAATGTTAATACTCGACTAGGAATGATTAAGAGTAGTGTTCTCTATATCATCTCATTATTGATTCAACCAATCGATTGATATAGATAAGAACCAACTACTCAAGGACATTATTATATTTAGTTATTTGGCACCAATACAAGTAAATATAATAACCATGCCTTTATAAATAGGAATATGATACAATAAAGTCCATACAACAATCATCACATAATTGGCTCTAGGGCTTTCACTAACAATCCTCTCATGGAGTTCCCCACCGAAGCTCTATTCCCTCGGCCTATGTCCTTCGGATGCACCAAGTGCATGACTTCGTAATGTCATCCTTTACATCTTGCCCTCGAAGTCTGCTTCGCTTTAGGCTCACTCAATTCGCTCCCCGTCCAGCGGTCCCTCGGATGCACCAAGCGCACAACTTCCGCAATGTCATCCTTCACCGACTCAAGGACCCTGAGCCTACGAGACTAGTGACCATGTCAAGTCCTCAAGACTTATCATTTCCAAGGCTACACACTTGGACCTACCAACACCAAGCCACATGCTTGGATTTTCCATGCCAAGGCTACACACTTAGACTTTACCAACACCAAGCCCTATGCTTGGATTTTCCGAACACCAAGCCCCATGCTTGGACTTTTCATGCCAAGGCTATACACTTGGTCTTCCCATGCCAACTCCATGTTGGTCTTCCAATGCCAAGCCCCATGCTTGGACCTCCCATGACACTCACATGTCATACATTTTGTCTAACATCAAAATACTGTTCGAGTCAAACTCGAGTCCGGTCAATCGTGACCTGGGTCGATTGCACCAACAATCTTCCCCTTTTTGATGTTTGACAAAACCTCAAACTCAAGTCTACCAATTATCCCGAATTGACAATTCTCATATCCCAATGAGAATTCCAACTAACCACAATTGGTAACTTCTCCCCCTTTTTGACATACATAAAAAAGTCCTCCTCAAGTGTGTCAATGTCTCATATCCCAATGAGATCTTACAATCTTCCCCTTGGTACAAAAACATCTAGGATGCCTTCAATCTTCTTAGTGATAAGTCTCATATCACTTAAGAGAGGCAATCCCCAAATTTTCCTCCCATGAGGAAAAATACACATCCATCTTCCCATAATGGATACATCCCCCTAAAAGCTTGCTCCCCCTTGACCATTGCACCAACAATGTACTTGGAGAGTCCCTAAGCCAATAGGATTACTAAACTATCGAAATTAAGGGAAAATATTCAACATTGAACTTTTACCTCCCTTAAAATTCGATACACACCCTAAACATTTCTTCTAATCCATGTCCAATGGATTTTCACCCTTTCTAATGCTCTACAAAGCATGTCCTAGGGTTAGGAGTAGTTAAGAAACCAAAACATAGCTGAACATGGGCCTAACAAATCTTGTTTACCCAAAATCAGCATTGACAGTCGACTCTCTCATCTACCACTCGATAGCCATTGGTGCAAGTCGATTTCCATACACGACTGTCGACTGATATCTGCAATGTGCAGAAATCAGCTTTCAGAAATGAAATTCCGAAATTCATAAGTAAAAATATGTATTTTGAAAAATCTTGAAAATTCATACATACATTACTTATAACAAACATTATGAGTGAAAAATATTAGAAAAAAAAATACCCATAAACTAGTGAGATTGACACAAAGTTCAAAACCATTGAAATTTTCAATGTTTGGCCCTACTTTGTATCACCTCATTCAATGGTGATTGCTATCTAAAGATAGACTTCACCAAGGTTTTTCAAAATGGTTTTGAAATAATTTTAAAACCTTTAAATTCATTTTCCTAAACATCTCACTTGTATCTAAGTGTATGAAACACATACAAGTCAAGTATTTTAGTGAGATGTGGCTTTTGGTTAATTAGGGTCTCAAGCATATGCTAGGCAACTCTATTTAATTCTCTTATGCATGAGATTTCAAATCATGTCAGAGTCCTTATAAAAGCATGTGCCAATAATGATGATGTCATGGCATGTGATACAAACTTAAGCATAACATGGCATTCCTAGGCATAAATCATGACAATTTCTATGATTAAAAATAAATATAATGTCATGACATGGCAAGGAAAATAAATCATGGCAAGTACAAAATATTAAGGTATAAAATACCTATGTGTTAAGCCCAAATTGCCATTATTTGAATTAAATCCATTTTTCCTTAATACCAACTATCCTCCTAGTGTGCCAAAAATCCAAAATGACACACCTTGACTTCTAAGATCTAATTGTGCCAATTTAATCAATTTTCAACTTCTCAAAGCACATTGGCACATCCTAAAGTGTCAACTCTACTATGGTTAGGTTAACTACCCATCCACTTAGGGTTGACACACCCTAACCCATCTAGCGTGAATCGATCATGCTCCTAGGAATCCAATATCTATTGGAGCTCCTTGGGTTAACAAGGTATTCACTAGGGATAACTTCCCTAGATACCTTCCTAATGACCATTTTTGGCTTTGAAGCCTTATTCATTTGGGTCTTTTCAAGGTTAACCTTAGGGATTGCTTCCCTAGTAACTTTTCTTAGTGGCTACCTTAGATTTCCTTGAGTTTTTAGCCACAAGACACACTATGGTTAATCTTAGGGATAACTTCCCTATTAACCTTGGTTATTCTAGACCTAGATTTAGTTCCATAATCGAATGGAACATTATGGTAGGACTTAGGTTTGTGACCCAAACCTTTTTTGCCCTTAAACAGTTCTTGTCTCCTTGGTCCTAAATTTTGACCATTAGACCCCTTAATTGAATTTGTAATTCTTGCTAGGATCTTCTCCAAATTTTCAAGCCATTACCTCAAGGCTTTGTTTTCTAATTCTTGTTTTCCCAATTTTGATTTTTCATTAATCTTTTGGGAATGACTCTTCCTAGGCATATGCCTAGACTTCTTTGAGTTAAAGCCCAAATTTTCTTCTATCCTTCTAATACTCTCCCATGGTAAAATAGGTCTAGAATTGTTTGATCTAGATTTGTCCTTTGTTGTAAGTTCATAGTATTTAGCTCCTAAGCAAACATATCTATTCCTACTAGCATGCTTATATTCATGGGCAATAACAAGTGAATTAAAATGATTCCTAGCATGCTTTTTAATCCTAGAACTAGAAGGTGCATTAAAGTATACTTAGGGTTTGCTTTTGGAAGCTCCCCCTACTTGTGTAGCTCCTTCTTGTCCCTTCTTCTTCCCCTAGGGCATTGGCTTCGGTAGTGTCCCCGTTGATTACGCTAGAAGCACACAATGTGCTCTTTGTTTTTCCTAGCGAGGACTCCGGCATCCTTTGACTTTTGGTTGAATTTTCATGCCGGTGCTTTTTTCCTTGTCCAATTTTGGGCATTTACTCTTGTAGTGCCCTTTCTCCCTACACTCAAAGCAAATTATGTGATCTTTATTATTATGAATTGCATTTGAGTTACCTAGGGTTGTGGAAGCCTCTTGATCTTCACTTCTCCCGAATGTAGATGCTTCTTCTCATTCTTGCTTCGGGATAGAAGATCTCTCCTTCCCCTCAATGCTAGAGGTGGAGGTTTCCTCCAATTCATTCACATTCTCCGATGTTGATGGCGAATCTTCCTCTTGAGCATGGGAGGATGAATACTCTTCCTCGGCTTCCTTCTCTACTTGTGCCAGTTCAGAATTTTCATGAAATTGGACTAATTTATTCCACAATTTTTTTGTATCCCTATATTCGCCTAACCTAGACATTAATGTGGTTAGGTATTAACTTAACTAACGTTTTCGTTAGCTTAATCGTTGTCTTAAATTGTTGCCATTGCTCCTTGGTCCATTTTGATTTTTTGATTATCTTCTTGTCTTCACCCCTAGGTACTTCAAAATCGTCTTCAATTGTTAGCAATATATCGAAATAGGTATCAAAGTAGACATCCATTCTTTTCTTCCACCAAGAGAATTATCTTTCAAATTTTGGTGTTTGGATGTTGATGTCGGCCATTTCGGTTGATTGTCGCAACGATGAGTCCAATGACAACTTCCTCGCTCTGATTCCACTTGTTGGAGGATCGTGGCCCAGCTAGAGGGGGGTGAATAGCCCAAACTCGTGCTTGATGGAAATCATTCGTTCGTCTCTACAATTCCGTTAATATGCGTAGCAGAAATACAATATACAAATGCAAATGTAAAGATAAATACACAAGTACAAGAACAACACGATATACATGGTTCGGAACCTTAGGATTCTTACTCCACGGGGTGAGTTGAACGAGCTCGAGTGATGATCACACCACAACTCAAACTCCTTATCGACAACAAGTTTGAGGTGGAGAAACCTCATACAAGCAATTACAATAGTAATACAAAAGTACAAGCCAAAATGAAAAGACAATATGAATACTAGTAAAGAAAACTTTACAACACTTTGCTTTGATCACTTGCTTGTTGCTTGCTTTGGTTTACTCTTAAAGGTCTGGAATGCAGCAGCAATTCCCCTCTAAAATCTCCCCAAAAATAGTTTTTGGAAATCCTCCCCAAGCTCCTCCTTTTATGCTTGTCTCAGGCTGATTTCATGCCAATCAGTCGACTGTTCCTGACCATCAGTCGACTGCTCATGTAGCCATTGTCTCACAACGACTCGATCCACACTGGGCAAGTTACAATGGATACACCATTAGTCGACTAATCATGCCCATCAGTTGACTGATCTTGCCCAATAATTGACTGATCAAGCCATCAGTCAACTGATCAAGGCAATCAGTCGACTCGAAAAGGTTATGTTCCCACGACATACTTCATCAGTCGACTGATGGTGTATCAATCGACTGTAAAACCTTGGCAGTTGACTGATCGACAGAAACTCATCAGTCAAACATTAGTCCATTTCTCTCGACTTAGATCAGTCGACTGCTATCTATAGTAGTCGACTAGTGTTGGGTATAACCTCAAACAAACACAAGTTGTTTGAGCATCCGACCGTCGGGTAAACCTCATGTTGCATCCAGCTCGAGAATATCGCAGAGTAAGAGATTCACAACCTTCTCCCTTTGGACTTGCTATCTGCACCATCAATGATGGTAAAGATTGTGAGAGTTATGTGTCGATAGTATTGGGCGGTCGGAGAAGATGGTTGGAGAAGGTGGCTGACGGAGATGGGGAAGGCAATGGCGATCGTGTGTGTGGCGACTACAATGGCTAGAGGAGCTGGCTGCAGGTGTCGGCGATGGGAGGTGTCATTGTGCTCGTGTAATACGTTCAGTTACGTATTGCTAAATTAGCGTGCTTAAGCTAGGCTCGGCAACCCAGTATGGGGTGTGGCCAGATCAAACCTATCTTGACGATGAAGCGAGAGGCGTGGCGAGATGGCGGCAATGATGAGGTGAGGTGCTTGATCGATAGCTTGAGAGAAAGCGAAGAATCGGGAGATGTCGAGATCAGGAGAAATGAAAAAAGAAATAGGGATTAGAAATTTAAAAATAGGGTTAACTTTATAATCTAGTTAATTAACCCAATTAATTCCTTAATAATAGATAATATAAACTGGCATTATAAAAGTCTATTAAATCGTTCCCCATAAAATATCTAATAAATTCAATTTAACTCCAGAACAATTCTCTAAAATCCCTAAAAAAAATTTATAAGGTATTTTCCTAATTAATCAATATTATTTTATTGCGTTATTTTACACTTAGCCTAGACCTAAGCCTTTTAGTCACCTCTATCAGCCTAACGTCTATCGGATCCTTCCAAGTCATCCATGACTCGTTCATCCATATGCTACCCTTCAAGTGCTTCCATCGATTATTGTCATGCTAATTTGGTCTACACCACCAAGGTACATTTAGGCTTATGCTATGAAGACACATGCTTGGACTTTACGCTGCCAAACATTGGACTTATGGTGCCAAGACAATAGCTTGTACTTTACGTTGCCAATATCACACCCTTAGACTTCCCATATGCCAAGATCCATTTGGACTTACACTGCTAGGACCTACGCTTGGACTTCTGCTGCTAAGACCCATGCTTGAACTTTCCTTGCTAACTCCATGTTGGACTTTCCAATTGCCAAGACCCATGCTTAGAATTTCTATGCCAAGTATCCATGACTTGGACTTTCCATGCCAAGTACCCATGACTTAGACTTTCCTATGCCAAATGCCCCAGTTGGACTTCTCCATCATATGGTCAACCCCATATCAACCATACAATCAACCCATTGTCAAACAATGGCCAACCTAATGTCAAACATCAAAATACTACTCGAGTCAAACTTGAGTCTGATCAATCATGACCTGGGTCGATTGCATCAATAGATGGTTGCAAAGAAGTCAAAGTGTAAGGCACCATGACCAAGATGACTTGAAAACCTCAAGTGTAAGGAAGCTCGCACTTGAGCTACAATCATATCATCAATGACATATAGAATCATATGAAGTCTCATAGTAGGTCACTCTAATGAACTAGTTACCATAACTAGCATCCACATTGTTGGAAGATCGGTGGTCGGCTAGAGGGGGGGGGGGGAGTGAATAGCCCAATTTACATACTTGATGGAAATTGTTCGCTCTTGCGTACTCATCTACAATTCGTTAGTATGCACAGCAGAAATGCAAATACGAAATATAAAAATAAACACAAACACACAGTCACAATAGGCAATCGATATATGTGGTTCGGAACCTTAGTGTTCCAACTCCATGGGGTGACTCAACGAGCTTGAGTTATGTACATGACACTAACCAAACTCCTTCTCGGTAATAAGTCAGAGGTGGAGAAACCTCGTACAAGCAATTATAATTGGTAATACAAAAGTACAAGAAAAATACAAAGACAATATGAAATATAAGTAAAGAACAACTTTACAACACTTGGCTTTGATCACTTGCTTGTTGCTTGCTTTGGTTTGCTCTTGAAGGTCTGGAATGCAGCAGCAATTCCCCTCAAAAATCTCCCCAAAAATGGTTGTGGAAATCCTCCCCAAGCCCCTCCTTTTATGCTTGTCTTGGGTTAATTCTGTGCCTGGCAGTCGATTGACAAAAGCCCCAGTCGAACTGCCCCTGTAGCCGTTGTCTCACAACGGTTCGATCCACGCTGGAAAAATCCAATGGACCGCTCAGCAGTCGACTGCCAATGCCCGTAGCTGACTGCCCAATCGACTACTGAGAGTTCTGTGCTCCGATGACAATTAGCAGTCGACTTCCATCCATGGCAATGGACTGTCGGTTGGGCAGTCTCAGCCGCACACCAGTCAAACACTGTCAACTTGGATCAGTCGAACCAACACCTATATCAGTCGACTGCTATCGGGTTAAACCTCAAACAAACACTTTTTTTGAGCATTCGACCGTTGGGTAAAACCTCATACATCATGTTTGAGCATTCGACACTTCATTTTAGCCACATGGCCAAGTCCACCTCATCCTCTCATGGAGTTCCCCACCGAAGCTCTCTTCCCTCGGCCTACGTCCTTCGGATGCACCAAGCGCATGACTTCACAATGTCATCCTTTACGTCTTACCCTCGAAGTCTGCTTCCCTTTGGGCTCACTCCATTCGCTCCCCGTCCGACGGTCCCTCGGATGCACCAAGTGCACAACTTCCGCAATGCCATCCTTTACCGACTCAAGGACCCTGAGCCTATGAGACTAGTGACCTTACCAAGATTTTTCAAAATGGTTTTGAAATAATTTTAAAACCTTTAAATTCATTTTCCTAAACATCTCGCTTGTATCTAAGTGTATGAAACACATACAAGTCAAGTATTTTAGTGAGATGTGGCTTTTGGTTAATTAGGGTCTCATGCATATGCTAGGCAACTCTATTTGATTCCCTTATGCATGAGACTTCAAATCATGTCAGAGTCCTTATAAAAGCATGTGCCAATAATGATGATGTCATGGCATGTGATATAAACTTAAGCATAACATGGCATTCCTTGGCATAAATCATGACATTTTCTATGATTAAAAATAAATATGATGTCATGACATGGCAAGGAAAATAAATCATGGAAAGTACAAAATATTAAGGTATAAAATACCTATGTGTTAAGCCCAAATTGCCATTATTTGAATTAAATACATTTTTCCTTAATACCAACTATTCCCCTAGTGTGCCAAAAACCCAAAATGACACACTATGACTTCTAAGATCTAATTGTGTCAATTTAATCAATTTTCAACTTCTCAAAGCACATTGGCACATCCTAAAGTGTCAACTCTTCTATGATTAGGTTAACTACCCATCAACTTAGGGTTGACAGACCCTAACCCATCTAGCGTGAATCGATCATGCTCCTAGGAATCCAATATCTATTGGTGCTCCTTGTGTTAACAAGGTATTCACTAGGGATAACTTCCCTAGATACCTTCCTAATGACCTTTTTTGGCTTTGAAGCCTTAGTCATTTGGGTCTTTTCAAGGTTAACCTTAGGGATTGCTTCCCTAGTAACCTTTCTTAGTGGCTACCTTAGATTTCCTTGAGTTTTTAGCCACAAGACACACACCATGGTTAATCTTAGGGATAACTTACCTATTAACCTTGGTTTTTCTAGACCTAGATTTAGTTCCATGATCGAATGGAACATTATGGTAGGACTTAGGTTTGTGACCCAAACCTTTCTTGCCCTTGGACGGTTCTTGTCTCCTAGGTCTTGGATTTTGATCATTAGACCCTTTAAATGAGTTTGTCAATTTTGCTAGGGTCTTTTCCAATTTTTCAAGCCTTGACATCAAGACTTGGTTCTCTAATTCTAATTTTTCCAATTTTGATTTTTCATTAATCTTTTGCGAGGGACTATTCTTCTTAGGCATGTGTCTACCCTTCTTAGGGTTAATGCATAAATTCTCTTCTCTTGTTCTTGTTCTTGTCCTAGGGTAGTGGAAGCCTCTTGGTCTTTACTTCTCCCGGATGTAGACGCTTCTTCTTGTTCTTGCTCCGGGAAAGAAGATCTTTCCTCCCCCTCAATGCTAGAGGTGGAGGTTTCCTCCAATTCATCCACATTCTCCGATGTTGATGGCAATTTTTCCTCGGCATACTTCTCTACATGTGTCGGTTGTTGGATGATCGGTGCCTATAGGGGGGTGAATAGCCTCTTTATTGTATATAATAGAATTTGGTCGCTTAGTCGTCTACGAATTAAGGTTAGCGCAGCGGGAAATAAAAACTAATAAAAGATTAAGAAAAAAACACAAAGTAAAGGAGAGAGCAATGATAACAAGAATGTGTAACGTGGTTCACGGCTCTTTCCGCTAATCTACGACCGATTCGTTCCCAGGTGAATCACTCCTTAACCAATGCACTAATCTCTACTTGGCACTAAGCAATGTGGAGGTAACATTTCTTACACAAGAATCACTCCTCTTAGAATATGATTGAAATAGGCTCAAGGAAGAGGATTGAAAATGTGTTGGGCACTTGGGAGATGTTTAGAGGTTAAGCATTAACCATCCCAAGTGACCCAAGGCCCCTTCTTATAGAGAAGAAGTCATTCTTCCCGTTGGGCACCGAGTAGTCAACTGATGCAGCCATCAGTTGACTGCTGCTGTAGTCGTTGCCTCGCAACGACTTCATCCATGTTGGATTCCAACCAACGACTCCCACATCAGTCGACTGATCTTCCCATCAGTCGACTGATGGACCCAATAGTTGAGTGGTCTACAAGATCACTCGATTATTGAAGCTTCTATGCCCGAACTCGCCTCTATCAATCGACTGATGGTGTCGGCAGTTGACTATTCAGTCAGAACCAGTTCAGTCGAACATCGATCGAGTCCATTCAACCTAGAGCAGTCGACTACTACCTATAGCAGTCGATTGGTGTAGGGTAAAACCTCAAACCAACCTTTGGTTGAGCATCCGACACTTGACTTAGCCTTTCGACCAAGTTCACCTATGAGTTACCCCTTCCCGGGTTACAATCACTCACTCTCATCTCCCTTGGAGTCCTTCGCCTTGAAGATCTCTTCGTCCAACCATGTCCCTCAGATGCACCAAGTGCATAGCTTCGCAATGTCATCCTTCGCATCTCGCCCTGAAGTCTACTTCCTTTGCTTCACTCCAATTCTCCTCGTCCAGTGGTCCCTCGGATGCACCAAGCGTACGGCTTCGTAATGCCGTGCTTCACCAACTCAAGGACCGAGTCATGAGATGGTGATCTTGCCAATGCTTTTTCAAGCTAACCATGTGTGAATTACTAAGTCCTGCATGACTTCAACACACATATCAAATCAACATAATAACTTAACTTAAATCTTTTGTCACACACATCAAAACACATCATTCATGGGTTGATTGCCCTAACAATCTCCCCCTTTTTGATATGTGACAATCCGTTTAAGTTAGGTAAAACAATAACCAAAATACATAAGGAAGATAAGCATGTAATTCAAACATGGAAATCAACTCCCCCTTAATACTTGCAATTCCCCCTTGACACATGCTAATCTCTTCCTAGCATGATTAACTTAAACTTAACCATTTCTCCCCCTTTGACACCATCAAAAACATCTAACATATGTTATATAAGCATGACATCAAGTCTAAGGAAGGAAAAATACCAAAACATGCCTTAAAACCTGATAAAATAGGTTACTGTGCTCATGCAAAGTACATCAGTCGAGTGAATCAGATCATCAGTCGAGTGGCACCCAGATTTCAGAATTTTTTAATTTCAAAACCCGATTTCAAAAATGCAT
Source organism: Wurfbainia villosa (assembly GCA_025175895.1). Taxonomy (NCBI): domain Eukaryota; kingdom Viridiplantae; phylum Streptophyta; class Magnoliopsida; order Zingiberales; family Zingiberaceae; genus Wurfbainia; species Wurfbainia villosa. Next base: position 63,355,648 of record CM045997.1, read on the forward strand.
TAAAAATTCTAGGAAATTCAAAAAATCATGAAATTTGGGGAACATATTTCTCATAAGTCCCTTTATTAGTGAAAAATGTTTTTTCATGAAAATTCATTCTATTTTTTAAATTTAGGCAAAAACTCAAAAGGTGCAAAAAGTTTTAATTTTGTATCAACTTGAAAGCTAGTTTTGCCTTAGAAACTTTTCAAAACATGAACTCACTGTTTATGAAACATGAAATGTTTTTAAATCATTTAAAATATCCAACTATGATCTATGGGCAATATGTCCATTGATTAAACATTTGCTTTCCCCATAGTTGGTCTATGATTAATATGACATGATACATGTAAATGACCATCTAAATGCCATAAGCATTAGTGCACCATTTGTATCAACCTAACATCTCACTCATGATATGTTTTAAAATCAAGTTAGCCTTATGGTGAATGTGAGATGTACCTAAAGATATTATACTTAACCATCAATTTTCATGCAATTCTATCAAGGTTAAGTATCTATATCCTAAAACACCCAACATGATCATAAAATCACATATTATCAATCATGATCAAATATTATCAATTATTGCACATCATGATCAAAAATCAAATATTATTATGATTCCATATTATGATCACATTGTCATCACCCAACATTATAAATCAAAAATTATGATCCACCTCATTATAAGTCAACCATTTTACATGATATAAAATAAGTCCACTCATGGTTGACTATCCTAGGTTTTCCTAACCCTTAAGGATGGACTTAGGAACCCAATATAGATTCTTTCCAATAGGGTTCACTAAGTATTCCTTTGGGATCCATTTTCTAGCTACCATTGTTGTTTTAGATTAACCTCTAGCAATCAAACAATGGTAGGTCTTCTCATTCTTGGATTTCTTATATCCTAGGCCTTTCTTGTTGAAACATGCCCTTTGGCTCCCAATTATCATGTTCAAAGTATTGGAGCCAATAGTGAATTTTTCTAAGGTCTTGGTTAGATGATCTACCTTTTCCCTTAAGGACTTGTTTTCTTCAATACATGCATCATTAACATTAAGAGGCATATAATCATCATGTGAGCATGCATTTACTAGTTTTTCTTCTAGGGCCTTAATTTGATCAAACATGCATTTGTTCTTTTCTTCTAATTTTCTAATATCATCAAGCAAGCATTTATTTTTCTTCTTACTCCTAAATACATCTCTAGTAAGACTAGAAATCATAGAAACAATTTCTTGAGTAGAAAGATTTCTTACCATACCTTCCTCCTCCGATTCCGATGAGGATGAGGATGAAGCTCCCCATTCACTTGAGCTCTCCTCACTTGAACTTGTTTCTTCTTTTTCCGAGGAGGTGGAGTCCAAGTCTTCTATTGCCATAAGTGCAAGGCTTGTGAAGGCTTGATTGTCCTCCTATGAGGATGGATCATCCCATGTCGCCTTGTGTGCCTTGGTCTTCCCTTTTTCTTTTGATTTTCTTTCTTCTTCCTTTTTCTTGCTCCCCTTCTTCTTCTCTTCTTTCTTTCTTCTTTCTTCTTTGTTTTTGTTCAAGAGGGGACAATCATCCCTTATGTGCCCCTCTCCTTGGCAATTATAGCAAATAATCTTCTTCCTTGGCCTTCTTCCCCTATCATTAAACTTGTTAAATCTAAAATTTTTAAGTGCACGTCTTACCTTCCTTACCATGTAAGCTTCTTCATTGCTACCCATGGATGAGGAGGATGAATCTTCATTGGATGAGGAAGGTGGAGTCTCCTTCTTCTTCTTCCCTTTGTTGGCTACTAAGGCTAGTCCCCTTGATGGCTTGATTGACTCTTCTACTACTCATTCAAGCCTTGTTTCATGGAGTTCCATGGTAGAGAAAAACTCTTCTAGAGTGCTTACCTCTAGATTCTTTGAAATGTAGAAGAAGTCCACCAGTGAGCTCTACTTTGATGATCGGGGAAATGCATCAATTGCTTTCATTATCATGTCCCGGTTGGAGACCTTTTTGTTAGTAATATATGACAGATGTCCTAAGGCAATCGCCTTATGTATGAACCATTTATATGATAAATGAAGATTCACTATTTGAGTATACATGTTTTATGTATTTGATTGGATCTTAAACTCATTTACTGAATGTCCACTATACGATTCATAGCATGAGAGAATTTGTGATTGGATCACAACTAGTGAGTATCTCTACATGTGTAATTGTGATGTATCAGAATTATCCCTAGTCGATGAATTGATGGATTTGGACACCATCAATTCTGTCGAGACTAGCACGAGGTATACTCCTTGGTGTATCCAAGCAGCTGATTCTCACTGGCTGGAGACATAGTGATGTCCGGAGTTAATCGTGGATGCTAGTTATGGTAACTAGTTCATTGGAGTGACCAGCCGAAAGACTTCATATGGTTCTCTGCATATATAGATATGTCAATGAAGTTCTTACTGTGGCTTAAGTGCGATGTTCCTTTGACTTGCGGTATTCAAGTCATCTTGATCATAGAGACTTATGCTTTGACATCTTAAGCAAGCATCTCTGAGGAGATGTGGACCCGGGATGATTGGGTATAAGTCGAAGTGATCGAAGGTGTTTGAATAGCCTATAAAGGATTCACCACTCCTTGCGAGGAGATGTATACCCATGGCCTCTCGTCGGATTGTTACTAAAGTCTTTGGCCAAAGCATTACATGTTTAGAGTAAGGTACTCTTCGATACATGTGGAGTAACTAGAATTCGTAGGACGAGGAAATGATACTTGGGCTAGGTGTGACATAGTCAGCCTAGTGGGGACTGACACTATAGACTATGTCCTGAACCAAGTGGGTATAAGATGAGTGAAGGGAATGGGGCACGATTCATTCGAGCTGCTGAAGGGTTTCAGAAATAGTTCTGGATCAACCGTTGATCTTTTCGGTTAATTGGGGATCATGATGTACAACTAGGTGCCACTCATGATCATTCTATAATTAATGGTTAATTATAGATGACCGACATAAACCGAGAACCTATTTGGTCACATGCACAACGAGCGTAATACAAAGGATTTAAAACGAGCTTGAGAATGGGATTCTCAGACCGAGAGAAACTAGGTTTGGTTGGACCAAACATGAAGCGAGCATGAAATCGTTTCAGTCGCAATGGAAGCGTTGATGGGCCGTGTCTTATGAAGACATAATGGATGAACCAAAATGGTTTGGTTCTAATCCAATGGAGGAGAATAAACCAAAGGGTTTGGTTTATTTTAAACGAATGAACCAAAAGTTGGTTCGGTTCGTTTTAACTTAAAATAAACCATCATGGTTTGGTTTATTTTAACTTATCTTAATGGAGCGGGTTAACGGGCCTAATGGTTATGATCCAATAACCATTAAGAGAATTAGTTCTCTATAAAAGATAGCTTAAGGGATAATTAAGCCCTAATCCACAACCCTAAGTTGCCGCCCACCTCTCCTTGGAGAAATTCGGAGCCAACTCTCCTCCTCCTTGCCGCCGCCCACCTTGAGGCTCCAACCGGCGTCCAGAAGGTGCTGACCTTTCCCCTCTCCGGCGTCGAGCTGCTGCCGGTTAGTGCTCCGGTGATCTCCTTCAAGTTTGGCATCAAGGTGATCTCTATCTCCCTTGGTTGGCCGGCGCCTATCACCTCCACCAAAGCTGTCCAGTTTTCTGGACAGCTTGTTCTCCTCTCGTCGGAGCGTCGTTTGGACGACGGTTAGAGCTCCGACAGCGGCTAACTTACCGGGGATTCGATCTCCGGTAATCCTCTGAGGTGGAGGATGAAGGATTCATCAATTGGTTGATGAATACCTCTTCGGAGAAGTGAGTTTTGAGAACTCGTATTAGGATCCGAATTTGGATTCGGATCGTGATCATCTCTCGATCACGTCGTCTTCAACACGAGGCTAGTAACCCATACGAAGACGAAGCTCGTGCCTTAGCGAAGTCATCCCGAGGAACTCGGCGTGGATACGGATAGAGACGATTCTAGCGAGGATCATTCCGGTTGATGCCGTTCCCGCTACACGTCATACGAAAGGTATAACGTAGATAAATTTCCTTTTATTACAAATTTAAATTTACGGTTATGTCTACACTTGTTGTACTATGCATGCGTGTGATGTGTGTGTTGTAATAAATGTAGATTTATTATTTTTATTGCTTCCGCTGTGCTCATGTTTACGAAACGTGATCGAACACACACACGCCGCGGTGCCGGAAACCCAACAGTGGTATCAGAGCCCAGGTTGTGTTTCGACATAATCGTAAAAATGGTTTTGCGATAGTCATAATGTATTTCTGGAAATTTTCTAATTTTGGAAATTTAGAAGTATTTATGGAAATTTTTCAATTTTGGAAAGTCTAGAAGTATTTATGGAAATCTTCCACTTTTGGAAAGTTGGAAGTATTTATGAAAATTGATATTTTCCATAAATAAAATATTTGATTAGATTCTGGAAATTTGTTTCCTAATTTAATCATGATTTGATTTGGAAAATCAAATCTTAAAATATTTTATTTCCATAAGTAGTTTTAATGATTTAGGAAATTGGTTTCCTAAATAGATTTTCCTTAATCAAATAATTCCATGAATAAAATATGTGATTAGATTTGGAAATTTGTTTCCTAATTTAATTATGATTTGATTTGGAGAATCAAATCTTAAACATATTTTATTTCCATATATAGTTATGACATATAAGGAAATTATATACATGACATATTGTATGCCATGTAATTGCATTAGATGCATAACATTATGACATGCGTGTCGTGACATGTAGATGTATGTCATGCCATGTAGATAATAGTTATTTGCATGCAAAGTGGGTGAAACATAAAAACCCTTAAACAATATTAAAGTCTACACCTTCCATTAATATGGTTAGAACCAGAGTTCCGTTTCTTGTTTGGGTTGTTGGACTCTCTCCAAGCCCGGCTCGAACCCGAACATGTTCAAACCATGGAATAGTTTAATACTAATATGGTAAGAGTCAGAGGTCAATCATTAGCTTTGGTTGTTGGACTCTCTCCAAGCTGGGCTAATTGGTTGAATGCGCTCTAACCATATTAAAACTATTTCCCGATTAATGGGTTGGCTTTAACCTGGAGCATCGGCTTGTTGGACTCTCTCCAAGGTCGATGTAAAGGGAGGTGAAGTTGGGTGCTATGCATATGATGCATACTTGTTAATGTGTTAACAACCCGATGTATGTGTGAACATTCAATTAGTTGATAGCACATTGTGATAGTTGCATATACGTGATATGCAATCGGTATAGTTGATACCTACCGTCGTAGTTATGAATGGCTTGTTGGACTCTCTCCAAGGTTGTTCATAACTATGATGAATATCAGCCCATTCGGAGATGAACCTATGATCTCCCGAAGTGATTTTGGGGTTTTTGAAATTCGAAAAATGAATGGGATTTATAAATGTATATTGATGCATTTTAAAATCATTTTCTCATATATGCTCATTTTGTATTTCTAAAATTGATTATGATGTCTTTGAATTTGCGTTCCATTTTGGATTCGAATAAATTGACTGGGCCGAGCTTCTTGGACTGGCTTAGAAGCTTGAGAATTGTTCTCAAGGTTGAAAAGCTTGCAAATATCCTCGAAGCACCTCTTCCCGCCCGTCCTAGTGACGATGCAACTCTGGACCAATTGTTGGCCTATCAGAAACATGTGACTGATTCTGAACTGACAAGTTGCATCATGCTAGCCGCGATGGAACCCAAGCTACGAAAGCAGCATGAGCATATGGATGCTCATATCGTAGTCCTTCATCTTTGTGAGTTGGTTGATGAGCAAGTGAGATTCGAAAGGTTCGAAGTCTCAAAGCTCCTCTTCACCTCTGAGATGCTAGAAGGTTCATCTGTGGTACTGCTCAATATGCTGAAGACTGTGGAGTCTTCTGAGAAGCATGAGCAGGGGACGGTGCTGTTAGTTGATTCCTCGAAGAAAGGTTCTAAGAGGAAGTCAAAGGAACAGCAGAAGGGAAAGAAGAGAAAGGCTAAGAAGGTAGAACTAGCACAAAAGGAAACTTGCCATCATTATGGCAAGGAGAGCCATTTGCAAAGAAAGTGCAAGATTTATCTTGAGTGCGTGAAGAAGAATAAGGCATCGGATGCCCCATCTTCTTCAGATATCTTCGTTATTGATTGTCATTCTATTTCCTCAAACACTTGGGTATTGGATACTGGGTGTGGCTCACATATATGTAATGACATACATGGGCTAAGGAATAGAAGAAGACTCGTCAAGGGAGAGTCAAATTTGCGTGTTGGGAATGGAGCAAAGGTTGCTGTAGTCGCCATTGGAATGCATTTGTTGAAACTCCCTACAGGACTTGTCTTAGAATTGGACAATTGCTTTTATGTTCCTTCGTTGATAAAGAACATCATTTCTATTTCTTGTTTAAATAGAAATGGGTACCATTTGACTTTTAGTAGCAATTGTTGTTACATAACTTTGAATGGAGTTCTTTAAGGGACTGGAACTTTAAGCAATGGTGTTTATACGTTGGACGTATCCAGTGATATTTTCAATATCGAAGCGAGCAACAAGCGTGCTCGAAAAGATAATCAATTAGACTCCTACATGTGGTATTGTTGTCTTGTCCATGTAAGCAAGAAACGCATGTTCGAATTACATCGATGTGGAATTCTGGAATCGTTTGAATAGGATTCATACGATACATGCGAATCATGCTTAAAAGGCAAGATGACTAAGTTACCTTTTACTGGAAAAGGTGAACGAGTGGGAGAGTTACTAGGTCTAATACATACTGATGTATGTGGACCTATGTCAACTCAAGCTTTAGGAGGCTATAGCTACTTCATTACCTTCACCGATGATCACTCACGGTTTGGGTATGTGTTCTTGATGAAACACAAGTCTGAAGTTTTTGAAAGGTTCAAAGAATTCAGAAATGAAGTAGAGAAACAACATGACAAGAGTATTAAAATACTTTGATCGGATCGAGGTAGTGAATACTTAAGTCAAGAGTTTCTTGATTATCTAAGAGACAATGACATATTATCTCAATGGACTTCGCCATATACACCACAGCATAATGGTGTATCTGAGAGGCGTAAACGGACCTTGTTGGACATGGTCAGGTCAATGATGAATCATGCGACTCTTCCCAAGTCCTTTTGGGGCTATGCACTTCAGACAGCTGTTTACTTGTTAAACAGAATGTCTACCAAGGTAGTCTCAACTACTCCATATGAGATATAGAATAGTAAGAAACCTCATGTATCTTACTTGAAGATATGGGGTTGTCCTGCTTATGTGAAGCGGACAGTATCAGAAAAATTGATGCTAAGTCTGATAAATGTCTATTTATTGGATACCCTAAGGAAACAAGGGGTTACCAATTCTATCATCCTGTGGAACAAAAGGTGTTTGTGTCAAGGCATGCTGTGTTTCTAGAGAAAGAGTTTCTCTTGCAAGAAAACAGTGGGAGTGTCGTCGAGCTTGAGGAGGCTCGAGAGACTCAAATAGACATTGATGAGATACCTGGTGAAGCACAATAGCTGACAACTCATAGTGATGAGCAATCGGCTGGACCTATTGTAACACCACATCTTCGTAGATCTGGTAGAACACACAATATTCCTGAGAGATATGGATTTCTCATAAGTGAATCGAATGACGTGTTACTCATTGATGATGAGGAGTCTACCAGTTATGAAGAAGTGCTGACAAGTTCAGAAAGGGATAAGTGGCTTGAAGCCATGAAGTCGGAAATGGATTCCATGTATGAAAATCAAGTTTGAAACTTGGTTGACCCACCTGAAGGCATTAAGCCTATAGGGTGCAGGTGGGTTTTCAAGAAGAAAATCGACATGGATGGTAATGTGATTACCTATAAGGCTAGATTGGTGGCGAAAGGATATCGTCAAAAGCAAGGTGTTGATTATGACGAAACCTATTTGCCTGTAGCTATGCTTAAATCCATTCGGATGCTCCTGGCCATAGCGGCTCATTATGATTATGAGATAAGGCAGATGGATGTGAAAATAGCTTTCCTTAATGGAAACCTGCTCGAGGACGTGTATATGATACAGCCTGAGGGTTTCACATCGGTTGATAAAACCAAGGTATGCAAATTGCGACGGTCCATTTATGGATTGATGCAAGCATCCAGGAGATGGAATATCCGTTTTGATGAGACAATCAAAAGGTTTGATTTCTCACAAAATCCAGACGAACCTTGTGTGTACAAGAAGGTTAGTGGGAGTGCAGTCGTGTTCCTAGTATTATATGTTGATGACATATTACTTATAGGAAACAATGTTTCAATCTTACAGTCAGTTAAGGTTTAGTTATCCAAGACATTCTCCTACATCCTCGGGATTAAGATCTATAGAGATAGATCGAAATGGTTGCTTGGTCTTTCGCAGTCTACATATATAGACCGAGTGCTAAAGAGGTTTAGCATGTCGGAATCCAAGAAAGGTTTCTTACCCATCAGGCATGGGGTACACCTTTCGAAGTCTATGTGTCCGCGCACAGAAGACGAGAGGATTTGCATGAGTAAGATTCCCTATGCATCCGCAATAGGATCTATCATGTATGCTATGTTATGTACAAGTCCCGATGTATCGTACGCTTTGAGTGTCACGAGCAGATACCAGTCTGATCCAGGAATGGATCATTGGGTGACTGTTAAGATGATCCTTAAGTACTTAAGAAGAACTAAGGATGCATTCCTAATATATGGAGAAGGGTACATGGTGATACGTGGGTATATGGATGCCAGATCCAGACAGACAAGGATGATTCCATGTCTTAGTCTAGGTATGTATTCACCTGGAATGGAGGCGCAATAAGTTGCAAAGGTTCCAAGCTTGACACTATAGCGGATTCTGCCACTAAGGCAGAATACATTGCAGCTTTGGAAGCAGCAAAAGAATCGGTTTGGATCAAGAAGTTCATCTCTGAACTTGATGTGGTCTCATCAATGATCCAAACATGTGCTTCGCCGCTATCATCTTATCAGAGAGATCATCAGTAGGAACGAAATACAAATCGAGAAAATTCCCACTGAAAGGAACTTAGCGGATCCTTGACTAAGGCATTACCTCAAAATAAGTCGAGGGTCATGTTGGAGCTTATGGTATTGATACTAGCGATTGGCATTAGGCCAAGTGGGAGTCTCGTTAGTAATATATGAGAGATGTCCTAAGGCAATCGCTTTATGTATGAACCATTTATATGATAAATGAAGATTCACTATTTGAGTATACATGTTTTATGTATTTGATTGATCTTAAACTCATTTATCAATGTCCACGATACGATTCACAAAGATGAGAGAATTTGTGATTGGATCACAACTAGTGAGTATCTCTACATGTGTAATTGTGATGTATCGAATTATCCTAGTCGATGAATTGATGGATTTGGACACCATCAATTCACGAGACTAGCACGAGGTATACCCTTGGTGTATCCAAGCACCGATTCTCACCGGGCCGAGACATAGTGATGTCCGGAGTTAATCGTGGATGCTAGTTATGGTAACTAGTTCATTGGAGTGACCAGCCGTAAGACTTCATATGGTTCTCTGCATATATAGATATATCAATGAAGTTCTTACTGTGTCTTAAGTGCGATGTTCCTTTGACTTGCAGTATTCAAGTCATCTTGATCATAGAGACTTATGCTTTGACATCTTAAACAAGCATCTCTGAGGAGATGTGGACCCGGGATGATTGGGTATAAGTCGAAGTGATCGAAGGTGTTTGAATAGCCTATAAAGGATTCACCACTCCTTGCAAGGAGATGTATACCCATGGCCTCTCGTCGGATTGTTACTAAAGTCTTTGGCCAAAGCATTACATGTTTAGAGTAAAGTACTCTTCGATACATGTGGAGTATAGAATCAGTGAGGACGAGGAAATGATACTTGGGCTAGGTGTGACGTAGTCAGCCTAGTGGGGACTGACACTATAGACCATGTCCTGAACCAAGTGGGTATAAGATGAGTGAAGGGAATGGGGCACGATTCATTCGAGCTGCTGAAGGGTTTAAGAAATAGTTCTGGATCAACCGTTGATCTTTTCAGTTAATTGGGGATCATGATGTACTACTAGGTGCCACTCATGATCGTTCTATAATTAATGGTTAATTGTAGACGGCCAACATAAACCGAGAACCTATTTGGTCACACGCACAACGAGCGTAATCCAAAGGATTTAAAACGAGCTTGAGAATGGGATTCTCAGACCGAGAGAAACTAGGTTTGGTTGGACCAAACATGAAGCGAGCATGAAATCGTTTCAGTCGCAATGGAAGCGTGGATGGGCCGTGTCTTATGAAGACATATTGGATGAACCAAAATGGTTTGGTTCTAATCCAATGGAGGAGAATAAACCAAAGGGTTTGGTTTATTTTAAACGAATGAACCAAAGGTTGGTTCGGTTCGTTTTAACTTAAAATAAACCATCATGGTTTGGTTTATTTTAACTTATCTTAATGGAGCGGGTTAACGGGCCTAATGGTTATGATCCAATAACGATTAAGAGAATTAGTTCTCTATAAAAGAGGACTTAAGGGATAATTAAGCCCTAATCCACAACCCTAAGTTGCCGCCCACCTCTCCTTGGAGAAATTCGGAGCCAACTCTCCTCCTCCTCCCCGCCGCCCACCTTGAGGCTCCAACCGGCGTCCAGAAGGTGCTGACCTTCCCCCTCGCCGGCGTCGAGCTGCTGTCGGTTAGTGCTCCGGTGATCTCCTTCAAGTTTGGCATCAAGGTGAGCTCTATCTCCCTTGGTTGGCCGGCGCCTATCACCTCCACCAAAGTTTTCCAGTTTTCTGGACAGCTTGTTCTCCTCTCGTCAGAGCGTCGTTTGGACGACGGTTAAAGCTCCGACAGTGGCTAACTTACCGGGGATTCGATCTCCGGTAATCCTCTGAGGTGGAGGACGAAGGATTCATCAATTGGTTGACGAATACCTCTCCGGAGAAGCGAGTTTTGAGAACTGGTATTAGGATCCGAATTTGGATTCGGATCGTGATCATCTCTCGATCACGTCGTCTTCTACACGAGGCTAGTAACCCGTACGAAGACGAAGCTCGTGGCTTAGCGAAGTCATCCCGAGGAACTCGGCGTGGATACGGATAGAGACGATTCTAGCGAGGATCGTTCCGGTTGATGCCGTTCCCGCTACACGTCATACGAAAGGTATAACATAGATAAATTTTCTTTTATTGCAAATTTAAATTTACGGTTATGTCTACACTTGTTGTACTATGCATGCGTGTGATGTGTGTGTTGTAATAAATGTAGATTTATTATTTTTATTGCTTCCGCTGTGCTCATGTTTACGAAACGTGATCGAACACACACACGCCGCGGTGCCGGAAACCCAACACTTTTCACCTACACTTGACAATCCATTAATTATCTCCTTAAACCTAAAATGCAAAGATAATACCTTCTCCCCTTTGTCAAGCTTTATATTATTGAGTTGGGAGCGGAGAAGGTCCCGTCTTGCAAGCTTGACTTCAGAGGTGCCTTCATGAAGCTCCACTAGCTTCTCCCACATCTCCTTGCCACTAAGGCACTCTCCAATTCGGTTGATCTCTTGTTGAGGAAGCACGTTGTAGAGATGGTGCTTGGCTCTTGAATTTGCAAGGTGCTCCTCTTTTTTCTTCTTGGTCCACCTTGATTTTTCTAATGGATCCCCTTCTTCATCCCTAGGCATATCGAAATCGGTTTCCATTGTAATCATAATATCAAAATCCATTTCGAAAAATACCTCCATTCTCTTTTTCCTCCAAGAGAATTCGCCTTTAAATTTGGGTGGATGGATGTTTGAGCCGATCATCTTTGTTCTCGTGCTTGTTGCGGTGGTGAGTTCGGTGACAAGCAACCTTGCTATGATACCACTAGTTGGATGTTCGGTGGCCGGCTAGAGGGGGTGAATAGCCTCTTTATCGTAGATGATGGAATTCGGTTGCTTAGTCATCTACGAATTAAGGTTAGCACAGCGGAAAACAAATACTAACAAAAGATTAAGACAAAAACACAAAGTAAAGGAGAGAGCAATGCTAACAAGAATGTGTAACGTGGTTCATGGCTCTTGCCGCTAATCCACGACTCGATTCGTTCCAAGGTGAATCACTCCTTAACCAATGCACTAATCTCTCCTTGGCACTAAGCAAGGTGGAGGTAACCTTTCTTACACAAGAATCACTCCTCTTAGAATATGATTGAAATAAGCTCAAGGAAGAGGATTGAAAACGTGTTGGGCACTTGGGAGATGTTTAGAGGTTAAGCATTAACCATCCCAAGTGACCCAAGGCCCCTTCTTATAAGGAAGAAGTCATTCTTCCCATTGGGCATCGAGCAGTCGACTGATGCAACCATCAGTCGACTGCTGCTGTAGTCATTACCTAGCAACGTCTTCATCCACATTGGATTCCAACCAACAGCTCCCACATCAGTAGACTGATCATCCCATCAGTCGACTGATGGAACCAACAGTCGAGTGGTCGACGAGATCAGTCGACTACCGAAGCTTATGTGCCCAAACTCGCCTATCGATCGATCTTCCCATCGCAGATCGATGGTGCTCAGAGTCGACCGCAATCCCTTGGCAATCGATCGCTTGGTCGTAACCGGCCAAAACACCGATCGAGTCAATTCGACCTAGAGCAGTCGACTGCTACCTATAGAAATCGACTAGTGTCTGATAAAACCTCAAACCAATCTTTGGTTGAGCATCCGACACTTGACTTAGCCATTCATCCAAGTTCACCTATGAGCTACCCCTTCCCGGGTTACAATCACTCACTCTCATCTCCCTTGGAGTCCTTCGCCTTGAAACTCTCTTCATCTGGCCATGTCCCTCGGATGCACCAAGCGCACGACTTCTCAATGACATCCTTCGTGTCTCGCCCTGAAGTTTGCTTCCTTGGCTTCACTCCAATTCTCCTCATCCGGTGGTCCCTCGGATGCACCAAGCGCACGGCTTTGCAATGTCATCCTTCACCGACTGAAGGACCAAGTGGTGATCTTGCCAATGCTTTGTCAACCTAACCATGTGTGAATTACTAAGTCCTGTATGACTTCAACACACATATCAAATCAACATAATAACCTCACTGAAACCTTTTTCCACACACATCAAAACAGATCATTCATGAGTTGATTGCCCTAACACCGGTACGGGATTCTCATTGAATTTTACCAACTTATTCCATAGGTCCTTGGCATCCCAGTATTCACCTAGTTTGCACAAGATATGGTTAGGTATTAATTCAATTAACATTTTCGTTACTTTAATCGTTGTCTTGAATTGTTGCCTTTGCTCCTTGGTCCATCTTGATTTTTCAATTAACTTACCTTCTTCATCCCTAGGCACTTCGAAACCATCTTCAATTGTTAGCATTATATCGAAATCGGTTTTAAAGTATACCTCCATCCTTTTCTTCCACCAAGAAATGTCTCCTTCGAATTTCGATGGATGAATGTTGATGCCGGCCATTTCAGTTGCTTATCATGGCGATGAGTCCGACGGTAAGCTCCTCACTATGATACCACTTGTTGGAAGATCATTGGCCGGCTAGAGAGGATGAATAGCCCAATTCACACACTTGATGGAAATCGTTCGCTCTTACATACTCATCTACAATTCGTTAGTATGCACAGCAGAAATGCAAATAAGAAATACAAAAATAAACACAAACACACAATCACAATAGGCAATCGATATATGTGGTTCGGAACCTTAGGATTCCTACTCCACGGGGTGAGCTCAATGAGCCCGAGTTATACGCACGACACTAACCAAACTCCTTCTCGATAATAAGTCGAAGGTGGAGAAATCTCGTACAAGCAATTACAACAGGTAATACAAAAGTACAAGAAAATACAAAGACAAAATAAAATACAAGTAAAGAACAACTTTACAACACTTGGTTTTGATCACTTGCTTGTTGCTTGCTTTGGTTTGCTCTTGAAGGTCTGGAATGCAGCAGCAATTCTCCTCCAAAACCTCTCCAAAAATGGTTGTAGAAATCCTTCACAAGTTCCTCCTTTTATGCTTGTCTCGGGTTGATTCTGCACTTGGTAGTCGACTGACAAAAGCCCCAGTCGAACTTCCCTTGTAGCCGTTGTCTCACAACGGTTCGATCCACGCTGGAAAAACCCAACAGACTGCTCAACAGTCGACTGCCAACATTGGCAGTCGACTGCCAATGCCTATAGCTGACTGCCTAGTCGGCTATCGAGCTTTTTGTGCTCCGATGCCAACCAGCAGTCGACTGTCATCCATGGTAGTCGACTGTTGGTTGGGCAATCTCAGTCGCACACCAGTCGAACACTGTCGACTTGGATAAGCAAAATCAACAACAAAACTAGTCGACTGCTGTCGGGTAAAACCTCAAACAAACACTTTGTTTGAGCATCTGTCCGTTGGGTAAAATCTCAAACATCATATTTGAGCATTTGACACTTCGTCTTAGCCACTTGGCCAAGTCCACCTCATCCTCTCACGGAGTTCCCCACCGAAGCTCTCTTCCCTCGGCCTACGTCCCTTGGATGCACCAAGTGCATGACTTCGCAATGTCATCCTTTGCGTCTTGACCTCGAAGTTTGGCCTCACTCCATTCGCTCTCCTTCCGACGGTCCCTCGGATGCACCAAGCGCACGACTTCTGCAATGTCATCCTTCACTGACTCAAGGACCCTGAGCCTACAAGACTAGTGACGTTGCCAAGTCCTCAAGACTTCTCATTGCCAAGGCTACACACTTGGACTTACCAACACCAAGCCCCATGCTTGGATTTTCCATGCCAAGGCTACACACTTGGACTTTACCAACACCAAGCCCTATGCTTGGATTTTCCAAACACCAAGCCCCATGCTTGGGTTTTTCATGCCAAGGCTATACATTTGGTCTTCCCATGCGAACTCCATGTTAGTCTTCCAATGCCATGCCCCATGCTTGGACTTCCCATGACACTCACATGTCGTATGTTTTGTCTAACATCAAAATACTATTCGAATCAAACTCGAGTCTGGTCAATCGTGACCTGGGTCGATTGCACCAACACATATGTTCACTCATTGCATCTCTATGCTTCCATTCAGTGAGTTTCGAATACTTGGATAAACCAAGGAGCATAACATGTGCTAGTCTCATAGAATTAATCATGTCCGAGCTCATCAATTCATCGACTAGGTATAGTTCAATAATTACATTATTACACATGATAAGATACCCACTAATATGATTCTATCATAATTTCTTTCATGTCATGCATCGTATTGTGGACTTCAGTACATGAGTTTAATATCCAATCAAAAACATAGATAATGTATACTCAAATAGTGAATTTTATTAATAACTTCTAAGGTGATTGCCTTAGGACACCTCTCAATTGCATCAAACTCCCACTTGGCCTATAACGAATCGCCTTGGTATCTAATACCATAGGCTTCTATATGCCTCTCTAACTTTTCTTGGGGAAGATGATTTGTCAAGGGATTTGCTAGATTCCTATCAGTGGGAACTTTCTCTATTTGTGTGTCTCTTCTACCTATAATCTCTCTGATCATATGGTAACAACATAGTACGTGCTTGGATCGCTAATGAGATTGTGGTTCCTTCGCCTATGCAATGGTGTCATTGTTGCTGCAGTAAATTGGTAATGCTTTAACAATGCTCGGAACTACTCCAAGTTTAGTAATGAACTTCTTGATCCAAACCGCCTCCTTTGCTGCTTCAGATACTGCAATGTACTCTCCCTTTCCAGTAGAATCAACAACGGTGTCTTGTTTGAAACTTTTCCAACTCACTGCATCTCCACTCAAGATGAATATGTATCTAGACTGAGATTTGGAATGATCCTTATCTGTCTAGAAGCTAACATCAGTATACTCGCTCACTACCGTATCACCTCCTCCATATACCAAGAGCAAATCCTTAGTCCTTCTCAAGTACTTAAGGATTGTCTTGACAATCACTGAATGATCCAAACTAGGATTTGACTGGTATCTACTCATAACACTCAAAGCGTATGATACATAAGGCTTCGTACATAACATAACATACATGATTGACCCTATAGCTGACATATATGGGATATGACTCATTCGAAACCTCTCGTCTTCAGTGCATGGGCCCATAGACTTTGAAAGATGAATCCCATGCCTCATGGGAATAAAATCTTTCTTGGATTCTTCTATGCTAAATTGTTTTAGTACTTTGTCTATGTATGTAGACTACAAAAGACCAAGCAACCGATTTGATCTATCTCTATAGATCTTAATCCCAAATATATAGGTTGCATCTCCCATGTCTTTCATGGAGAATATTTTAGACAACTAGACCTTGACTATTTGCAAAACAAGAATATCATTTCCTATGATTAATATGTCATCGACATACAATACAAGAAATACGATCACACTCCCACTTGTCTTATTATACACACAGAGCTCATCAGGATTTTGTGAGAAATCAAACTTTTTGATTGTCTCATCAAAATGGATATTCCAACTCCTCGATGTTTGCTTGAATTCATAAATGGATCGTTGAAGCTTGCATACTTTGTTCTTGTCAATGGATGTGAAACCCTCAGGTTGTATCATATATACATTCTCAGATAGGTTTTCGTTAAGGAAAGTTGTTTTCACATCCATCTGTCATATCTCATAATCAAAATGAGCCGCTATGGCCAGGAGTATCCGAATGGATTTAAGCATAGCTACTGGTGAAAAAGTTTCGTCATAGTCATCACCTTGCCTTTGATGATAGACTTTTGTCACTAATCTAGTTTTATAGGTAATAACATTACCATCCATGTTGGTTTTCTTCATGAAAACCCACATGCACCCTATAAGCGTTATGCCTTCGGGTGGGTCAACCAAGTTCCAAACTTGGTTTTCATATATGGAATCCATTTCTAATTTCATGGCTGTTAGCCACCTATCCCTGTCTGAACTATTCAATGCCTCTTCATAACTAGTGGTTCCTCATCCTCTATGATGAACACATCATTAGATTACCTTATGAGAAATTCATATCTCTCAGGAATCCTACGTGTCCTACTAGATCTACGAGGAGGTGGTGTATCATCAGGTTCAGCTATTACCTCATCCGAATGAGTAATCAACTGTGATTCTTGACTAGGCATCTCTTCTGTGTCTATTGGAGTCTCTTAAACTACGCTTAGTTCAATCTCACTCCCACTGTTTTCCTATAAGAGAAACTCCTTCTCTAAGAATACAACATACCTTGAAACAAACACCATCTGTCCCAAGGGATGATAGAATTGATAACTAATAACTGTCATTTTATCGTATTATTTTGGTCCTTAATATCACAGTTTTCATCCTCTCGAGTGATTTATCGTTGATTATTTGCATGTTTTATGAGTTGGATTCATTTTGAGACCTAATTGTAAATTCTCCTAAATTTTGGACTTATATGTAAAATTTGTCTTTATTTGTAGGAGATCAAGATGAGCTAATGGACTAGACTCAAGTTGGATGAAATATGACTTCATCTAGGATCATAATGGGCATTTCAAGCTAACTTAATCTGAGCCCTTCATCGTGATCGAAGGCAATTCAATCAAGGAAATCAGATCTGAGCAATATGGATCGTCCGATGAAAGTGGCTTGATTCTGTGCCATCTATCCAGATTTGGAAAGATCCGGTCTGTACATTTAGATCTGGACATCTTACCCCTTCATCTAGATTCGGCCGATCATGATTATCCCTTCAGTTTGATTAGATCTGTTCATTCAAAATAAGAGTAATTTCAGTCGTTGGATGCAAAACTCCTTAATGGATTAATCAGATTAATTTAGCCCTAGCTTTAATGGACGGCTGGCATTTGATCCTGCTTCGATCGAACGACCAAGGAAAATCACCTTAAAAATCCAACATTTTCCCATCTCCTCCATCGCGCGATGCAAAAGCTTCCACGCACGCGAGGAGTAGCAGCGACGCTTCTTCCTTGCGTGTGAGCTAGCGGAGACAGGCAAAGCAAGTGACGGTGCTTCTTCCCTATGATGTGCAGCACAGGAGCCACGACAGAAGCTCTTCCTCGTGCGAGCGACCACGCTGATCATCTTCTTCCCTCCACGAGCGGCGGTCTTTCTCTCCAGTCAGCGACGATGACAAATCCGACAGTCCTTCCAGTGACCTTCCTTCTGAGAGCCAACGACAATCCCATCCCATCCTCGTCGGTCAATTTAGATATTGGGATTCGCCAGCTCGTCGGCACCAAGGATGCGATAGAGATTCCGGTGATTCCCTCTTCATTGGCAGTCCACTTTCCTTCCAACGGTCGGGATTCAACCTCTTCATCTCCATAGTCATCCACCTAATGCCGAGATTCGACAGTCCGCATCCATCGCTAGTGAAAAACCATAGCCACTGTTCCGACATTCCATTCCCTTCCCACGGCCAAGATTTGGCCGCTCCGTTTCCATAACCACCCACAGGCTGCTGAGATTTGGTAGCTTCGTCAACCATCATCAGAATAGTAGGTTTGCGTTAAGGAAAGTTGTTTTCACATCCATCTGTCATATCTCATAATCAAAATGAGCCGCTATGGCCAGGAGTATCCGAATGGATTTAAGCATAGCTACTGGTGAAAAAGTTTCGTCATAGTCATCACCTTGCCTTTGATGATAGACTTTTGTCACTAATCTAGTTTTATAGGTAATAACATTACCATCCATGTTGGATTTCTTCTTGAAAACCCACATGCACCCTATAAGCGTTATGCCTTCGGGTGGGTCAACCAAGTTCCAAACTTGGTTTTCATATATGGAATCCATTTCTAATTTCATGGCTGTTAGCCACCTATCCCTGTCTGAACTATTCAATGCCTCTTCATAACTAGTGGTTCCTCATCCTCTATGATGAACACATCATTAGATTACCTTATGAGAAATTCATATCTCTCAGGAATCCTACGTGTCCTACTAGATCTACGAGGAGGTGGTGTATCATCAGGTTCAGCTATTACCTCATCCGAATGAGTAATCAACTGTGATTCTTGACTAGGCATCTCTTCTGTGTCTATTGGAGTCTCTTAAACTACGCTTAGTTCAATCTCACTCCCACTGTTTTCCTATAAGAGAAACTCCTTCTCTAAGAATACAACATACCTTGAAACAAACACCATCTGTCCCAAGGGATGATAGAATTGAAAACTAATAACTGTCATTTTATCGTATTATTTTGGTCCTTAATATCACAGTTTTCATCCTCTCGAGTGATTTATCGTTGATTATTTGCATGTTTTATGAGTTGGATTCATTTTGAGACCTAATTATAAATTCTCCTAAATTTTGGACTTATATGTAAAATTTGTCTTTATTTGTAGGAGATCGAGATGAGCCAATGGACTAGACTCAAGTTGGATGAAATATGACTTCATCTAGGATCATAATGGGCATTTCAAGCTAACTTAATCTGAGCCCTTCATCGTGATCGAAGGCAATTCAATCAAGGAAATCAGATCTGAGCAATATGGATCATCCGATGAAAGTGGCTTGATTATGTGCCATATATCCAGATTTGGAGAGATCCGGTCTGTACATTTAGATCTGGACATCTTACCCCTTCATCTAGATTCGCCCGATCATGATTATCCCTTCAGTTTGATTAGATCTGTTCATTCAAAATAAGAGTAATTTTAGTCGTTGGATGCAAAACTCCTTAATGGATTAATCATATTAATTTAGCCCTAGCTTTAATGGACGGCTGGCATTTGATCCTGCTTCGATCGAACGACCAAGGAAAATCACCTTAAAAATCCAACATTTTCCCATCTCCTCCATCGCGCGATGCAGAAGCTTCCACGCACGCGAGGAGCAGTGGCGACGCTTCTTCCTTGCGTGTGAGCTGGCGGAGACAGGCAAAGCAAGTGACGGTGCTTCTTACCTATGATGTGCAACACAGGAGCCACGACAGAAGCTCTTCCTCGTGCGAGCGACCACGCTGATCGTCTTCTTCCCTCCACGAGCGGCGGTCTTTGTCTCCAGTCAGCGACGATGACAAATCCGATAGTCCTTCCGGTGACCTTCCTTCTGAGAGCCAACGACAATCCCATCCCATCCTCGTCGGTCAATTTAGATATTGGGATTCGCCAGCTCGTCGGCACCAAGGATGCGATAGAGATTCCGGTGATTCCCTCTTCATTGGCAGTCCACTTTCCTTCCAGCGGTCGGGATTCAACCTCTTCATCTCCATAGTCATCCACCTATTGCCGAGATTCGACAGTCCGCATCCATCGCTAGTGAAAAACCATAGCCACTGTTCCGACATTCCATTCCCTTCCCGCGGCCAAGATTTGGCCACTCCGTTTCCATAACCACCCACAGGCTGCTGAGATTCGGTAGCTTCGTCAACCATCATCAGAATAGTAGGTTTGCATCCATCCACTTCGATTCCATCCACCAACTATTGGGATTATGCAGCTCTGCATCCACTATCGGAGGAAGCTATTTGGGTTGTTGTTATCGCCGGAGAGGGAAGTCCCTTCTCTAGGTGTTGAGGATCAATTTATCAATTTTGGAGTTAGTCCATTTAGTTGTATAGTTTTTTTATGTTTTATTGCATTGCATTGTTGTTTACGTTATGTTTGGATTAGTGAATTGAAATTGTTAAAAAACTCCAAATTGTTGTTGTTGTAGTTTGATCTGTAGTTTAGTTTGTAGTTTAATATATTGTTAGTTGTAGTCTAATCTGTTGCTTAAGTTATTGACCTATAGTTTAACTTGCAGTTAGTTTATAGTTTGACTTAGTTTAATTTGTAATTAGTTATAGTTTAACTTAGTTTAATTTGTAGTTAGTTGACTTGTAGTTTGACTTGTAGTCTAATTGTAGTCAGTTGTAGCTTATCTTGTCGTTTAAATTGTAGTTAATTCGTAGTTTGTCTTAGAGTAATTTAGTAGTTTCATTTGGATGTTTAGTTTGTAGTTTAAATAGGCTGCTTAGTTTTGAGTTAATTTGTAGTTAATGTGTTTCATTGGTTAATTGATAGCTTAGCTTACTTATGTGTTAGTTTCATTTCTTGGATGTTTAAATGTTATTTCCATTAGTTAGGAATGTTTAATACTAGGTTAGATTGATTTCATGTTTTCCTTTACACTCATGTTATTCTGCATTTGCATTGTTGTTTGATTTCCTGCACTGTCTTTATGTTTTAAATGCTTTTCTTTGAATGCTGACTTTATATCTTCTTTAATTTCATTGTCATCATAGTTTAGTTAGATTAATGCTTTAATTACTTGCGTTGTCTTTCATTCAGTAGAATTAGTCTTATAAATTCTAAACCCCCATTCAGTAGGATTAGCAATAATTAGAAATCCTATATTTACTATTCTATCAATTACACTCGTTGGGAAACGATCCGGGCCGTTCACTATGCTATATTAGTGTACGGGTTTGGTAATTAATTTGAAACGGTACCACGACACAATTTATTATCGCTTATTAAATTTTGACACCATTGCTGAGGAGTGTAATGGTGCTTAGTAGACTTAGGATTGTTTACCCATTTTTCAAAAAAAAAAATTGTTTAGTGCTTTATTATGTCATTTTGTGTATATCCATGTATTTTGTCATGTCTACTTCCTATGTATTTTGATTTGTTTGTTGGTGTTTCAGGAAAGACCAGGAATTATCTTTTCTGAGAAACATGGATCTGTATTATTAGCATTATGAAGACTACAGTGGATCAAATTGAAGCTAGATCAAATTGCAACATCCATCAGCCAGATGCAAGCA
Source organism: Wurfbainia villosa (assembly GCA_025175895.1). Classification (NCBI taxonomy): domain Eukaryota; kingdom Viridiplantae; phylum Streptophyta; class Magnoliopsida; order Zingiberales; family Zingiberaceae; genus Wurfbainia; species Wurfbainia villosa. The sequence continues at coordinate 63,377,408 of CM045997.1, forward strand.
CAAGAGTTCATTCAGCCTCCGTCAGAGACCATTTCTATGGATACCGACGTGCTAAGGGAGATGGATTGTGGAGTGGGTGATAGGCATACTACTCCATAGAACTCCTATGAACCATTGTGCTATGATGTGATTTTGGACATTGATGGATGTGAATTCGTTGATGAAGCTACTGTTGTGTTAGATGTTGAGGATGATGACACATGAGTGGTGGATAGCTGGACACTCCCACCTGAGATAGAGTCTCCAATAAGAATGTTGCCGATGAAAGCCCTAACAACAAATGCAATAATCCAGCCCCAAGGTTGGATACTTTTGCTGAAACGTCTCTGACCTCTAGAGATTATATATGATGAGGTGATGATCATATTCGAAGGGAGCGGCATGGAACTACCCTAATCACATCAAGAAAGCACTCACCTCCATTCAATCCATCCCACTCCCACCCTGGATATTTGATGCACGCGAATGAGACCTCAAATCTTGCGATGGGAACCATCGAGGACTCAAAGCGCATGCTCGCGCTTAATGCCCACAAGTGCACGAATGTCGTCAAGTAATAAAAAGATTATTGATCCCACAGGGACTGAGATTCGAGTACCGATTGTTCAGTGGATGTTATTGTTCAGAGTTTAACATTAAGGGTTATGCTTATGAGGTTAGTCGGCGGTCCTAACTCTAGTACAGTGTCACACGGAAGAAGAGAAGGGTAACTACGAGTATTTTAAGGGAATTCTAGGATTTTGGTTTCGCTTGTGTGTCGTAAAACACGCTATCAATTGGGTATTATCTAGATGTATAACTATGGTCTTGTGGAAGGGACACCATACACTTCCCCAATGAGGCTTCGCATCTATCGGGAACTACCTCTGCCATACCAGGTCAACCCCTGGCTTTAGGATGGGATAGGTGGTACGAGGATACCAAATCAATCCCTATGATGAGTCGAAACATGTCCCGTTTCTGACTCTATCACACCCTTCTATCCACGGTTACTGGAGATGAGGTCAACTCCTAGGTTCCTCCTTAATACTCCTAAATCATTGATACGGGGGCTGTCACCCCTCGTATCAACTACGTACAGTAAATAGAAGACCAAAACCAAATGTTATCAATCTAAACAATCACCAATTACAAATATAAAATCACGAACAGAAGTATATTTGAAATAACATATTCTACACACATAAACTACTCCATAATCCTAGAATCGAAGTATCTACTCCATAAACGAAAGAGAAGAAACACAAGACATGATTTAATTCATCATTACAATGCAGAAGATGTATAGAAAATAAATTACAGTGCTCTTTTGTTCTTCTCTCCAACATTGGAGCGTAGAATTTGATCCTCGAGCGGCTTCCTTCCTCCCTGTTACGAGTTTTTGAAGCTTTTTAGGGTGTCGGAGTGCTATCCCGACTGTCGTGCCTACCTCCTAGGGTTTGGGCGTAGCTTCCTTTATATAGATATAAGGTCGGATCTCCTATAAACCTAGAAAATAATGAAATCGCATAGAAATCACCCAGCACCACACGGTCATGTGGATTCACACGACCAGGAAGTGTAGTGTGTGGCACTGGGGTGCAAGCCGTGTGGATTCAGAGGGCCAGGGCATGTGTTCTTCTCTTCTAGCGGCCAAATGCCTTCTTTTTCACACCAAAAGTGCATCATTTCCTCCATAGAATGTTGTCCTGCACACAAGAGTACAAAGAGCAAATCTCCGAACTAGAAAATAGGAAATGCATGCAAAAAAGTAAAATATGCAAGAATCAAATATGCAATGCAACGGAATGTGAGCAAAAACTACTCCTAAAATCCTATATATTTTGCTTACATCAATTCCTCCAGACTTAAATCTTTTCTTGTCCTCAAGCAAACCTCAGTGCCATGAAATTTTAAAAAGCATTGTTCCATACTTAGCTTGTCAACTAAATTTATCAAGTGGTATTTGCAATCAAAGCAAAATAGATGTGTTCTAAAAATTCACTAAGTTAGCTTCTCGTGCACGTGTTAAGCAAATTTTATTAGGGGATACTTGTTCCATGGTAAGTTAAGTCATCATCCTATAGCTTTCCTAAGGTCTCCGGCTCTTAGGAACTTACCTTCCCAAAGCGAGGGGCGTTCCCTAGATCTAGCACAAAGTCTCAAAGGCATGCTCGGTATTGAGAGAAATTGATAAGTGTTTCCCCAGTAATCTAACTCGGTCTCAAAGGGGCACCTAACCATTTCCATCCACAACAACTATTTTTTTATCTCTAATAATCTTTTTCAAATTTTCTTACTCTTTTTTTTTTTCATTTTTTTCATTTTTCTCTCTCTCTTGGGATGTTGATTTTTCCGAATGAGCTTCCACAATCTAACCATCTCTAGTAACTAAAATGCTAAATCTAGAGTCACCTATGGATTCCAATGTACTAGACTACTTAGATGAATCATAACTAGGTATGTACTAGATTTTCCCTTTCAGAATGTTCATCATATGTAGGTGTAAAAATAAAAGCTAACAAGTGTAAGTCTAGAACATTCATTAAAGCAAATAAAATAAAATACCACGAGATAAATGAAGTTAAGCTACCCATGGAAACAACTCATGAAAAAAACTTTAAAAATACTATTGATGGAGCTTAAAGATAGCAAAAACTAAGTGAAAAATAAAACTAAACAATCTATGCATGAACAAACGAATGCTAACTAAAATGCAAATATCAAGAAAGAAACTACTGCGAGAAACAAAATAAATCAAAACTTGGGGTACCCCCCCCCCAGACTTAAGCGAAGCATACCTCTAATATGGTGGACAAGGTGGAAAGTCTGGTAGCCTCGACATCTCGAGATCCTAGGAGAATCTGGTGCTGAGCCGTTGATGTCACATGTACATGTGGTCGATCTGAGAGCTGGTGGATGTAGCGACTGCTCTATTCTCCTCCTCCTTTTCTGCCTCTTCGTCTGCTGCTCGACGTATATGTCCTCGAGGTGCGATCGGAACTCATAGAAGTCGTAGGCAGTTGTACCTACATCTTTCTCAAGAGTAGAAGAAAAATGGTGGTGCAGGTGCAGGCTCTCGTCGTGGACTAGGTGGGCTCAAAATGATTTTTTTTTCCTAGCATGTTCTGTCTAACCCTAAACTATTTGCAAAAACAATAAGTGGCCATAAATCAAAGTCTAAATTATACACATAAATGTAGAAAGATTAAAAAGATGTAAAATTAAACTTGGTTTGCCTCCCAAGAAATACTTTGTTTAAGGTCTTTTAGCTCGACCACACTCCATTATCTCAACATGGCTCTGGAGGTTCTGTAAACCTCCATTCATCTGCCTCAAATACTTTATCTATGCTATCCTCTTTAGTTCTTGCTGGAATAATGTACTTCCCTATCATGGGTCCTTGACGTGCCGCGCTAGCAAGCTCAAATTCCATCTTATCGTCGTCTACTTTTAGGGTCAACTTGTGATTCTTAACGGCAATGACCATCGTCCCAGGATGATGGGTATCTTCAGATCTTCCTCCATTTCCATGACCACAAAGTCAATTGGAAGTGTAAAATTTCCCACCTTAATAGGCATATCTTCTAGAATTCCCAGTGGGTATCAGTATGAATGGTCAGCCAGCTGCAATGTAATGGTGGTGACCTTCAAATTCCCCAACCCCAGCTTTTTGCATAGGGTGGGCATCAAGCTCACACTAGCGCCCAAATCATAGAAGGCTTTGCTAATTAGGGTCGTCCCTATATAACATGAGATATAGAAACTCCCCGGATCTTTTAGTTTCTAAGTGGTCTCGTTTCGAATGTAAGCACTTGATTCCTCTGTGAGGGCCATTGTCTCAGACTTTTCGACCTTCCTACAGTGTGCTAAAATATCTTTCATGAATCTCGCAAATTGGGGCATTTGGTGTAGTGCTTCGAGTATCGACACCTCTACCGAGATCGATTTTAGCATGTTCATAAATTTACCAAACTCAGCATCTTTCTTCGCATTGGTCAGTCGCTAGGGAAATGGCACCATCAAGGGTGGTTGTGTTTTTACAGCAGGCTCCCGATTTATGTCTTCATCTCCATCCTTCCCAATTTCCCTCGGAGGTTCCCTTATTTCGAGTCCTGATTTCGGTCTGGCAAACACCCGGCTTGGCATCTCTTTTAGTGCCCTTCCACTCTGCAATGTCACTGCCTTGCACTGCTCTACCGGATTGACCTCTGACTTTCCTGGCAGTTTCCTCGGTACTCTGGAGATCTGGTTGGCAATCTGAGCTACTTGAATTTCTAGCGTCTTTTTCCTATTGGCGAGATCCTTTATAGACGACCTTAACTCTTCGACCATTGAATCCGTCTGCGAGTGTCGCCGTTGAAATTCTACATTCGCTTCCCGTTGTGTCCGAATGAAGTTTTCTATCATATTCTCCAGATGGGTGTTAGGCGGTTGTGGTTGTCCATTTCCTCCTGATTGTTGGAAATTCCACGAATTATTCCTGTAGGAAAAGTTCGAGTAGTTCGTCCATCCAAAATTATAGGTACTAGAATATGGCTTGTTGGGCCTTTGGTTATGGTCGCCAACCGCGTCAACATGCTCAATCGGCTCTTCTAAGTTGCCTCGTCTTCCATAATAGTCCTCTTGATATGCTGATGCTCCCTCTCAAAAGGTATGGGTCGCACATATAGAAATAGGAGATGGATGACTACGCTCGGAAGCCCATTGATGGTGGTTCTGGGCAACCTCTTCAATCAGCTCCTTCGCTTCCTCGATAGTCTTGTTCATCAGCGCTCCTCCTGTAGCAGAATCGAGGGACACCTTTGTAGCGTACGTGATCCCATTATAGAAGATGTGGATCACCAACCAACTTTCTAGTCCATGATGGGGGCCTTGGTAGAGTTGCCCCTTGTAGTGATCCCAGGCTTCAAATAAAGACTCCCCTTTCTTCTGACGGAAGCTCGTGCTGAGATGGCACATGTGAGCAGTCTTGCTTGGTGGGAAAAATTTATCCAAAAATCACTGCTCACACTGCTCCCATATAGTAATGCTTCCCGACGGCAAGGAGTGAAGCCATGCCTTAGCCTTATCCCGCAATGATAAAGGGAATAGGCTCAGGAGGATCGCATCGGCCGGTACTCCATTGATCTTAATGTTGATGCAGTGAGCATCACTCCAAAGTTTTGATGTATGAACCTCAGTTAAAAGTTAGGATTCACTTGTAGTTTAATATAAGTGTTAAGTGTGCAGGCTTAATAGGAAGTCCTAGTAGGTCGTGTTGACCGGATACTAGGCACGTATCTTGACAGATCAGGAGGATCGGACACCCAGCATGAAGTCCAAATGGGTTGCGTGGATCGGACATTTGGCATGAAGACTGGTTGGGTCAGGAGACCAGACAATCGACAAAAAGTCCAGCTGGGTCAGGAAGACTGGACAGTTGGTGGAAGCCCTAGTGGGTCAGATCATATGTCAAGAATGGTAAGTCCGACAGGTAGTCAATAAGTAAGCCTCGAGTGAAGAGGTAAGGCCGAGTCCTCGGTAGGGGGACAAAGTTAGGCGTCGATCCGACGAAAAGTCCGCGTTGGACTTAGTAGTTGAGTTCGAGCAGTATTACTACTTCTATCATAATTCACATTATTTATTTTGTGTTAATCCTGTTTTGCAGGGACCAGTCGACTGAATGGATTCAAGTCGATTGAAGTCTAGTCGACTGAAGATGTATCAGTCGACTGGATACCTATTTGGCAGGATCAGCTTGTGATTGATCAGAGATCGTGTGACGCATATGGAAAGAGCGTGAGTCGACTGATGAGAGGAATTTTTCGATGCGGAGTCGAGTGACGTGGAGTCGACTGAAGGGGATTCAGTCGATTAGAAGACCACAACTTCCATATTGACGGGCTGATGTGGAGTCGACTGGAAGGCATTCTAGTCGACTGAAAAGAGTTTATAAAAGTTGTTCTCGATCAGATCCATTAATCGAAATTCAATCAACGTCGAAGTGCTGCCAAAATACTTGCTCGTCCACTACACTTTGACTCCACGACAAGACGTTCATCCGACACTTTGTTACTACCTCTACGATTATTAAGTATTGGTATAAAGTCTTGTAATCTCTTAACTTAATTATTTTGCTTGTATACTTAATTCTCCGAGTGGGTGGTTTGTCACCTAACTCTATCATTTGTAAAAGAGAAACCCTCCGAAGTCGAGAGCACTCGAGTCGGAGGATATTTAGTGAATTTCCCATCGAGGTAGCTCGTGGTAGAGCTACGGGCCTTGGAATAGCAACCCAGTCCGGGTTGTGAACCAAGTAAAATTGCTTGTGTTGTTAATTATTTTTATATTCCGCTGTGTACGTTTATTAGTTTAAATTTATAAAATACTAAGATTCACCCCCCTCTCTCGGTTCACTAGATCCTAGAAATGGTATCAGAGCAAGGGCGCTCCGAGTTGGTGAAACCACCATCGTGAGCATTTTTATTGCTTTAGTATAATTTTTATTGCATTAGAATAATTTTTATTGCATTAGAATAATTTTTATTGCAATAGAATAATTTCTATTGATTTAGTATAATTTTTATTGCATTAGAATAATTTTTATTGCATTAGAATAATTTTTGCTGAATTTAAAAAATAAATTTTTGCATTTAAAATATATTTCTGTATTTAAAAAATCAATTTCTGCATTTAAAATAATTTTCTGTATTTAAAAAATCATTTTCTGCATTTAAAATAATTCTCTATATTTAAAAAATC